>CM056053.1:54367559-54967559 GCA_029574335.1 Rana kukunoris
ACACAATGTTTCATATATTAGAAAAATATTTATAATGACGTATGCAAAATTCTGTGCTCTGCTGTAATTGTATGTGAATACAAATTATTTTATATAGACAGTTAACCAATGGGAAAATGTTATATTAAAGGTCTTGTGGGCACTACAGGGGACTGAGCGTGAGCTGGTCAGGGTCTGCCCCGCATGGTAAAATGAGCTGTTTTTGTCTCCTTTGTTTTTGTTCAGACTATATCATGTTAAAAAAAAAGGTCTGATGGATCATATCACACGGGAACTGATTACTATGAAAACCCCACGCCTAACACATGAATTTAGTGGGAATCTATATATATAAAACTCCCACGTGTCTGTATGTATGTATTGTATGTTCCAGCATCATGTCCAAACGGCGAAAGATATTTACATGAAACTTGGCACACAGGTTACTTATATGTCAGCCACCAACATTGTATAGGTGATTTAAAAGCCTTACCCTCCCCCATTTGCCATGGTGGTGGTTTTTTCTTTAAATTCCCATTCATCTCTATGGGAAATACATGTTACTTCATAACAGCTGTAGATATTTCGATAACACTTAGTCACATGTTACTTACACGTCCACTTAAAGCATAGGATAGTTAAATTTATCCATTAACTACCCCATTTGTGATGGTGGTGGTTTTTGTATAAAGTCCCATGCAAAGCAATGTGAAAATGTATGTTCCCACATAACTTCTGTGTTGCTGTCTGCTGTCCCATGTCTTTTTTCAACAGTGCTATGAATACCTTGGCTGGTGTGTGATATATGTTACCACAACATGGCGTCTGGGGTAATAACATCTGCCCTTACATTAATTACATATGACCTTAAATAACTGTCAACAAAAGGAGCTGCGGTGGGTCAACGCGATTGCCACTGCGCTGACAAGCCATTCACCTCTGCAGCTAGGGGTTTCTGATCCCGCTCTCGGCTACATGTCAATTGAGTTTGGTGGTCTCAGCCCGGCCTCCGGTGGGAGTGCTATGCGAGGTAAGCCTGCGCTTAGTACGCCTACCCCCCTCCCACAAAAACCACCCACACTTACACGCGCACTAGAAAATTGGTTAACATGCGCGCACTCTGACCACGCGGTCTCTAAAAAAGAGAGGCGAAGGACTAACGGGGCTGTTTGAGCGGGCAAATCCCCTCTCACTACCTTATAGGGAGTCCCTCTACACGTTGGCCTTCAAAGCGGAGCAGGGTAGGACGGGCTGTATGTGAGGACCCCCTCTCACACGCCATGTCAACAGGGGCAGGGAGAAAGGTGGCATATTGCCTCTGGGGAGGCCTGTCTACTCCCAAATCCTGCAGTCCGTCTCCTCTCTAGAGTACACGCACAAAATACACTATAGATAAAAAAACATAACTGTCAACAATAACTTACCTGGGTGAAATTTATCACGGAGACGCCTGACCCGGTCCATATGCCGCCTTTTCAGGTCGGACCACTTTTTGACAAGGGCCATGCGATCCGGTGGCCCGCCAGGATGTCCTGCTAGTTGTTCTAGGACAGAGCTCACCACCCTCCTTCTTTTTGCCTGACTCTGCAGGTTATCATACCCCGTTTCCAGGAACCTCTGCAAGATGAAGAACAAAGTATATTATAATACTTTTGTTTAAAAAGTATTAACATTGTATTTATTGTATTAACAAGTATTCAACATTGAGAGCATTCTCGCCTTATATTTAATCAATGACAGGGTTAACATGACAGATTTTATATCTGACATTTTTTAGACTTTTAGATGAAATTAATTTAGAACAAATAATGGAGTTGATGTTATTAAAAAACTACAACTACCAGCATGCTCTGATATACCATGTAGCTCCCCGTCACCAGCTGTACAACAATTATACTTTAACTAGGAGCATGGCTGGACAGTTAATGGCTGTCCGATAATAACGGGGAGTTGTTTTGCAACAGCTGTAGGCTTCCGTTTAGGAAACAGCGACGCATAAGCGAGTAGCGCCCGCATATGAAAATGGTGTTCAAACAACACAAGTGAGGTATCGGCGCGATCGTTAGAGCAAGAGCAATAATTTAGCCCTAGAGCTACTCTTTAGCTGAAAAAATGCAACCTGTTGAATTATTAAATAATCACCTATCGAGAAAATTTTTAAGGGTAAAGTTTGACGCCATGCCACGAGCGGGCAGAATTTTTGAGCGTGACATGTTGGGTATCATTTTACTCGGCGTAACTTTGTCTTTCGCAAAATCTAAAAAATTGGGCAAAATTTATTGTTGTGTTTATTTTCAAATTCAAAAAAAAATATTTTTTTTCCAAAAAAACAGCGCTTGTAAGACCGCTGCGCAAATATGGTGTGGCAAGAAATATTGCAATGATTACCATTTCATTCTCTAGGGTAGGGTAGGGGTCTCCAAAGTACGGCCGGCGGGCCACATCTGGCCCGCCAGGCCATTTTCTCCGGCACGCAGCTGGAGTCACTGGTCCACCTGTTAGTTGTGGAACCTGCGCTGAATATTCGTCCTAGCAATATGCAGCGCAGGTCCCGCAATCTCTCCCAGCGTCTCTCGCTGTGTTTGTGTAGGCTGCTGGGTCCACGGCATCCTAGCAGCCAATGTTTTGTTTTAGACCCGTTGCCACAACGCCCTGCTCCCCCCTCCCGCCTCGCTGTTAACCAGTAACGAGTGTGTATTAAGGCGTGGCGGGAGTCGGGAAGTGCAGCAGGTCTGAACAGCCAGTGTGTGTAATGTCTGACGCGCTAGTAAAGTACACATGCATGGAGGAGGGAGGGGGGCTGATGCGAGATGATTACTGTACACTACTGTGGAGGGGGCTGAATGGCTCTGATATGGCACAAACTTCAGGGTGCTGATAATTCTCATGGGGACACAAGTGGGAGGTGCTCTAATGGGGATACAAGTGACAAGTAGGGGTGGTGCTCTTATGGGGACACCAGTGGGGGGGTTTCTCTAAAGGGGACACCAGTGGGGGGGGTTCTCTAATGGGGACACCAGTGGGGGGGTGCTCTTATGGGGGACACCAGTGGAGGGGTTTAATGGGACAGCAGTAGGGGGTGCCCTAATGGGGCACAGATGTGTGGTGAGACTATTGGGCCCACAGATGTATGGGGACACCAATGTGGGGACACAGATATGAGGAGACTCGTAGGGAAACAGATGTGTGGGGATAGATGTGTGGGGACAGATAATTGTGGGGACACCAGTGTGGGGAGCCAGATGTGTGGGGATACCAGTGTGTGGACACAGATGTGTGGGGACACAAGTGTTGGGACACTGATTTATGGGAGACTGGTGGGTCACAGATGTGTGGGGACATAGATGTATGAGGAGACTGGTGGAGTCACAGATGTGTGGGGACACAAGTGTGGGGACACTGATTTGTGGGGAGACAGGTGTCCCCATACATCTGTGTCCCCACCACCTCCCCACAAATCAGTGTCCCCACACTTTGTCTCCACACATCTGTTGCCCCACCAGTCTCCTCATAGATCTGTGTCCCCACATTAGTGTCCCCATACATCTGTATCCCCAACAGTCTCCCCACAAATCAGTGTTCCCAACACTTGTGTCCCCACACATCGGTGTCCCCAACAGTGTCCTCATAAATCTATGTCCCCAGCAGTCTCCTCATACATCTGTGTTCCCACATCAGTGTCCCCACCAGTCTCCCCCCACATCTATGTCCCCACACTTGTGTCCTCACACATCTGGGTCCCCACACTGGTGTCCCCACACATGTGTGACCCCCACCAGTCTCCTCATACATCTGTGTCCCCAGCAGTCTCCTCATACATCTGTTTACCCACATGGGTGTCCCCACACTTCATGTGTGCCCCACCAGTCTCCCAACACATCTATGTCCCCACACTTGTGTCCTCACACATCTGGGTCCCCACACTGGTGTCCCCACACATCTGTGACCCCCACCAGTCTCCTCATACATCTGTTACCCCACCACTCTCCTCATACATCTGTGTCCCCACATGGGTGTCCCCATACATCTGAGTCCCCACCAATGTGGGGGCACAGATGTATGAGGAGACTGGTGGGGCCACAGATGTGTGGGGACACCAGTGTGGGCACACAGATGTGGGGACACAGATGTGTGGGGACATAGATGTGTGGGGAGACTGGTGGGGACACAAATGTGTGGGGACACCGATGTGGGGACACAGATGTATGAGGAGACTGGTGGGCTAACAGATGTGTGGGGACAACAGTGTGGGGACACATAATTGTGGGGACACCAGTGTGGGGGCACAGATGTATGAGGACACTGGTGTGTGACACAGATGTGTAGGACACCAGTGTGGGTCACAGATGTGTGGGGAGATTGGTGGGGACACAGATGTATGGGGACACCAATGTGGACACAGATGTATGGGAACACCAATGTGATGACACAGATTTGTGAGACTGACACAATGTGGGAACACTTGTGGATGTAGTGGGGGACACATGTGTAGGAGACAGCACAGGGGGGACCATGATGTACACAGAGAGGGTGGTGGTACAGACAGTGTGGGGGACAACAGTGTGGGGACAACAGATCTGTGGGGACAACTGTAGTGGTGTAACGTGTAGATGTGTGGGACACACAGTGTGTGGACAGAGATTTGTGGGGAGACTCTGTGGGGGACACATGTATGGGGACACCAATTGGGGGGGACAGATGTATGGGGACACCAATGTGATGACACAGATGTATTGGGACACCAATGTGATCAAGATGTAGATGGTAATGGGGACACCAATGTGAGCAATGTGAGGACACCAGTGTGTGGGACACAGATGTATGGGGACACCAATGTGATGACACAAGATGTATGGGGACACCAATGTGATGACACAGATGTATGGGGGACACCAATGTCATAACACAGATGTATGGGGACACCAATGTGATGACACAGATGTATAGGGACACCAATGTGAGGAGACAGATGTGTGGAGACACCAGTGTGGGAACACAGATGTGTGGGGACAAAAGTGTATGAGGAGACTGTGGGGGGCACAGATGTGTGGGGGACACCAGTGTGGGACACAGACAGATGTGGGGGACAACAGTGTATGAGGAGACTGGTGGGGGGCGCAGATGTATGGGGGCACCAATGTGGGGACACAGATGTGGGGGAGACTGGTGAGGACACGGATGTAAAACCTCAATGCACGCTGGTAGTTAAACCCGCTGAATGATGCTCCATAGTTTTATTAGACGACGGACCATCATCCAGTTCTGCGGTCAACAGTAATAAAATGCTATTCTTCTTCTACTGTGGATTTATTTAGTAAAATTATTTTTCCGGCCCGCGGGTATGAGTAAAATATAGAATGTGGCCCTAGAAGTAAAAAGTTTGGAGACCCCTGCTCTAGGGTGTTTATTAAAAAATATATATATAATGTTTGGGGGTTTTAAGTAATTTTTCTAGCCAAAAAAAAGTTTTAGTCTCGTAAACAAAAATCTGAACAAATTAGCCCGGTGTGCACAACATGTTAAATTCATTATGCAAAATAGCAAGGAAAGTGCCTAAATACACATTTACCAAGCAGGGTGTCTGCAGCTGTACAGGCATGCTGGGACTTGTAATTTTGTAACACCAGGAGAGAAATTGTTTGGGAAATACTAATATCTGAATCTTATATACTAACTTTTAAACTAGTCTAAAATGCAGGTAAAGATAATTCAAATACTCACACTGATCAACATATTCTCTTCATCTCTTGAAAGGTTGCTTCCAACCATATTTCCAATTGAACTTGTGCAAATAGACCAACAACAGCTACCTATGGAAAATGAAACTGGCAAGTGTCCAAGTTCCAGGAAGTAGTCGCGCGTGCGTGTTGTTCGCGCGATTGCGCAAGCGCGCTCGAGAAATTCTCAATACTGTTTTTAAAATAACATTACACATATATTCGATTTCAGAGTGTTACTGTCGAAATTCAAGAAAGGAATTTATCATTCGCATTTTGTGACATTTCGATAAAATATCTCAATATTCGATTTCAGAATGAGCCAATCAGAGCGCTTGAAAGCATGTTCCGAAATTCTGCAAAAAACAGATGTATGGGGACACCAATGTGATGACACGGATGTATGGGGACACAATGTGATGTGACAAATGTATGGGGACACCAATGTGGGGGCACAGACGTATGGGGACACCAATGTGAGGACACAGATGTATGGGGACACCAATGTGGGGACACAGATGTATGGGGAACACCAATGTGATGACACGGATGTATGGGGACACCATGTGATGTGACAAATGTATGGGGACACCAATGTGGGGGCACAGACGTATGGGGACACCAATGTGAGGACACAGATGTATGGGGACACCAATGTGGGACACAGATGTATGGGGACACCAATGTGAGGACACAGATGTATGGGGACACCAATGTGATGACACAGATGTATGGGGACACCAATGTGAGGAGACAGATGTGTGGGGACACCATTGGGGGACACAGATGTATGGGGACACCAATGTGAGGAGACAGATGGTGGGGACACCAGTGTGGGGACACAGATGTGTGGGGACAACAGTGTATGAGGAGACTGGTGGGTGCTCAGATGTGTGGGGACACCAATGTGATGACACAGATGTATGGGGACACCAATGTGGGGACACAGATGTATGGAGACACTAATGTGGGGACACAGATGTATGGGGACAACAATGTGGGGACAGATGTATGGGGACACCAATGTGGGGACACAGATGTATGGGAACACCAATGTGATGACACAGATGTATGGGGACACCAATGTGGGGACACAGATGTATGGGGACAACAATGTGATGACACAGATGTATAGGGACACCAATGTGATGAAACAGATGTATGGGGACACCAATGTGAGGAGACATGTATGGGGAACCAATGTGAGGAGACATGTATGGGGACACCAATGTGATGACACAGATGTATGGGGACACCAATGTGAGGAGACAGATGTGTGGGGACACCAGTGTGGGGACACAGATGTATGGGGACACCAATGTGATGACACGGATGTATGGGGACACCAATGTGATGTGACAAATGTATGGGGACACCAATGTGGGGCACAGACGTATGGGACACCAATGTGAGGACACAGATGTATGGGGACACCAATGTGGGGACACAGATGTATGGGGACACCAATGTGAGGACACAGATGTATGGGACACCAATGTGATGACACAGATGTATGGGACACCAATGTGAGGAGACAGATGTGTGGGGACACCAGTGTGGGGACACAGATGTATGGGGACACCAATGTGAGGAGACAGATGTGTGGGGACACCAGTGTGGGGACACAGATGTGTGGGGACAACAGTGTATGAGGAGACTGGTGGTGCTCAGATGTGTGGGGACACCAATGTGATGACACAGATGTATGGGACACCAAGTGGGGACACAGATGTATGGAGACACCAATGTGGGGACACAGATGTATGGGGACAACAATGTGGGGACAGATGTATGGGGACACCAATGTGGGGACACAGATGTATGGGAACACCAATGTGATGACACAGATGTATGGGGACACCAATGTGGGGACACAGATGTATGGGGACAACAATGTGATGACACAGATGTATAGGGACACCAATGTGATGAAACAGATGTATGGGGACACCAATGTGAGGAGACATGTATGGGGACACCAATGTGAGGAGACAGATGTGTGGGGACACCAGTGTGATGACACAGATGTATGGGGACAAAAGTGTATGAGGAGACTGGTGGGGGGCACAGATGTGTGGGGACACCAATGTGATGACACAGATGTATGGGGACACCAATAGTGGGGACACAGATGTATGGAGACACCAATGTGGGGACACAGATGTATGGGGACAACAATGTGGGGACAGATGTATGGGGACACCAAATGTGGGGACACAGAGTATGGGAAACACCAATGTGATGACACAGATGTATGGGGACACCATGTGGGGACACAGATGTATGGGGACAACAATGTGATGACACAGATGTATAGGGACACCAATGTGATGAACAGATGTATGGGGACACCAATGTGAGGAGACATGTATGGGGACACCAATGTGAGGAGACATGTATGGGGACACCAATGTGATGACACAGATGTATGGGGACACCAATGTGAGGAGACAGATGTGTGGGGACACCAGTGTGGGGACACAGATGTATGGGGACACCAATGTATGACACGGATGTATGGGGACACCAATGTGATGTGACAAATGTATGGGGACACAATGTGGGGGCACAGACGTATGGGGACACCAATGTGAGGACACAGATGTATGGGGACACCAATGTGGGGACACAGATGTATGGGGACACCAATGTGAGGACACAGATGTATGGGGACACCAATGTGATGACACAGATGTATGGGGACACCAATGTGAGGAGACAGATGTGTGGGACACCAGTGTGGGGACACAGATGTATGGGGACACCAATGTGAGGAGACAGATGTGTGGGGACACCAGTGTGGGGACACAGATGTGTGGGGACAACAGTGTATGAGGAGACTGGTGGGGTGCTCAGATGTGTGGGGACACCAATGTGATGACACAGATGTATGGGACACCAATGTGGGGACACAGATGTATGGAGACACCAATGTGGGACACAGATGTATGGGGACAACAATGTGGGGACAGATGTATGGGGACACCAATGTGGGGACACAGATGTATGGGAACACCAATGTGATGACACAGATGTATGGGGACACCAATGTGGGGACACAGATGTATGGGGACAACAATGTGATGACCAGATGTATAGGGACACCAATGTGATGAAACAGATGTATGGGGACACCAATGTGAGGAGACATGTATGGGGACACCAATGTGAGGAGACAGATGTGTGGGGACACCAGTGTGATGACACAGATGTATGGGGACAAAAGTGTATGAGGAGACTGGTGGGGGGCACAGATGTGTGGGGACACCAATGTGATGACACAGATGTATGGGGACACCAATGTGGGGACACAGATGTATGGAGACACCAATGTGGGGACACAGATGTATGGGGACAACAATGTGGGGACAGATGTATGGGGACACCAATGTGGGGACACAGATGTATGGGAACACCAATGTGATGACACAGATGTATGGGGACACCAATGTGGGGACACAGATGTATGGGGAAACAATGTGATGACACAGATGTATAGGGACACCAATGTGATGAAACAGATGTATGGGGACACCAATGTGAGGAGACAGATGTGTGGGGACACCAGTGTGGGGACACAGATGTATGGGGACACCAATGTGAGGAGACAGATGTGTGGGGACACCAGTGTGATGACACAGATGTATGGGGACAAAAGTGTATGAGGAGACTGGTGGGGGGCACAGATGTGTGGGGACACCAGTGTGGGGACACAGATGTGTGGGGACAAAAGTGTATGAGGAGACTGGTGGGGGGCACAGATGTGTGAGGACACTAGTGTGGGACACAGATGTGTGGGGACAACAGTGTATGGGAAGACTGGTGGGGTGCTCAGATGTGTGGGGACACCAATGTGATGACAAAGATGTATGGGGACACCAATGTGGGGACACAGATGTATGGGGACACCAATGTGGGGACACAGATGTATGGGGAACACCAATGTGATGACACAGATGTATGGGGACACCAATGTGGGGACACAGATGTATGGGAACACCAATGTGATAACACAGATGTATAGGGACACCAATGTGATGACACAGATGTATGGGGACACCAATGTGATGACACAGATGTATGGGGACACCAATGTGATGACACAGATGTATGGGGACACCAATGTGATGACACAGATGTATGGGGACACCAATGTGATGACACAGATGTATGGGGACACCAATGTGATGAAACAGATGTATGGGGACACCAATGTGATGACACAGATGTATGGGGACACCAATGTGATGACACAGATGTATGGGGACACCAATGTGAGGAGACAGATGTATGGGGACACCAGTGTGATGACACAGATGTATGGGGACACCAATGTGAGGAGACAGATGTGTGGGGACACCAGTGTGATGACACAGATGTATGGGGACACCAATGTGATGACACAGATGTGTGGGGACACCAATGTGATGACACAGATGTATGGGGACACCAATGTGATGACACAGATGTATGGGGACACAATGTGAGGAGACAGACGATGTATGGGGACCAGTGTGATGACACAGATGTATGGGGACACCAATGTGAGGAGACAGATGTGTGGGGACACCAGTGTGATGACACAGATGTATGGGGACACCAATGTGATGACACAGATGTGTGGGGACACCAATGTGATGACACAGATGTATGGGGACACCAATGTGATGACACAGATGTATGGGGACACCAATGTGATGAAACAGATGTATGGGGACACCAATGTGATGACACAGATGTATGGGGACACCATTGTGGGGACACAGATGTATGGGACACCAATGTGGGGACACAGATGTGGGGGAGACTGGGAGGACACGGATGTAAAACCTCAATGCACGCTGGTAGATTAAACCGCTGAATGATGCTCCATCGTTTTATTAGACGACGGGACCATCATCCAGTTCTGCGGTCAACAGTAAGTAAAATGCAATTCTTCTTCTACTGTGGATTTATTTAGTTAAAATTATTTTTCCGGCCCGCGGATATGAGTAAAATATAGAATGTGGCCCTCGAAGTAAAAAGTTTGGAGACCCCTGCTCTAGGGTGTTATTAAAAAAATATATATAATGTTTGGGGGTTTTTAAGTAATTTTCTAGCCAAAAAAAGTTTTAGTCTCGTAAACAACAAATCTGAACAAATTAGCCCGGTGTGCACAACATTTAAATTCTTATGCAAAAATAGCAAGGAAAGTGCCTAAATACACATTTACCAAGCAGGGTGTCTGCTGCCTGTACAGGCATGCTGGGACTTGTAGTTTTGTAACACCAGGAGAGAAAATGTTTGGGAAATACTAATATCTGATCTTATATACTAACTTTTAAACTAGTCTAAAATGCAGGTAAAGATAATTCAAATACTCACACTGATCAACATATTCTCTTCATCTCTTGAAAGGTTGCTTCCAACCATATTTCCAATTGAACTTGTGCAAATAGACCAACAACAGCTACCTATGGAAAATGAAACTGGCAAGTGTCCAAGTTCCAGGAAGTAGTCGCGCGATTGCGCAAGCGCGCTCGAGAAATTCGCAATACTGTTTTTAAATAACATTACACATATATTCGATTTCAGAGTGTTACTGTCGAAATTCAAGAAAGGAATTTATCATTCGCATTTTGTGACATTTCGATAAAATATCTCGAATATTCTGAGCCAATCATAGTGCTCCTTCCGTATTTGCCGAATATTCTCAATTATTTTGTATTGCAATATATCACGAATATTCTGAGCCAATCAGAGTGCTCCTTACACATTTGCCGAATATTCTCAATTATTTTGTATTGCAACATATCACGAATATGCTGAGCCAATCAGAGTGCTCCCTCCGCATTTCTCGAATATTCGCAATTCGCAATTCGCAATAGCGAAAATTCGCAATGATTTCGGTTTCTAAAAATATCTCGAATATTCGTATTTAGCGAATATATCACGAATATTCGACAATATATTCGAGATATATCGCGAATTCGAATATGGCATATTCTGCTCAACACTATCCCTAACCGATAGGTCAAAACCGATCGTTAGTAGGCACGGCCATCGGTTAAAAATCCATGCATGCTCAGAATCAAGTCAACGCATGCTTGGAAGCATTGAACTTCATTTTTTTCAGCATGTCGTTGTGTTTTACGTCACCGCGTTCTGACACGATCGGTTATTTAACCGATGGTGTGTGGGCGCGACAGACCATCAGTCAGCTTCATCGGTTAACCAATGACAACAGTCCTTCAGACTGTTCTCATCGGAATGGACTGATCGTGTGTACGTGGCTTAAGTGGGTAAAGAACCTTTCAGACAGAGAGCTTACACAGCCTGAGAAGAAAGTTTTAGCCACGGAATAAACTTTGCTGTAGCACTCTGACATTTCCTTGTGTCGGAGGAAAGAACCATAGTGCAAATCGCTAATAAAACATATTCATTTTCATATAAAAAAAAAAACACTCATATTTCAGAACATAATCATGCTGATGTAATAATCACGCTGGGACTAGGTGGAGCTATGTATGTTAAGGATTTTATTGTTAAATGCTTGTTTTTTACTTCTGAAATGTGAGTGTTTTTTTTATATTGAAATAAATATGTTTGATTAGCTATTTGCTAATTGTTTTTTTATTCTTGCCTCCTATATGATTGACACCATGCTGAGAGATATTAAGAGCTACGAATTTGGAGTGTACAGCCAGTGGGAGCGGGGCCTGTTACGGTATCTCACAAAAGTAAGTACACCCCTCACATTTTTGTAAATATTTTATTATATCTTTTCATGTGACAACACTATAGAACTGACACTTTGCTACAATGTAAAGTAGTGAGTGTACAGCTTGTATAACAGTGTAAATTTGTTGTCCCCTCAAAATAACTCAACACACAACCATTAAAGTTTTGTTGTCACAATGTAGGGTATAAGATATCCTATCATCTGTGCCCAGTCTTGCCACACAGAGTTAATCAAGCTCTGAGCAATCCTCTTTTATTGTTCAGTGAAATAAACCGGACTTACAGAGAAAAACCTTAGTCCGTCTGCCCCCTTGCTGTGAGTGACAGGTTATTTACATATCTCATGCACAAGGTCACAATTCACTAGTACTTATATGGACTAGAAAACTACAGACTGCACTCTAGCAGAGTGGACAATTGTGGTCTGGACTGTGGCAGATAGGATTGTAGCAGCATGAACAGTGGTGGTAGATAGGGGACAGTAGCTAGCCTGATCCTAGCAGATTAACTGACAATGAACTGACTGATAACGTACTAACAGACAGGAGCTTGGGCAGCATTACCATTTTTTATAATACGCTTTTCAAAAACCTCCTTACATTTAAAATGGGAAAAAGATCTGGGGCAATCCTTTACAACTGACCAATGGATTATTGCATGTAGATCCTTATGGGAGTTATCAATTAAAATCACTCTAAGATAGTATTATACACAAGATGTTTTATCCAAATTTAGCTGCCAAAACCCTAACAATTGTTGGAGACTTTATTGAGCAAAAGGAGACTTACTCCATATTTTATGGAGCTGTCCCATGCTTACTAAATATTGGGCGGAAATATTTGGTATAATTTCTGTTTTGGTGGGCAAATAGATAGTTCCAAACCCGGCCTTAGCTATACTTTCCTTAGGGATTGAGGACTTCACGGTCAATACCCGAAATTCAATTATCCATTTACTATTGGCTGCCAGATTATCGATCACTAGAAAATGGAAAGATCCATGTCCTCCCTCTATTCTAGAAGCTATCGATTTAACCAACGTCCATTTTACCTACGAAAAAATAATGGCCATATCCCTACATACTCTACATAAACACTTTACTTAGTGCTTTAATGGATATGTTTTTATCTTATTGGAATTTACTTACGCATATATAAATTAATATATGTTGAATTTAATTTAATTTTTAATTTTTTTATCCTTCTTCCTTATGTTCTAATTCTATATATATTACATAATGCCGTATTATATGTATAAGGCGTAACAATTCATATGTGTTTTATTGTATATTATCTAAATACCAATAAAAAAAAATATTGAAGAGTTAGGAGCCGGGGCAGCAAAAAGTTACTGCAAACAGTCAATGCTCAAGTGGTGACAGTTTGTCTCCTGCTCCAGCTATGATATATTTTCTGGTTTTGACCCCGAACACATCACATGGAAGTGTCCACAGCCATGGAAGACAGATGAGGTATTGGCACTGAAATTCAATGCACAGGTACTGACATTGTGTCCTGCTTACGCTTCCTGCCCACTGACACATCTAGTCGTGTGCCACAGCCAGGACACATGGGGCAATGGCCAGAAGTGTCCTTGACTTGTCCGTGTCATCACTGGAACACGAAAGGTAAGTGACTTTGACACCGTCTCAGTCCCGGGATAGCTTTACCATGCAGTTAGAGACTCCTAGAGTGTTACTAAACCCAGGACCCTGCATTCACTATATCTGGTCTCCCACAGTACACAGAACAGGGAAATGCAATAGTTTTAGTAATATATAAACTGCTAAATACCATTTCTCATCAACAGTATATAGCAGTCTTGTGACTCCTATCAGTGTTTGGTTATAGCTTGTAGTAGGAGCTTTCATACTACACTAGCTGTCCTATTAGGATGCAGGACCCCTGACCCTCTGTCTGGGCCTGTGCTGATCACATGCACTCTCCCAAGAAAAAATACACACCAAACTGAGCATGTGCAGCCTGACTCCAAAGGCTCTGTCTTATCCGGACATGTTTTGGAGTCGGTGAAAGAAGAGGAGGATCTGTGCATACAGGATCAAACAGCCTTTATACACGATGCAGATGATTAACCCCTTAGGTTTCACAGTGAGTATAACAAGCATGCTTTACTGCATATACAGACTGAGTTTACTGTTGTGGGTTTAGTAACACTTTAGGATAAACAAGAAAAGTGCCCTTCTAAGATCAGCTGTCAGAAAATTTAACTCTGTCACAAATTACATTGCTATGTTTCTGGCCACTTTATTATCACCCTTAGTTGGCAACACAGTACACCATATTTAGAACTCCCAAAAATATGTTAACAAAGTACATAGATTGACGTAAAAAACAGAAGAAACAATCATGTCCTATTATATCCATTTTCACTTGTATACTAATTGCAGAAGTCAGTAAGAAAAACATCTGAAACTAGATAAGATTTTTGACAGTAGAACAAAATGCAAGCCAGACTAAGTATGTTCCTTGCTGGGCCTTTGCCTCATCAAATATTTTTAGTAGAACGATAACCTCTACAGACAGACAGACAGACAGAAGCATGGCTGTGCTATGAGATCATCTGTATCTCCCCTTGTAACTAACCGATACATGGATAAAGTGAAGAAGAGAGCGTTGAACTCTTTCATGTGAGTAACACCATGTCATTGGTTCATACATGGGTACAATACATGGGTCAAGATTAGAACTTCAAAAATATGAACCCGTAAAACTCAGTGGAACTAAACAGTAAGTTTACAACGGAAAAGGCACAGAATAACAAACTATCCTTTCTGGACTGTGTGTTATATGCCAAGGAGGGAGGTGATATGGTCATTGAGGTTTACAGGAAACCCACCCACACAGTCCAGTATCTGCTTTTTGACTCACATCACTAACTGGAATGCAAATGGGGGTTCATAGTACTGTGCAACATTGGGATAAGGTGGTAACCACAAACACAGAGTCTAAAGACAAAAAACACAGACATCAGTAGTCCCTTGAAAGTTTGTGGAATCTCATGCCGCGTACACACGGTCGTTTTTTGTGATGAAAAAAGAAACAAAGTTTAAAAAAAGTAATTTAAAAGGATCGTGTGGGGGCAAAATGTTGTTTTATGTCTTCTGAAAAACGACCAAAAAATAATTCGAACATGCTTGAATTTTTTGTGTCGTTTTTCAAAATGTCGTTTTTTGTGTCATTTAAAATGATCGTGTGTGGGCAAAACGACATTTAAAACAACGTTTTTTAAACCCGCGCATGCTCAGAAGCAAGTTATGAGACGGGAGCTTCAATGGAACAGAGTGTGGTCGAACGTGGTGTACGTAACCGCGCTTTGCAAGTGCATTTTCAGAAAACAATGGTGTGTAGGCTACGTCGTTTTTTAAAATGAAGTTTGAAAAACGTTGTTTTGTTTCGTGAGATAAAACAACGTTTTTTTTTCATCACAAAAAGTGATTGTGTGTACGCGGCATCAGACTGTTTTTTTTATAAAAGCATCCCCAAGGTCAAGCAAAAACACAGGAATATTGAACAGAGGGGAGAAGCAGAAAACAGACTAATATAGTCATCATGTACTGTATGTAGTGTGACCATTATGGTGCAATGATCAAACCAGGCATGTACAATAAGCAGCCCTGGAACAAGTTTATTCCAATTTTGGCTGTGGTATATGCAGGAATAGTGTGTAAGTAAATGACCAATAGTAACTGTTTCGATAGTGATATCACCTTTTAAGAAGATAGCCCACATTCCTGAAAGGGCTTAATGGGCTTGGCCATTTGGCTAGTTTGTAAATACATTTCTATAGCATTAGGTCAGTTAACCTAAAACCATACTTATGTCCTTATATGGCCCCTTAACCAAGTTTTGGAAGCATTCTTATACATTAGCGAGCCAAAATTGAAGACCAGTGGCAGTGACTAGATCAAGATGTTGGTGCTACCTGTGTGAATATAAATGATGGGGTATTTTTCAGACATTCATTAGAATTGAAGAAGTGGCTACAAGTAAGCTATAAAACATCTTCAAAATTACGGAACAAGCAGCTGAAAATGACTAACTACTATTAGATAGACATGTGCATTCGTTTTCGTTAGAATGCATTTTCGTCTGAAAATCTGTTTTTTTCGTTATCGTTTTAACAAACGATAACGAAAGCGCAAGAAACGAAAACCGAAAGATCCGACATAAAAAATGCTTTATTTTCGTTTTCGTTTTGGTAAATATTCGATATAGAGAGATTCGACATTATAGGGAAAAGATTCGACATTATAGGGAAAAGATTTGACAGTATAGGGAAACGATTCGACATTATAGGGAAAAGATTTGACAGTATAGGGAAAAGTTTCGACATTATAGAAATAATAGATTAGACATTACAGAGATTAGATTTCGATTTATGAGAAAATAGATTCATACAACATTAGAATTCTTGTAGGCGGAATATTCGAACGGAAATGTACGATTCGACGTTCCGTTGAATATTCTTTTGACCATTCGACAGAAACCAAGTATTATTGGATTTTCGGACGAAAGCTATTCCCCAACGAAAAACGAACTAAATCAAAACGATTTTCGGGAGTAACTAAATAAATGTATTTTCCAAACGAAAACGAAAAAACTAAACAAAATATTCCAGTCTGCACATGTCTACTACTAGATATATTATGACCTAGATAAATTAGAACTTATGCACATTCTTATCAATATCTGTAGGAGTTACAAATTACTAATGCACTATTTCCAAGTCATTATGATCATGTCAGAACAATTCCAGTTGACTAACAACTACTAGTTGTACTAGATTAACTGTACTCTTACTTTATAAAGTTGTCCAAAGATGCATTACGGAGATGTTCACCATCACAAGACATATGCCACCTTATTGTGCATCTTTGTGGGGTTTTCTTTGCATCCCGAACAATTTTCCTGGCAGTTGTGGCTAAAATTTTAGTTGGTCTAGCTGACAGTGGTTTGTTTTCAACAGAACCCCCTAATTTTCCACTTCTTGATTAGAGTTTGAACACTACTGATTGGCATTCTTAATTCCTTGGATATCTTTTTTTATCCCTTTCCTGTTTTATAAAGTTCAACCACTTTTTCCTGCAGATCCTTTGACAATTCTTTTGCTTTTCTCATGACTCAGAATTCAGAAATGGTTACCTTTAATAGCCATTCAAACCCCTTTGTGTCAACTTGTGTGCATGTTATCAGGCCCTCATCACCAGGGTACGTAAACGTTTGATCAGGGTCATTTGGGTAGTTTCTGTTGCCATTATGATTTAAAAAGAGTAAACACAGTTGATTGAAAATAACTGGCTTCAGCCAAACACTAACCACAAGTGAAAGAAAAGTTTTTGTGTTATCATTCATATTCTCTTAAAAATGGCCACAAAATCATAAATTCTGCCTGGGTATATAAACTAATGAGCACAATTGTATAAAAAAATTGCTCCTATGTAGCATGCTTTCAGGCACGTTAATGGACATTTGCATTTATAAGTGTTTTCTCCCAAAACACTAATTTTTTTTTAAGAAAAAAGCAAAACTGCACCAATAAGTGTAAATGAACACAACAACACAAGTCCTTGTGAATAAAGAATAAAAGTCCAATAAACTGATGCTTGAAATAGACAACACCCAGGTGCTTGCAAGATCCAGTGAACCACCACCACATGGACAGAGGCTTACCAAAAGGTAATGAAGTGTCAGCATTAATATATTCCACAGCCGCTTAGTGATATGTAGAGCCAGTCACGGATCATAGGCAGATGACAGCAAATTCGATCCAGGAAAGCAGCCACATAGAGAGTCCTCAGTACTGGTACAGGTTAACATCAGCCCATCCATAGAACCAAAAAAATGAAGGAACCGCACATAGTGTAATACCATCAAAAGCGATTTAATAACAAGTAAAAACCTACTTACAAATGAAGGTAATTTCGGTCGTATAAAAACAAATGCAGGCCGGCATGGAGAGGAGCCCTTTCTCGTAGCGTCGAACGCGGTGACGTCACTGCACGCCGTGTACCCAGACATAAAATGACGTTCTCAATGTACACTTAAAAATGCTTGATGCACCTAAATGCTGTGTTAATTTTGCCTAATAAAATATTTTCGTCTACTAAATTAACACTTTTTTCATCAACTAAACCATGACTAAAACTAAAACAATTGAAGTGACTAAAATACGACATAAACTAAAATGGTATTTTAGTCAAAAGACTACATTTTAATTTGACATCAAAATGAATACTGCAGATAAGAACCAGCATCTTCTAAGCTGCTAAAAGAAAAAAAAAATTATAAGAAAAAGGCTTTTCTTATTTTTTTTATTGATATTTAATGTTGGTAATATGTTCAATGGCATTACAGGTAATAAAGTTTACATTTTTTTTATATATATTTTCATGCTGGTCAAAAAGCAATATTTTTGTTTGTTTATGAAACTTGGTTTCATTTATAAAGACGTCTCTAGTGCATGTTCAACCCTTAATACTAGAAATATTAACATGTCATTAGATTTTTACTCCAGGAGTATATAATGAGTTTGGCAATTTTAAAGAAACTCTTGAATAATGCATTAAAATGTAACTAAATCCATTAGATTTTAGTTGACTAAAATGTACTGGAGATGTTAGTCTACTAAATTATGACTAAAATACGACTAAAACAATTCAGATGACTAAAATATGACTAAAACTAAAATGGCATTTTAGTCAAAAGACTATAACTAAAACTAGATCAAAATGTGATGTCAAAATGAACACTGGTTTAGGCACGTCAATTGTTTTTTCTGCCCCAAAGCTCCTCTCAAAAATGCACTTGTGATGGTTTTTTTCCAGCCTGTAATCATTTCTCTACAAAAATGCCCGTAAAGGCTCAAATGTGCATGGGACACATAGGCTAACAAAACGTTGCTTCTACAGGCTGAAAGAAAAATAATGTATATACTCGAGTATAAGCCGACCCGAATATAAGCCAAGGCATCTAATTTTACCACAAAAAAATAGAAAAACGTATTGACTCGAGTATAAGCCTAGGGTGTCCATCTGCATGCCTCACTGTGCCTCACTGTGCCTCACTTTGCCTCACTGTGTCCATGTGCATGCCTCACTGTGTCCATGCCTCACTGTGCCCATGCCTCACTGTGCCTCACTGTGTCCATGCCTCACTGTGTCCATGCCTCACTGTGCCCATGCCTTACTCTGACCATGAATAGACATGGGAGTATATAGAAGGGCTGTCCAGCTTTGAAAAATCGGTGCTTCCAGGGCCATTGGTCCCCCAGACAGCAAGCTTTTCACACTTGTAGAGGAGAACCAGGGCTACATGTGTGCCAAGTTTCAGGTCCAGGGGACCTATGGCCGGCTGGTACCGGGTCCCCAAACTTACCAAAGAAATAACCGTTTAACATGGGAGTCTATTCAAGGGGTGCCCGAATTTGAAAAAACGGTGCTCCCCAGGCGTATGTCCCCTGGACAACAACCTTTAAAACACTTGTAGAGGAAGAGTGTGGCTATATTTGTGCCAAGTTTGGGGTCCAGGGGACATACGGCCGGCCAGTACCGGGTCCCCAAATCCCAGGAGATTAGGCGCAAAAAGGTGACTCGAGTTTAAGCCAAGGGGGGGCATTTTCAGCACAAATAAATGTGCTGAAAAACTCAGCTTATACTCGAGTATATACGGTAAAGTAAAAAAAATGCCTGTATAAGCAGCATTTTTTATGTACAGTGCATGAAGCATTGAGGTACTTAAAATGAGTTAGTTGGAGTTTAACTTTGATCCATCCATCCAAATTTACTAGTCCATCTAAAGCCTTGTACACATGATCGGATTTTCCGACAACAATTGTGTGATGGACATGTTTTGTCGAAAAATCCGACTGTTTCTATACTCCATCAGACAATTGTTGTTGGAATTTCCGACAACAAATGTTTTACAGCATGCTCTCAAATTTTCCAATGACAAATGTGTGCCGTTGGATTATCCGATCGTCTGTACACAAGTCCATCAAAAAAAAATCCATAGTACAAACACGCATGATCCAAACCAATGCTAACCAGAGCAACACATTAGCAGAAGTTGCCCAAAGGGTGGCGCTAAAGAGCATAAAAACCATGTAGTTTTGTGTATGTTGGCTGGAAAAGTCCTGCCGTCTGTATGCAGAACAAGTTCACAGCCAACGCCCTTTGCACAAAATTCCTGAAATCTGATCGTATGTACGAGGCTTTAGACAGGAAGTGTGTTACTGGCCAGAAAACCAGGCAAAAATAAAAGAAAAAAGCAGCCACCACATCTAAGGATTGGTGAGCTGCAATATATTCAAATTTTTGTTTTTGAGTTTCGATACACTTTAAGTTTTGGAGCTTTACCAACTGATTGTGGCTAATCAGGAACAAACCCACCCAGAAAAGATTTATGATACTCTAAGGTCGCGTATACACGATGAGACATGTCTGTTCAAACATGTCTGACGGACCGTTTGCAGCGGACATGTCTCATCGGATTTTGGTCCGATGGCTTGTACACACCATCGGAAGAAAATCCCATCGGTCTGAGGACGCGGTGACGTGGCGGTGCCGTTGATGCTGCCACGTCACCACTTCAGGAAGTAAAATACTTCCACGCATGCGTCAAATCCATTCGACGCATGCGCAGAGATTTCTGTCCGCTGGTTAGTGTACTAACGAGCGGACATATCAGACGGACATGTCTCCGGCGGACAAATTTCAAAGCATGCTTTGAAATTTGTCCGATAGACAAACCTGTCCGCTAGCCCGTACACACGATCGGAGATGTCTGCTGAAACGGACCAGTTTCAGCAGATAAATTCGATCGTGTGTACGCGGCCAAAGACATCTGACATCAGATCTACAGCAAAAGGCTCAAAGGCAGCTGCCAAAATATCAGAAAATTATTCTGGAATAGAAGTATGCTTTCGGCCCCTATGTTCTGAGCTAACAGTCATATTTGTGCCACATATCTGAACATTGATTCCTGCCAAGCTTGGCAGCACTTGTTGCCTTTTGGAGACTCAACTTCCCCAGCCTATGACAAGCAAGGCTTACATTTTTAACATCTCCTGCAAATATTGCACCATGTGATCAGGGCCGTCTTTACCATAGGGCAACCAGGGCAGCTGCCCAGGGCCCTGTCATTGTTGGGGGCCCAAAGCAACCCCCTTTAAAAAAAAAAAAAAGAATAAAATAAAAATAAAAGTTTTTTTTTTTAGGGGTCCAGAGGTCCCCAGGGGCCCGGAGGCCCCAGATGGCAACCCCCCCTTTTTTTTGAAAAAAAAAACTTGTTTTATAAAAAAAAACGTTTTTTTATATATTTCTATGTTTCTGCATATATGTTTCTGCATATATATATATTTTTATTATTATTTTTATTAAAAGGGCTCAGAGGGCCCCATGTGGCAAACACCCTTTTTTATTTTTTTTTATAAATGTTTATTTTTTTATTTTTGTTTATAAATGTTTATTTTTTTATTTTTGTTTATATATATTTTTTTATTAAAGGGCCCAGAGGTCCCCAGATGGCTACACCCCTTTTTTTATATATATATATTTTTTATTTCTTCTTTTTTTGTAAAGGGCCCGCTTCTAAATTCACGGCAGCCCCCCCCACTTCTCAATTTCAGGCGGCAGCACCCCCCCCCAGTTCTCTGCTCCAGGGGGCCCATGCCTGAAGCTGTGTAAGGGGCCCCATAATTCCTCATGGCGGCCCTGTCGCCCGTTTAAGCCCCTGTGCTGCCCACAATTCAGGCTGAAAATCATCAGCGGCACGCAGCCAGTGACAGTACTGCTAAAATGTACAGCACCCCTGGCTTCCCTTTAGACATGCACTTCTCCCTTCCTGCCACTGGGTGCTGCTTGTATATAAAAGTGAATTAGAATGTGATTTTATAACATCTCCAGTTTGCTCTTCCCGAGGCTGACTTCTTCATGTCCTGCTCCTCAATGTATGTCACTGTTTGCTAATCTATATTGTAAATAGAAGTTTTCTGTATGCAAATCAAATCAATGGGCTGCTGTGCTTGCACAAATGAGGGCCGCCAAAACACATACATGTGAACCAGTCAGGCCCAAAATAATCTGGAGGGGGGCCCAAAAAAAATGTTTGCCCTGGGCCCAAACCATATTAAAGACGGCCCTGCATGTGATCATCCTTACTTCTATTATTCAATTGTTTTCGCTTGTACTTGGCCTCATAGATCAGATAAAGTGACTGATTGATTGATGACAGTGTTTTATTGCAGAGCATTATCATGTTTCAGGTAGCAGACTAAGTCAATTTTCCTGATCTAGAACAATGTTTTCTCTTTAATCCTTTGTGCGTAGTTGTACTAATCATAGTAATGATAGATAAAGCAGATTTACTGCTAGAGGTCAACTATTGACAGTAACACAGAATTTGTTATCAGGAATATGTTAAAAATTAATGACAATTATAGAGAAGTACTGAATCTTTTACCTCAATGTACTCTCACTAACATTACGTGTCATCAATAGGCATTCATAAAGCAAATCTAAAGCCAAAAAACAAAATTAACTGCTTCCTGTCCAGCCTATAATAATATACTGAGCCGGCGGAATTCAAATTGGGCGGGTAGGGGGCGTGTATTTTTATAACTAGGCGCGATCCCACGGCGAACGTACTGCGCATGCGTCAACTGTCAGTGTGCATGCTCCAAATTCTGTCATTGAATGTCAATGACGTCAATCCCCATTCACGGACGTTTTACGCAAACGACTCAAATTTTTTTTTTTTGACTCGATGACGACGGCCATACTTAACATAGGATACTCCACTAGGGGGCTGCTTTATCTTTACGCCGCGTATCTCTTACAGGAAACGTCGGAAAGTCACTGCATCGCGCCCGAATACGATCGTGAATTTCGGATTCCCGCTGATTAACATATTCTCGGCGTTAATCAGCGGGAACGCCCCGCGCGCCATTTTTGAAAATTGAAGTTACTATACGACGGCGAAATACAATTACGCCGCTCGTATAGTAACTCCAACCCGGCGTTTCATGTTTTCTGACTAAAGAAAACAGAAACGCCGGCTCAAAGTGAAAGTTAGGCTGGAGTATCACTGATACTCCAGCCTAACTCTACCTGAATCTGGCCCAATATCTCCACAGGAGGGCTTATCCCATCAACACTGATTATGTTGATAGGGAAATCAAGCGATTTTCTTTCCTGCAACCCATGGAAAAAAATTATCATGATCTATAGTCGGCTTTAATGGATTCTTTTGCTTTTTACTGCTTTAGCCAAGCACAAGTTTCATGTTAAGGACTCATGGTCAATATTCCTAAGCCTGATAAAATATGAGATTTGTGTGCTGGCCTGTTTGTGTGCTGGCCTGGTTGACTGAATAAACCTAATTCATGGTGATCGCCACACAGATATTTTAATAAAAATATCTAATACAACTGTGGATGACATAAATCTTTTTTAAAACCATCAAAATGTTTTAGAGAATTAAAAATTTTGGTATGGTACTAGACATCATTAATCTGGCAATGTGAAGAATGAAATAAAATGTATTTTGCCTGCTGACAAGTAATGTGGAAAGTTTTATATACAGTAATTATTGCACTACAATACACTGCTTGTTTTTCTATGTGAGCTGGGGCAATTGGAGCTCCTAATTTTAAAAGAAGGATTCTTTATTTTAAAACAATAAATACATATATTTTTAACGAATTTCAGTTTTTTACATTTAATTACCGTATTTATCGGCGTATAACACGCACAAGCGTATAACACGCACCCTAACTTTAAGAGGGAAGTTTCACGAAAAAAACTTTCCACAGCCCCCTACGTATAAGGCACAGTTTACCTTCTATTTTCAGGGTAAAAAAAGTGAGTGTTATACGCCAATAAATACAGTACATTTGGATACCCTAACATTCAAACAACGCTGTGGAGGAGGAGGATACTCCGACAAGTGGGATACCAGGAGTGGGAGTATATCTTACTACATGCTATTTACCCCTGCAGGGGTAGGGCTTTGTGGTGAGTGCACATACAAGAGGGGAGCACAGAAAAGTCACCCATTTTTCTGCACAGGAAGTCACGATAGACTTATCACTTTTGGGAGTTATTTGGATTATGGACATTAATAGCTTTTTTAATATACAACCTTGGACTTATATTTTTTTTTATAATTTTTTAATAATCTTTTTCATTGATTCTGGCTTGCATTATTTGTATTATATGCTAATTTAAGCCACTTCACAGAACATTTGATACATTGCTCACATTTATGCTCTTAATTTTTGGAAATTAATTTCTCACTAACTTTAAACCACTTTGTACTATAAGAGAGTTAGGCCGCGTACACACGATCAGACTGGTCCGATGAAACTGGCCTGAAGACCAGTTTCATCGGACCAAATTGATCGTGTGTACGGCCCATCGGACCATTGTCCGTCGGACCAAAGTTTTAAAACTTTCTTTAAAATCTGTCCGATGGACACCTGTCCGTCGGACCAAAACGATGGTTAGTACACAAAACCATCGGACCAAAAACCCGCGCATGCTCAGAATCAATTTGATGCATGCTTGGAAGCATTGAACTTCGTTTTTTCAGCACGTCGTTGTGTTCTACGTCATCGCGTTCTGGCCCGATGGGATTTTGGACTGATGGTGTGTACGCCCATCAGATCGTGTGTACGTGGCCTTAGACTACTCATGTTTATTACTTTAGAGCAGGAGTCTCCAAACTATGGCCCTCCAGGTGTTCAGGAACTATAATTCCCATCATGCCTAGTCATGTCTACGAATGTCAGAGTTTTACAATGGCTCATGGAAAGTGTAGTTCCACAGCAGCTGGAGGGCCGTAGTTTGGAGATCCCTGCTTTAGAGGATCACAATTTTTTTAAATAATCTTTTAAAATTGTTTTTATTAATTACTGCAGAGCAGTGCCAACTTCCCTTTTCCTGAACTAAAACATTATTTTGCATACTTCCTGAGAATTTGTGTGACCATTTGAATAAAATACTCCAAACATTTCCTGCAATATAGACTCTTTTAATTCAAAATAAAATAAAATAAAATGTAATCTTTTAAATTCACATAAAAACTTTATTATCAAAATAAATTATGGACAATCAGGATCAGGAAAGAATGCACCATTCATATAGCTAGGTATCACAACATGTTTTTTGGTTTCATCAAAAGAATCTTGTGGAACATTGTTCATTTGTGACAATTTTTTTTTGTTCGCATTGTCCTGTTTTTTGACAAAAGTTCCAAACAGTGCTAACAGCACCGGAAGAAAAACCAGCCCATGGAGCATTCCAAAGGCGATAACAAGGAATATAATCTTGAAAAATGTTCTGAAGATGTAGCTCTCTGAAGTGGAGAGTACTATGACGCCCAGGATGGTGGAGAGACCTCCCTGTAATATAGGATAGCCAAGAGAGTGCAATGCTTCAATCATGCTCTCATTTGCAGTGGATTTCTTGTTTGAAACAAAGGCGTATGAGATATGAGCTGAGAAATCCACTGAGAACCCAATACAAATAACAAGGTTGATCATGGATATGGAATCTAAGTTAACATCCCACAAAGCCATGAATCCAGTGACCCCTACAATAATAGATGCTATAGCAAATGTCACCCAAAGGGAACACAGAGGGTTTGGAATTAGCAGTAATGAAATAACAAGCATAACAATAGCAGCTACAGCAACATTTTGAATTGTATTTTGGATGATTACAGCATATTGATCAAAGTATATAAATGCTGGATGGTACACAAGGACAGGGACCTCACAACTCTTTGCTGTGTCCCGAACCTGATTTAGCATGTTTTTCTCATCTACGGCAGAAGTGACATTCATAGTCTGGATGAAGAAACGGGAAGCTTTTATAGTTCCCGACTGAATGTCCACATCTTGTTTCAAATCTGGAAATCTTGATAAATTTCCAATAAAGTTATTTCTATCATTTATATCCAGTTTAAGCAGTTCAGCAAACACAATGTATGCTTTCAACCAGGACTCAGAGAGGTCTTCACTGACATAGGAGGTTAATTTAAATGACTCTATACACTTATCAATTTTATTACGGGTGTCTACATCCCAGTAAGGAACTTCCTGTGTTACCACAACCATAACTCTGGGGCCATAGTCATCAAAATATAAATCTTCATAGTCATAGAAAGAACCAACATAGGAGCTGTCAGTAGCTAAGTTACGTAAATCAATTCCTTCCTGTACCTGAAAGCACCCGTATATGCTGCCAGCTAAATATCCACCATATAGACCCACCACAATGATCTTAGTCCAAATGTTGGTTATAAATGGACCATAATATTTCTGGAAGAAATTTGTCATGGGATGGTCAGTCTCCGTACCAGTGATTGCACTGAATGTTCCTCCAACACAACAAGCATTATAGAAAGTGGAACGGTGGTCATCTTTTTGCTCTGGCACTTTTTTACAAACCAACCAGTGCCTGTTACTCTCTTCTCTTCTCCCATTGATGGCTAAAAATGCACCAAAACAAGTGATGTTATATAGGAAGCAGAACAGTATAGCTGTTCCAGTATAAATGCAGAAAGATTGCACCGACCCAAAAGAAGTCATAATTCCTATATAGAAAGCTAGGACATCTGTGAGGGTTGTAATTGTTATGGAGACCGCAGCTTCTTCATATGTCTTGCCCACTCTTTCTTCAACTGGACACTTAACTTTAGTTTGCTGCCAACTGGAAACCATAATGAACATGTCATCCACTCCAACACCTGTACCGAAAGTATATATAATATTACATGAATAAACCATAAACAGAAACAACATATATACATGGCATTCTCTTGTCTATTTCTTGTGCACCTAATCTAGGTGTACTTTATATTATATTATTGATTGAAAATAAATGTGAGGAAATCTAAAAACAATACAGAAAAAACAAATCTGGATTTAGTATATTTCCATACAGACACATTAGGCACATCGTTTTAGTATTAACTTAATTATTAAAATTATTTTTAGTATGATATTTTCTTAAACATATTCTTTAACCACTTAACGCCCGCCGCATGTATATGTACGTCCACAGAATGGCACGTACAGGCAGATGGGCTTATTGGTACCTCCCTGCCTTCCTGCGGGTTGGGGGTCCGATCGGGATCCCCCCCCCGCTACATGCAGCGGTCGTTTAGCCTCTGGGAGCGATCGGGGATGAGGGGGTCGGCTGGTTGTTTCTGTCCGCCCCCTCGCGATCGCTCCCAGCGAATCCGCCTTCCCCCCCGCTGCCCCCCCACTGCCCGCCCTCTGCCTGTGTAATGTAAACACAGGCAGAGGAAGTGATGTCACCTCTCCTCTCTTGGCAGTATTTTCGGATCCGGCGAAGAGAGAGAGAAGACATCACATGGTGGGAGATAGAGTCCGCACACAATTCACAGGTATAGGGGTACACTAGACGCCATAACACTGATATGGCACAATTTAACCCCTTCAGATCAACCCCCCCAATTGCCCCCTTATCACAGGTGGATCACTAATAGCAGTGATCGTATATTTACTGATCACTACATTTAGTGTCAGTGTGACAGTTAGTGTGACAGGCAGTTAGTGTTAGGTCCAGGGTAGCCCCCTACCCCCCTAATAAGTTAACCCTTTCACCCCCTATTGCCAGTGTCACTAAGCGATCGGTTTTCTGATCGCTGTATTATTACATTTTGGCCTAAATGTTTGGCTAAAATTTAGTTTATTCGATTTTTCTTATAACAAAAAATAGAAAATATAATTTTTTTTCAAAATTTTCGGTCTTTTTCCGTTTATATCGCAAAAAAAATAAAATCGCAGAGGCAATCAAATACCACCAAAAGAAAGCTCTATTTGTAGGAAGAAAAGGACACAAATTTTGTTTGGGAGCCACGTCGCACAACCGCGCAATTGTCTGTTAAAACGACGCAATGCCAAATTGTAAAAACACCTTTGGGCATTTAGCAGCATATTGGTCCGGGGCTTAAAGGGGAGTTCCACCCACAATTTCACTTTTTAAATATAAATACCCCTTTAATACACAAGCTTAATGCATTCTAGTAAAGTTAGTCTGTAAACTAAGGTCCGTTTTGTTAGGTTGTTACAGCATTTAGTTTATAATCTAGAAATAGACTGTGGCCATCTTAAGTGTGGGCATCATGAAGCCAGACTGTATGACTTCCTGGATTTCAGCTTTGCATATCTCGCACATGCACACTAGGTTTCAGTCAGGTTTGCAAGGACCACTGGGAAACATGATGCCTATCCCAGAAACCCTTGCAAATAGTCTTGTGACTTAATAGCCTAGGCTAATGAGGAGGAGGAAGTAATGAAGGACTACAAAATAAAGGTATTTACAAGCAACAAAATAAATAAAAAGAGAGATTAGGGCATGCAGCACAGACAAACATAAAAAAATGGGTGGAACTCTACTTTAAGTGGTTAACTAAGCTAATGAGGTGAAACAAATGCCAATGTAGAAAAGAGAGAGAGAAAGATAATTCCAAATTAGCGCACTGAATTAATCTACAAATCTCCTTAATATTAACATAATGAAATGATCAACATAAACACCTATACATAATGAAAAGTGTCCATACGGCATATCCAAAACTCAATGTTCATGCTCCAACGTATGCAAATCAATATGGTAATACAGTCCAACTTAAAGTGATGAAAAAATAGTGACACCAAGATCCTTGACTTGTAAACCAGGAAGTGGTGGTCAGAGAAGATCCGACGGGACACTAATCGGTGACACTTGCAGACATCCGGGGAAGGAGGTAAAAAATGTGCACCATAGTGTGACTCCGTTTAGATAATAAAATATTTAATAAAATAAATGTACTCACAAACAACGATGTAAAATCAGCATGTAAATGAAAGTGCCGGCCGGCAATCAATGGGAACTCTTCCCTCTAGAGTGTGGTGATGTTACTACGTAGTCCCCCAGATGCGTTTCGTCATCATCCCATTGACAACGTCCGTTGATGACGAAACGCGTGTTTGGAATTTTAACGGCGATTTATAATCTTTTATGATGTAAGTGCGTTACTTTTAAAAAACCGATTACCTTAAGGTGTTTTTACACTATTGGAGGCTCTGTCTCAATTTCTAACTGTCTTTAGTAATCAGGATGGAGATTGGCGTGTAAAAGCGGCTCTTCAATATCATCTAATAAGGCGAAATTTGCCAAACACTAGAGTGAATGGCAACATCATCTGGTGAGCTTTATTCTGAAAGGGGTTGTAAAGTTTTGTGTCATGGAATTATTTGTCTCTCTCTTTTTTGCATTGACATTTGTTTCACCTCATTTGCATGTTTATTGAATATTAAGTGGCAGCACAAAGAGGTGTTTTTCATTAATGCAGTGTGCACACATATATTCTTTAACTACACAAGATCTGTATGTGTCCAGTGGCGGAACTTTCAGGGTCGCTGCTGTTGCCGTTGCGACTGGGCCCTGCCATTCTGCCGCTGTGGGGGGGGGGCCTAGTTCCCGGGTGGCGGGTGCCTTCATTGCGGGACAATGAAACTCTGGGAACAGTCATGTAATGTGGATTTCAGTGGCGAAATCTGAGCTGCAGTAGCGCTGGCTCCGGCACGCAGAAACTCCTCAACCTTCTGTCCATTGGTTGCTAAAGCCGCTTGGCGTGTAGCAACCAGTGACATCACAGCTGCAGTGCAACCCCTCCATGTTCAGAGCTGAAAGCGCAGTAGGATTTAACTTCCTCTTCCTCCTCTGACCTCCGCGCTACTGCTCTGTCTCCTGGGGTCCAACACAGCTGAGCTCTGAGGCCTTGACATACCAGAGAGGCACAGTTTCTCACAGCATCTGAGAGGGAGAGCAGCAGCAGCATCTGAAAACATCAGAGAGTGGCGGCTTCAGTGAGCAGCAGGAGGCTGGCTGGAAGGAACAGCGCGAGAGAGAGTGAGAGAAGACCTGACCTGAGCAGCAGTGACATCCTCTCAGTCCCAGAGCCTGAACACCTTCCCCCAACGTCTGCTCCAGCTGTGCCTGTCATCAAGATGAAACATAGGCTGACAGAGGACGAGGATGGTCTGGAGGTAGGTTGCAACACACAACACTACCCACAGACAGGCCTGGGACAGGGTGTACAGGAAGGACTACAGGCCAGCTTATGGGGTCAATTTCACTTACCACCCACCCTATCTCTCTCTCTCCCCCATCCCCCTCTCTCAACCACCCCCTCTCTCTCACCCCCTCTCTCTCTCATCCACCCCCGTCTCTCATCATCATACCACCCCCTCTCCTCTCACCACACCACCCCCTCTCTCTCATCTGCCCCCTCTCTCTCCACCCCCACTCTCATCCTCCCCTCCTCTCTCTCTCCTCTCTCTCCCATCCCCTCTCTCTCTCTCCCACCCCTCTCTAATCCGCCCTCCTCTCTCCTCCCCACCCCCTCTCATACCCCCCCCCTCGTTCTCTCTCCCACCCCCTCTCTCTCTCATCCCCCCCTCTCTCTCTCATGCACCCGCCCTCTCTCTTCCACCCCCTCTCTCTCTCACTCACCACACCCGCTCTCTCTCTCGCTCTCATCCATCCCCTCTCTCATTCACCCCCCCTCCCTCTTTCTCTCCCTCTCTCTCTCTTTCACCCTCTATCTCTCTCTTCACCCTCTATCTTTCTCTTTCACCCTCTATCTCTCTCTCTTTCACCCTCTATCTCTCTCTCTTTCACCCTCTATCTCTCTCTCTTTCACCCTCTCTCTCTCTTCCACCCTCTCTCTCTCCTCCTCCCCTTTCTCCTCTCTCACCCATCTCCCCTCTCTCTCTCTCTCCCACCCCTCTCTCCTCACCCCCTCTCTCTCTCTCCCCCTCTCTCTCTCTCTCCACCCCTCTCTCTCTCTCTCCACCCCTCTCTATCTCTCTCCCACCCCTCTCTCTCCCACCACTCTCTCTCCTCCCACCCTCTCTCTTCCCTCTACCTCTCACCCCCCACCTCCCACATCTCTCTTCTCCCCACCTCTCTCTCTCCCCCACCCCTCTCTCTCTCCCCCCACCCCTCTCCCTCTCCCTACCCCCCCTCTCTCTCTCCCCACCCCTCTTCTCTCACCTCTCTCTTTTCCCACCCCTCTCTCTCTCTCTCCCACCCCTCTCTCTCCCACCCTCTCTCCCACCCCTCTCTCTCCCTCCCAACCTCTCTCTCTCTATCCCACCCCCTCTCTCTCTCTCTACCACCCCTCTCTCTCTCTTCCACCTCTCTCTCTACCACTCTCTCTCTCTACCAACTCTCTCTCTCCCTAACCACCCCTCCTCGCTCTCCCTCTCCCACACCTCTCTCTCTCTCCTCACATCCCCTCTCTCTCTCACCATCCCCTCTCTCTCACACCCTCTATCTCTCATCCACCCCCTCTCTCTCTCTCTCATCCACCCCCCTCTCTCTCTCACCACCCCCTCTCTCTCATCCGCCCCCTCTCTCTCCCACCCCCACTCTCATCCTCCACTTCTCTCTCTCTCTCCCATCCCCTCTCTATCTCTTCCCACCCCCCTCTCCCATCCGCCCCTCCTCTCCTCTCCACACCCTCTCTCTCTCTCTCCATCCCCCTCTCTCTCTCTCTCATCCACCCCCTCTCTCTCTCGCCACCCACTCCCTCTCACCCCATTCCCCCTCTCTCTCACTCATTCCCACCTCCTCTCTCTCTCATCCATCCCCTCTCTCATCCCCCCCTCCCTCTTTCTCTCCCTCTCTCTCTCTTTCACTCTCTATCTCTCTCTTTCACCCTCTATCTTTCTCTTTCACCCTCTATCTCTCTCTTTCACCCTCTCTCTCTCTTCCACCCTCTCTCTCTTCCACCCTCTCTCTCTCTTCCACCCTCTCTCTCTCCCTCCCCTCTTTCTCTCTCCCACCCGCTCTCTCTTTCTCCCACCACTCTCTCTCTCCCACCCCCCTCTCTCTCTCCCACCCCTCTTTCTTCTCTCTCACCCCTCCTTTCTCTCTCTTTCCACCCCTCCTCTCTCTCTCTCCCCCCCCCTCTCTCTCCCCACCACTCTCTCCCCCCCACCCCCTCTCTCTCTCCCCACCCACCCCCCACTCTCTCTTCCCCACCCCCCTCTCTCTCTCTCCACCACTCTCTCCTCCCCCACCTCCTCTCTCTCTCCCACCTCTCTCTCCCCCACCCCCCTCTCCTCCCCTCTCTCTCTCTCCCACCCTCTCTCTCACCTCTCTCCTCTCTCTCTCCCACCACCCCTCTCTCTCTCTCTCTCTCCCACCCCTCTCTCTCCCACCCTCTCTCTCTCTCCCAACCCCCTCTCTCTCTCTCTCTCCCACCCCTCTCCTTTCTCCCCCACCTCTCTCTCTTCCCATCCCCCCTCTCTCTCTCTTCCACCCCTCTCCCCACCCTCTCTCTACGACCCCCCCTCTCCTCTCTCTCTACCCCCACCTCTCTCTACTCTTCTCTCTCTACCACCCCTCTCTCTACCTCTCTCTCATCTACTCTACTCTAACCACACCTCTCTCTCCACACCCCCCCTCTCTCTACTACCACCTCTCTCTCTCTACCACCTCTCTCTCTACCACCTCTCTCTCCCACCCCCCCCTCTCTCTCTCTCCACCCTCTCTCTCCCACCTCCCTCTCTTTCTCCCACCCCCTCTCTCTCTCTCTCCCACCCCTCTCTCTCTCCCACCCCACTCTCTCCCACCCCACTCTCTCTCTTTCTCTCCCACCCCTCTCTCTCTTCCACCCTCTCTCTCTCTCCCTCCCCTCTTTCTCTCTCTCAACCCCTCTCTCTCTCTCTCTCTCTCTCTCTCCCATCCCTCTCTCTTCCCACCCACCCACTCTCTCTCACTCTCTCTCTCCCCCCCTCTCTCTCTCTCCCCAACCCTCTCTCTCCCCATCTCTCTCACACCCCTCTCTCTCTCCACCACCTCCCACCCCTCTCTCTCCCACCCCCCTCTTCTTTCTCCCACACCTCTCTCTCTCCACCTCTCTCTCATCCTCCACCCACCCCCTCTCTCTCCCACACCCCTCTCTCTCCCCCCACCCCCTCCTCTCCCACCCCTCTTTCTCTCCACCTCTCTCTCCCTCTCTCCCACCACCCCTCTCTCTCCCACCCCTCTCTCTCCCTCCCAACTCTCTCTCTATCCCACCCCCCCCATCTCTCTCTCTCTCTACCACCCCTCTCTCTCTCTTCCACCTCTCTCTCTACCACTCTCTCTCTACCACTCTCTCTCTCTACCACCCCTCTCTCTCTCCCACCCCCTCTCTCTCCAACCCATCCCCTCTCTCACACACCCTCTATCTCTCATCCAACACCCCTCCTCTCTCTCTCTCATCTCCACCCCCTCTCTCTCTCACAACCCCCTCTCTCATCATCCCCTCCCCCCCTCTCTCTCCCCACCCCCACTCTCATCCTCCACTTCTCTCACTCTCTCCCCACCCCTCTCTATCTCTCTCACACCCTCTCGTCATACCGCCCCCTCCTCTCTCTCCCCACCCCCCTCACTCATCCACCCCCCCTCTCTCCTCTCTCCCCACCCCCCGCTCTCTCCTCCCATCCCCCCTCTCTCTCTCTCATTCCACCCCCTCTCTCTCCCACCCCCCTCTCCTCTCACTCATCCCACCTCTCTCTCTCTCATCCATCCCCTCTCTCATCCACCCCCTCCTTTTCTCTCCCTCTCTCTCGCTTTCACTCTCTATCTCTCTCTTTCACCCTCTATCTTTCTCGTTCACCCTCTATCTCTCTCTTTCACCCTCTCTCTCTTCCACCCTCTCTCTCTTCCACCCTCTCTCTCTCTTCCACCCTCTCTTTCTCTCCCTCCCCTCTTTCTCTCTCCCACCCCCTCTCTCTCTCTCCCACCCCTCTCTCTCTCTCCAACCCCCCTCTCTCTCCCCACCCCTCTTTCTCTCTCTTCCACCCCCCTCTCTCTCCCACCCCTCTCTCTCCCACCACTCTCTCCCCCACCCCCCTCTCTCTCTCTCCCACCCCCCCTCTCTCTCTTCCACCCCCCTCTCTCTCTCTTCCATCCCCTCTCTCTCTCTTCTAACCCCCCTCTCTCTCTCCACTCTCTCTCCCCCACCCTCTCTCTCTCCCACCCTCCTCTCTCCCACCCCTCTCTCTCTCACACACTCTCTCCCTCCCACCCCCCCCTCTCCCTCTCTCTCCACCCTCTCTCTCTCCCACCCCTCTCTCTCTCTCTCTCCCACCCACACCCCTCTCTCTTTCTCCCCCACCTCCTCTCCCTCTCCCCCAACCCCCCCTCTTCTCACTTTCCACCCCACACTCTCCCACCCACCCCTCTCTCTCTCTTTCTCTCCCAGCCCTCTCTCTCTTCCACCCTCTCTCTCTCTCCCTCCCACTTCTCTCTCTCACCCCCCTCTCTCTCCCAATCCCTCTCTCTCTCTCCACCCCCCTCTCTCTCTCTCACCCCTCTCTCTCTCCACCCCTCTCTATCTCTCTCCCACCCCCCTCTCTCCCACCACTCTCTCCTCACCTCTCCCCCTCTCTCTCCCACCCCCCATCTCTTTCTCCCACCCCTCCTCCTCTCTCTCTCCCCACCCCTCTCTCTCTCCCCACCACTCTTTTCTCTTCCTCCACTCTCTCTCTCTCCCACCCTCTCTCTCTCTCCAACCCCTCTCTCTCTCTCCACACCTCGCCCTCTCTCCCACCCCTCGCCCTCTCCACCCCCCCCACCTCTCTCTCTATCCCCACCCTCCTCTCTCTCTCTCTCTACCACCCCTCTCCTCTCTTCCCACCTCTCTCTCTACCACTCTCTCTCTCTCTACCACCACCCCTCTCTCTCTCCGCCACCCCCTCTCCTCCCATCCCCCCCTCTCTCTCTCAAACCATCCCCTCTCTCTCACCCCTCTATCTCTCACCACCCCCTCTCTCTCTCTCTCATCCACCCCCCTCTCTCCTCACCACCCCCTCTCTCGACATCCGCCCCCTCCTCTCCCACCCCCCACTCTCATCCTCCCACTTCGCTCTCTCTCTCCCCTCCCCTCTCTACTCTCCCACCCCCCTCTCTCATTCCGCCCCCTCTCTCTCTCCCACCCCCCTCTCTCATCCGCCCCCATCCTCTCTCCCCACCCTCTCTCTCTCCAATCCCCCCCTCTCTCTCTCATCCACCCCCTCTCTCTCCCACCCCCCCTCGCTCCACCCCCCCTCTCTCTCACTCATCCCACCTCTCTCTCTCTCATCCATCCCCTCCTCATCCACCCACGCTTTCTCTCCCTCTCGCTCTCTTTCACTCTCTATCTCTCTCTTTCACCCTCTATCTTTCCCTTTCCCCTCTATCTCTCTCTTTCAACCCTCTCACTCTCTCTCTCTTCTCTCCCTCCCTCTTCCACCTCTCCTCCCCACACCTCTCTCTCTCTCGCCACTCCCCTCCCCTCTCTCTCTCTCCCACCCCTCTTCTCTCTCTCCACCCCTCCTCCTCTCTCCTCTCCACCCCTCTCTTCTCTCCCACCACTCTCTTCCACCCCCTCTCTCTCTCTCTCTCTCCCACCCCCCTCTCTTCTCTCTCTCACACCCCTCTCTCTCTCTCTCTCTCCACCCTCTCTCTCTCCCCACCCCCTCTCTCTCTCTCCCCTCTCTCTCTCGCTCCAACCCTCTCTATCTCTCTCCCACCCTCCTCTCTCTCCCACAACTCTCCTCCCCCACCTCCTCTCTCTCTCCACTCCCCCTCCCCACCCCTCTCTTTCTCCCCACCCTCTCTCTCTCTCTCTCCTCTCCCACCTCTCTCTCCCTCCACCCCCTCTCCCCCACCCCCCTCTCTCTCCCTCCCTCATCACCCTCCTTTCCCACCCCTCTCTCCACTCTCCCCCTCTCTCTCCCCCACCCCTCTCTCTCTCCTCCCAACCTCTCTCTCTATCCCACCCCCTCTCTTCTCTCAACACCACCCCTCCTCTCTCTTCCACCCCGCTCTCTACTCTCTCTCTCTCTACCATCCCTCTCTCTCCCACTACTCTCTCTCACCCCCTCTCTCTCTCTCCACCCCCTCTATCTCTCTCCCATCCTCTCTCTCTCCAACCATCTCCCTCTCTCTCACACCCCCTCTCTCTCATCCCCCACCCCCTCCTCTCTCTCTCCCATCCCTCCCCCCTCTCTCTCTCACCACCCCCTCTCTCTCCCACCCCTCTCTCTTTCTCCCACCCCCCCTCCTCTCCCTCTCCCAACCCCCACTCCTCATCCTCTACTTCTTTCTCTCTCCATCCCCTCTCTCTCTTCCACCCTCTCTCTTTCTCCCCACCCTCTCTCTCTCTCTCTCCCACCCCTGTCTCTATCTCTCCCACCCCCTCTCCCATCCGCCCCCTCTCTCTCTCCCTCCCCCTCTCTTCTCCCATCCCCTCTCTCTCTCTCATCCACCCCTCCTCTCACGCCTCCACCTCTCCTCTCTCCCATCCCCCTCTCTCTCACTCATCCCACCTCTCTCTCTCCTCATCCATCCTCCTCCTCATCCACCCCCTCCCCTCTTCTCTCCCCCTCTCTCCTCTCACCTCTTTCACTCTCTATCTCCCTACCAGCTCTCTCTCTCTCCCCTACCACCTCTCTCTCTCTCTCTCTCTACAACCTCTCTCTCTCGCTACCACCTCTCTCTCTACCACCTCTCTCTCTCTACCACCTCTCTCTCTACCACCTCTCTCTCTACCACCTCTCTCTCTCTCTACCACCTCTCTCTTTCCTCTCTCTACCACCTCTCTCTCTACCAGCTCTCTCTTTATCTACCAGCTCTCTCTCTCTACCACCTCTCTCTCTCTCTCTACCACCTCTCTCTCTCTCTACCACCTCTCTCTCTCTCTCTCTCGACCACCCCTCTCTCTCTACCACCTCTCTCTCTCTTTCTACAACCTCTCTCTCTACAACCTCTCTCTCTCTACCACCTCTCTCTCTCTACCACCTCTCTCTCTCTACCACCTCTCTCTTCTCTCTCTCTCTACCACCTCTCCCTCTCTCTCTCTCTCTACCACCTCTCTCTCTCTGTCTACCACTGGATCGCGATGGGACTCCGGTAAGTATTAGGGGGGGCAGCTGCACACAGACAGTTTTTTTACCCTCATGCATATGCATGAAGGTAAAAAACCTTGAGCCTTTAGAGCCACTTTAATCTAAGGGTCAGCAAGTAATTAATATTTTCAGAAGGAGTTTGGCTGTGGCACCCTACATATTCCTTTACATCAGTGTACTCATGTCTGCTGTCTTATAATGATTTACTTATAAACATATATGTTTGAAACTTACCTAAAATGAGAAATGGGGCATTTGCTGCTGTGACAACAAAAGGCACCCCACAAAGTAGCAAAAGACCAAAACTAGAAAGTACAGCTAACCCAGCGGAAATAACTCCAAAAGAGGCCACCCAAGTTTTATTCCTCACACAGTCACGCCTATGAATAAATAGAGATACAAGGTTTCAGTAAATATGCGTTTCTAATTGTGCAATTTCTGGTCTGAGATTCTGTTCTAAGTGAATGTACAGCCAAAGATTTAGGGCTAGATTCAGGTAGATGGGCGTAAAAGTATGCTGGCATAGCGTATTCCAATTTACGCTACGCCTCCACAACTTTTACGGGCAAGTGCTGTATTCACAAAGCACTTGCCTGTAAAGTTGCGGCGGCGTAGCGTAAATGTCCCGGCCTAATTCAAATTCGGCGGGTAGGGGGCGTGTCTCATTTAAATGAAGCGCGTCCCCGCGCCGAACAAACTGCGCATGCGCCGGGCCTAAACGTAGCCCAGTGTGCATGCTCCAAATCACGTCGGAAATAGTCAATGAAAATGACATGAACGTCACTTATGCAAAGCCCTATTCGCGAACGTTTTACGCAAACGACGGGAAAAATTACAACGGCACGCCGTCCATACTTAACATTGGCTGTGCCTCATACAGCAGGGGTAACATTACGCCGGACCTACGCTAACGCAAACGACGTAAAACAAATGCGCAGGCCGGGCGTACGTTCAGGAATCTGCGTATTACGCTCATTTGCATATTTTACATGGGAAAGCCACCTATCGGCCAGCGTAAATATGCAAGTTAGATACGACGGCATAAGAGACTTACGCCAGTCGGATTTAATAGAAATCTATGCGTAACTGATTGTATGAATCAGGCGCATAGATAGGAGGGCTCAGAGGCAGAGATACGACGGTGTATCTGGAGATACGCCGTCGTATCTCCTACCTGAATCTAGCCCTTAGTTTTATTTGTCATCCATTATGGGTAATGGATTCATGAAAATCGTTTTTTTTTAGCCACTTTCACTTTAGCGTAACTATATATACATCATGGACTGGCAGCAGTTATACCAGGATCATGGATCATGGAGCTTTACTTAAAGTGATCACTTTGGAAGGGGGTACCCTCCAGCTTCCGCCCACTGCCATTCTCTCCCATCTCTTCAGGGAGCCTGGGAACACTGTAAATGGTTAGTAAAAGATTGATTCCTCAAGTTGGGATATTAAATGGACCACAGGCAGTAATTTATAAAATTACAAATGTATTAATGTATATAAATGATAGCATTTATATACATTAACCACTTGAGGACCGAGCCTGTTTATCCGACTTAGAACCCCCAAACATTATACATTTTTTTAAAACACCATAGAAAATAAAATGGCGGTCATTGCAATACTTTTTGTCACACCATATTTGTGCAGTGGTCTTACAAGCACACTTTTTTTTAGAAAAAAAACACTTTTTTTAATAAAAAAATATGACAACAGTAAAGTAAGCCCAATTTTTTTTGATACTGTGAAAGATAATGTTACGCTGAGGAAATTGATACCCAACATGTCACGCTTCAAAATTGTGCACGCTCGTGGAATGGCGTCAAACTTTTACCCTTAAAAATCTCCATAGGCGACGTTTAAAAAATTCTACAGGTTGCATATTTTGAGTTACAGAAGAGGTTTAGGGCTATAATTATTGCATTTGCTCTAACGATCGTGGGGTTTAAACACCGTTTTCATATGCGTATGCGATCGCTTCTGCGTGGCCGCTCGTCAGGATGGGGCGCTTTAAAAAAAAATGTTTTTATTATTTATTTTACTCGTTTTTTTTTTTTTTTTTACACAGTTTAAAAAATAAAAAAATTGGGTCACTTTTATTCCTATTACAAGGAATGTAAAAATCCCTTGTAATAGAAAAAAAACAAAAACATTTTAGGTCCTCTTAAATCTGAGATCTGGGGTCAAAAAGACCTCACATCTCATATTTAGACTAAAATGCAATAAAAAAAATAAGACGAATGGGCGGAAGTGACGTTTTGATGTGGCTTCCACCCTGCTATGGTATGGAGACAGGTGGGGGCCATCTTGCCCTCACTCGTAACTAGGGTTGTCCCGATACCACTTTTTTAGGACCGAGTACAAGTACCGATACTTTTTTTCAAGTAGTCACCGACACCGAATACCGATCGATACTTTTTTTTAAATGTGTCCCCAAATGCAGCCATGTCCCCCACATATGCAGCCACGTCCCCCCAGCCATGTCCCCCACATATGCAGCCATGTCCCTACAGCCATGTCCCTCTAGCCATGTCCCTCACATATGCAGTCATGTCCCTCCAGCCATGTCCCTCCAGCCATGTCCCTCCAGCCATGTCCCTTACATATGCAGTCATGTCCCTTCAGCCATGTCCCTTCAGCCATGTCCCTCACATATGGAGCCATGTCCCTTCAGCCATGTCCCCCACATATGCAGCCATGTCCCTCACATATGCAGCCATGTCCCTTCAGCCATGTCCCTCACATATGCAGCCATGTCCCTTCAGCCATGTCCCCCACATATGCAGCCATGTCTCTTCAGCCATGTCCCCCACATATGCAGCCATGTCCCTTCAGCCATGTCCCCCACATATGCAGCCATGTCCCTTCAGCCATGTCCCTCACATATGCAGCCATTTCCTTTCAGCCATGTCCCTCTAGCCATGTCCCTCACATATGCAGCCATGTCCCCTCAGCCATGTCCCTCCCATATGCAGCCATGTCCCTTCAGCCATGTTCCTCTAGCCATGTCCCTCACATATGCAGCCATGTCCCTTCAGCCATGTCCCACTAGCCATGTCCCTCACATATGCTGCCATGTCCCTCTAGCCATGCCCCTCACATATGCAGCCATGTCCCTCTAGCCATGTCCCTCACATATGCAGCCATGTCCCTTCAGCCATGTCCCTCTAGCCATGTCCCTCACATATGCAGCCATGTCCCTTCAGCCATGTCCCTCTAGCCATGCCCCTCACATATGCAGCCATGTCCCTCTAGCCATGTCCCTCACATATGCAGCCATGTCCCTTCAGCCATGTCCCTCTAGCCATGCCCCTCACATATGCAGCCATGTCCGTTCAGCCATGTCCCTCACATATGCAGCCATATCCCTTCAGCCATGTCCCTCTAGCCATGTCCCTCACATATGCAGCCATGTCCCTCACATATGCAGCCATGTCCCTTCAGCCATGTCCCTCACAAATGCAGTCAAGTCTCCCAGATATGCACTCATGTACCCCACAAATGCAGCCAAGTCTCCCAGATATGCAGCCATGTACCCCACAAATGCAGCCAAGTCTCCCAGATATGCAGCCATGTACCCCACAAATGCAGCCAAGTATCCCAGATATGCAGCCATGTACCCCACAAATGCAGCCAAGTCTCCCAGATATGCAGCCATGTACCCCACAAATACAGAAAAGTCTCCCAGATATGCAGCCATGTACCCCACAAATGCAGCCAAGTCTCCCAGATATGCAGCCATGTACCCCACAAATGCAGCCATATATGAAGTCCCCCAGCCATGTCTCCCCTACCTAGTCACCGCCGCCGCCCGGGGAACATCACAGCTTGAATAGCTGTATTTTTCCCGCCCGTATAGACACTCCCCCTTGCTCGGGATTGGACAGATCACGATCATCCATCCAATCGCGGGCAAGGGGGAGTGTCTATACGGGCGGGAACACTACAGCTATTCAAATGAAAGCTGTGATGTTCCCGCACGATGTTTAACCCCTTGCATCGGCGGGTTTCGATGCGGCGGCGGCGATGCGATGTGGCGACGGCGGCGTTTGGCGGCTTTCGGCGGCATTCGGCGAAAAAGTATTCTATTCTGGTATCGGGGGTATTTGCGGGAGTACAAGTACTCCCGCAAATACTCGGCATCGGTATCGGGACAACCCTACTCGTAACCATGCCTAGCATGAGAGAGAACCCGATCGCCTTCACTGCTGTCGGCGGCTCTGGTAAGCGGCGGAGGGCGTGGGAGACTGGCAGGAGGGGGGCCCTCTCCTGTCGCCGATAATGGTGATCTCGCTGCGAATCCGCTGCAGAGACCACCATTATCGTTTACAGGACCGCCGCCTGAAGAGATGGATACCTCGGTTGTGGCAGCAGCTGCTGCCATTACGGAGATGTCCCTCTCCAAACAAGGACGTATATAGTCGTGCGGCGATCCTTAAGTGGTTAATAAATTTGTAATTTTATAAATCACTGCCTGTGGTCCATTTAAAATCCCAACTTGAATCAATCTTTTACTATACGTATTCGGGATGGGATCCACAAGTAGTGCAGTCAATTAGATGGAGCAAACCTCTTTCATACTTCACTGTAAATGGTTGGGTTGGCAGTGCACAGGGGAGAAGGAGTTTGGAAGCGACAATGATTTAATCACTTCTAGTTTCACTTTACCTCATTTACACTTACCAGAATCTGATCGATTTGATTGGCTGCCTTGGTGGGCAGAGGTCTATTCAGGGGTCTAGTAGACCTTAAATTTCTCAATAAAGAGAACCTGTCACTGTCCAAGCAGTTGCTTATCACTTGTGATAGCAATAATATTTAATGAAAAAATTTTTTTTTAAAAGTGTAAAATTACATTGACATAAAATATTTTTTTATTTATTTTTTAAAGTGCCCCTGTCCCTTAATTCTCACCTGCAAAAACACATGCAAGTCTCACATACATGTAAATGGGGATTGCACCACACGTGTGAGCTATCACCAAGAACATCAGTGTGAGCAATAATTTTAGTGCCAGAACTCACATGTATCTTTATACTGTTAACCTGTAAAGGCTTTTAAAGCAATGCCTAAAGAAAAACTTGTTTAACATAGTTTGATGCCATTAACAAGAGTATGCAATCTAAGATCTTGACATGTTTGGTATATGTTCACTTGATGAAACATATTTTACCCCAAAAAAATAGAACTTTGTCGTGTTTGTTTACACTACAATCTATTTAGGGTATATTTTCCTGAAAATGTGGGTTTTAGAAATGGATGTGCAAATATCCTGCGACAGAAAAAATTGCATCAACCACCATGTTATTCACCAAGGCCTCTGCTTTAAATATTCAAATTAAATTCAAATTTCAAATATATAATATTTGGCGGTTTTAAGAAATTTTCGAGCAAAAAAAATCAAAAAATCAGATGTTTTACATGTATGAGAAAAATGTCAAAATTTGCATGGACGGCAAGTGGTTAAAATTGCTGATATAAGTACTGGAAGACTGAAGGGACATGTATGCCTGAGCCCAAATGTAGGGGTTATTTACTAAAGATAAAGTGTGGGGATCCTATTAATCTTTTAAACATTCAGTCATGGTCTGGGATATATTAAAAATATAGGCCCAGATTCACAGAGCGATTACGCCTGTCTAACTGGTGTTAGACAGGAGTAATTTCAAATTTTGTGCGCCGTATCACTAGTTTGAATCCTCAAACCATGATACGGAGGCTTCGGGCTTCGATCCGAGAGGCTTACGTCTTCGTACGCCTTCGGATCTACGCTGCGATTATTTTGCGGCCGCTGGGTGGAGTTTGCGTCCTTTTCAGCGTCGGGGTATGCAAATGAGCTTTTTACGGAGATCCACGAAGTTACGCGGCCCATGTTAAGTATGGCCGTCGTTCCCGCGTCGACTTTCATTTTTTTTTTTTTTTTTTTTTGCGTAAGTCGTCCGGGAATAGAAATGTCCGTAAACGACGCTACTCAAAAAAAAAAATGAGGTAACGACGTGATTTCGCGCAATGCACGGCGGGAAATTTCTGAAAGGAGCATGCGCAGTTCGATTGCGGCGGGGACGCGCTTAATTTAAATGCCTCACGCCCGCTAGTCGCGTATTTTGATTCCGCCGGGAGAAATACACTACGCCGCCGTACCTTACGGGCCAAAATCTCTCTGAATTCCTCCTAGAGCCAGGTAAAGTACGGCGGCATAGAGTATCTCTGATACTCTGCGGGAATCTAATCCTTTCTCAATCTGGCCCATAGCTTTTTATTAGAAATTGTGTTTAAAATATATGTTTTTTTTTATGTCTTTCACTTTTTTAGGGGGCATAGAGTTCAGCTTTAAAACCGCTTCTAATGCTGTCATCATTGGTTTAATTTTACAAATGTTTTAAGTATTTTATATGTCTTATTTTCCACAAATGGTAGTAAAATATAACAGAATTAATATGCAACACTAATTAATAATAATAATAATAATAATAATAAATCAATACATAAATGCTAAATTCCATACATTAAAATACCCTGGAGTATTTCAATGTATGAAATATAGAGTTTATGGGCCAGATTCAGATACACTTAATTTTGCGCTGCGTAATCGAAATACTCTACGCTGCCGTATTTTACCAGGCTCTACATCGAATTCTGGTAGATTTTTCCCCGTACGCTACGGTGGTGTAGTCTATTTCTCGCCGCGTAATCGAAATACGCGATTAGGGGGCGTGAAGCATTTAAATTAAGCGCGTCCCCGCGGCGATCGAACTGCGCATGCTCCGTTCAGAAATTTCCCGCGGTGCATTACGCGAAATCACGTTGTTACGTCATTTGTTGTTTGAGTAGCGTAGTTTACGAACATTCCTATTCCCGGACGACTTACGTTAAAAATAATAAAAGACGTCGGAAAACGTAGAAATTCGACGCGGGAATGACGGCCATACTTAACATGGGCTGTCTAATATTAGACCAGCAAAAAGCTAGTATAGTGTTACGCAAAAAAAAGATGACTAAAGATGCCGTAAGAGATTGCGATTGAAGATCGTAATTTCTGGGATCGCCGGCAAAAGCTCATTAGCATACCCTGACGCGGAAAACGACGGGAAGTCCACCCAGTGGCCGCAATTTTATTGCAGCGTAGATCCGAAGGCGTACGAACACGTAATCCAGTCGAATTGAAGCACGCAGCCGTCTATTGAGGTTTGAGGCTTCCGACTAGCTAAAAAACGCGCGTAATTTGAAATTACTCCAGTCTAACACCAGTTAGACAGGAGTAAGGGCTCTGTGAATCTGGCCCTATGTATTTATTTATTTATTTTTGGATTAACATTGATAAATCATTATTGATTAGCGCTGCATATGAATTCTGTTATGATTTATGGGGGATACTTTAATGTAGCTGCCTTTAATTTTTGGAGCGTTTTGTAGCACTATCTATTTAACATCCAGCATAAGGAAGGTCTTGTTATAGTAAAATATCTCAGTATAGTATATAATAAACCCATATCATAAAAAAAAAAAAATCGAAATCAGGTGCAAGTATCAGTTTTGTGCCTACATAATCTTACCTTACACATGATGTAATGGAAAAGAATATGGTGATAAAATATGTGATCGAATACAGAGGAATAACAGTTTTTGTTGTCGCTTCAAACTCCTGTTGTCGTGATATTGATGAAAAGTAAGATGTCTACAGTAAGAAAACAAATGATTTTTTACTAAGAACAGTTACAATCAAATCATGTGGCAGCAGCTTTGTCACTCACAACCGGACTCATTGGTGCAAATGGTTTCCTATATTGTATGTCTTTGCAGCAAACCATACACACAGTACAGAAATCTTCAGTGATCAGGTTTATAGATCCTAAACAATTGTTGTAAAAATTTGTTTCACTTTTAGTGTTTATTCAAATAATTCAAACTTATTTTTAGAATACTAGTTAAAAACGAAAACGAAAAAAACGAGACTAAGCAAACCTCTGAAAAAAAGCAATAGCCGGCCGGCGTAAGCTGGCGTAATTCAAAGTAGGCAGGTAGGGGGCATGTTGTATTTAAATGAAGCGTGACCCCATGTAGATGCATGGCCGAATGAACCCACGCATGCGCCGTCCGTGGACGTATCCCAGTGCGCATGCGTCGGATAGAATGCCTAATATACGTCGACCACTGCCTACGACATGAACATTACTTACGCACATCCCTATTCGCGTACGACTTACGCAAACAATGTAAAATTCGACGCTGTTCCGACGTCCATACGTTAACATGACTTACCCCTGCTTTATGAGGGGTAAAGTTACACCGGTCGTACACCTTACGTAAAAAGCGTATATTGATACGCCGGGCGCAAGTACGTTCATGGATCGGCGTGTCTAGCTCATTTACATATTCGACGCGAAAATCTACGGAAGTGCCACCTAGCGGCCAGCATAAATATGCAGCCTAGATACGACGGCGTACTAATACTTACGTCGGTCCGATCTACACAACATTCAGGCGTATCTTTGTGGATACCTAAAAAACATACGACGGCGCATCTTTTAACTTACGCGGCGTATCAATAGATAAAGTGTTTGTGGATCTGGCCCGAAGTATTTTTTTTAACAGCAGTTTTTTTATTACTTTAATCTAACACCCCCACCCCAAAGTAATTTTCTTCTCTTCCCTAGTAGATTTTTGTCATTGTCAAAAGCTGTAGTTAATGCTTTTAAGTAGGGTTGTCCCGATACCGATACTAGTATCGGTATCGGGACCGATACTAAGCCTTTTCCCGAGTACTTGTACTCAGGGAAAATGCTCCGATACTTCACCCGATACCTGACTTTCTTTGTATCCTCCTCCAGTTCCCCCATCCGTTCTGCTCTGCCCCTCCACGCTCCGTGTCCCCCCTTCCGTGAAACTGCTATCCTCCTGGGTTCTGCTCTCCCCCACCATGCTCCGTGCCCCCCCCTCTGTGCCGCTGCTATCCTCCTCAGTTCTGTTCTCCCCTTCAGTTCTGCTCTCCCCCTCAGTTCTCCTGTCTCCCTCCATGCCACTGCTGTCCCCCTCCGTGCCGCTGCTGTCCCCCTCCATGCCGCTGCTGTCCCCCTCCATGCCGCTGCTGTCCGCCTCTGTGCTGCTGCTGTCCCCTCCGTGCTGCTGCTGTCCCCCTCCGTGCTGCTGCTGTCCCCCTCCGTGCTGCTGCTGTCCCCCTCCGTGCTGCTGCTGTCCTCCTCCATGCTCCACTCTCCCTCTTCATGCTTCGTGTGCCCCCTCTGTGCCGCTGCTTTCTCCCTCAGTGGTGTCACCCCCCATGTCCTACTCCTCCACCCCCTCTGTCAGGATGGAGAGCGGTGGTAGAAGCCACTAAACCAGGCTCCTACCATTTCCGAATGAACAGAGTTAGTGATCACTGACTCTGTTCATTCATATAACTGAAACATCGTAACCTGTGTTTACAATGCTTCAGTTTATGAATGGATAGGAGCCTCTGTCCCCTGTCCATTCATTTTCAGTGCAGCTGAGAAAGGGAATGGGGGTCTGTTAACACCCCTGATATCTCACCAAAAACCCCCAACAGGGCTAAGAAAAAAAAATATAGCAATAAATAAAAATAATTAATTGTAAAAAATAATACATATTAAAATAAAAAAATAAAAAACACACTGACACCATCCAACCCTACTTTTAAGCTTTGCCTAAGAACTGAGGTAGCCTTGATTTGAAGTATAATATTAAGGGCAAATATAAGTTGGTTGATTTACTACTACTGGATAGTGCAAAATCTGGTGCAGCTGTGCATGGTAGCCAATTAGCTTCTAACTTCTTGCTCAATTAAGCTTTGTTTAAAAAAATTAAAACCTGGAAGCTGATTGGTTTTTATGCACAGCTGCACCAGACATTGCACTCTCCAATTTTAGTAAATCAACCCCACAGTGCACTTTAGATACATTTGCTCTACATCTGAGGGGAAACTCTGCTGATTTCTATCATTCAATCATGTACAAACAATTTTTTTTTTTTTTTAGTTACCTCGCATGTGATTGAGTATTCTTTGCAAAGTGAAGTTGTACCTCATTTACTAAGCTCTGGAGCAAGTGCACATGCGGGGCACAGTAGTATATTTGCCTTTAGCAAATCAAGCCCATTATCTTTTGCATGGATACTCTTTTTTAATGAATACCCTTTTTTAGAAAAAAAAAATCCCCATGACACAATTAGATATTTGAATTGAACACCAGTTTACTTCCCCTCATTTTCATAAACCATTTATCTAATTTGTCTGTCTGTCTGTCCGTTCGTCTTTAAAAAGTTAAAAAATAAAGAGAACAAAAATTATAAAACCATTTTCCTTACCTGTACAGTCGTCAGTTGCAGCATTTCTATATTGTGAGATACATGTTTGATAAAGTGTTCAATCCATTGTAGACTTTTTTCTTTGTCTTGCTGGTTGTCTTCTCTCAGATAATACACTAACCTTATTGCTTTTGCCCTCTGTACAGTGTTGCTGGGGTTCAGTGTCACCCCACCCAAGTATGTTCCCAGAAATGTTGTCCCTTCAAACATGGGGTAACTAATTTGTATTGTCTCTATCAGGTCTACATTACTTTGCACTTTGGATAAGAGTGGGTTTATTGCCACACATTTCCCCCCCATGCCCTTTGCGCAGAGCTGCTGGAAATTCAAGATCACATTAGCATTCTGTTCCTTTAATGTGACACTAAGATTCTGCACCATCTCATCCAGCTTTACAAGCTCTCTGAATGAATCAACATTGATAATATTATCAGAGAGACTGACAGCAATAAGAGAAACAAAAGAGCCTTCTGTATAGAGTCTCTGTGCAGAGAAATGCCCAGAGTCGTTGGTTGGGAAGTGTGTCCTCACAAATTCTCTTTCAGATTTTGCTGGACCTCCTATTGGGGTGAACTCATTTTCTATGTCATTAGCCTGCCTTTGGGGTAAAAAGTAAAAGCCAGCTCCCAGTCCGGCAGATATGATCATGGGAATAAAGAGAAACCACCAGGGGTACCTGCCCACCACTTTCCCCAGCTTGTAGAATACAAGAGAGAGAGGTCTCTGTATACAGTCTGTCCGACAAGCAGGCATTCTTCACCCTGCCGTAAGCTACTGAATGATACAGACTTGGAGGAAAGCAGGCCCTGTTAATAAATAAAAAAGGAAAATATAAATTCACAACAGATAAGACAATAGCAATGATATGACTAGCTCTGAAATGCCTTATGCAGAACAATAAAATAGTTCATTTCTACAGAAGTTTATTTACTTTCCGATGACACTAGAGCTTGATTGAACCAACTGACCTTTGTACCCCTATTCCAAAGAATTGACTGTCATTTACAGTACAACAAATAACACAATAATTGATTGTCTAATTTTTAGCTGTTACTGTATATTTTAACCACTTAAGCCCCGGACCAATATGCTGCTAACTGCCCAAAGGCGTTTTTACAATTCGGCACTGCATCGCTTTAACAGACTATTGCGTGGTCGTGCAACGTGGCTCCCAAACAAAATTTGCGTCCTTTTCTTCCCACAAATAGAGCTTTCTTTTGATGGTATTTGATTGCCTCTGCGATTTTTATTTTTTGCGATATAAGCGGAAAAGAACCGAAAAGTTTGAAAAAAAATATATACTTTCTACTTTTTGTTATAAGAAAAATCGAATAAACTAAATTTTAGGCAAACATTTAGGCCAAAATGTATGCAGCCACATGTCTTTATTAAAGCGGCAACAGTGACACTAATACAGCGATCAGAAAACCGATCGCTTAGTGACACTTACAATAATGGGTGAAAGGGTTAACTAGGGCGGTGATCAAGGGGTTAAACCTTTATTAGGGGGGGGTACGGGGCTACCCTGGACCTAACACTAACTGCCTGTCACACATCGGAAGAGGTTAATGTGCCTATGTGTGTGGTGTCAGTGTGCTGTTGGTGCGACTTACTTGTGATGTCTTCTCTCCTCTCACCGGGTTGAAAATACTGCAGAGAGGAGAGCTGACATCACTTCCTCTGCCAGTGTTTACATTACACAGGCAGAGGAAGTGCAGGGCGGAGGCTCTGCGGATTCGCTGGGAGCGATCACAAGGGGGCGGACAAAAACGAACAGCTGCCCCCTCATCCTGGATCTCTCCCAGAGGTAAGACGCCCACTGCATGTAGTGGGGGGGGGGTCCCGATCGGACCCCCGACCCACAAGAAAACAGGGACGTACATGTACGCCCATCTGCCTGTACGTGCCATTCTGTGGACGTACATATACATGCGGCAGGCGTTAAGTGGTTAACCACTTTAGCTCCTGCAGCTGTATAGATCCGAACAATATTTACATGTGCTATGGTGACACTATATGTAAAAAGAGATATATTTTGTGCGATTAGCCACTTGCTGACCATCTACTGCAGATGTACTGCGGCAGGTCGGCTCTATTGCGCGAAACAACGTACCCGTACGTAATTTCATGCAATAGACACTGGGGGTGCCCACGTGCCATCGGAGGCACTGTCGTGTGCTGATTGGACACAGGGGATGCCAATCAGCGGGTCCGGCGGCCCTGATGTACACCAGCCACCCATGATCGTTCCCCAGAGAGGAAAACAAAGCAGATCGCCGTTCTGACAGGGTAGAAGATAGAGATCAGTGTTCCTGCCAGTGTCGTTAGTACAGTAACAGTGCAAATTTTTAGCACTGATCACTGTAAATATATATATTTTTTTTCAAAATTGTCAGTCTTTTTTTGTTTATCGTGCAAAAACAGAAAACCGCAGAGATGATGAAATACCACCAAAAGAAAGCTCTATTTGTATGGGGAAATTTTTATTTGGGTACAGGCAACAGCGGGGAAGGAAAACCAAGGCTATTACCACTGGCAATAATTACACGCTATAAGTTGTACCCAAGTCATACAACAATTGAATTGGGTACAATCAGCCTGGCCATAGATGGTTTAAATCTTGACTGGTACTTGCTGAACTGGCCTAGATCTGAACCAGCTATGGACAGCCTAGGAGTTCAGCTAGTTAAGCCTCAATTGGTTGGTATTACTTTGTGTATTAAAATGTAAAAGGGGGGGGGGGGACTAACTTTGTGTATTAAATTACTTAGTGACAAAAACTTGATTTGAGCCCCTTTTGAACAGGCAAGCGGGTAAATTGGATCTCTGAGTGTCACCTGCTAAAAAAGTGGTGGTCAGCTTTCCAAATATAGTGGGCCTTAATTATGAGTCCTGACACCAACAAAGGGCAGCACATTACATTCGGTAAATGTAATACTACAGAAAATGGTCAAAGACTGCAGATATTCTACAGGAGATGGTCAGAGACTATAAACATACTATAGGGGTTGTTGGAGACTGGGGACTGTGGTTATAAAGTAGTAGGGATTGAGGATTGATAATTATTATTATGATTCAAATTAGTCCCTCAACTAGGTCATCCAGGTAGATGCATTTTATTGGGTCAGAGCACAAAACAAACCCCACACGATACTTGCAACAGATGACAAAATCCAGCAGAGTAACTATTACAATGAACATTAGCCTTCAGAGTCCCATTCGTCAATCATATCCTAGCAGCGTTGAGATACAGTACTACGGTCCTGCATATGTCAAATCTATAATTTGCACCTATATAGCTTCCATACATGGGCCAGATTCAGGTAGATTCAGGTAGATTGGCGTATCTTTAGGCGGGCGTAGCATATCGAATATACGCTACGCCGACGTAACTTAGAGAGGCAAGTGCAGTATTCACAAAGCACTTGCTCCGTAAGTTGCGGTGGCGTAGCGTAAATTGGCCGGCGTAAGCCCGCCTAATTCAAAGTAGGAAGGAGGTGGGCGTCATCTATTTAAATTAAGCGTGACCCCATGCAAATAATTGGCCGATTAAACGGCGCATGCGCGAATGCTCAGATACACGTTGAATATACTCCCTAAGATACGTTGACTCAATGCCTACGATGTGAATGTAACCTACGCCAAGCCCTATTCACCTAGTACTACGTAAACAACGTAAAAGACGCCGGCTGTTCCGACGTCCATACCTTTGAATGGGTTGCGTCACCTATATGGTGGAATAACTTTACGCCGGACGTAACCCTTATGCAAACCGCGTATATTTTTCCGCCAGGCGCATCTACGTTCGTGAATCGGCGTATCTTACTCATTTGCATATTTAACATGGGAACGCCGAATGCGTCCAGCGTAACTATGCGCCCAAGATACGCCGGCGTAGGCAAGTTACGTCGGGCGGCTGAAGCCTTGTTTTAAAAAGTACGACGGCGCACATTTGTACTTACGACGGCGTATCTGGAGATACGCCGGCGTAAAGCTACCTGAATCTGGCCCAATGTGTATTATAATCTGGACCTGTGCTTTCATCTTGATGAGGAAAAAATTTGTATATATAAATGAATGAATGCGTCTAACAGCTCTAAACTTCATCAGAAATACCAGTGTTTGACACTGGAGGGGTTTCTGATTGGATGACTACATAGGTTTGATCTTAGCATGAAAAGTTTCTACTTGCAATTAGGCCAATATATCACCATTTCCTATGAATACCCCCTCAAGTTTAATTACCATCAATAATACTTCTCGAATGGTCAAATAACATAATTTATCACCCCTATGTATTTATCTTATTCCCCAATAATGAAGTGACCTTGTATAAAATTAACATAACAAAGAGTCATCAGCCCTTCCTTTCTTATGTAAAATATAGTAGGCTTGGACAAATTCTGGCCTGGCCTGAACAATATATCAGTACTATATATATATATGTATATATATATATATATATATATATTGTAAACGTTGGGGGTTTAACTCAATGGTAAATGCGTTTTTTTTAGCGAGTCCACAGCAGTCAGACATTATGTTTGAGGGCATGGCAGCCCATTTTTATTGAAGAAAACAAAAGAAGAGTTCACATACAGGATTTCCCACGCAGGGGTTCTTCTCCATTAATGTTCATAGAACTCAAAAATACCAAGCCTCCTGGCTCCTAGGCTTACTTAGCCTTGCTGTACCTGCTCACCTGGCCCACTCCTGGCCTCAACAGGTTCTCCAGCCCACTGTCTCCCAGACTTCCGGACTTCCTTCAGCCCCTCTTGGACTCGCTAGTCACCTCAGTTCCACCAGCCTCCCAGTCCCTCAGGCACGAAGTCCCCCCACACCAGGGATGTAGTCTCCAGGGCAGACAGACAGACAGATCCCCACATACAGGTCTGTCCTGCAGCAACAGCCAGCTGCACACCTTCCACCTCCCTCTCTGTTCTGACCAGTCCCTGATTATATTGTCAGTGTTCAGCTGGGAACCCAACCTGCTGGCTGTCTGTAAGATCTGGACACAGGGTTGGAGACCCCATCCCGCCCAAGTCTCTGCAGGATCTCCAACTACACAGCCCCATTCAGAACTATCAAAACCTGGAGAAAACTGACAGAGCACTTTTCTCCATTTAAACGCTACGCTCTGTAGTTCTGCGGTCCGCAGACACGCAAACCCTGTGTCCATTTTACCTCCCATTTCATAGGGACCGGGACTCTGACTATTACATATCCCCCCCTTTGTTTCGATCCCGAAGGGGGCGGAACACCAGCACACGTCATTAGGGTTGGGACACCTCTGTGCCGGCTGTCAGCCGCGTAGGCCCAACCCTTTTTTCGGGTGCGCTTCCAGGTCAGTCCTACCCTGACTCTCCATGGGATCCCACTTTTTTCTATCCTACGCTTTCTCCCTCTTCTGGGGTTCCTGGGCTTATTTTCTTTTCTCAGGGGAACACTGCCTTTCCTGAAACCCTCACATTCTTCATATAGAGAACCTGTTCCTTTAGCACTTTCTCCCACAGTGTCTCCGGGTACTTTAATTTGTACCTTTGTGCGATTGACAGGTAAAATCTCTGCTACTGCAACGTCCATTTCGCTCCCTTCCTTCCTGTAAAGTCTAGTGGGTGAGGAGGCAGTGTCCGTGCCCTCTACTGACCACCGCTCAGCCGCACTCTGGACTGCATCAGCAGAAATTTTCCTAGTCACCGCATCAGGCGGAGAGACTTCTGATGTTGTCAAACGTTCTCCTGAGCAACTTCCATCCAAACCGGTAACTAGAAGTACCCTCTCAGAGAACTTTGAGACCATCTGCCACACTGCCAATAAACATGGTACCAACCAGTTCCTCTTGTAATCACCATAAAGAATAGCCTGTACTACTTGGCTCCACCTACTGGTACTACGCAGTACCACCTTGTCCGACCACAATGGAGGCCCCCAAGTGTACAGCAAATTGCCTTTCTGGACTTTAAGCATTTTTAACAATACATTAGTCACCTTAATGCGACCCACGTCTACATACAAGACCTTTCTAGGTACTTTTCCCTTATCAATGACTTGGAGGGGCTCATCCACTGAAGCTAGAAAGGTAGAGACATTTTCAGCGACCCCCACCTCACTGGCGGTATCAGTCTTCACAGCCTGGTGCTCAACTGGAGCGCCGTCAGACATACATCTCACATTTATCTCTTCCGTCACAGCATCAGTGAGCCGCTGCAGGTCATAAGTCACATTGGCATTTTTTCGCTCACTATTTTCCAGCGGTTGGGCTGCGGATAACACATCTGCCATGCATGCGCCCTTAACCGGTCCTTCTGACTGGAGGAAACCAATCTCTGCAGGGGCCAACACGCCCTTGGCCACTGGCCACCCTGCACTCCCTCCATTGGGCATAGCAGGTGTTATGTCCACATCTGTGTTACCCAACCTAGCCTTATCCAGCATGGCTAGCAATTGTTTAGCCCAGCTGTCCCAGTCAGTGGTACTTCCCTGACAGGCCTTCTGCAGCACTGCATCACCTGTTTCAAGAGGCACCAAAGGAACTTGGGTCTCATTACCCGATACAGTACATTTGTCATCGCTAGACGCATCACATTGTACAAGCACAGTTTCACTTATGTCACATTGGGACGATGCTTCGTCACAAACCACAGGATGCAATACCCTATTTTGACCAGATTGTTCTGGTGGCGCTACCATCAAATCCTGCTTTAGACTACTAGCTTTTACAGTATGAATACATTTTTCACCAAACTGATCACATACCAGGCGAGTGGTCGGCACCCACACACTCTCATGGTGTGGTGCAGTCCCCCCTTGTTCCCCCAGAGTAGTGCTAGAGCGGTCCTGAACAACCTCCAGTTCCAACACAGGGAAATCCCGGGAGGTTTCCATGGACAACCCTACAGCTCTGCCTCTGGTGGTCAAGGAGGACATCCTACTCCCATCCTTTTTAGTAAACATATCACCAACAATATTCTCAAATATGACATTTCCAGAAATACATTTCTCAACCTTTAGAGGGTCATCATGATACTTAAACATAGCTGTAGCTATTGTGGGTGGCCCCTTACCCACTAGAGAAGCTCTACAGCTGACCTGGGAAACCCTCCGCTCCAACACTGTGGGCTCCTGGGAGGTTTCTCTGGGCAACCCCACAGCACCTATATCTGTCACTAGGGAACATGGTATACTTATTTCTTTGGTCACCCCTAGTACAGCTCTTCCAGCACTCTGCTGGATTCCACCAGGTACATACAGAGTCCCCATGTCCTTTTCAGTCTTTAGTCCTGCTGACAGTTGGGCTTTACCCTGTGCCTCCCCCTACTCTGGGTAGCACACCGTAGCAAGTCCACCTGTACTGCGAATCTCCCCGCTGAACACACTTCTACTTCATTGGGTTCTGTCCCATAAACTGCAACAGTCTTACCACTTCCTGTAGCCGTTGTCATAGCCTTCATTTGAGTGCGTTGTCTCTCATCTGTGGTGTCTCCATAGGCTGAATTTTTCATGTGGTCATGGAGAAACACTACAGCCTTTCCAGACCCACCAACACCCCCTGCATGTAACACAGTATCCCTGTTGCTAGGGGTAACAGCAGACCAGCACTCCAAAGATGGTTGGCTACACCTCATGGTGGTTACAGACTGTTGTGTCCTTTCTGGGCTGACCACTTCACATAAGCGGCCATAATACACATTTTTACTTTCCTCATCGGTACCCCCTGCAGGCCACACAATCTTCTTACCACTGTTGCCAGGGGTGACAACCGATATGTCTGCAGAAAACGCACGGCTGGTACACTGATGCACACTCATGCTCTCCTGAGCCATTGCTCGATCGTGGCTTTGTTGTCGCAGTGAGTGATGCCTCTCCCGTTGCTATGGGTGACGACCTCGCTTTGCTGGAGCGTTGCTGGTGGCCCATGATGCGATTGAACTCTCCTCTAAGAAGGATTTCCTCTTTAAACTTGCAATAGTCATCCTGGTCACCGTCCATCAAATGGTAAACCGACCGGTACTCTACCAGCAATAAGGTTTGCAGCAATTTTGGCCACCGGTCTCTAGGCCATCTCCTCTTTACAGCGACTTTTTCAAACTCTTCCAGGAAGTCTCCAACCTCCTCTGTAGGCAGCATGGGTTGCATGTAATCAGATGCCACTATCTCAGTCCTTTGTACCGCATCCGATTCTTTAGTCTGGTTCCACTTGAACCACTCATTCACAGTCTCATACATCACTGGCCCCTTTTGACTGGCCCTCCTAGGTGGAGACATCTTCTCAGGCCACGCTGAGCTCACTTCCCCTTTAACTTGACTCAACAAGAACTTCTTGTGTTTTGACTGTCGCATCCTTGCAGTCGCATGCACAGCAGCTTGTTACACCTTTAACAGCAGTAAAAAGGGAAAAAAATAATCTCACAGGTGCACCACCTGTATGCAACACAGTCCAAAAAAAAACTTCTGCGCAATGCAGTTTGCCTGGCTGCTACACACAGCTAGCAGTAACTCCTGCTGCGACTCACCACAGAGCAAGGACCCGGATTTCACCGTCTAGATGCCCGCTGAATCCACCACTGTAAACGTTGGGGGTTTAACTCAATGGTAAATGCGTTTTTTTTAGCGAGTCCACAGCAGTCAGACATTATGTTTGAGGGCATGGCAGCCCATTTTTATTGAAGAAAACAAAAGAAGAGTTCACATACAGGATTTCCCACGCAGGGGTTCTTCTCCATTAATGTTCATAGAACTCAAAAATACCAAGCCTCCTGGCTCCTAGGCTTACTTAGCCTTGCTGTACCTGCTCACCTGGCCCACTCCTGGCCTCAACAGGTTCTCCAGCCCACTGTCTCCCAGACTTCCGGACTTCCTTCAGCCCCTCTTGGACTCGCTAGTCACCTCAGTTCCACCAGCCTCCCAGTCCCTCAGGCACGAAGTCCCCCCACACCAGGGATGTAGTCTCCAGGGCAGACAGACAGACAGATCCCCACATACAGGTCTGTCCTGCAGCAACAGCCAGCTGCACACCTTCCACCTCCCTCTCTGTTCTGACCAGTCCCTGATTATATTGTCAGTGTTCAGCTGGGAACCCAACCTGCTGGCTGTCTGTAAGATCTGGACACAGGGTTGGAGACCCCATCCCGCCCAAGTCTCTGCAGGATCTCCAACTACACAGCCCCATTCAGAACTATCAAAACCTGGAGAAAACTGACAGAGCACTTTTCTCCATTTAAACGCTACGCTCTGTAGTTCTGCGGTCCGCAGACACGCAAACCCTGTGTCCATTTTACCTCCCATTTCATAGGGACCGGGACTCTGACTATTACAATATATATATATATATATTTATCTATATATATATATATATATATATATATATATACACACATATATATATTATCCTACATTAACCAGCCAACAGGGACATGCTCCAGGACTCAATACATCATAAGACACATTACATAAGACTGTGAGGCCGCGTACACACGAGGAGACATATCCGATGAAAACGATCCGACAGACTGTTTTCATCGGACATGTCTCCTGGGATGTTTTGGTTTGATGTATGTACACACGATCAAACCAAAATCCCCGCAGACAGACAGCGCGGTGACGTGGCGGTGACGTTGACGCTGCCACGTCACCAAACCAGGAAGTAAAATACTTCCACGCATGCGTCGAATCCATTCGTTGCATGCAGGAGATTTCGGTCCGCTGGTTTGGCGTACTAACCAGCGGACATATCCGACAGACAGCTTTCCAGCAGACAAGTTTTAAAGCATGCTTTAAAACTTTTGTCTGCTGGAAACCTGTCTGCTAGCCCGTACACACGATCGGATATGTCCGCTGAAACTGGTCTGCGGACCAGTTTCATCAGATATGTTTGATCGTGTGTACGCGGCCTTAGAGATCACTGCTATAACAGCCCTTTACAAAACCATGCTTTCACAGCCCTACAGGCCACTAATAAATGACTTGTGCCAAGGCAAGATCCATTACAAAAGATTTAAGATCCGTTCCCTGCTCCTCCAATTTCCCATCATATATATTTGTAACATTGGCTGAACAACATACAGCTTGCTCTGATAGCAGTTGGCTAAAGAAAGCAACAGTGATTGCTGTCTATTTTCTTTGGGCAACTTGTAGTCTCATGCCTTCTCTGGGGAAACTGCACACAACACCCTCACTCTTGGTACTTTCCTGGGAATACATTATCTATGCTCTACCTACATCCAGGGGATGCCTTAGTTGGGCTGTCTACTTGGATCATCAAAGCATGTCCCAAAGGCTGCAGAAAAGGCACCTTCTCAGCCACCATCACAACACAACTGCAACTCAACATTAACTGCCCAGTTCTGCCTTATCAGCTGGCTATCTATCAACTTTCCATTATCAACATGCCAGTCTCGCTAAGTGACTACACACATATACATGCTGACATTTTATTTTAAATGGGTTATACTTCCCTTACTAAACAACAATGCCAGGCACTATAATTAATATAACTAGCCTTTGAAAATAAGCATGCACACGAAAAAGTAATTTCACAGAAAAGTGTGAAGTGTGGGCCCTGACCCTAGTCTAACCCAGCATTCATCTTGGATCATTTAAAACAAATAATAAATTCAGGTATGCTTAAAGAGAGACCATTTCCCCTTAACAGTACAAGTAAAAACACCAAAAGCCTAGCACAACTCAAGTGCAAATGAAGATCTCCAGTATGTCAAATATAAATTAAATTTGTACCTTGACAAATCTAATGCCGCGTACACACGATCACTTTTTGTGATGAAAAAAAACGACGTTTTAAAAAACGTCATTTAAAATGATCGTGTGTGGGCAAAACGTCATTTTATGTCTTAAAAAAAACGACCAAAAAAAATTTCCAACATGCTTGAATTTTTTGTGTCGTTTTTCAAAATGTCGTTTTTTGTGTCATAAAAAGTGATGGTGTGTGGGCAAAACGCTGTTTAAAACGACGTTTTTAAACCCGCGCATGCTTAGAAGCAAGTTATGAGATGGGAGCTTCAATGGAACAGAGTGCCGTCGAAAGTGTCTTACGTAACCGCGCTTTGCAAGAGCATTGTGGAAAAACGATGGTGTGTAGGCAATGTCGTTTTTGAAAATGAAGTTTGAAAAACGTCGTTTTTGTTTCGTCAGATAAAATGACGTTTTTTTTCATCACAAAAAGTGATCGTGTGTACAAGGCATTAGGCTCAATCCATGCAAGTCTCATCACCAATTCTAGCCAGAATAGAGGACATCTTTTTAGACCCATTGATCACAGAATTAATGTCTGCATGATGATCCTGCTGCTCTTCTGATCATTTTGATATCACCTTAAACTGAAGGCAACTTCTCCTTATGCTTTTTTTTTTTTTAATCATATACCTTGAATTACACAAAATTTGGCCAGATTTCTTTAAAGCCTGTAGTACAAAACCATGTTCTAAGCCAAGCATCGTTGTGTAGCCCCTTTTTGCAAATAATTTTTCAGTTTTGCTCACAGCTAGATTTCTGTGGTCTAAAGCAGTGGTTCTTAACCCTGTCCTCGTGTACCCCAACAGGTCTTGTTTGCAAGTTTTCCTTTATCTTGCACAGGTGATTTAAATCAGAGTCAATGGCTTGCTTTTTTGGCCAGCTATTTTATCTGAGGCGCCGTACACACGGCCGAGGTTCTCGCTGAAAATCAGCGAGAACCTCGCTGGAATGCACATTCCAGCGAGGACCTCGGCCGTGTGTACGGTCTCAGCGAGCTTCCCGTCGGGAAGCCCGTCGAGCCGAAATAGAGAGCACGCTCTCTATTTCCTCGACGGCCCGCCTGGAAGAATGGCTGGTTGCCATTCCCGACGGGCGGGTCGCCGAATTCGACGGCCGGGAGAGAACCTCGACGGGCGGAACGATGTGTTCTGCCCGTCGAGGTTCTCTGCCGTGTGTACGGCACCTAAGAGAAATTCCCAAAACATGGCCTGATGGTACTTGAGGACAGGATTGAGAACAACTGGCCTAGAGCTATGTTTCTCAACTCCAGTCCTCAAGTATGAGTTTTTTGTACAGGTGATTTGATCAGTTTCACTGCCTTAGTAATTACCACAGCTGTTTCATCTGAGGGAAATTCTGAAAACATGACCTGTTGGGGGTACTTGAGCATAGGGCAAGGTGGGTAATTTCCCCCCCCTGGAATCGCCAGGGAGAGCCAGGAACAGGGCCGAACTGGCCCTGGGGCTGCTTTATGTGGTGACTGCAGCACTCTCCTCCTTTGGTCCTCTGGTGCTCATATCCTATGTCATGGAGCTGGGTCTGTGTGCAAGATCCCGCCCCCTAGTTCGGCTCGTCTTTTAGTGTTCGCCTACCACACGGGGGAGGGGGGGGGACCTTGCACACAGACCCAGCTCCGTGACGTACGATACGAGCGCCGGAAGACAGAGGGAGGGGATTGCCGTTTGATATTGTTTACCAGGCCTGTGCTTTATTTGTTCCAACATCTGTTGCCACAGGTAACACTAGACTATTTTCTGATGTGTTTTTAGCAAGTCTGGAAACGCAGAGCAAACACAACACAGAGTTGTAGCCTACGGCATAGTTTCTAGTTGTCCCTTATTTAGAGTGCATGTCCCTCTTCTGGAATCAAATCCATTTGTCCCTCATTCCAAAAGGTTCCTCTTTTAGACCTGAAATAAATATACTGTCAATATAGTGTAGTGTTTCAGTCAAGGGAAAGGGGTTCTGTGTAATGTAAAGGGGTCCAGTGGTGCAGGGTGCTGTGTAATGTAAAGGGGTCCAGTGATGCAGCGTGCTGTGTAATGTAAAGGGGTCCAGTGATGCAGGGTGCTGTGTAATGTAAAGGGGTCCAGTGGTGCAGGGTGCTGTGCAATGTAAAGGGGTCCAGTGGTGCAGGGTGCTGTGTAATTTAAAGGGGGCCAGTGATGCAGGGTGATGTGTATTGTAAAGGGGTCCAGAACTGTGGGGTGATTTGTAATGTAAAGGGGTCCAGAGCTGTGGGGTTCTGTGTAATGTAATGGGGTTCAGAGCTGTGAGGTGCTGTGTAATATAAAGGGGTCCAGAGCTCTGAGGTGTTGTGTAATATAAAGGGGTCCAGAGGTGCAGTTGCGGAGAGGGGGTATACAGTAGTGACAAAGAGATATTGAAAGATGTAGGGGGCACAGTGTGGTGTTTTTACATTTTAACGTTGGGGGTGGGGCGCTTTTAACCACCGCTAGCAATCGAAGAAAGGGTAAAATGCGACTGTGTATAGCCGTTGCCGAAGTGCCCCCCTCTGAAAAAAATTCAGGGGACGCCCTGGAGTTATGAAACATTGGTCTAGAGCAGTGTTTCTCAACTCCAGTCCTCAAGGCGCACCAACAGGTCATGTTTTCAGGATTCCCCTCACATGAAACAGCTGTGGTAATTACTAAGGCAGTGAAACTGATCAAATCACCTGTGCAAAATAATGGAAAGCCTGAAAACCTGACCTGTTGGGGCGCCTTGAGGACTGGAGTGGAGAAACACTGGTCTAGAGTACTAGAGAGGGCACCTGTAAAACCTTTCCTGTCAGTTTTCTTGAATTTTCCTAGCCCTGGAATGGACACATCATTGCCTATTGTTACTAGAGATGAGCTCAGTGTTTGGTCTGAATGTAAGTTCAGACCTTATACTAGCTGGTTGGTTATTCAAATGCTGAACATTTATAAGGGTATTCGGCATCAATGAATGTGACAGCTTCTGGCTTGAAGGAATATGAGGTCATCCTCATATTCCTTCAAGCCAGGCAGGCAGGCTAGTCAGTTAATGTTACAGTGTGTAGAGGATATATATACATCCCAGGTGTTGTACATATATTTATACACTGTATAGCTTAGCTAGATCAGTTTTTCCTAATTTACTGGCAGGCAGGTGATTGTGCTATTTAACCACTTAAGGACCCGCTCATGTACATTTACGTCGGTACTTTAAAGATGGATATCTCGGTAACGGCAGCAGCTGCAAGATCGCCGTTATCGGTGGTGGGAGAGGGGCCCCCCTCCCGCCGCTCTCCCGAGCCCTCCGCTGCTTACCGTTGCCATCGGTAGCGGTGGAGGCAATCGGGTCTGTTCGGCGGCTGACTGGGGATGCGAGTGAGGGAAAAATGTCCTTCACCCGTCCCCATTAAAAAAATGACAGTTTCCAAAAATTTATTTTTTTTGCATTTTAGTCTAAATATGAGATCTGAGGTCTTTTTGACCCCAGATCTCATATTTAAGAGGACATGTCATGCCTTTGTTTCTATAAAAAGGGATGTTTACATTCCTTGTAATAGGAATAAAAGTGATCACATTTTTTTTCAGTGTAAAAAGTAATAAAAATAAATAAATAAGAAAACAAAAGAAAATGTTTTAAAGCGCCCCATCCCGACGAGCTCGCGCGCAGAAGCGAACGCAAAATGCAACCTATAGAATTTTTTAAACGTCGCCTATCGAGATTTTTAAGGCTAAAAGTTTGACACCATGCCACGAGCGGGCGCAATTTTAAAGCGCGACATGTTGGGTATCATTTTACTCGGCGTAACATTATCTTTCACAATATATAAAAAATTTGGGCCAAATTTATTGTTGTCTTATTTTTTTATTCAAAAAAGTTAATTTTTTCCAAAAAAAGTGTGCTTGTAAGACCGCTGCGCAAATACGGTGTGACAAAAAGTATTGCAATGACCACTATTTTATTCTCTAGGGTGTTAGAAAAAAAATATATAATGTTTGGGGGTTTTAAGTAATTTTCTAGCAGAAAAAAATGTTTTAGTCTTGCAAACACCAAATCTGAAAAACACCTTAGGTCCTTAAGTGGTTAAATACGTTATCACAGGCATAGTCACCCAGCAGATATTTAAAGGAATTTTTCATTTTTTATTTTTTTTATTTAGACATCATTAAAATCACTGCTCCTGATGCCTACATCAGGAGCAGTGATTTTAATGATGCTTAAATATAAAAAAAAAAAAATGAAAAATTCCTTTAAATATTGTACCTGCTGGGTGTCTATAGTTTGCCTGTGAAAACGTCTTTGAGAACCCGGGTCTTGCCTGAGGGAACATGTATCAATGGAAAAAAAGTTTTAAAAACGGTCATTTTTTTCAGGAGTCCTGCTCCTGAAAAAACAACAGTTTTTTAAACTTTTTTCCATTGATACATGTTCCCTGGGGCAAGACCCGGGCTCTCAAAGACGTTTTATGACATTAACTTGCATATTAGGCCTTAAAATTAGCACTTTTGAATTCGAACGTTCGAGTCCCATAGACGTCAATGGGGTTCTAAATGTTCGCGTGAACGTTCAGTCCGTTCAAAGTTTCTGGTGGGCTGGGGGCTTTGTTCGGCTCATCCCTAATAAAGAGGAAAAAAATATTCTATTTAAGCTAATAGGGGGGTGATAATGGACTAAAGTTCCACATGCGATGGGCATAATAGATACTATGGGAGGATGGGTATCCTTGATTCCTGTGATCCATATGATGCACATAATAAATAATATGGGAGGATGGGTTCACATTTATGTCATTGTACTTTGGGGCAGTACAGTTTTTGTTTTATTATTACTCTGTTGCTTAGCTTAATAAACTAATGATACCCATGTCTCCCATAGAGTACAATGTACCTGTACAAGTACCTCTGGTTTAGCAGGCACTTCTGCTTCCTAAATTAAACTCAGCCCATCAGTACATGCACATAATACTCACATATAGCTTGGAAGTGTCTTAATGTATTTTAAAGTACAATTAATACTTTGAAAATATTTATACACAATTAATGAGTACTGTTAAAGAAAATGTATGGTTTTGTTAGAATACTTGTGCTTAGGACAGGCAAAAAGGTTGAAAGATATTTTAAACTTTTAGGACGAGTAAATATGAAATAAGGAATCTAAATATTTTATGTTTACCACTTGCGACCAACTAGTGCAGCTCTAGACTACTTTTTCCAGGCTTGAATTCTCTGCATTGAATAATCTTTTGTTGTGAATGAACCTCGATAGCAGGAGCTTAAATTAAATATGCAGTTGATTTATCAAAGGATCTTTGGAAATATGCTATGCTCTGGAAAACCAGGGCAATGGGTGCATCTATGTCTAAACAATATTTTTTATATAAATACAAATATTATATAAAACATGTTTACAAATGTGAAAACTTTATTACGTTAATATAATTTTGGCAAAAAAACTTGTATTTTATGTTTAACAAATGCTCATGTTCATGTTCATAAGGGGTACCTGGGTTAAGGTTAAACACTCTGGGCCAGATTCTCAAAAGAGATACGCCAGCGTTTCGTAGGAAACACTGTCGTATCTCTCTTTTTTTTTACTGGGTATCTATGCGTGTGATTCCTAGAATCACTTACGCATAGATACAGTGAAGAACCGACAGGTGTAAAAACAATTACACCGTCGGATCGGAGATGTAATGACATCGCTGGCCGCTAGGTGGTCTGTACGTTGATTTCTCATTTGCCTATGAGCCTAATCCGACGATTCCCGAACGTTTTTACGCCGCCCAGTCGTAGTTTACGTTGTTTCCGTACGCGTAAGGCTACCCCTGCTATATGAGGGTAACCTTACGAAGTTCCGTCGTATGCCATGTTAAGTATGGCGTTGGGTCAGCGTCGTCTTTTTCCGTCGGTTAAGTTGTTTTACTAAGTCGTTCGCGAATAGAGATTTACGTAAACGATGCTCACGTCGGTTTCATTCACTTTTTCCGACGTGAGCTGGAGCATGCACACTGGGCTATTTTTGAGGCCGGCGCATGCACAGTTCGATCGACACGGGGGCGCGCTTAATTTAAATACAAGCCGCCCCCTTTGAATTACGCGGGGATACGTAGAGCCATTTACACTACACCGCTGCAATTTACGGAGCAAGTGCTTTGGGAATACGGCACTTGCTCTGTTAGAATCCCCCAGCGGGGATTCTACGAGAATCTGGCCCTCTGGGTTTTATATAGTAAGGTTGAAAAAAGATACATGTTTAACATCTTAACACCTGTTTTTCTACTCTTTAGTCTCCTTTTTTTTTTATATTTTTTTGTATTATTTTACGTTTGGATTTTAAACAAAATTTTAGATTATGTTTTAAAAATGTATAAAAATGTATATAATATATAGTTTAATATGAATCCTATATAATACAATAGCTGCAGTTATTAATGCTATCTTTTCATTTCTTTTTCGTATGATTCTCTGATAATTTTATGTGTATTATGAAAGACAAAAAAAGATACATGTCCTCTGAATTCAATCAAAATACATAAACAAGATGCTAAACAGGTCAACCAAAGAAAGAAAAAAACATTGTGACCAATTTTCTTAATAATGAAACAATTGTTTCCTTATCCCCAAAGGCAGATGGATACTCCACAAATCAATATTCTATTATTTTCTATGTAGCTCTATTTTGTGTGTTTATAAACAAAGCGGACCTTTTTGACAAAATCTACCAAGCTTATTAGAACTAGCTACTGTAGAACACTATTCCATATATTCACAGCTCTAACTGTTAAGAAGCCTTTCCATATGTGGAGGCTAACCCTCTTTTCATTAAGAAAGAAGGATTATCCACTTATCTTTTGTTCTGACCCAACTTTCCACCACATTTACTATAAAGACCAATTATGTATTTTTTTTTACGTAATGATCACATCTCCACTCAATCACTTCTTCCCAAGTGGGAGGAATATCAGTTCAGTTAACCTTTCCCCATAGCTGGGATCCTCCATGCCACATATTACTTTATATGTCCTCTGGATTTGAGGCAACCTACATCCACAGAAGATCTGTGGTTAGTGATCCAAGATGTTTGGAACAACCTACCTGCTGAGTGCCTTTAAAATCTGTGAACAAGTGTACCTAGAAGAATTGATGATAATTTGAAGGCAAAATATTGATTTGATTTTAATTCATTTTCTGTTCATTTACTTTCTATTTTGTTAATTAATACAAATTACACTTCTGTTTCTGAAAGTATTCATAATTTACAGTATTTTTTAACACCTACCCTAAAACTTTTGCACAGTAGTGTATCTCACATACATTTTGGAGTGCCCTTGTGGCCTCCAATTTGTAGGCAGCACCACATGGAAACTTAATTGAATATTTATACGTAGTAGTTTTATATAGTGTGATATGTATTTATTGATTCATACAGCAGTGTAGAGATAGGTACAAGTTGAGGCATTAGGTAAGACATTGACCAATATAATATGATATAAGGCATGACTGTGGCCCTCCAACTGTTGCATAACTGCAAGTCCCATCATGCCTCTGCCTTTGGGAGTCATGCTGGTAATTGTCAGTGGCTTGCAATACCTCATGGGACCTGTAGTTTTGAAAAATTTGGAGGGCCACAGGTTGAGCACCCATGGTTTACTGGCTAGGAATTATAGAGTTAATTGACACTGGTATTTAATCAGCGGTAAAAATTGTAACCAAACCGCTTCCTGATGACATCGGATGATAAAATGCGTAGAGGTGGAACTTCCAGTTGATGAATTCACATCCGCTCATACCACTTTCACCGCTTGACGTGCATGCTAGCTCCTGAACATAGTGGCGCATAAGCGATTTAATATAACTCATGTCGGCAAAAAGGTGAATATAAAAGCTTCTTCTTTATTATTTCCAAAGATTAAAATATTCCATAGAGCAATCAACACTAAAGCTTTTCAGTCAAAAGCTGGTTACATAAAAATTGATAAAACAAATATATAGCCACACTTCAGTCTGACACACCTCTATAAATTACCAAAATGATTGCACATGTTTGGGGTAACTGCCAGAGTGGGGATGGACTGATGGTTGCTACAATCAAACCATAAAAAACAATCAATAATTACTCACAGAGACAAAGAATACAAATAAAATAATTTAGTCTGAGAGAGCATGTAAGCCAGGGGATAGAGATAATGAGAAATAAAAATAATAACAGCTATGGAGATGAAGAATTTAGCCTAGATGCAAATCCAGGTCCCAACTAAGATTTGACCCCCAGAAGCGATCCAGGTCCCATAGAAGATTCAACCCCCAGAATGCCCGAGTCTGCATTCTGTGTATCCACTGTGCCTCCCTTTGTAATAACTTGCGATATCTATCCCCACCTCTCACAAACAGTCTCTCAATTCTTCAAAATCTAAAAATGGTGGTATCCCCCCATGCCCATCTCTAAAATGTTGTGAGACACTCAATATCTGTTTTGTTTGTAAGTTGACAGAGTCACAAAAGTTCTCTCCAATGTGGGTCCTGAGACAGTGTATCGTGCACCCCATATACTGTAAACGACAGGCTGTGCAGTAAATGAGATACACAGCATAGGTGGTGCCACAGTTTATGTAATTCTTAATTTTGAAGCTTCACCTGTAACCAGAGAATAAAAGGTCTTGGTGCAATGGTTCAAGGGGTAATATTTGCATGTTTTAACCCCATAGGCATAAGAACCTGTACATGACAACCAAGTGGAAGATTTTTCTCTTGAGATAAACAGGCTTGGGGAAAGGAGTGAACTTAGAGTGGGCGCTCTACGACTTGAAAATCTGCAGCCTCATTCTAATACAGTGTGTCTTTGTATACAAAATATGAAGTATTTTTTTTTATGATGTTTACTATTGTGAGGGGTTAGCTCGGTAGCGGGTGTGTGTGACTCCCTGGATGGGTTCACTACACACTGAACTATACAGAAAGGCAGTTGAGGATGGTTGAAAACAAAGGATATGGTTTATTCTTCCATATTGCTAGATACAAGTGCAAGCATCAAAACAGCATAAACAAATCAAAACATAAAATAAACCCTTGCCACTTGGGGCATCTACCTTCACAACACAGGAACCTGCCTATGGAGTCTGGCACAGCCTACTGCTGGGCAGACACTGCTGGTCATACAGCAGAAAACAAAAAGTCTCTTTGATATTTATCACACAGAAATACTGATACGACCTCACCTTCAGAAGTCTTTCTTAGCCCACTGCTCTTCTTAACTCAAATGCCTCAGGATGCAGCAATCAGTAGTCATCCTCTGGGTGACTTATAGAGGCCTTAATTGCCTCATACTGAACAGCTGAAGTTTTCCAATGCCCTAAACCTTTCTGGCTACCTCTGTAGCCGACACCTGATAGTAATTGGTGAATTGTCTAAACAAGGCAGAAATATATCTCCCGTCTGTGACAACACCCACAGATTTACCTGACTTCCTGTCACACTATGTAATAATATTCTTTAGAAAAAGATGTAACAAATATAACCCTATTTTCTTCCTCTTCCTATAAAAGCACATCCCACTCCCATACTGTGTGTTGCTCTTTCTTAATAAATGGTTCCGCCACGCTCAATACTCCAAATAGGAACGCCCCTATCCAAAAGTCTATTTTTTATAATCTTACATTCTTTGTCTAAAAGTTCCTCTGTTGAACAATTTCTGCGAGCTTGAATGAACTCTCCTACTGGTATACCTTTTATAGTGTGGGAAGAGTGAAAACTGGTTGTAAAGGGTGACAACTGGTTGCATGTGTTTCCTGCATATGATTTCCGAAAAGTTGTCAAAGTGACCAGTCCCACTTCAGGATTGCCCACATCAAGAAAATCAATAGAAGTGGTATGATAATTGCAGTATATATGAATTGAAGATAATAGTTGGTATTATTTAAATATTCTACAAATTCTTAAAGTACCATGGTGTCACCCGCCCACACAACCAACAGGTCGTCCATGAAGTGACCAAACCAATGCAAATGTCTAGCATATGGATTCTGTTGAGAGAAAAGCAAATGCTCCCCCCACCATCCCATATACAAATTCTCCAGAAAAGGCGCAAACTTTGCTTCCATCGACGCTCCACATGATTATATATAATACAAGATGTCAAACATGAAAAATGTAAAAGATATTAAATACATTGAAGCAAATATTCTTGTAGTTCATCAGAATATAATCTATTTTGTTTGAGATGGTATTTTACTGCTTGTAAAGCTAGATAGTGGGGGATATTATGTATTTTTTAAGGGTATTTTTAGACATTGCAAGTGTTATCAGAATTTTCATAAGATGGGTATTGATCCTGTAGTTTCATGGTGTCATTTGCTGTTCAGACATGAGGCATATTTCACAATCTCTGGGTCTCCCAATCTAGCACTGGTGCAGGTGAGAGCTAAATAGTAATTGGATCTGCAGCAGCGCTGCAAACCCCTGGTTTGAATAGAAAGCAGGGATGGACTGGCCATTGGGACTACAGGGAGCTTCCCGGTGGGCCGATAGCTCAGTGGGCTGGCTTCAGTGACAGCGGACCGCCACCCCCCTCCGCTCCTCTGTCTCTCCCTTCCCGCAGCGCTCACCTGGGGGGGGAACAGAAAAGTGGGGGGGCGACAGAGGAGCATGGAGGAGGGGACAGACAGCTGACTCAACAGCTATGGCCTGAGAGTTTCTCACTTCTGCCTAATCTTGTCCCATAAGGGGGGGCACCGAACTGATTCTTTGCCCCAGGTGAAATAATGTCTATCTTCCCCAGTACCAGGCGTTCTACTCTAATAAAGTAGAACGACTAGTGAAAGAGGGAGAGGGGGCTTGGGTGGCTGGGGGGGGGGGGGTTTGGGAGTTGTCCGGCTGCCATGGGAGAGACCTGTCAAAGTGGGCCAGTCTAGATGAAGTCCAGGGCCAAATTGCTGTCCCAGTCCAGCCCTGATAGAAAGCTGTGTGGGATGACCAGATCAGAAGTATCAATAGTATGTGCTCCAATCACCAAAAGACATTCACCGCGTGGGGGGATATAGGGTCCCCTTCGGGGGAAACACTCACCATTAGGTTTCTTTAAAACAGCATTTCAGTATATATCGCCTCACATGTCACCTTTCAGATGGTTAAAACAGCATACCACTCTCACTTTTTGATCACCGTTTGGATTTTCACTCTCCAGGTATTGCATCCACAGGTATATAATGGAAAGGAAACATCCATATAGTGCAATATTGTTTTGAAAGCTTTTATTGTCAACCCAAAAACATATATACACCAGTCCCCTTCTAAAACATGCGTACCAAACAGAATGAGTAGTCAGGCAAATGTATAATATTTGTAGATATTTAGCAACTCTCACGGTTAGATGTGGACCCCTGAAGACCGCTTAGGAGACTTTCCTGCAGCTTTACTTCCTGGTTCCTCTCTCCTGTGGTGCGCAAACGTCACTTCCGGTCGAGATGCTGGATAGCAACGCTCTGTCGTTTCGTCTGTTCGGACTTCCTCAACGTGCGTGCTAATCTTATGCACCCCCCCGAATTTTAAAGTATAGTGCCGCCCACCGACCAATGACAGAGCTCCAGATGGGGATGACGCTCCATCTGTGTGTCATTCGTTTTCCTTCCCCTCCGTGCGCCGCACAGGGCCACGCCCCTCGGGGGGAGGAGATGTGTGGGGCATAGTTTTTTACTGCGCTCCTACTGACACTCACTGTTCCCACCATAGAACAGATAAATGAGTGTAAGCTTGCAGACAATAGCCAAAACTACTATTTAACCTCGGGGCTGCCAAAATGTAAAGGATTTTAATTGTTCAGTCCCCAGTGTTGTGCATATTAAGGATTTTACCCCAATATACAATACACTGGTGTGTACTGATTGCAGCCTGGGTATCATATATTGGTATGTGCTACTAGCGTAACACTGCAACCATTCTAAAGCCTGGGCACAATAAATTATATAAACAATTTTATCACAGTATTCACCGTATAAAAAAATCACAATATATATAATAAAGCATTGTGCTCATAAAATAGATTAAAATGTAGTCTACTGTGAATATGAATATTTTGCATACCCTTCAAATACTACACTGCATATATTAATATTAATCGATCCAATCGGCAAGATATATAAAAAAATATAAAAATTATATAAAAAAGATACACCTAAAATGTATATATAATATAAACATATAAAATATATATATATATGTATATATGTAAAATCCATATAAAATGTATATCCCGAATATACATATATATGTAAAGAGAATCATAGATGCACCTTTAACCACTTGGCTACTGTGCTCCTACACCCCCTTCCTGCCCAGACAAAATTTTAGCTTCCGGCACTGCGTCGCTTTAACTGACAATTGCCCGGTCGTGCGACGTGGCTCCCAAACAAAATTGGCGTCCTTTTTTCCCTACAAATAGAGCTTTCTTTTGGTGGTATTTAATCGCCCGTGCGGTTTTTATTTTTTGCGCTATAAACAAAAAAAGAGCGACAATTTTGAAAAAAGACACAATGGCCCAGATTCAGAGAGCGATTACGTCTGTCTAACTGGTGTTAGACAGGAGTAATTTCAAATTTCGCGTGCCGTATCACTAGTTTGAATCCTCAAACCATGATACGGCGGCTTCGGGCTTCGATCCGAGAGGCTTACGTCTTCGTAAGCCTTCGGATCTACGTTGCGATATTTTTGCGGCCGCTGGGTGGAGTCCGCGTCGTTTTCACCGTCGGGGTATGCAAATTAGTTTTTACGGCGATCCACGAAGGTACGAGTGTCCTTTCGCAATCGCCTACGTCATTTTTTGGCTACGTAATGTTAGAGCAGCTTTTTGCTGGTCTAACAGTGCATAACCCATGTTAAGTATGGCCGTCGTCCCCGCGTCGAATAAATTATTTATTTTTTTTAACGTAACTCGTTCGGGAATAGGATTGTACGTAAACGACGATACTACGACGTAACGATGTGATTTCGCGCAATGCACGGCGGGAAATTTGGGAACGGAGCATGTGCAGTTCGATCGCCGCGGGAACCCGCCTATTTTAAATGCTTCACGCCCCCTAATCGCGTAAATGGATTGCGCCGGGAGAAATACACTACGCCGCCGTCGTTTACTGGACAAAATCTACCTGGATTCCACGTAGAGCCAGGTAAAATACGGCGGCGTAGTGTATTTGGGAGACGCTACGATAATCTAATTCTATGTGAATCTGGCCCAATATTTTTTGCTTTTTGCTATAATAAATATCCCATTTAAAAAAAAAAAAAAAAAAAAACATTTTTTATCTCAGTTTAGACTAATACATATTCTTCTACATATTTTTGGTAAAAAAATGTAAAAAATAAAATTACAATAACCGTATAGTGATTGGTTTGCGCAAAAGTTATATTGCCTACAAAATACGGGACATAATTATGATTTTTTTAAATTTATTTTTTTACTAGGAATGGCGGCGATCTGCGATTTTTTTTCCGGGACTGGGACAATTATAGCGGACACATCGGACACTTTTGACACATTTTTGGGACCATTTACATTTATACAGTGAAGAATGCTATAAATATGCATTGATAACTGTATAAATGTAACTGGCAGGGAAGGGGATAACCACTAGGGGGCGGGGAAGGGGTTAAATGTGTCTCCTAGTTTGTGTTCTAACTGGGGGGAGGGGGTGTGACTGGGGAGGTGACCGATTGTGTCCCTATGTATAAGGGACACAATCGGTCTCCTCTCTCCCTGACAGGGACATGCAGCTCTGTGTTTACACACAGAGCTGCACGTCCCAGCTCAGTTACTCAGCAATCGCGTGTGCCCGGCGGCCATCGCGGCTGCCGAGCACACGCACAGGGGTCCCAGTGATGCGACGGGTGCGCGCGCCCCTAGCAACTTTCTATGACTGCACGTCATATGACGTGCAGTCAGGACAATGGAGTAACCCGCCCGCCGTCATATGACGGTGGGTGGGTGACAAGTGGTTAAAAACACATTTCAAAATAAATATAAATCTATACTCAACCAGCCGAGTAGTGCAAGATATATTCATTTGATAAATAGATATTGCATAAATGGGAAAGGAGATAAAAATGCTGGTGTCAAGTAATGGGTACGGACTATGGGGCAGATTCACAGACATTTTGCGTAGCGTAGCGTATCAGAAATACACTACGCCGCCGTTTTTTACCTTGCTCTACGTGGAATTCAGGTAGATTTTCTACGGTAAACGACGGCGGCGTAGTGTATTTCTCCCGTCGCAATCCATCTGCGCGAGTAGGGGGCGTGAAACATTTAAATTAGGCGCGTTCCCGCGGCGATCGATCTGCGCATGCTCCGTTCGCAAATTTCCCGCCGTGCATTGCGCGAAATCACGTCGTGACGTCATTCGTTGTTTATGTAGCGTAGTTTACGGGCGATCCACGTCCCGACGAGTTACGTAAACAAAAAAAAAAATTAAATAAATTCGAAGCGGGAACGACGGCCATACTTAACATGGGCTACGTAACGTTAGAGCAGCAAAAAGCTGCTCTAACATTACGTACAAAAAAATAGACGAAAACGATTGCGACGACCGCTCGTATGTTCGTGAATCACCGTAAAAACACATTTGCATATCCCGACGCATCAAAACGACGCGAACTCCTCCCAGCGGCCGCAAATAGATGGCAGCGTAGATCCGAAGGCTTACGAAAAAGTAAGCCTCTCGGATCGAAGCCCGAAGCCGCCGTATCATGGTTTGAGGATTCCAACTAGTGATACGGCGCGCGAAATTTGAAATTACTCCTGTCTAACACCAGTTAGACAGGCGTAATTGTTTTGTGAATCGGCCCCTATATATCTGGAAGGTTGTTAGACCTCACTGTAATAGATGTGTGTATATGTTCAACTCCATAGACAGACTATTCCATAATTATGCCCTGTGTGACCCCTCTATACTACTCGTGAGACTACTTAGGAGAAACATTTAACCACTTCCCCACCCCCTAGTGGTTAACCCCTTCCCTGACAGTTACATTTATACAGTTATCAATGCATATTTATAGCATTTTTCACTGTATAAATGTAAATGGTCCCAAAAATTGGTCAAAAGTGTCCGATGTGTCCGCTATAATGTCCCAGTCCCGGAAAAAATAATCGCAGATCGCCGCCATTCCTAGTAAAAAAATAAATAAAAAAAAATCATAATTATGTCCCGTATTTTGTAGGCAATATAACTTTTGCGCAAACCAGTCACTATACGGTTATTGTAATTTTATTTTTTACATTTTTTTACCAAAAATATGTAGAAGAATATGTATCGGCCTAAACTGAGATAAAAAAATGTTTTTTTTTTTTTTTAAATTGGATATTTATTATAGCAAAAAGCAAAAAATATTGGGCCAGATTCAGAAATAATTAGATTCCCGCAGAGTATCAGAGATACTCTACGCCGCCGTACTTTACCTGGCTCTAGGAGGAATTCAGAGAGATTTTGGCCCGTAAGGTACGGCGGCGTAGTGTATTTCTCCCGGCGGAATCAAAATACGCGAATAGGGGGCGTGAGGCATTTAAATTAAGCGCGTCCCCCCTGCGATCGAATTGTGCATTGCGCGAAATCACGTCGTTACGTCATTTTTTTTTTGAGTAGCGTCGTTTACGGACATTCCTATTCCCGGACGACTTACGCAAAAAATAAAAAATAAATTGAAAGTCGACGCAGGAACGACGGCCATACTTAACATGGGCCGCGTAACGTTAGACCAGCTAAAAGCTGGTTTAACTTTACGTAGCGAAAAAATGACGTACGCGATTGCGAACGACGCTCGTAACTTTGTGGATCTCCGTAAAAAGCTCATTTGTATACCCCGACGCTGAAAACGACGCGAACTCCACCCAGCGGCCGCAAAAAGATCGCAGCGTAGATCCGAAGGCGTACGAAGACGTAAGCCTGTCAGATCGAATCCCAACGCCGCCGTATCATGGTTTGAGGATTCAAACTAGTGATACGGCGCGCGAAATTTGAAAATTACTCCTGTCTAACACCAGTTAGACAGGCGTAATCGCTCTGTGAATCTGGGCCATTGTGTCTTTTTTTTAAATTGTCACTCTTTTTTTGTTTATAGCGCAAAAAATAAAAACCGCACGGGCGATTAAATACCACCAAAAGAAAGCTCTATTTGTAGGGAAAAAGGGACGCCAATTTTGTTTGGGAGCCACGTCGCACGACCGCGCAATTGTCAGTTAAAGCGACGCAGTGCCGGAAGCTAAAATTTTGTCTGGGCAGGAAGGGGGTGTAGGAGCACAGTAGCCAAGTGGTTAGGCCACTGGTTAGCCAAGGTGCATCTATGATTCTCTTTACATATATATGTATATTCGGGATATACATTTTATATGGATTTTACATATATACATATATATATATATTTTATATGTTTATATTATATATACATTTTAGGTGTATCTTTTTTTATATAATTTTTATATTTTTTTATATATCTTGTCGATTGGATCGATTAATATTAATATATGCAGTGTAGTATTTGAAGGGTATGCTAAATATTTATATTCACAGTAGACTACATTTTAATCTATTTTATGAGCACAATGCTTTATTATATATATTGTGATTTTTTTATACGGTGAATACTGTGATAAAATTGTTTATATAATTTATTGTGCCCAGGCTTTAGAATGGTTGTAGTGTTACGCTAGTAGCACATACCAATATATGATACCCAGGCTGCAATCAGTACACACCAGTGTATTGTATATTGGGGTAAAATCCTTAATATGCACAACACTGGGGACTGAACAATTAAAATCCTTTACATTTTGGCAGCCCCGAGGTTAAATAGTAGTTTTGGCTATTATGTGCAAGCTTACACTCATTTATCTGTTCTATGGTGGGAACAGTGAGTGTCAGTAGGAGCGCAGTAAAAAACAATGCCCCACACATCTCCTCCCCCCGAGGGGCGTGGCCCTGTGCGGCGCACGGAGGGGAAGGAAAAGAAATGACACACAGATGGAGCGTCATCCCCATCTGGAGCTCTGTCATTGGTCAGTGGGCGGCACTATACTTTAAAACTCCGGGTGGTGCATAGGATTAGCACGCTCTTAGAGGAAGTCCGAACGGACGAAACGTCAGAGCGTTGCTATCCAGCATCTCGACCAGAAGTGACGTTTGCGCTCCACAGGAGAGAGGAACCAGGAAGTAAAGCTGCAGGAAAGTCTCCTAAGCGGTCTTCAGGGGTCCACATCTAACTGTGAGAGTTGCTAAATATCTACAAATATTATACATTTGCCTGACTACTCATTCTGTTTGGTACACATGTTTTATAAGGAGACTGGTGTATATATGTTTTTGGGGTGACAATAAAAGCTTTCAAAACAATATTGCACTATATGGATGTTTCCTTTCCATTATATACCTGTGGATACAATACCTGGAGAGTGAAAATCCAAACGGTGATCAAAAAGTGAGAGTGGTATGCTGTTTTAACCATCTGAAAGGTGACATGTGAGGCGAGATATACTAAAATGCTGTTTTAAAGAAACCTTCTGGTGAGTGTTTCCTCCGAAGGGGACCCTATATCCCCCCACGCGGTGAATGTATTTTGGTGATTGGAGCACATAATATTGATACTTCTGATCTGGTCATCCCACACAGCTTTCTATTCAAACCAGGGGTTTGCAGCGCTGCTGCAGGAATTTCAACAAGCTCTGTGCGGGGTGGTTTTATGTTTCTGCTTTTATCAAGTAGCTTTTTTATTTAAGCAGCAGCTTTTTATTGTTTATATTGTGCTCTATCTGGATAGATTCTTATTTTACTTGGATTTTTTGGGTTTTATCCTAAAGCGCAGGGTTGTACTATTAATAGAGGGCCAGTGAATAGTACTTTTGTATACTCAGTAATTGGATCTGACATAGAGAAAAACAGGTGGAGCAATTAGCATAGGCTGACCAGACATCCCCAGTTTCAGGGGACAGTCCCCTGATTGAGGACACTGTCCCCGGACCAAGTCTGTCCCTGGTTTTGTCCCCAGATTGGATTTAATAGGGGGCAAGGGCAATTTCAAAGAAAGTCAGTGCAGAATAAAAATAAAAAAATTGAGTTACACACCCCCGCTCCGCCATGCCTACTAACATAGGGGAGATGTATGTTTCCCATTATCTGTGCCCCTTTCTGATGATCGTGTGCTGGTCGGAGCGGAGAGAATATTTCTTCAGTTTTGGGCGCATGCCCATTAAGCTCCGCTCGCATGTTCTTCTGCCTTGGCTCAAATCCTGGCCAGTCACCTGCCTATCTCCTTGCCTTCCCTGGCAGAGTGATCTTCCTCCTCTCCCCATCCAGTAGTAGCCGGGGCCCGAAGAGTAAGACTTGAGAGGCTGTGAGGCAGGCGATGACGGGCAGAGAGTCGCTGATTGTTGCCATTACTATTAAAGAAAAAATATGTCCCCGGATTTCATTTTAAAAATCTGGTCACCTTAAATTAGCAGAAATATCACAATACCACACATTTATGATGCAAAATAGAGTAAATGGCAAGGTTTGTGTAACCTGGAAGCTGCCGGTCCCTAGGTACAAGCTACGTGAATTAATACATGGACATTGGAGAATCAATCAGTCATGACACTACAAACTGCAACCACAACATATGAGCCCATCATTACAATGTAAGGCAAATAAATGACACAGAAAAATATAACCACAATAACCACACTAATAGCTACATTTGAAAGCGTACAATGCGTTTAATAAAAAACAAGGTGATTATACCAAAAAAGGCAGGCTGATAAAATGTAATATAATGCTCTCTTATCAAATGTCAACTATGACATTTTTTTCAGGTAAACCCCACATTTTATTGATAGCTATTTAGATTACGGTATATTAAATCTAAGTTGATAATGTGCGAAAGAATATTTCTTTATCGACTTCTGGGTTCACATCAGTGTAATTGTACATTGTGGCAGCATGCTCTTTGTGCTAATGTTACTCTGCTACTATGTTGTATTACACTAACTATTTTATAATTTCCCAGTGACCCCCAACATAGATCACAATGTACATGTATACATACCTTGGCAGGTACTTGAGCCAGGTATAGCAGGTGCTTCTGCTCCCTAAATTAAACTCAACCTATCCATACATGCACATGATACTTATATAAAGCTTTTAACTTTTTTTTTTTTACAAATTATGGAGTACTATTAAAGAAATGTATAGTGTTATGTGTACTCAGAACTGGAAAATAAAAGGTTGCACAAAATTTAAACTTGTAAGAGAGGTAAGTATGAAAGGTTCTAAATATTTCATGTTTACCACTTGCAGCCAGCTGGTGGAGTTCTAGATTATTTTCCCATGCCAACTTTCCTTCTCTGTGTTGAATAATCTGTATTGTGAATGGACCCTAATAGCAGGGGCAGAATCAGCACAACCGCTTCCTTCTCTGGAATTTCTCTTTAGAAAGCTTAGAATACTCTGAGAAAAAAAAGGCCATAGGTGCATTTATTTCCAAAGCAAAATATTTATATACATAAATAATATTATATAAAGCATATTTACAAATGTGAAAACGTTATCATATTACAAAAAAACTGGTAAAAGTTTGTACTTTCTGTTTAACAAAGGTTAATATGACGTTTGGGATCAGGTTAAAGGGTTTGTAAAGGCAGAAGTTTTTTTTTTTTTTTTATCTTAGGTCCGGGCTGGGGCTCCATGTGTGAATGGACACAGGGAGCTGTGACTCGGCCTGGGTGCCCCAATAACAAGCTGCTTGCTGTGGGGGCCATGAACAGGAGGGAGGGGCCAGGATCACTGAAGAGGAGGATCTGGTCTGCTCTGTGCAAATCCACTGCAACAGAGCAGGTAAGTATAAAATGTTTGTTAGTTTTATAGGAAAAAAGAATTGGACTTTACAATCACTTTAAAGTGGAAGTCCAGGCTAAAACTAAAATCCTTGCATCTATAGCCTTAAACATTCTAACATTAACCTCTCTAGCCCTGAAAAGGAAAAAAATCTGTATACAGTGATCGCAGTATCTCCAGTGGCGGAATCTCTGATCCCAAGCTGAGCTGTCAGCCGCGGCTTTGCCGTGTAGGTGGGTGCAGAGGACACATCCGTCAATGAAAGCCCCATAGTAACTCTATGGGTGATGTCACTTCCCATTTATTTCACAGCCCTAGTCGGCCGTGTCCTCGGCAGAGCTTCCGCCGCTGGAGATCGCCTGCAAAAAAGGTATGTATACTCAATGTTGGTAGCTATAAATGCAGGGATTTTAGTTTTAGCCTGGACTTCCACTTTAACCACACCAGGTTTTATATAGTCAGGTTGAAAAAAATGCTACATGTCTAACACCCTATTTTTCCACTTCTTGTACTTCTGTTTCCCAAATTATTTTAAAATAGGTATTGAATATAAGTATTTAGTATTTGAAAACACAGTTAACCCCATTTTAAAGAAATCTGCTGAGTTGGTTATTAACCACTTAAGGACGGGACCAATACGCTGCTAAATGACCCAAGGGGTTTTTACAATTCAGCACTGCGTCGCTTTAACAGACAATTGCGCGGTCGTGCGACGTGGCTCCCAAACAAAATTTGCGTCCTTTTCTTCCCACAAATAGAGCTTTATTTTGGTGGTATTTGATCGCCTCTGCGATTTGTATTTTTTGTGCTATATACAAAAATAGAGCGACATTTTTGAAAAAAATAAATATTTTTTACTTTTTGTTATAAGAAAAATCAATAAACTCAATTTTAATCAAACATTTAGGCCAAAATTTATTTAGCCACATGTCTTCAGTAAAAAAAAAAATTGCAATAAATGTTTTTTTGCGGGAACAGCGACACTGCATTTTTCTACAAGTCACTACCAGAGGGGGCGCTACCAGAGTCCTGTAGACAGTCAGTAGGCACATTGGTCTAGCAGACGGACGTGTGCCTAAGAGCTCCTCTCACCTGACCTCCAGTGACTCCATCCTCCATCCAGCAGGTCGCTCTCACGCGAGTCGGCTCTCCCCCCAGGACTAGTTCAGCTAGGCAGTGTCCTCCCACCGGCTCTCCAGCTTCCCCTGGCTCCCTTCTTCACTCCAGGGAATCTTATCAGGTAGGAGCCATCCACTGGGATCACGGGCGGCCGTCCTTTTCAGGACAAGCTGCAGCAACTACCCATCCCCGTCGGCTCTTCCCTGCTCCTTTTTCTTCCTTCCCTGTGCCCCCACACCACCATCGCCACTCGAGGCATCCCCTCGCCACCTCCCCGCTGCAATTTCCGCCATCCCCGCCATTTCTAGTGCGGTTTTTGACACTCCCCATCTTCTCCCCTGAACCGCGCCAGCCACAGCTGATTCGCGGCCGCCGCATCTTAGGAAAGGCCGCGGCTTCATCCAGCCCCTGCAGGACTCATCCACCCCTGGTTTCAACAACCAGTCCCCCCCCCCCGCTCACCAATCCACCCAGCTGGCTACACACCAGCCTGGGTCCCATGTCCTGCTCATGGTTGGCGGCCATCTTGGTACACCCCAGCAGCAGTGACAGCTCTCACTCCCCTTTTCACAACTTAACAGTACTTGATCCAGGGGTTTTGCTCGATCGCCTTTCAGGGATCAGGAAGGAATTTTTTCCCCTACCAAAGCAAATTGGCATAGCACGGCTAGGGTTTTTTTGCCTTCCTCTGGACCAAGCCAGGAGGATTCACCGAATCCTCTCTCCATTGCCACCAAAAAAACTACTTCGCCCACGGTGAATGGCGACCATGGCTAATCTGCGGTACTCTGCAGAAACCATTTGGGATCTGAGGAGTTTCGCCGCAATACTGCCAGCCATCACCAAAAAGACCCTAAGAATTGAGCAACTTTTGAGGATCGATCGACGATCGACTGTCAAAAATTTTAGCCGTTTACCCCAGCCTAAGCACATTTCATGTGCTTTGATCAACACAAGATCGGCAGTAAAACACCGACTTGAAATCCATGATTTCATTCTACAACACGATCTAGACTGCCTCTTCATTACAGAGAGCTGGCTCACAGCCGACTGTAACACAATTCTAGGAGAACTGGTGCCAGAAAACTACCGTATTATAACGGAAAACAGAATAGGGCAAAGAGGAGGAGGCCTGGCAGTGATCCACAAGACTCATCTTGCGATCACTAAACCAGTCCTTCAAAACCCTCTTCCTTTCATGGAAACCCTTACTCTGCAACTACAGACAAATTCAAAGGAGACCGTCCACATTCTGCTCTGCAATAGGCCACCCGGCCCAAAATCGCAGCTGCTATCATCATGGATGGATTTCTTTTCCACTCACACCCTCAACAGCAAACATCTTTTGCTGCTCTGGGATTTCAACCTCGGGGCCAATTCCTCACAAGACCCTGTTGCCGATGCCTGTATTAACCACCTGGAAGATTTAGGGTTACAGCAACTAGTATGTGGGCCCACACATGCCTCAGGTCACACACTTGATCTTATTTTCAGACAAGATCTCGAAATAAAAATTTTGGAAAATGAAAAGTTGCCATGGACAGACCACCATGCAATTAAATTAATTATTTCCACAATCCCCCCCGCAACAAAAACATCAAATTCAGTGACAACACACTGGACTAGATGTCAGAAGAAGCTCCACTCGGAACTCTTTTAAAACCACTTTAAGGAAAAAAATAGAAACAACTCGGCCGCATCAAACAGCCGTTGAAACACTGGATGCCATAAATTCGGCCATGCTACAGTCAGTCGACTTGGTAGCGCCGAAACGTAAAACCCGCATCCGGAAATACAACCGCAGCTGGTTTAACAACCAGCTGTCGTTACTGAAGCAAGAACGCAGAAGGGCCGAATCTGCCTGGAAAAGAAGTTCTTCAGAGCTAAACCTATCCATCTACAAGGCGGCGACAAGAAAATACCACAAAGAAATTTTCCAACCCAAGAAAAAATATTTTTCAGAGGCTATCAACAGCGCCTTAAACCACCCCCGCAAACTCTTCAAGATGGTCACTCAGACCATGAAACCAGGATGTATTGAAGGCCCCAATGCAGACACACAAGAATTTTGCAATGAATTATCAGATTGCTTCATTAATAAAATCGAGGCAATCCGTGAAAGCATTCAGCAAAACAATTCCCCCCTCAGTCCCCCCTGCAGCCTCTTACACAACACCCATAGGAATTCTCCTATATCGGGTAAGTTCACCCTGGAGCCCATCTCCATCGAGACCACTAAGAATGTCATTTGTACTCTGCGTAATAGCACAGCGCCAAATGACATTATCTCCACAAAACTGCTGAAGGAATGCGCCTACATCCTGGCTCCTCCCATCACACAGCTTATCAACCAGTCTTTCTTGGAGGGCATAGTGCCCTCCCAGTTGAAGGAGGGCATAATCCAACCCATCCTGAAGAAACCCTCCCTGGACCCCAAGGACCCACTCCACCGCTGTCCCATAACAAGCCTCAATGTACTCTCAAAGGTAATGGAAAAAGTAGTGGTACAACAGCTGCAACAGCATCTAGATACCCACAAGCTACTTGACCCATTACAATCAGGGTTCCGTCCCGGACACGGGACGGAAACCACATTGCTCAAGATATGGGACGATGTTCTCGAGGCCGCAGACGAAGGAGAATCTTGTCTTCTGGTTCTGTTGGACCTAAGCGCAGCTTTCGACACTGTAGACCACAAACTGTTACTGACTCGGCTTGCTGAAGTAGTCAGAGTCGCAGAAGGCGATTTATCTTGGTTCTCCTCTTTTCTGGAAAACCGATCGCAAACAGTGAAGCTAGGACCTTTTACGTCTGAGAAACGCGCGGTGTCATGCGGAGTCCCTCAAGGATCCCCCCTGTCACCGGTGCTGTTTAACATCTACCTTCGTCCTCTTTTTGAGATTATCAGCAGCCAAAAACTGCTCTATCACTCATATGCAGACGACACGCAACTGTATTTCCGCATCTGCAACAGAAAGGATCACCACCTCAATCTAGAGACATGTCTCTCTTTGATATAGAACTATATGACAAAGAGTTATCTTAAACTCAACGGAGAGAAAACAGAACTTCTCCTGTTTCACGCCAAGCGCAGGAATCAACCCTCAACAGCATGGACACCCCCGCCTATTATGGGGAAAATCATCTCCCCTAGCGCCAAAGTCTCGGGGGTCATTTTTGACTCCTACATGACAATGGATGCACAAATAGGGTCAGTAGTCAGCGGATCTCACCATCTGCTGCGCCTACTACGCAGACTTACTCCGTTCATCCCCAAAGAAGATTTAGCGGTCGTGGTGGGAGCAATTGTTAACTCCAGACTGGATTATGCAAATGCCCTTTACCTCGGACTCCCCAAGTACCAAATCGCTCGTCTGCAAGTCGTTCAGAATACGGCCGCCAGACTTGTGACTGGGAAAAAACCTTGGGAATCCATCTCACCTTCTCTGAGATCCCTTCACTGGTTACCAGTTAAAGATAGAATTGCTTTCAAAGCTCTCTGTCTTACGCATAGATGTGTCCATGGGAATGCCCCCGTTTACTTATGCGAAAAAATAAAAGCTCATAACCCCAATCGCATTTTGCGATCCACCAATCAAAACCTGCTCCAGGTTCCGAAAGCCAACTACAAGTCCAAAGGAGAAAGAAGATTCGCGATCCAAGGTCCCAGACTATGGAACGCTTTGCCAATCAGCATTCGGTTGGAGGAGAACCACCTAGCATTCAGGAAAAAGGTCAAGACTCTCCTCTTTTGATATCAAAGGAGACAGGAACAACAAGCGCCGAGAGGCGATTCAGTTCGCATGTGCTGCGCTATATACATTTTCATTCATTCATTCATTCACTAATCACTAATCACTAATCACTAATACAGCGATCAGAAAAATGATCGCTTAGTGATGCTGGCAATAGGGAGTGAAAGGGTTAACTAGGGCGGTAATCAAGGGGTTAAAACTTTATTAGGGGGGGTACGTACCCCTGGAAGAAGTCTGCTATTGGACGAAACGGCGTAGGGAGGAACGGCGTGCTGACGTCACCATTGTTTTTATCCTCGCGACCATCCGGAAGGACGGGCGAATTGTGAGAGCCGTCCGGCTAACTATTTTATGCTCCTTTAAAGATTAGATATTTGTAAGTGCAATGAATTTTTTTTATTAAATTTATTCAAACGTTACTACTCTATGTCGGCATCCCCTTTCTTTTCTCCTTGGGCTACTTATTGAAAGTGATTGTTTTTGAGACCCAGCCGTTTGGGATTGAAATTGGAGATTTATACAGGAACCCACTTGGATATCTATTAAAAGCAACCCAGCCAGACGTGTTGTTGATGCTCATATATTTTATCCATCTGGTAAGCAGATTCTTTATGAGGTGGAGGTGGAGGCTCTCTTCTGTCCTGTAGAACCACAATTTTTTTTCTGGGACATACTTCTGAACTCACTGAAATTGAGACTTACCCTGGAGTTCAATATTAACACCTTATGAACTTTTTCAATATTGTCATTTACTCTAGTTTTGCTTCCTTTGATGTCATTTGTTATACACTGGAGCACTTGGTGTTGGTTCTTTATTTACACTTTTTTTTTATATTAAGTAATAATTATTTGTATTCAATGTTTATTTATTTTCATAATTTGTATCACATTCATTATTGATGTATCAATTTATGCAGCGCAGCATACCATATTTATTCCTTTTGTATTTGTTCATCTGACATTTTTTGCTGCAGCAGCACCCACTTTCTCATCTCACAAGATTATTGTGTTTCGTTACCAATCAATCTTTTGGTTCACATTAGACCTGCGCAGTTTTTTCCACTGTTTTCGGGGTACGGGGGCTACCCAGGACCTAACACTAACTGCCTGTCACACTAACTGTCACACTGACACTAAATACAGGTATGATTACTGCATTCAGTGACACTGTGACAGGGGGGGGGGAGCTCGCGGGGGTTAAATGTGCCTGTGTGTCTGTGTGTCAGTGTAGTGTTAGTGCAGACTTACTTGTGATGTGAACTCTCCTCAGCGGTGGTTGAAAAAAACGCTGAGGGAGAGATCACATCGCTTCCTCCTTCCTGTGTTTACACAGGAGGAGGAAGTGACAGGGTGGGGGGGGCGCGTGCATTGGCTGAGAGCGATCCGGAGGGGGCGGACAAAAACGAATAGCCGCCCCCTCTTATCTGATCGCTCGTACAGCCGCGGGGACCGCCGCATGTACCGGGTGGGTCCCGATCGGACCCCCGACCCACCTCAAGGCACCAACGTATATATACGTTGATGTGCCTGTCTGTGCCATTCTGCCGACGTAAATGTACATGCGGCGGTCCTTAAGTGGTTAAGGTAATATAGAACTATATTCCATATATTCACAACAATAACTGTATAGAAGCCATTTCATACAAGAAAAGTTCGATGTGAGCTTTTGGTCTGAACTTCCGTGTGTAGACTCTAGTGGTGCAACGGATCGTCACCGAGTCGTGACCCGAACGGCACATCACGCGATCCGCGGAGCGCTCTGCAGCCTCAGGCATAGGAAAGTCCCTGGTTTCGGCCTAGCTCCGGAGCGACGGCCATCTTGGTACACCCAGCAGCAGCTGTCTCACCAGAAAAAGAAGTTTTGTCGCCGCCATCTTGCTCCACCCCACACTCTTGCACAGTAATGCTAGTTAGAAGGGGGCAAGCGGACATCTTGTTACACCCAACAGAGTTTTAGATTTCACAGTTCTTTTCAACACAAAACAGAGCTTATATGCTTAGATACAGTATTTGGAAATCCAATGGACTGTTTACATGTTACATTTTAAAAGCAGAAGCAAACCTTACATGCTTGCTAATGTGATAGAACACCTCTGATTTTCACATTTAGTTAAAGGAGTTGTAAAGGAAATGTATGCATTAAGGTGAAATAACATCTGATGATGTCGGCTCTCCCCCGAGCCCCCGTTTTACTTACCTGACCCCTCGAAAGTCCTGCGCTTGGTCCAGAGATCCTCTTCACCACTCAGCCTGGCCGTTGATTGGCTAGAGTGGATGGATTGAGAACAGCGCAGCCATTGGTTGGCACTGCTCTCAATCACATCCAGTGATGCGGTGCGCCGAGGGGCGGGGCCGAGTGATACAGTGAGCGGCTATGGCCACTGGCTGTATCACGGGAGTGCAGCCGCAAGGACACTCATCGTCATGCAAGCTCTCTCGCATTAATGTGATGAGTTCTTGCGGGGAGGACCAGAGACAGCCGCCCAGGGATCCCAGAAGACATGCATCGGGGCCACTCTGTGCAAAACGAACTGCACAGTGGAGGTAAGTATAATATGTTTGTTATTTAAAAAAAAAAAAATTCTATAGTGACCCTTTAAATGTGAAAATCAGAGGTGTTCTGTCAGATTAGCAAGCATGTAAGCTCAGCAGGTTTGCTGTTGCTTTTAAAATTTAACATGTAAACAGTCTTTCAGATTTACAAATCCTGTATTTAAGCATATAAGCTCAGTTTTGTGTTGAAAATAACTGTGAAATCTAAAACTTTGGTGGGTGGAACAAGATTTGTCTTTTTTTTTTGCTGATCCAAAAAATTATCTCATCCGCGACTCTGATCCGAGTATCCATCCGATCCGTGAGTTTTTTGATGCGTTGCACCCCTAGTAGGCTCCATCAGACTTTTTCTGCTGAAGTTTCCGACAGCAAAAATGTGAGAGCTGGTTCAAATTTTCCGACGGGAAGAGTTCTTGTCGGAAATTCCGATTGTCTGTATGCAACAAAACACAAATGCTCGGAATCAATTTGACGCATGCTCGAATTTATTGAACTTCATTTTTCTCGGCTCGTTGTAGTGTTGTAGGTCACCGCATTTTTGACGGTCGGTGTGACGGTAGTCGAACATATCTCCGCCATCCATTCCCTTCTTCTCCCATAAAAGAAATCACCCAATATTCCCCGACTAGGAATATCCCTGGAATCGCTGAATAATCCACACATGAGCCATGGCTTAATGCTGAATGTAACAGGACACACTTTATTGAAAGTACACAGCACACTTTATACAGGATTTGGAACATCCCGCCCCCAACAACCGCTTTCTTATTGGTCCATTGTAAAGTATGCAGTCTTCAATCTGGTCCTCTTAAACCATGCAAATGAGGACTTGAAAATGTCTCAGCAGAGATTGGTCCCAATGCTTGAATAGCCTGAATATGTGTGGCCAGGCCTGTGATGTGTTTTCAGACAAAAGCCCCAGGGGGTCAATCAATGTACACAATAGCCAGCCACAGAACAATGGAGCCGTCTGGAGAATTGAGACAGGGCAGAAGTCATTTACACCTGATAATAGAAAGGCTTTAGATAGGGTTATCACACAATGGACAATGAGTATTTCTTCTGAGTCTGTTGACCTGGCTGAGGTTCAGAATTAAATCTTCTGTAATACATGAATTAGGATTTCAGTATTTCATGGTCCATGACATTACTCCCCCTGGGAAATAGTTCAACATCCGCAGTGGGACCCAAAGGGGGCACTCGAGGATGTTGGGCAAGTAGTCTTAAGGTTCCAGGACTGTCTGCCAGGATAACCCATCCGCCTTCCTGGTTTGAGGCCCTGGCCCATAATCGGATGGCAAGAGGCTCGCATTCAGTCCTCTCCAAAAGCCCATGTCCCGGCTAGGCCTGTCACACATCTCCCCTTTTGGCAGGGGACTAACCCAGTAGGAGACACCAGATGGGTTGTCTCTGAATTCAGTCAGTAGTTCCCCCAATGCCGGTATCCATACAGTACCCCAAATCACTTGCTCCAAACCGATCATTACTCACCCCGCCATCCTCTGCCTCTCTCAGGGAACACGTCTGCCGCTGGGGAGAGGCCTGGACTGGCCCTTCTCCCTGGAGTCCTCTCAGCCGCTGGAGAGATGACAGGGTGGCTGGGCTCAGTCCATCATGCTGTTGGGGGTCTGGGCCAACTGGCCACCATTTATGGGGTATACCAGTGGAGACTGAAGTCCCATCCACTGGTGTGAGGTGAAAATCCCCCAGTGCTTGCAAAGCAAAGCCGACATCTTCCTGTTTCAGTCCTGTACCATTTTTTGGGGTTGTGCCAGTGGAGACTGAAGTCCCATCCACTACCACAGGAACCCCCTCTTCTGTTAGGTGAAAGCAGAGGCCCGGGGCACTCTGCTCTGTTGCCAGCTCTTCCGCTGGGTTGCTGTGAGTGGAGACCACAGTCCCATCCACTGATATCCACTCAAGCTGTAATGGGGTGCAGCCGTCAGAAGCATCCTGTCCTGCTGCCAGTGGTTCAGCTGGGAGTAAGAGCTTTACAGGACTCCACAGTTGGTCCCGGTGCTGGGCAGAGATGGCTGGCACTCTGCCCTGTTGCCAGCACTTCTGCTGGGGGTGCATAATCCAGAACATCCTCTGAACAGTCCATACATTCTGTAATCTGTGGCTGGGGAGTGATCGCTATCTTCTCACCCTGAGCCTCCGAAACTGCCACAGGGGTGGGGCAGAGATCTTGAACCCTCTGTCCGGTGAGCAGCGCTTCAGCTGGGGAAGTTCCTTGTAACTCCACAAATACTGCTCTTGGTGCTGGGAAGAGCACAGTGAAGTTTGGCCCTGATACCAGCTCTTCTGCTGGAGGCCCATCAGGTTGTTTGTCCTCAGCAGAAAAATCTATTAAATCCCCTGTCTCTGGTGTCTGGGGATAGAGGTTCACCATCTCCTGTCCATGTAACCCAGAAGATGCTCTAGGTACTGAGCAGAGGTTAGCAGAGCTCGGCCCTGCGGTCAGAACTTCAGCTTTGGGAATGGCAATCTCCAGATTTTCCACTGCCGATTCACTGGCATACTGCTGGACAGGCACATTCCTCCCTTCAAGATCATCCCATGCAGAAACAGGATCATCAAGGTCAGTTGGCACTTGCTGCATTCGCCATAAGACCTCCGCATCCATAGCTGCAGGGGCAGGTTGGAAGAGCACACTGTTACCCTGCCACATGGACGATTCTTCAGCCAGGATTTCCGCATTGTCCACTGGTATTTTCTGATAGTCCCAGGCAAAGGGAGCCCGGTCCTGGCGCTGAGCAGAGTCTAGCAGCTGTTTGTAGGCGATTTCAAGGCCCCATTCCCGAGCGGCCAGAAATTCCAAATCTTCCTGTAGCCAGTGCGCTTCCGAGATATTCAATTTTTTCTCTCTGTGCTCCATTATGTCCTCCAAGCGCCACTCCCGATCATCCCCAAAGTCGGGATCACTGGACATCCTCCAATACAACAATCCCAGGCCATCATAGTCATAGCCTTCTGTGGGGCTGTCATCCGCTGACCACGGGCGCTCTTGGGCTACATACCACCGGAGGGCTCTGTAGCTCTCATCCAGCTGCATCTCTGCCCGGATCAGCCTGCTTAACTCCGCTATCCACTCCTGCTTTGGTTGTTCCCACAACAACGGCATTCGTACGTCATACTGCGGCCAGTACCTTGCATAGATGTAGGGCAGGACCTCTCCTTGGTGTTGCTGCTCCAGAGCTAGCGCTTCCTTCCAGAGTTGGCACCGGATCACATCCGCCCATCCCAGCAGGACCTCCTCTGATTCTGGTCCTGTGTGCTGTATCCGCATCTCTTGTAACCTTCTTCTGAATTCCTCTTCCATGGTTACTGGTATCTGTACCTCTCCTCGTCTTTCATTTGGTGCTGCTTCTTTAGGCGTTGTCACCGATCGTCGTATTTCTGAAATTCTCAGCTCATGTTGCCGCTCTCGTTCTTTCTCATCAAAAGCTTCAAAAGCGCTAAACGGAATCTTCCTTGTGTCTGCTGTGCTGTACTCACTGTTTGGAGAATGTGCGGCTGCTTGTTGGACTGCTGCCAGTTTTAACTGTAGCTCTGCGTCTCTTATTTGTTTAGCCTCCTCCGCTAACAGGGTCATCACTTTCAGCACCACATCCGCCGTTGGGTTCGGACCGAACCATGCTAATTTCTCTCTTATTAGCTTGTTGGCTGGTGATTCCTCATCCTGAATCACTGGTGTCCCCATCTCTTGTACTGCTGGCGTTGCTGCAACCGAGTTCTCCTGGTCTAGCTCCATTTATTCTGCTATGATGACACGCTCGGTTTTGTTGCTAGCAATCCTTCCACAAACTTCCATTAGTTCTTTCAGTGTATTTCTTTTAAGCAGGGTGTACCGGTCTTCCATTCACTGTTCCCAGTGTCTGCTTGGAATCCTGGTGTAAAGGAAAGTAGAAGGGAAAATCCCACTGCTGCCACCAATTGTGACGATAGTCGAACATATCTCCGCCATCCATTCCCTTCTTCTCCCATAAAAGAAATCACCCAATATTCCCCGACTAGGAATATCCCTGGAATCGCTGAATAATCCACACATGAGCCATAGCTTAATGCTGAATGTAACAGGACACACTTTATTGAAAGTACACAGCACACTTTATACAGGATTTGGAACATCCCGCCCCCAACAACCGCTTTCTTATTGGTCCATTGTAAAGTATGCAGTCTTCAATCTGGTCCTCTTAAACCATGCAAATGAGGACTTGAAAATGTCTCAGCAGAGATTGGTCCCAATGCTTGAATAGCCTGAATATGTGTGGCCAGGCCTGTGATGTGTTTTCAGACAAAAGCCCCAGGGGGTCAATCAATGTACACAATATCCAGCCACAGAACAATGGAGCCGTCTGGAGAATTGAGACAGGGCAGAAGTCATTTACACCTGATAATAGAAAGGCTTTAGATAGGGTTATCACACAATGGACAATGAGTATTTCTTCCGAGTCTGTTGACCTGGCTGAGGTTCAGAATTAAATCTTCTGTAATACATGAATTAGGATTTCAGTATTTCATGGTCCATGACAGTCGGAATTTTGTGTGACTGTGTGTATGCAACACAAGTTTGAGCCAAATTTCGGTTGTGAAAAAATCCACGCTTTTCTTGTCGGAATTTCCGATCCTGTGTATGCAGCATAACTCCATCTTTCCTTTCAGCTGGCCCAGATGAACTCTTACCTTTACAAAAACATATTGGTTTTAGCAATACTACTACTGGTTTTGATATTATTCTTATTAGCAGTATAGCATTATATTATTAGCTTCTTGGGGGATCTGAGGGTTTTTGATTTTTGATTCCATTATAATATATAAATTAACATCTTGTACAGTATTTTATTTTGTTCTATACCAGGGGTGTCCAACCTTTTGAAGAGTGAGGGCCACTTAAGCAACTTGGTAACCAGTTGAGGGCCACAATGAGCGGAGCGGGTGGATGACAGGTCACGGCCACTCTATAGGCCCTCCTCTCCGCCCAGATGGAAGGGGATGAATTCTCTTCTGTTTTTCGGATTGGAGGTAGGCGGGTGTAAACGGACATCTGTCGCTCTATAGAGGTGAATTAAGTTTCCCATTTGGTCGGGCTGATCGTGGAAAAAGGGCCCAAGACTGCTTTCACACTGATGTGCTGCGGTTTACCCACTCCACGGGTGCAGCATAGTGCACCCGTGTCTATCCTGCGGGTTAGCTAAACTTTTCCATAGACCCCCCCCCCTTTGGCAAAAGCCAGTGCTGTAGAGGAAGCATTGGCTTATAGGGCTCTGCTCTGCAGCTGCTTTCTTCCTCTACCACCAGCTTCATTCACAACACTGATGCTGTGGTATGGCGGGTCGGCAACCTGCAATCTGGGCACACCTCAGCTCACCCCTTCAGTCTTCTCAAACATTACTATCTTATTGACAGATCAGGATGGATATCACTCTACTCTCTAAAACATGCTCATTTTTTAATCATATACTTAGCTTGAATTATACAATACAAATTATACGTCTGGCCAGGTCTGCTTTAACCACTTGCCGTCTAGTTGTTGTACCTCAATTGTCAGACAGCTTACTCCTGAGGGCATCCACAGTTCCTGAATACCATCATCCTAGCCATAGTGTCGCCAGACCAGTGCAGCCAGCAGCAGTTTTCCTGATCACTACCACAGGAGGGTCCAGAGCTGTTGTTAGAAACTACAGGGCCCCATACAGACAACCTGACACAAGGCCCCATACAGCCAATGCTTCAGTTATGGATAAACAAAGTGAGTGATCTGTACAGAACACTCATTGTGTTCATTCAGGAAAGGAAGGAACTGGTAAATGTGACATATTTACCTTACACTTTCCCCACTCTCAATCTTGAAGGATCCTATTGTGTGCTTGCAGCTACCAGCGGGAAGAAGAGGAGGAAAGCCAGCAGTGCTGAGGGGGTAGAGGGGGGCACACAAGGCAGCCTGGGCAGCAGAGGGAAACGCATGGTGCACAGGGAGGGTCTCTGCAGCAGCTGAAATCCAATAGGAGGGAGAGGAGTGGAAGCCAGCTTTCAGCTGCTGCATAGAGAATCATACAAGGGATTGGTTTCCAGTAATTGCCCCCCTGCCAGACTGATCACCCTTCCTGCCCACATCTGATTCATTCTCCTGCCTGGTCCCCCCTGCTGTCTCAGGCCCCATAAAGGAGGACTGGTTGTACCCCCTTATCTATGGCCGTGTCTATGTCATCAGACCAGTGTAAGCTGGCAACACTGTTCCTGATCCCCACCAAACTAGTCCCAGTGTCACTAGACTAGCGTAAGCAATCAACAAGCTTCCTTATGGACAGTGCACCAGTTCCAGTGTCGTCAGACCAGTATAAGCCAGCAGCAATGTTCCTGATTACTGCCACACCAGTCTCAGTGTCATCAGACCAGTGTAATTCAGCAACAATGTTCCTTATTGTCACCACACCAGTCCCGTTGTCTCTGGATCAGTGCAAGCCAGCAACAGTGTTCCTTCTTGCCACCACATGAGTCCCAGTGTCACCAGACTAGTGTAAGTCATTAACAGTGTGCCTGATCGCTGCCACGCCAATCCCAGTGTTACCAGACGAATGCAGCAAGCAATAATGATCCTAATAACCACTACACGAGTCCCAGTGTCACCAGATCATTGTAAGCTGGCAACAGTGTTCCCAATCACTGACACACAAATCCCATTCTAACCAGACGGGTGTAAGCCAGCTACACTGTTCCTGATCACCACCACACCATCATCCAACAACAGTGTTTCTGATCAACACCACAACTGTGCCAGTGACCCAAGCTAGTGCAGCCAGCAAAAGTGTTGTTAGATCATCACCACAACAGTTCCAGTGTCATCAGACCAGCGCAGCCAACAACAGTGCTTCTTATTGCTGCCACACCAGTCCAGCCAGTGTAAGCCAGCAATATGTTTTTTATTCACTGCTACACCAGTCCCGATGTTACCAGACTAGTGGAGCCAGCAACAGTGTTCCTGATTGCTGCCACACAAGTCCCAGTGTCACCATACTAGTGAAAGTCAGCATTAGCATTTTTTATTGCTAGCCAGACCAGTGTAAATCAGCAAGAGTGTTCCTGATTGCCACCACACCATGCTAGTGTCACCAGGCCAGTGCAACCATCAACAGTGTTCCTGAGATCAAGCCAGAATCAAACACAGGATGTCTATCAGGAACAAGGCCAAATCAGGTGTGTGGAGCAAGCCGGGTTCAGAGCCAGGAAAGAAGCCAGAGCAGGTAAGGGGTAAGCTGGGTCAGTAACGTGTAATCAAGCAGAAGCACAATGCACAGAAACACAGGATACAAGGCTGATAATAATTCAGCAATTTATGAGAGGAACTGTTGTCCTTTTATAGGCCAGTGGACGCGGGAAATTAGCGTGATTCGCATATGCTCATTAGTGTAGCCATACTGGATATTGCCATATTTATCAGGTCTTCTTGGAATTCTTCACTGACAGAGAAACAACTCTGGAGGAATGAGAACACTTTAATAATTTTGTTCCCCCTATAGTTTTTTTTAAAATGTATTGCAACATTCTGGTATTAGGGTGTAGAGTTCAAAGTAAATAGTGCCTTTACCCAAGAACTGCCGTGCATTGGTGATAAAATTCATAATTAGGTTATTTTTGCAGACACTGCTCAGAACAAAAGGATGACCTATGAATCTTTACAGTAACATATTGCATCATGAAAAATGTTATTGACAATAAAATGATTACACTTAAAAGGCAGACTAATGTCCCTGAATTTAGTGATATCCTATCAAATGTCAGCTATGGTTTTTTTTTTCCAGGTAAACCACATTTTGTGTTGATGGCTTTTACATTGTATATAAGATTGACACCAATATGATAATTTGTGATAGACTATTGTTTTCAACTTTTTGTGTTCACATCCATGTCATTGTATGTTCTTTCTGCTACCTTTAGGCTGCATTCACACCTTAGCGTAGGCGATTTTATGCGTTTTGTCCCGCGAATTGCGGCGTCAAATTGCAGTGTTTTTCCCCCGCGATTTGCCACGACAAAATGCGGCGTTTTTAACCCCGTTTTTTTACAGGTCATTGTCTGCTATGCCGAACGCCGAAGCCGCCCGATACCGGGCGACAAAAAAGGGTCCGGGACTTGTTTGAGCTTCACGCGATCGGCGTTTCGGCGTTTGGCGTGGAGATGTGAAGCATCTCCATAGAGATTAATGTTATTTCTCCCCTCCAGCGTATTCTAGCGTCGCGCTTCAGGCAACAAAACGCCTAGGTGTGAATGGAGCCTAAGCCTTGGTTCACACTGGTGCAATTTGACATGCGATTTGACATGTCAAATTGCATGTCAAATCAGTGGCATTTGCCGGCAATTGTTCCGGAACTTCTTTTGAGCGACACGCGTCCCGAGTTTTTGCCACACATTGCAAGACAAACGTGGCAAAATCGCTCTTCGTTTGAGAAAAACTGTCATTGCATTTCCGTCCCGCACTTTGCCGTGATTTTGAATTGCGAGCAGAATTGCAGTGATTCTGTCTACGATTTAAATTGCCCAGGTGTGAATGGAGTCCAAGGGAAGTGCTGTTGTTATTCCCTGCATTGATATCATTCTGTAACCAATGCCATCAGTATGTTTTGCAACAATAAGGTTACAAAGTTCTTGAGATAGCTTTTTGCTTTTACTCATCATGAGTTTCTGTTTCTGTTACCTTGGTAATCAGGCGCCTGCCTTTACACGCACATGAACGTAATAGCATCCTAGTCTTTGTCCGTAGGGTTCAATATTGAGTTGGCCCACCCTTTGTAGGTATAACAGCTTCAACTCCTCTGGGAAGGCTATCCACAAGGTTTCACTGATGTTGAAAGAGAAGACCTGGCTCACAGTCTCTGCTCTAATTCATTCCAAAGGAGTTCTATTGGGTTGAGGTCAGGACTCTGTGCAGGCCAGTCAAGTTCCTCCACCCCAAACTCCTTCATCCATGTCTTTATGGACCTTTCTTTGTGCATTGGTTCAAATCATTTGATGATTGGGGGGGGGCTATAGTGTGGTGTTTTTTTTCAAGGGTTGGGCTTGGCCCGTGAGGGGAACATTTAAGATGTCAGCATACCAAGACATTTTGGACAATTTCATGCACCCAACTTTGTGGGAACAGTTTGGCGATGGCCCCTTCCTGTTCTAACCTGACTGTGCACGAGTGCACAAAGCAAGGTCCATAAAGACATGAATGAGCGAGTTTGGGTTGGAGGAACTTGACTGGCCTGTCAGTCCTGACATTAACCTGATAGAAACACCTTTGGGATGGGCGGGGCTTGCCGTGTCCATCTGAAGGTCTCCTTTGCTGTGCCTTCATATCTGCATGCCGGCTGAACCTTACTATCTGCCGCACGCAAGGGCTGTTACACTTCCCTCTATCACTTCCCTCTATCAACCTGGGATTCTACAGCCATCCACTGGGAGTTGTGATAGTTCCCTTCACGGGACATTTACATGCCGACGGACTACATGTTTTGATGACTGCTTTTGTTACCGTTTGGTATTACTCGCACCATTTTTATAGTTTATGTAGCTACATCGATTTTATCTCCAGTGCAATATTTATTTTGTTACCTACTTGAAGACTATAAAAGTTTTAATGCTATTCCCATCGAGCGCGGCCTTTGTGTGTTTTTTGTATCCTGCTATCCATTTTTCCAGTGGTTGGTAGCTGCACTGGAAATCAGCCTGCAAGGAGATCAGCTAAAAGTAGTTGGTTCTGTATGTGCGTAATAATTAATCAAAATTATTTGATTAATCGATTTAAAAAAAACGATTAATCGAACACAGAAACTTTGATCAGTAACAGCCCTAATATATATATATATATATATATATATTACTAATGTGGCTATTATTGATCACAGACAATGGCTGTTACACTTGCATACATTGTCATCAGTGTAACATCGAATGTGTCTGATGAATAGAGAAAGCAGTAAAGCACACTGTACTCAGGGGTCAAGTCCTGGGGAAAAAAGTGTGGGAACACCCCCACCAAAGATCCACTCCCCCACCAAAAAATAAATAAAAAATGGTACGCTCATATGCATAATTACTAAACCGCATGTTTTTTTTCTTCGATCCACTGTACCTTAGTAATTCTTTATGTTACTGGCTGCTTCCTGTATATGGATTCATCGGGTAGAAGCAAGTTCTTTCTAAATCCCGCGATAACTCGCGGCAGACCTCCGCAATGTCTCCTGGGAACAATGACAAAAGCTCCCAGGAACGTTGCGGCATCGAGGAAGTGACGGAATACCTGCACACTACTTGATGAATCCATATACAGGATGCGGCCAGTAACATAAAGGATTACTAAGGTTCGCCTGCCCCTGACAGTGACTCGAGCTGGGCATCGCCGCTTAGTGAAGGATTGGCTCGGGCGGCTTGGCTGCTCTCGGCTGCTCTAGTACTGCAAAGGGAACTGAGTTCCTGCTGTGAAAAAAGTGCAGGAACTCCGTTCCCACGCGTTCCCGCAGGACTTGAGCCCTGACTGTACTGCTCAGAATAGTTTTTTTTCTACACTCTGGGGGTTATTTACGAAAGGCTGTGAATTTTCCTTTAATAAATAACCCCCTCTGTCTGCTTACAACAGTCATAATGACTGTCATAAGCAGTCAGTTCCCTCTCACAGCCGACCACTTATAGCGTTTGTTAACATGTGTGATTGGTCACATGGTACAGGGCCCATTTCATTGGCCTTTACCCCGGGAGTACTATAGGTGCATCCACCCGTATCAACGCTTGTCTCATCTAGCCATTTATGTACATTGGCTGGACAGGAAGCTTTTAAAGTAACTTCTAGCAAAAAAATTAAGATTTTAACTTGTATGTGAAAAACATTTTACATTTCCCTTGTAGAAAAGTGGCTAAGCAAGGATTTGTTACATAAGTGGTACACAAGACAAATTTTTGGAAAAACACATATTTTAGACGAATAGCAGTAGTAAAAGTGACACGTATGTTATCATGCTTTGACACACGCAAGTTATTTTCCCAGTAATACACCAGAAAGGATGTCAATGACATATAACTTTATGTTGGGGATATTAAGGATATCAACAAGATTTTAGTTACTGTGATTCATTCTGCAGTTAAAATGATAAAGTTTTACTGTGTCATAAACAGTTATAAATAGTTTGATGCTTCTTTGAAAGGCGATTGGCTAAAATTTTCATACAGTTCTTTAGCATGAAATATAAGAGGAATTGTTTCTTAGGTGTATTTCATGTTTCTGTCTTTTTTTTATTTTTCTTCAAAGAAAATAGAGCACAGGTAAAATGCATCTATTATTGTTTTTAGTGTTATTATTGTACATTTTTAAGTTCAAACTGTTCAATTTAGTGTATTTGCTAAAAATAGTGTATATATAAAAACATAACATTTTATATACACAGTATATATAAAATTAATCTATTGTTTTTAGTGTTATTATTGCATATTTATATATTTGTTTTTTTGTTGGTGATGTGCAAAAGATAAGATCTACATATCATTTGTGACATAGAGTATTGATCAATATTTGTCCCAAGCATCTTTGCCTCCACTTACTGTTGACTGACTCACTACCTCTGCTGGGAGTCTATTCCAAGCATCAACTACCCTAATACTTTCTAAGATTAGTTTTGAACTTTCTTCCTACTAGGCTGAAGTCATGTCCCCATGTTCTTGATCTTGGCTTCATTTTGCAAATACTGCCCTCTTGTACCTTATTCACCCCTTCATGTATTTAAAGTGGCAACTGTTTAACTTAAAAAAAATTGCTTTAAAAATATTTTAGTTGATGTTGATCACTAACATACTTTGTTATTTTTGCATATGCTTATTTTTATTAATAAATGTGAGCAATCTAATAGTTACATCTAAAAAATAATCAATTATATTCAGAAATTAGGATTAATTAAAAGACAGCACTATACAGTGTCTATCTATCTATGAAACCAGCTTTGCTTAGTTTGGATATTCAAAAACAATTTGTTTTAAGGGTTCATGTACTGTATATGGTATTCAATATTTCTACTAACATGGTTCTGCGTGTTTCAGTTTAGCAAAATGCAGCCTAAGGTTTTTTCCCTTTTTTTAAAAAAATCTTTATTTAAATTGATACTAAACACACAGGGCCAGATTCTCAAAAGAGATACGCTGGCGTTTCGTAGGAAACACTGTTGTATCTCTGTTTTTTTTCACGAGTATCTATGCGTGTGATTCCTAGAATCACTTAAGCATAGATACAGTGAAGAACCGACAGGTGTAAAACAATTACACTGTCGGATCGTAGATGTAATGACATCGCTGGCCGCTAGGTGGCCTTTAGGATGATTTCTCATTTGCCTATGCAAATGAGCCTAATCCGACGATTCCCGAACGTCTTTACGCCGCCCCATCGTCGTTTACGTAGTTTAGGTAAGCGTAAACCTACCCCTGCTATATGAGGGGTAGGTTTACGAAGTTCCGTCGTTGCCATGTTAAGTATGGCGTCGGATCAGCGTCGTCTTTTTCCGTCGGTTACGTTGTTTTACTAAGTCGTTCGCGAATAGGGATATACGTAAACGACGCTCACGTCGGCTTCATTCATTTTTTCCGACATTAGCTGGAGCATGAGCACTGGGCTATTTTTGAGGCTGGCGCATGCGCAGTTCGATCGACGGGGGGCGCGCTTAATTTAAATACAAGCCGCCCCCTTTGAATTACGCAGGGATACGCAGAGCCATTTACACTACGCCGCCGCAACTTGCGGAGAAAGTGCTTTGGGAATATGGCACTTGCTCAGTTAACCACTTAAGACCCGGACCAATACGCTGGCAAATGACCCAAGGGGTTTTTGCGATTCGGCACTGCGTCGCTTTAACAGACAATTGCGCGGTCGTGCGACGTGGCTCCCAAACAAAATTCGCGTCCTTTTTTTCCCACAAATAGAGCTTTCTTTTGGTGGTATTTGATCGCCTCTGCGATTTTTATTTTTTGCGCTATATACAAAAATAGAGCAACATTTTTGAAAAAAAATCAATATTTTTTACTTTTTGTTATAATAAAAAACCAATAAACTAAATTTTAGTCAAACATTTAGGCCAAAATTTATTTAGCCACATGTCTTTAGTAAAAAAAAAATCGAATTAAAAAAAAAATTAGCTACCTAGCGGGAACAGCGACACTAATACAGCGATCAGAAAAATGATCGCTTAGTGACGCTGGCAATAGGGAGTGAAAGGGTTAACTAGGGCAGTGATCAAGGGGTTAAAACTTTATTGGGGGGGGTGGGGGGGCTACCCTGACACTAACACTGACTGACTGTCACACAGTCTGTCACACTGACACTAAATACAGTAATCATACATGTATGATTACTGCATTTAGTGACACTGTGACAGGGGGAGGGGGGGGGGCGATCGCGGGGGTTAAATGTGTTTGTGTGTAAGTGTGCTGTTGGTGCAGACTTACTTGGTGTGTTGTGATCTCTCCTCAGCGGCGCTTGAAACAAACGCCGAGGGAGAGATCACGTCGCTTCCTCCTTCCTGTGTTTACACAGGAGGAGGAAGTGACAGGGCGGGCGGGCGCGCGCATTGGCTGGGAGCGATCCGGAGGGGGCGGATGAAAACGGATAGCCGCCCCCACTTGTCGGATCGCTCCTGCAGCCGCGCGGACCGCCGCATGTACGGGGGGGGTCCGATCGGACCCCCGATCCCCCCCAAGGCACCAACGTATATATACGTTGATGTGCCTGTCGGTGCCATTCTGCCGACGTAAATGTACATGCGGCGGTCCTTAAGTGGTTAAATTGCGGCGGCGTAGTGTATTTACGCTTACGCTACGCCAGCGGGAAATGTATGGGAATCTGGCCACACTGTTTAATTTACATTCTCTCTTCTATTTCTGTATCTGGATGACAGCACTGTAATTATTTTAATAATAATAAAAAAAAATCTAAGTACTGTTTTCCTATGATATACAGCCATCACATGACCCAGACCTTTCCCAGTCTGTCTGCAGGAAAACATAAGCAGGAGGAGCTTCTAGTCCTCTGCTGCCGGTCACATATTCACAATACAATACAGAGTAAAAAAAAAACTGTTTTAAATTGACATACAAATTTATATTTGAAATCAAATGTTTATTATTTTTTGGGAATAACATGGTGTGGGCAAATTTCGACCAGTCACACCCCGGCAGCCTGTGTCTTAGAATAGGAGGGAGTTGAAGCCACCATTAATATACATGTAATATCCCACCCCCATTGTGTTTAGTTGTTTAGTGGGCATGGAGGAGGAAAGAGGGAGGGAGGGAGTGAGCTGTAATTTACCACTGCGTATACGCCCAAGTGTGTGACTCTATAGCCATGCTCACATGTGATAGGAAGGAAAAGCTCAGCATAGAAACTCACTCAAAACTGAGCATGTGCAGAGTTGCCACCACAGCTGCAAAATTCCTAGCTGAATTGGGGACATGAACAGAAGGTGGATATAAAGAGTAGCAGGATCAACCAGGTTTTTTGCAGAATAAAGAAACAAATCTCATAGTGACTGAGTGAGTATGAACAGCATGAAATACAGCATTTATTGATAGTTTTTTTATGATGTGGGTTTAGTGACACTTTCAAACAGGTCATATCCATATATAGTACATTTCACGTACTATATATGCAGTAAATATGGCAAGTGGTACAGGGATCACAAGAGCATATTCAAAAATACTATTACAAATTATGTCACCATGCACAAAGCAGGGGGCCTCTGTAATAAGAAATGTCTACAGGCATAAAGACAGAGATAAAAAGATATGAGCACAGGGTGTCTGAACTGACAAACCTGGTACCATTAAAAGATTTAGATGTATATGGTCACAAAGGAGAGATGCAATCCGGTAAACCAGCAAGGTCATAAACATCAGTTTAAATACATTTTAAAGGGGGCAGGTAGAGGGAAGTGGGAATAGGAAGAAAGTAGAATAAAGAACAGAGCAGAAAGTGGTTGCAGAACAAAGTATGCCAGTGCACCTGGGGAGGAGCCCTACTCCCAGGTCTATAGGAAAATTCCTATGGAAAACAGGCATTTGGCATTGGAAATTGTTATAGGAACTTCGTCTGGAGCATCCATGAGAAAATCTGGACATGTCAAGATAAGGTAGCCCAGGCATCTGGGGTCATTAATGATTGGTAAGAGGGAGAGCAAGAAAGTTCCATCCAAGGGAGCCAGGTGTTGTGATATTTCTCTTCTTGGTTGCAGAGGGTAGCTGTCAGCATCTCCATCTTGCAAATTTCATTGAAACAGATTGTTGAATTTCAGTGCCAGAACACATGCTCAGCATGCTTTTAGAAGCTGGCTGTAAGCAATATTTTCTAATCTTTTAGTGGTATAGTATTTATGTGTAGAAGGTAGCTGATGGGGTTTTTCCCCAGATCAACTGGGGTAAGCTGGAAAAGTAATCTACGTACCTCCGACCAGAACAGTTGCAGTACAGGGCAGTGCCAGAAGATGTGTGACAATGGCCCCAGACCAGTTTGGCATTGCCAATGGCTTCTGAAGAACAGCTGGTACACAGTACCACTGTATAGGTAATTTGTAGCCCTGTTCCTGGAATCTGTTAGACAGGGATTCCCGAAAAGGACAATAAGATGGCCCTGAGTATTTGGCTTCTAGAAAGGGAATTTCAAAGTTCATCTTTCCATTTTTCAATGTAGGGAGGGACTTAGTCATCAGATGGATCATGGAGCAATAAGCCACCTTTACAATAGAGAGAGTACATAAGCAGGGTCACAGTCGCCTGGGTGCAGAAATATTTCTGGCGCCCCCACATGGGCAGGGTAGTTTTACTAACTCCTCCCCTTTACAAATGTTTCTATGGCAATGACTCAACCACAGAGATGCTCCCCCACAAAGTCTTCGTTACTCTGGGATCCTTACATTATCTTCTAACAATAATCAAAATACAGGAAGAGAAGCAGAGTACTTTATTGGGACCTGGAGGGGGACCTCTCTGAGGGACACAAAGAGGGCTTCTGTTAGAGAGTCTGTTAGAAAGAGCCCCCAGACATACTACAGACATAGCACAGGAGATGGTCAGAGACTGCAGACATAGTACAGGAGACGGTCAGAGACTGCAGACATGATACAGAAGATGGTCATAGACCACAGACATTGTACAGGAGAGGGTCAGAGACTGCAGACATAATACAGGAGATGGTCAGAGATTGCAGACATAATACAGGAGATGGGGAGATGATAGTCACTGCTCCAAAAAGGTATGGGGATGGATCCATACTGTATCCTCTCAGAGAAACCCAGGTGCCGGCAATGCAAGAAGCAATTGTAGAAAGAAAATGTTTGGACAGCCGCACTCTGGAAAAACCTTCTCGGTTGCCTTTATTTGGTAAAAGTAATCAAACACTGCACATCACAGCAAAAATAGTGGCATACAGCTGAAGTTTCGCACTATCAATCAGTGCCTACTCATAATGTCAGCTGTATACCTCTATTTTTGCTGTGATGTGCGGTGTTTGATTACTTTTACCAAATAAAGGAAACCGAGAAGTTTTTTCCAGAGTGCGGCTGTCCAAACATTTTCTTTCTAGAATAGTACAGGAGATGGTCAGAGACACATCAGTTCTGGACGGACATACACCTATGCTTAGAACACTAGTTCTGGACAGACACAAACAAGGAGGGAGGGGAGAACTCTGCCACTTTCTGTGCCCCCACCTCTGCAGGCGCCTGGGTGCAAAGCACCCTGTGCACCCTACATAGGATCGGCCCTGTACATAAGGGACACTAGTTGCATCATGACATAAAGACACAAAGGGGGAAAGTTGCTTAACATAATGAATCAGAGAGGGTGGAGATCTAAGGAAGTGTTTAAGTTGAAATTCGATGAGGGAATCAGGGGATTTGGATTCCCTCATGGCTGTGTCAGTCTTGTTTCACTAGGAAATGCAAATATCTGATCTTACCAGCATCCATAGGGCAACTTGGGTATTTGTTGTGTAGGCCAGCAAGGAAATTAGGTCAGCTTAGTACCAGAAGTACTGTGATCTACGTGTTCAGAAAGGTCCAGTTTGCAATCCTGAGGGTGGCCTTTAGGACTCGTCACACACTGGGAGTGAGCCATGGTGGGGGATATAGAAGAACTATCCTGTTCCACAGAGAGACAGTATTAAAGCAGCCATGGGCGTCCGCAGAACTTTTTTCAGAGGGGGGCATCATTTTAAGGTTACCCAAGCTCCACCCATTTTTGACAACGTCATAAATGGGAGGGACTTAGTCATTATCACATAAAGCGCAGGCATGCAAAGGTTTGAGAAACATGATGCGGAAGCTTAATAGAAGGATCAAGCTGCCATTGTCTGATTAACTATTTCTAATTTCCACTGGAAAGATATATGTGTTATATAAGAGATAATTCATCTGTTATTCTTAAATAGCCGGTCCACGGCCACTTCCCATTTCCTCTACAAGTGTACATTCTGCTTCTCCCATACACCTTCACTTATTCTCCTGATGCCGCCCAGTTTCAAAAAGACCGCAGTTCGTTTCCATTATCCAGAGGCAGGAGACGTGGTCGCCGTTGATCATCGAAGGCTGGCCACTCACCCTTCCCTTATTCCTGCCCAATCGCTGCCTTTCTCCTCACATAAAGGCTCTGTTACATAGCAGTGAGTGCCCTATAGTTAAGCTGCCCCAGGGATCATGGCGGGGTGGAGGGAGGGATCTGTGCTGTGCCCACATGGATGTTTTTTTATACAGACAATGATCCTGCCCGGGCAAGCAGCCTAATTTAGAGGGGGACACACGGTGGGGCAAGGGATAACCTGGACATCATCACTCCACTTGTGGGCGGTGCTGGTCAGATCTACATCTTCTCAACTCTTTCTACACAGTAGGGTAGGGACTGGAGGCGTAGCCAAGCGGCCGAGCGAGTCAGTCTGAGTCAGATCATGTCAGAGAGCAGCAGCAGTCGGCATACTCAGAAAAAAGTCTGGGGCGGACCGCTCAGCTCACTGACACCCACTTGTCTTGTGCGGACACCTTGCTGATTCCAGGGGGGGCACTTGACCCCCTTGCCCCCTCCTGCAGACGCCCATGAAAGCAGCAGATATATTTACCTATGTTTGGGATTCCAGGAGCTCCATATAGTTTGGAGAGAGACAAGAGGGAGAAACGTAATTGAGGACACAATTTATCCCCAGTAGGCTTTAGGGATGTATATATGGAGCATATGAAAGAAAGAAAACACCGAATTCCCCCTCAGCACACACAGGTGTATCCAGCCAAAAAGAACCTTCAATGCCAGTAATATTGAACAAATATACCCAGGATCTGTGCAGCTGCCCTCTAACTTGTCTAACCAAGGTCTTGGTCACAATCCATACAACAAAGGAAACAAAAAGGGAAGCGCAACCTAGTGCAGTAAATTTTAATAAAATAGAGTAAAAACAATAAAATACCACTAACAAGAGAGGTGTGCTGGTAACATAATCACATAATGCGTTTTGGAGGTGTTGACGACTTCCACAGATGTGCCATTTTAGACACCTCTCATCGATTTTCCGCTGATGCTCAATATCATTGGTGGAATTCGATCGCATTAGATGTATAGTACTGGCTTCAGAGTCTTTTGGTTCTTCCTGACTATTGTTAATAAACCAGTTAAATTTGGACCTGTCAGACAAATCCTTAAATAGTTTCTGAAGATTGTGTATGATATTCATGAGGTTATATGGTAGTACATGGTGAAAGGAAGTCCCACTTTTAGCACTACACTTTTTTTTTCCTACAGCCTTTTGATGAGCCTCCATGGCAAACACCCTAGTTTGCAAAGCAGTTAGATTCAGTCTCACCTCCAAGATCCTTGCACCCACAATACGTTGTGCTGGGATTTCTAGGTCTTTTCTGGTTGGGAAGGAGTCCATGTCCTGTCTGGTAGGTAGAGAGTGCAAAATGTTTCTTAGATCCAGGTCTTCTGCCCACAAATGGCAGACAGAAACTCGTGATGAGTCCGACTCTGAGGAAGAAGCGTTACTCGTGTTGGGTCAGTCCCTCCTCAGGAGGGAGAGTCTTGACCTGTAAGTCCATTGTCTCATCTTCCTTGATGTATGATGCAGCTGGGTGTCATCTTGTGAGGAGAGCAAGGTGAGCTCAAAGGGGCCAAAGTTGTTAGCTAACACTGGAGGCCCAAGGTTTTAGGCATACAATCCAAGCCAGGGGATTTCTTTTTTCTGGTCATTGGGTAAAGGAGGCATACATTTTTCTTGATTGCCCTCAGTATATCAGAGCTCCACTATTCAGCAAATATAATAATCACAGAGATTCTAACACATTCTTATTTTGTTTCCCAGCATTAATCAGATTGGAAAAACCTGTCCTCACCTTATGGTTATCTTACAGTTATACGGTTCGCATTAACTTTTTAGAACTACTGGAATATGGATTACCCAGAAGATGCAATAGCAATAGTTGGAATAGGATGCAATTTTCCTGGTGGTGAGTATTTTAAACCATGATACACATGATAGAACCATGATATATGCAGTGTTTAGTAAGCTGTATAATAATGATATGTGGGAAAAAAGCTGGTGTCAATATAACCACATATTTAACTATGCTATTTTACTATGCTCTCCTTTGTATTTCCAGTGCCAAATTATTATCACAAAGCAGGAAATAGGCAAAGTGCAAAATTATATATAGATCTTTTATTGGTTTTAAAGACACATACAAGTTAACAACACATAACACAAGAAAAAGGCACAATGGTGTTACATAAGTTTACATCAGTAAAACTTCATATTACAGTCAAGCGTCAGTCACCATTATGCTAAATAAGGTGTGGACCCCTCGGATGGAGTCATTAGAGATGGCGTAGGTGCCAATTCAATGCTCCTACACATGTGCAAAAGGTAAAGAACATAGAACATATCCTGCCCACAATTACGAACCTTCGTGGAGGAGGTAAAGTTATATAGAAGTTCAGATAGGGGGGCTGCCATTTACTCTATTGCACCTATTTAAACCGTTGATGGTTCCTCTAACCATTTTGACCACACTTTCTGGTATTTCTTAGGACAGCCTCTGTTGGAGTATTTATCTTTGTACAGGGGTAGGATCTGGTTCACCAGCTGCTTCCAAAAAGCAATCGTAGGTGGGGCCGACTTCTTCCAATGAAGTGTGATGCTTTTTCTGCCAAAAAACAGTAAAAGGCTCACCAAGGTGCGGCCTGCAACCGTGGAAATCAGCTGTTCAACAAGACTCAACAGACAGACAGATATAGAAGGCTGTAAGGGGATAGCACTGAGTAGGCGGATGCATGACATCACTTAAAGCGGAGTTCCACCCTTAAAACCACTTTGTTTCATCCCATCCAGCATACTGGCGTCAGCGCCAGTATGCTGTTTTTTTTTAATCCATGTACTTACTTTATAATAAATCATTTAATTTCGGGCACACCGCGGTATGTCGCCGCTATAAGGCGTCACGCCTTCCGGAAACAGGCGATTAGCATCTTCTCGGCGCCTGCGCACAGACCCAGGAGCTGACTGCGCAGGCGCCGTAAATAGCTGGTCCTAGTTTGGCTTTTTTCGGAGGGCGTGACGCGGCTATATACGGCGCCTGCACAGTCAGCTTCTGGGTCTGTGCGCAGGCGCCGAGAAGAGCCGACCGCTAATCGGCTGTTTCCGGAAGGCGTGACGCCTTATAGCGGCGACATACCGCGGTGCGCACGAAATTAAATGATTTATTTTAAAGTAAGTACATGCATTAAAAAAAAAAAAAACAGCATACTGGCGCTGACGCCAGTATGCTGGATGGGATGAAACAAAGTGGTTTTAAGGGTGGAACTCCGCTTTAATGCCGCGTACACACGGTCGTTTTTTGCGATGAAAAAAAACGACGTTTTTTAAAACGTCATTTAAATTGATCGTGTGTGGGCAAAACGTCGTTTTTTATCTTCAAAAAAACGACCAAAAAAAAATTCCAACATGCTTGAATTTTTTGTGTCGTTTTTTGTTTCACAAAAAGTCACCGTGTGTAGCAAAAACGTCGTTCAAAACAACGTTTTTCAACCCGCGCATGCCCAGAAGCTAGTTATGAAGCGAGCTTCAATGGAAAAGAGTGGTGAACGTAACCTTGCTTTTTGTGAAAAAACGATGGTGTGTATGCAAAATTGTCTTTGAAAAGTGACGTTTCAAAAACGTAGTTTTTTACTTCACAGAAAATGTCGTTTTTTTTCATCGCAAAAAACGACCGTGTGTACGCGGCATAATCCTAGAACCCAGTGATAGCTGGGCAGGTCCAAAATACATCTCCAGCATTCCAGGGAGAGACGGGAGCCCATTTTATGTAGCCTATACAGGGTTTACGCAAAATTAGAATATTTAAATAGCAAAAGAAATGCAATCAGTACAAAATGTGTTTTAAAATGTATGTACAGTATAGCCAAAACCTTTTTTGAGTTCTGAATAGACATGTGCATTCATGTGCATGTCCGAATGCAATTTTGTCCGAATTTCTGGGATTTTCGCATTCAATAACGAACGCGCAGAATCCGAAATCTGAAAGATCCAACATAAAAAATGCTTTATTTTTGTTTTGTAGCGACAACAGTTAGATACGGATAGAAGATTCTACATGATGGTGACAATAGCGATCTGTGTCTATCGAACTTGTGGAAACGAAATAAATAAAAACAAATTTCGGGAGTAAATAAATAAATTAATTTTTCGGACGAAAACGAAATTCCGAAACAAAATATTTCAGTGTGCACATGTTTAGTTCTGAATAGAATATGAAAGTGTAAAAATCCCCAAAAATCAAGGAAAATTTGGTCTTAGACCAGGGGTGGCAAACACAAGGCCCGCGGGCCGAATCCGGCCTGCCAAGCCTTGTCATGTGGCCCGCACAGCAGCACCTCTTGTTCTCACAGCAGCGCAGTAAAAACCCAATTTTCGTTCCTCCATAAACTTCTATGGGACAGGAGAAGCAGCATGTAAATGTAGGGGTGTCTGGCTGCATCTGTGTTGGCTCACTGTGGTCAATACAATGTCACAGTGCACAGTTCCCCCCTACACAAATGGGAGAGGCTGAGTCTGCTCTGCCTTCCCCCTCCCCTCTTCCTGTGTGAAGTTCGTGCAGTGAGTGAAGAAGCCATGCAGCTGGGATATTATGAACAGAGCAGCCGGCAGATAGAAGGTACACAGGATACCTCTCAGTGATAAACCTCCAGGGACCATCAAAGTGTGAGCTCAGTGACTCTTATCTCCCTTCCCCTCGTTTTTTTTGTTTTTTCTCCAGCAGTAGTTGTTATAACTGCAGCCAAATTGTGTCATCAGCCTGTGGCAGTGCTTGGTCCCTTGGTGCTTGCTGTGTTTTGGCCCATTGCTGGTGTATCTGCAGTTTTCCTGTGTTTTACCCACAGTCCTATGATTTTTAATAGGTTGTGTGTTTTTTCTGCATTTTCTGAAAGCGCACTAAAATTCCTACATGCTGCATCTTTGGCGCACTGTCAGAAAATGCAGGAAAAGCCTGCAACCTGATATAGAGCAATCCCTGAATTCCTGCCCTGTGTACATAGCGCACCCCTAAATTCCTGCCCTCTGTACGTAGTGTACCCCTGACTCCCTACCCTCTGTACGTAGCGTACCCCTGACTCCCTACCCTCTGTATGTAGCGTACCCCTAAATTCCTGCCCTCTGTATGTAGCGTACCCCTGAATTCCTGCCCTCTGTACATAGTGTACCCCTGAATCCCTACCCTCTGTATACATACCTTTTTTACATACCTAAATTCATGCCCTCTGTATGTAGCGTACCCCTGAATTTCTGCACTGTGTACGTAGCATACCCCTGAATCCCTACCCTCTGTATGTAGCATACCCTTGAATTCCTGCACTCTGTACATAGCACACCCCCGAATCCCTACCCTCTGTACGTAGCACACTGTTGAACCCTGCACTCCGTACATAGCATAATCCTGATGTAATCCTGAACTCTGCACTCTGTATGTAGAGCGACCCATATACAACTGGCCCTTTGAGGGCGACCACACTGCTGATGCGGCCCTCGACGAAATTGAGTTTGACACCCCTGTCTTAGACTGTTGTTGCTGAATATCTGTCCCTAATGAATGATTTACCTTCATTTCTTGCTGTGGGTGACAAGTAAAAAATGTTAAATAGTCATTACTTTGGTTTCCAGCACAAATAGAGAAGGTGAATCTACCAGGGTAGTATACAGACAACAGTATAAATGTGACAGAGGGTCAAATTTTCTCCACTATATCCAAAACTAGAAGAAGAAAAACATTGATTTTGCCTTTTCATACACCCTAAGAAATACTGAACAGATAATGTATGTACAAAAAAAGGTCTTGTTCTCAAGGGACATATGAATCTGTGCCCTCTGTGATGGCCGGGGATGCACATGTGTTCCATGCATCTCTGAGTGGGCAGTCCCATTGCTGTCAATTGAGACACAGCGGCTGTAGGTCGCAGTCAATGCTCCCAATGTGATAACTGTGTGGGTGTATGGTCCCAAACGTACCCAGGGTGCATGCACCGTACCTGCACAGATGTCACATTGGTTATGTACACAAATGCCAAAAGCCTGGTTAATATAATGGAAGAACTAGAACTTCTGATATTCGAGGGGGACTTTGACTTTGTGAAAATTGTAGAAACCTGGGTTGATAGCTCACATAAATATGCTTCACTCAGAAGTGAAATGTTACACTCTACTGGAGAGCCTTAGGCCGCGTACACACGACCAAATAAATCTGTTCAAATCGGTCTGACAGACCGATTTGATCAGATTTGTCTGCTGGGCTGTTTTGATCGCTGTACACACGATCAAACCAAAATCCCCGCCGGCAGACAGCGCGGTGACGTGGCGATGACGTTGACGCCGCCACGTCACCGCACCAGGAAGTAAAACACTTCCGCGCATGCGTCGAATCCATTGCGGGCAGATATGTCTGTGACTTTGACCATTTCTGATGTGGAAGGAAATTTCACTTTTGAGTGGAGCAGATTTAATGTACTTAATTTTGTCATCTGATTATTTATATTTGTAACATATATTTGCCAATGCGTGGTGGAATGGACTTTGATGGACTTTAGGGGCCAGATCCACAAACAATTACGGCGGCGAATCTCCAGATCCGCCGCCGTAATTTCAAATCTGCGTATCCACAAAACAAGATACGCCTTTTTTTGCGTAGATACGCCGTCCTATGCCGTCGTCCTAAAGTGTCCTATTTACGCTGGACGCTAGGGGCGCTTCCACGTCGAATATGCAAATGAGGTAGATACGCCGATCCACGAACATACGTACGCCCGGCGCAGTGTTTTTACGTCGTTTGCGTAAGCATAGGTCCGGCGTAATGTTACCCCTGCTGTATAGAGGCATACATAATGTTAAGTAAGTTCGATTTTTTCGCCATTCACGTTGTTTGCATAAACCGTTCGCGAATAGGGATTTGCGTAAGTTACGTTCACGTCGTTTTCATTGACTATTTGCGACATGATTTCACGCATTCGAACAGGGGTACGTCTATGGTCGGCGCATGCGCAGTTCAAAAAATACGTTGTTTGCGTCGGGTCATTGATAATTTTAATAAAACCTCTTGTTCATTTGAATTACACCCGCGAACGCCGATCCATTTATGCTACTCCGCCGTAAGTTACAGCGGTAATTGTTTGTGGATAAGGATACGCTGCTGTAACTAAGATAGGCTACGCCAGCGGGAGCTCTTTGTGGATCTGGCCCTATGAGTTTTGTGCACTAATAAATGATTTGTAGCACTTTATGGTTTTGAACTTTATGCACTGTAGCACTTTTTCTGTGAAAATATCTTATATTTGTAAGGTAGTGCAGCAGCTTTTCTATGAAAACATTTTTATTTATTTTTTGCATTGATATGTCTACGTGTTTTTTGAGAGCTCACATGACTGGCTTGAGACTATCCAAGGGTGGTCCCTATATCAGAGGGAGAGGGTAGGTAGAAGAGGGGGAGAGGTATGCCTGTATGTGAAGAGTGATTTGATTGTGAGTATGAGGAATAACATTATATAAAATCGTAAATTCAGCGCCAAGGTAAGTATATATAAAGATAAGTGTGGCTGCTGCCTACGCCAAAAACTCCACTAGGTGGAGTTGTTGAAATAGTATAATTTGATGGGGAAGGGGGTATGGTGGTGCTCCCAATTGTAAGATTAAATATGTGTGTATGGTGTCTTACATCACAACATCCTCTACGTGGTCAGTGTAAGTGATGATCCAAATAAACAAATAAACATTTTCTATGACAAATATAATAAATAAATATAAAGTGCAAAGTGCTTATGGTGTAAAACGTGACCATCAAATAGTTTCCGTTCATCAAATTAGAATAAATTACTTAAACAACAGGAAATTAAAAATATAAGAATATATAATCTTTGTTCTCTGGTACAAAAAAATAGACCAAAAAATTGATAAAATTGTGTTCTAGTGAAGTGGCTTGTGCATGAATCTTACACAATTTCCAGTGCAAAAAGGTGATTCACTCATGCTCCCCTCCTGGTTCCACATTCAGCAAAAAGATGTACTCCTGCAGGGGTAAAGCCCGTCCAAGCACAGTTGTCTCTGATCTCAGTGCCGATATCGATTCCTCTTCCCCGATAGGGGTATATGGGTCACAGCCCATGTAGAGTTTATATTAAAATGATTATAATTGAATTTGTGGATTTGATTTCTAATGCTGTTTATGCTGTTGATTTTTCTATTTAACAGGGGAAGGAATTGATAACTTTTGGAAAGTTATTGCTGAAGGAAGGAACTGCACAGTTGAGATACCTGAAGAAAGATTTATCACCAAACACTGGTACGACTCAGATTATAACAAGCCGGGCAAAATATGCACCAATCGAGCAGCTATTGTAAACGGGTAAGTGTATTCTATAAATATTAATAACGCAGCCTTGAAATAGTTGTGTCACATAGAGAACAATGCATCTGTTTGTGGTACAATCTGATAAAGTTTCAGTATGGATTTCGTTAGTCCTTCAACAACTCCTGACTGAAGTTTACTGTCTGAGGTTGCTCGGGATAGGATTAATCAACTAAGATGAATCTTTTTGGCCGAGCAATATTGTTTCCCCTGAACAGTCTGGTGTGTCCAGTGCTCTCCTTTCTTTCTCTATAGATCTGTCATTGACTCCCAATGTAAGGGGCATGTATCTACTGACTACCAATGTAACAGAGGCACTTCTCCAATGAACACCAATGTAATTGGTGCACTGATCCACTGACCACTAAAAAAGGGGCCACTATGGTGACCACCAATGTACCATGAGAACTTCTCCCCTGACCACCAATGTACAGAGGGACTTTCTACACTGGCCATCAATGTAAGAACAAACAGTTTTTTCTTCAAAGCAGAAACAGGTAGAAATTTGCAACACATTATTATGCTTGCAAAGAACATTGATTACCCTGTTTTTTGTTTTTTTTTTCACAACAAAATTGCAGTTACTCTTTAACGTTGGCTAAAAGGCATATGTAATTGAACAGTTTATTTTTATTTATTTTTTTATGTTTGGTAGGTTATATTTCACCATGCCCTGTTAACCGCTTGCCGACCGCGCACTGTAGTTTTACTGCTACAGTGTGAGCTGTCCACTCTGAATCACTTATATATACACGTGATTGTTTTCTTCCGGGTAGGGGGTCCATCCTCACACCCGCTCACCTGGCTGCACTCTCACAGGCTTCCTTAAATGCCGATCAACCTGTCTGTGCCTATGATTCATAGCCGGTACTCGGTACTGTGACATGGATGGTGGCAAACACATGGAATGTAGACACAAAACTGCTAACAGGACACCTACCAAAGAGTAAGCAAGAAATTGGTACAATGTATACTGCGCTATGCAAGCAGGAAAAACAGTAGGGTATGGCGCAAAATGGAGGCCTCCTCACGCTACCCCCCAAGACCAGAAGGCGGAGTATCTTACGAGAGCCCTCCACTCACTAGTTGGTCATGTATTGAGATGATATGCAGATTACAACAGGGTTGTTAGATAAGCTGCATAGGAGTGGAAGAAAGAGAAAAAAAAAGTAGAGAACAGAGGAATTGGTCAATCGCTTGTTCTTAAAACTATGGAACCTACTATAAATAATGCAACTGTCCATACACTTAATGTGGCATAGCCACACAGTGCAATGAACATTTCCAGATCAATGGCCAGCTATAGAGATAAAGATCAAAATATTTACCATCTATTCTGTGTGACGGATGTCAAGGATGTCTTAGCCTTCATGCGGCCCTTCTTGATCCATTAAATATGCAGTCAAATAGTAGGTGAGCCTTGATTATTCTCATTGTGTACTTATAGACACATCAGTACTTTTAAAGTTCATTTCAAGGTCCTTCATATTTGCTCTTTTGGACACTTTGTGTTTATAATTATTCCCAGAATCTCTCTCTACCAAAATAAAACGAGTACCACTAAAATGACATGTGTTTCTGTATCCTAGAATTCATTTGTTTGACAACAAGCTGTTTGGAATTCATAATGCAGAGTCTGATCACATGGATCCACAGCACAAATTACTGCTGCAGTGTACATACAGGGCACTGGAAGATGCTGGTTATGCCATGGAGAGCATCAGTGGAAGCAATACTGGAGTCTACATAGGTAAGCAAAAATCATTTATGCTAACAAAAATATCTTGTCTACCTCTAAAGCCTTGTACACCAGGTCAGTTTCCCCTGACGGGGAAACTGCGAGGAGAGCTTTTGACCGGGAATCCCAGCCGTGTGTATGCTCCCTCACAGTTTTTGGAAAACTGCCAAAAACCGCCGGACAAAAAAAAGAGAACCAGCTTTCTTTTTTTCCCACCAGGAAAACCGGCGGACTTTTCCTATGGGAAAAACTGCGGTGGAGCATACACACATCTGGGATTCCCGACCAAAGCTCCATTGCAGTTTTCCTGTCCGGTGAACCTCTCGTGTGTAGGGGGAAAAACTTACCAAGCAGGTTCTTGGCTTTCCCCTCGGGATTTCCGATGGGAACTTTTCCCGTCGGAAATCCTACACGTGTATAAGGGGCATAAGATTCTAGTAGTAATTCAGGTCTGCCACACAAAGAACAATGATGTACAATGTGCAGGAATCCGTGCTAACCAAATCAGGAAATAAGGAAAAAATGGGTGATGAATTCAGTTGTCCTAGAAATTCTACTGTTTATAATTTATTGATTTTTTGTTGAACACAGGAAACAAAGTGATATCAAACAGCCGTGTTAACGATTCGATGATCCACTACCTTTTATCAGCCCCAAACTATTTAACTGTTTAACCTTTAAATCTATATAACTTTGGGTATCATTATGTGGGATTTTAATTATTATTGATGGTTATTTTGATACTTTGCACTATGGATAATGTAACAAAAGAGCAGGACCATTGATTTGCATTAATAGAAAAGCACCTGGTGGGAGAGTGGGCTGAGACCATAGAGTTATTCGACCCAACAATATTTTGCTATAATTTTAATAAGAGGTTTAGGAGGATCAGACATTCAGTATATCTGTCATTATTTTGCAGGTTTAATGAACAAAGATGCAGAATTTATATACAATAATTATCCTGAAAACATCAATCACTTCAATGGAACTGGCACGTCAATGTGCATAGCAGCAAACAGGATATCATATCAATTCAACCTGACTGGGCCTTCTTTGTCACTGGATACTGCCTGTTCTTCCTCCCTTGTTGCACTACATTTAGCATGCCAAGCCATCAGACAAGGTACTGATTAGGGTTAAACCAGAACTCTTATAAAATAGGCTATAGACCTGCAGCCTATGTGTCCATAATCATGCCAGACAAATACTATTATGTGATTCAACTGACTTTAGAAAAGGCAACGGACAGTTCACTTACTATATAGTGCAGTGATGGTGAACCTTGGCACCCCAGATGTTTTGGAACTACATTTCACACGTTGCTCCAGTACACTGCAGTGTGCATGAGCATCATGGGAAATGTAGTTCCAAAACTTCTGGGGTGCCAAGGTTTGCCATCACTGCTATAGTGCATCTGTTATCAATACGAAATACATCAGTCTATGTGACTCCCCCCACACATTGAATGTGATAACAAATGTAATTACCAGCTAGTCCATTGGGGAGTTGTACTTTATTAGGAAGCATAATGCTTACAAAAATGCATACACTATTGAGCTTATTTTCTGATAGTGATGGGGCAGAGTTGTATCAAGCAATGTGCTATTTAACTGTGCCCCTCAGCATTCTTTTTTGTACTTTTGACTATGGATTTCTGTAAGCCTTAATTTTTGTAAGCCTTAAAGCAACCCACTTAAAAAAATAGGTGTCTGCAAACAAGTAAATAGTTACCCGATCATTCTGTTTGCAGCAGGAGAGGTAACTGCTCCATTGAACAGGAGAGGTATCTGCTCCTTCAGAAAACCCAAAACTTTGAGAGTGTCGATCTCTCTGTACTCAGACGTTATTCCCACTGAACCCAGCATAGTGTCAGATTTGTCCGTTGCAATGTTGTAGTTCCGCTGAAAATCGCAGATCGCCACCATTACCAGTAAAAAAATAATAATAAATGTCCCTAAATCTATCCCATAGTTTATAGACACTATACATTTTTCACAAACCAATCAATATACACTTATTGGGATTTTTTTTACCAAAAATATGTAGCAGAATACATATTGGCCTAAATTGATGAAGAATTATTTTTTTTTATTTATGGGGATATGTATTAAAGCAGAAAGTAAAAAATATATTTTTATTTCAAAATTGTCGGTGGCAAATAGTGATCAAATATCACCAAAAGAAAGCCCTATTTGTGGGGGAAAAAGGACATCAATTTTATTTGGGTACCATGTCGCACGACTGATTAAAGCGATGCAGTGCCGTATCGCAAAAAAGGGCTGGAAGTGGGTAAAACCATCCATGGCTGAAGTGGTTAATTGACAATTCTGAAAACTCCACCCTGGAAAATTTGCATACATACTGGCTAGCAGATTTTTTTGGGCAAATAGTTTCTAGAACTATCATTTGCATTCCAAAAAGGTCTTTAAACGTCAAACATGCCAAACGCACACCTGCTGACTTTTACCTGATGTCTGTGGGTACATTTTTACCTCAGAAAGTCAGAATGTCTCAGTGAAATGATAAATGTTACGGGGTTGATTTAATAAAGTCAAATAGGCTGTTTACTTTGTAAAGAAATTTTCACTTTGAAAGGGGGTTTTTCTTTAGCTTAGTGAATAAGGTGAAGCTCTGCTTAGTCATCATATAATCATGTGCAAAATAAAATGTATTTATTTTTTTACTTGCATGTGAATGGGTATTCTTTGCAAAATAATAATTTCCTCGGAAACTGAAAATTAGCCTTTAGCTTTTAAAATGATCCCCTAGCACTTTCCCAGTGTATACCAACAGATTTTCTGTGGCAGTGCTACATTTACACATCTCTAGGAATAAACAACAACCAATAAGGCCCCATACACACGATCGGATATATCCGATGAAAACGGTCCGCGGACCATTTCCATCGGATATGTCCGATCGGGAGTTTGATCCGATGGCGTGTACACACCATCGGATCAAATTCCCCGCCGCCGGACGGCGCGGTGACGTAGTGGTGACGCGGCGGTGACGTTGACGCCGCCGCGTCACCGCCACGTCACCGCACCAGGAAGTAAAACACTTCCGCGCATGCGCCGAATCCATTCGGCAGCGGCGCGGCGGTGGTGGGAGCCGACATGTCTGCTGGTAAGTGTACTAACCAGCAGACATGTCGGGCGGACAGATTCCCACCGGATAGATTTCAAAGCTTGCTTTGAAATCTGTCGGGTGGAGAAATCTGTCCGCTAGCCCATACACACGAGCGGAGATGTCTGCTGAAACGGTCCATCGGACCGTTTTCAGCGGACATATCCCCTCGTGTGTACGCGGCCTCAAAAGCAATGATTTGTGTAGTAAACACAGATTTTTACCATTTAAAAAGAGAACAATCTTTTCAGTTTGCAATAGATGAATGGAATAATAATGGTATTAATATTAATATTTATAAATAATAATTGGCCATTTTGTCATGGTAACAAATATTTAAGATGGACTTTGCAGGCAACAAACTCTGCCTATTCGTGACCTAACATGCACATGGTTTCCTTAGATTATTCTCAGATGAAATAGAAAATCTAGTGCGAAAAAACACACAGTAATGCCCCATACACACGATCTGACTTTTGTCCGACCAAACTCACATCGGAATTCCGACGGAATTCCATCGGAGTAAAATAGAACATATTCTATATTTAAACTCTGATGTAATTCATTGAAATTTCTCAGATGGGGCACACGCACGGTAGGAATTTCCGATGGAAAAAGTCAGTCTGACTCTTTCCATTGGAAATTCTGATCATGTGTACAAGGCATTAGAAGCTGATGTAATTGCTGAAACATTCATGGCCCCTGTTATGGTCTACAGTGTATAGTTACATAGTATACAGGCGTGGAAAAAATACAACAGAGATTCTAACTTTTTTCTTTATCCAAAATTTAAAAAGAAAGGTTGCCTATTAATACACTTTAATTATCAGTAATCATCAGACTTACATTACACAGTCTTACAGCTAGACTTGTACTTTATAATATTATAACACTTGAAAATGGTTCTTTCCTTTCACAGGAGATTGTGAGATGGCGATATGTGGTGGTGTCAGCTGTATCATAGATCCCCATATCTATGTTGCTCTGAGTAAAGCAAAAATGATTTCTCCTGAAGGAACAAGTAAACCATTTTCCAAAAAGGCTGATGGCTATGGAAGAGGAGAAGGATGTGGCATTGTCATTCTTAAACCTTTAAAACAGGTAAAGTGTATTTAACCACAATGGGCCAGATTCAGGTAGATGGGAGCTTCTTTGCGCTGGAGTAACGCTTCTCATTTACGTTACTCTGCCGAAATTTTAGGAGCAAGTGCTGTTATTCATGAAGCACTTGCTCCTGAAGTTGCGGCAGCGCATCGCAAGTGAGCCGGCGGAATTCAAATTGGGCGGGTACGGGGCGTGTATTATTTAAACTATGCGCGATCCCGCGGCGAACGTACTGCGCATGCGTCGAGTGTCAATGCATCCCAGTGCGCATGCTCCAAATTCTGTCAGTGAACGTCAATGACGTCACATCCCCATTCATGAACGTTTTACGCAAGCGACGCGATTTTTTTTTTCCGACGCGATGACGACGCCTATACTTAACATAGGATACTCCACTAGGGGGCTGCTTTATCTTAACGCCGCGTATCGCTTACGGAAACGTCGGAAAGTCACTGCGTCGCGCCCGAATACGATCGTGAATTGCCGATTCCCGCTGATTAACATATTTTTTCAGCGTAAATCAGAGGAAACGCCCCCGGCGCCATTTTTAAATTAAAGTTGCGATGCAATGGCGAAATTCAATTGCGCCGATCGCATCGGAACTCTAACCCGGCGTTTCTTGTTTTCTGCTTACAGAAAACAAAAACGCCGGCTTAAAGTGACAGTTAGGCTGGCGGATCACTGGATACTCCAGCCTAACTCTACCTGAATCTGGCCCAATATTGCCTGTTCAATAAAATAAAGTATCATTTAAAAAATACCTAATGCTAATGAATTCGGAAACCAATTAATTATGATCAAAACAAATTATACATAGACAGTTTGCTATTAAAAATAAATATAAATGATAATGCAAACTCCCTACCACGGCTATATGAAAATAAAAAAATATATACACTTACACTATTTCTTGTACCACACATTTGTATCTATTTCATTTAGATCACTTTGATCCCCCTATTAGGATTGTATAGTATATTTATACATTTTGTTGCATTGTCACTGCTATAAAAATAAATATAAATATATATATTTATATTTATTTTTATAGCAGTGACAATGCAACTAAATATACTATACAATCCTAATAGGGAGTGAGCATCCAATGGTTTTCACATCCTTGCAACAAGGCCAGATATGGGGGTTGCTAACTGGGAGTTTTCAGGTCAGACTTCTGATGGGACCCAAATAGCCTACAGGTATGGCAATAATATTATTTAACATTTTACAAAGTTGCACACATTTTTAATATCCACTGGGGCCCCTTAACTGCATAGGCTATTCTTTGGAAAAAGTAAACATAGCGTTTATGAAGAAAAAGAAGGCAAGAGATGGGTTTATGTATTTGTAAAAGGAAACTTTTGCTGCCAGCACGTTGAGATAGACAGCAGAGAAAACACATCTTTCACTGTCATGGTTTATCTATCACTGTATTTTCTGAGCATAATATTGCATGCATTATCTTATTCTCTCATTATTCTAAAATGTACTTACTGGTTGTGGTATTAACCTAGAATTACAATGCTTTGAAGTCATGTCATGTTTGAATAAAAGTTGTACAAAGAGTCTAGAAAATTTGCTATGCTGCTTTGTTTATTTGTTAATTTTATAGCACTCAGAAATTAGCTTTAAAGATTTTTTATAAATCTTGCCTAACAGTTTAGGATATTAACAATAATCTTAAAATGCATATTAAACTCAACAAGACTTACAAAATGATTGAGGCCAATTAAAAACCAACAAATATTTACAATACACAATTTGAGCGGACTTAACATTTTATTTGGTTTTAGGATCTTGAACGAATTAATAATTTTTTTTTTTATTTACATTTTTTTTTCTTAAGTAATATTTCAACATACAAATTAATACTTCTAAACTAACGTTCCTAAGACTCCTCCATGGTAGACTATAAGAAAACTTTTAGAAATCAGCACTGTATTATGGTAAAATAAGATCACTTCAGATTAGAAATGGTGAATTATAATTCATGTTTTGCTAAAAAAACTGGGTGCACAGGAAATATATGTAATCCTTATATTACTTCCCCGTACAAGTCTTTATACACATAATTTGCTTTTTAATAGGCACCCACTTTCCTAGATCGCTATATTTCCACATGCTGTTTTTTTATATTTGTTTCTGTTTTACAGGCTAAAGAAGATTACAGCAAAATCTGGGGAGTCATATGTGCATGTTCAGTTAACCAAGATGGGCGGTCAGTAACACCAATTACCAAACCTTCCCAAAACCAGCAGGAAAAACTATTAAAACGTATCTACACAGCTATAGATCCATGTTCTTTACAGTATGTTGAGGCTCATGGCACTGGTACACCTGTTGGGGACCCAATAGAAGTCACCAGTATAGGAAACATCATTGGAAAAAAACGCCCAAGTGGAATGAAACCTTTAAAGATTGGATCAGTTAAAGGAAATATTGGACACACAGAATCTGCTGCTGGAATGGCTGGATTAATAAAGGTTTTGCTAATGATGCATCATGAAGTGATTGCCCCATCTTTACATTATTCTAAAGAACTTGGTATTAAACAAATTGAAGAATCCAAACTAGTTGTTCCAACAGCTCCTGAGAAATGGCATGAAGATGTAAAATTTGGAAGAATGGCTGGCATTAATTGCTTTGGCTTTGGGGGAACTAATTCTCATGTCATCATCAAACAATATAAAGAAAAAAATTCCAAACATCATTCCAAAAGGCCTTCTGAAATATTTGTTTTCTCAGCTTGCTCCAGCAAATCACTTCAACTCATCATTGAAGACACGAAGCAAGAGCTGAGCAAAATGCCATCATCATCATCTCTGGAAAACTTGGTCTACACTGCTGCCTGCAGAAGAAGTCATGTTAATTTCAAATACAGAGCAGCATTTTTGGTCTCTTCCTTACCTAATCTGCAACAGCAACTTCAGTCTGTAAATACAGAGACACCCCCAGCCACAAAAAGCCCTCAGATTGTGTTTGTGTTTTGTGGGAATGGAGTCCTTTCCAAAGGGATGTGCAAGGTATTGCTAGAAAATGAGGAAGTCTTTAAAGCTAAATGTTTAGAGGTAGACAAGATGATTCAAGTTTACACTTCCCTTTCTGTGGTACAATTGCTGGAGAATGAATACGATGACTTTTCCAGCCCAGATGTTGCACAGTTGTTGCTCTTTACCATCCAGGTGTCATTGGTAGATCTTCTGAGACACTGGGGGGTAAATCCAGACTGTGTTTTGGGACATTCAGTAGGAGAAGTTGCTGCAGCCTATTGTTCTGGTCTTCTTTCGCTTGAAGATGCAGTTAAAGTTATTTATCACAGGAGCAAATTGCAGTGTAAAGTAACTGGAGGGAAAATGCTTGTGGTTGGAAATGTACCAGTAAAAGAAATATCAAATATAGTCTTGTCAAGCAATGAAAAAGCATGTATTGCTGCTTACAACAGTCCCTCTTCATGTACACTTTCTGGCGATGGAGAAGCTATACAGCAGATCAGTGATCACTTATCTCAACACTACAAGAAACGCAATATATTTCTCCATGATTTAGATGTCCCAGCTGCATACCACAGCCACTTGATGGACCCAATACTGGATGACATAAAATACATTTTATCAAACTTACACACAAATAATTTGAAATGTGAGCTGATTTCAACAGCCACTGGTAAGCCAGCAACAAAAGGAGATTTTACAACTGGAGAATACTGGGCCAAAAATATTCGTGATCCAGTTGAGTTTGAACAAGCTATAAAAGCTTCCGCAAATAATAAAGAACACATTGCGTTTATAGAAATTGGGCCACGCAGAGCACTCCAAAAAAATATTGTTGACATCCTTGGATCAAAAACATTTGTAATGCCTGCTGCACATCCAAAAAATGAGCACGAAACTCTTTTCTCTTTGCTGAGTGCTCTTTTTAAAAAGGGTTCTAATCCTAATTGGAACAATATCTTTTCTGAATACAAATCCTCTCCATCTTACATTCCAAGATATCAGTTTGAGCACAAAAAGCAAGATATCCGTTTTGATGAAATTAGGCAAGGAAACCAATCTGCAGGCTCTCTCATTCATCCACTGGTGCACAGTGTAAGTGCAGATTTCACCAAGTTTAAATGCACTCTGTCAAAATCACTGACACCATATGTTTATGAGCACAAGAATTTGGGGTCAACCCTTGTTCCTGGTGCATTCTTTGTAGAACTTGCATTAGCAGCTACAGTTATAAGCTTAAAGCCCAGGGTGCCCTTACACTCCTTAGAAATCAGTGCAACATTTTTGAATCCCTGTATTCTTCAAAGAGAATCACAGGAGCTAAATGTCAAGATACACCAACAAGACCAAGTAATTCATTATGAAATTCTGACATCACATGTCTATGCAACTGGGCATGTGCAAAAACGTAAAATTAGAACAGACGGGGACAAAAGAATTTACATTCAGCATATTGTCAAGAGATGTCAGACGGTTTTCAAAAAGGAAGCTATCCATGAATTACTATCCAATTTTGGGTTTGAGTATGGAAAGATCTACAAACAACTGTGTGACGTTCACTATGGGGAAGAACTGAATGAAGGGATTGCTAAGATTAAAATTGGAGAAGTCAAAGAAACAATGTATGAATACCACATACACCCAGTGATTTTGGACTGTTTCCTTCAAATGGTTGTTTGTGTGGTTGGTTCTCGAATAAAAGAAGCTGCAGCGATATTTCCATCTTCCATAGGAAGTTTGACCATTTTTCAACCTCTTCAAGAGGAAATGGTGATCTACATAAAAACAATAAAAATTACTGAAAGTTACACTGAAGTCTGTGGATGCTTTGCTGATATCAATGGTTTGGTGTTGGTAGAGATAAAAAATGCCAGGGTGGCACTCATGAAACAAGCAGCAAGAACACAAACTAACAACTTTTTTCAAATTAATTGGACAAAAATACCAAGCTTGAAAAGTGAATCAAATGAGAAGCCAAGCATGCTGGTTTATGCAGATAACTCTGGAGTAAGTAAGCAATTATCAGCATACATACATGATGGAGTGAAGTACATTAACTTTACCAGCTGGGATTCAGACATCCAATTACACAAACTTCTCAGCAGTGAGTGTAAAGATGTTGTGTTTATGTGGGGGATCCATAGACTCAGTGATACAATTCCAAACAATTCAACACAATATCTAGCAAAATGTTGTGAAGTCTACCGAAAACTGATTTTGGCAGTAAGACAGAGAGGTTCTGAAGCATCTATCAAGACAGTCACATTCAGAACAACAGAAAACACTGTAGATCACATTAATCCTGGTTTTGTTTTTGTTGGGATGACACGAGCTTGTATTACTGAAGTGACCAACATTACTTTTCAGCTAATCGATATTGGCTCTTCAAGTCCACAAGATGTGGCAGTGCTTTCTCAAGTTCTCCTTCACTACAAACCAAATGACCACCCAGAGATAAGGATAAAAAAAGGCTGTATTTACACAGGTGAAATTATACACACAGACATTGAAAACAGTAGACAACTATCAGCACCCTTAGAGAAGTCAGATAATTTTACTTTGTGCACTTCAGATATTCATACTATAGCTGACCTTTCTGCTGAACCAAATAATTCTAGCCTCAATAAGCTCGCAGGCAAAGATGTAGAGATAAGAATTGACAAATTAGGTGCCCACACCGAAGACTATTTTCCCGTTAGTCTTTTTAGCTGGCAATATGGAAACACATTGTACTGGAATGGTGTGGTTTCTGATAAACATAAGCTAATCGCTCTGGATTTAGCAGGAACTGTAACAGCCATTGGAAGAGATGTCCAGAAAATTCAAATTGGGGATAGAGTTGCTTCATGTTATCCAACTGTTGCAAATTCCAAAGTGAGGATTCCAGAAAGAGTTTGCTTTTTAATTAAGAAGTTTCCAATGCTAAGAGATACACCTTTTGTTTCTCTGTTTGTCTTGGCTTGGGAAATTTTACATAAGAGACTACCACGTGCAAAAAATAAACCTAGACTAACAATTGTAACAACAGAAGAAAAGTCAGTTTTGAGTACACTTTTATCAAAGGCAGCAAAACAAAGTGGCTGGGAAACCACAATATCTCCAGGAATTACAGCTAATGGCAAGCAGTGCAGTGCCATGGTTATACTTCCTACATCAGAAATAATATCAGGAGAAGACATTGCCCAGCTTTCCATTCTTAAAGATGTGGTAATCATATGTGACCACAAAAATTCTACGTATTTTCAAAGTTTAGCAAGCAGCTGCAGACAAAACATTCACATACACATACTTGACCTTGCAACAGTTTTTCAAAGAGCATACCTGCAAGAGTCTGCCAAAGACATTTACAAATGGCTTCGGTCACTGTTTTCAGATGTTTACCTCATCTTACCTAAATCTATCATTCAGGCTTCAAATTTGAACAATACAGTATCTAGTTATTTTAAAGCACAATCTTTACCACTCATTGAGTTGGACAATAACACAATTAGAAAGATACCAATGTCTATCTCTGGTGCAGTTCTTTTCAAGCACAATGCTGTTTACATTGTGGCAGGTGGCCTGACTGGGTTGGGATTTGAAACAGTGAAATTTATTCTACACAATGGAGGTGACCACATTGTTATTCTCTCAAGAAGAAACCCAAACACTGAAATGGAACAACAAATAGCCAAAGCAAGACGTGAAAATGAGAACACTAAGATAATAACACTACAATGTAATATAATCCATTATGCTGATGTGAAGAAAGCAATTGATTCAATACAAAAGATTTTTCCAAAAATTCCAGTCAAAGGTGTCTTTCACAGTGCTGTTGTCCTGCATGACAGCATCTTAGAAATGTTAAATTTGTCACTCTTTGAGAAGGTCCTGGGCCCAAAAGTTGATGGAGTTGTGAATCTTCATCTTGCCACATTAAATCAAAAGCTGGATTATTTTGTATGTTATTCATCCATTGCATCATTTGCAGGAAACTCTGGACAAGCTAATTATGCTGCTGCCAACTCTTTCTTGGACATTTTCTGCCAATACAGAAGAAATCTTGGCCTTCCTGCCCAATCAATTAATTGGGGAGCTCTGAATACTGGGCTGTTACTTGATCGAACACAGGTTCATAACATTTTGCAAGCAAAGGGACTACTTCTAATAACTGTACCGGAAATTCATGAATACCTAAAGAGAAGCCTTCTTATAGACAATTCCCAACAGGCAATAGTCAAGTTTGATTTTAAATTAATGTATGACAACTTGGCCTCACGCATCCCAGTTATGAAGAGGCGATTCAACAGTTTGGTTATGGAATATGTGATCAATTTGGATGACAAAAAACAAATAAAGCAATCCAAAGTTAATAAACAAAAATCAGAGGATTACGTTTTGTCATTAGTAAGTGAACTCACAAGTGTCACAATAAGTGACATAACAATGAACAGCCTTCTGAATTCATTGGGAATTGACTCCATGTTGGCAATGACATTACAGAATCGTATCTTTGAAGAGAAAGAAGTAAATGTTCCTGTTGTCAAACTACTGGATCCCAATACAACCATTTTAGATGTGGCATCATTGATTAAACAAAACTCTCCTGATGAAGAAAAGCTGGTGGAGAACGTCATATTTGAAACCCAGCTGTAATAAAAAGTTTCAAGCATACGTTTAAAGTATATCTAAATCCCAGACTTCTTTCTTTTGTGTTTTGGATAGTGTGGGGAAGAATATGAAACCCTGTCAGATTGAAATTGCTCTCTGTGGCTTGGCTAGGGAAATACACCCTCTCGGTTTAGTCTGGTAACCATTGTGACCAGAACTGAAAGGTAAAATCCAAAATTTTGAGTGGTTGATGGACTAGGAATAGAGGAGGGAGTCTTATGCCACGTACACACGACTGTTTTTCGGGTTCTAAAAAATTACGTTTTTTTTTATGTCATTAAAAACGATTGTGTGTGGGCTTTAGAGCAATTTTCACAATCTAAAAAATGGGCATTAAAAATTTCGAACATGCTCTATTTTTTCACAACGTTATTAACGTTGTCGTTTTTAAGGTTGTAAAAAATGATCATGTGTGGGCTTTAATGACGTGAAAAAAATGCGGGTGCTCAGAAGCAAGTTATGAGACGGGAGCGCTCTTTCTGGTAAAACTACCATTCGTAATGGAGTAAGCGCATTCATCACGCTGTAACAGACAGAAAAGCGCGAATCGTCTTTTACTAACACAAAATCAGCTAAAGCAGCCCAAAGGGTGGTGCCATTCGAATGAAACTTCCCCTTTATAGTGCCGTCGTACGTGTTGTACATCACCGCGCTTTGCTAGAGTATTTTTTTTTTTCACGATCATATGTAGGCAAGGCCGTTTTAACGATAGGGTTGAAAAGAACGTCGTTTTTTCGAGACCCTTAAAAACTTAATTTTTTAGACCCCGAAAAACGGTCGTGTGTACACGGCATTAGAATAAAAATGTTTGTTGCACTAACCACCATGTCAGATAAGGATATACCTTACTTTGGGAAAAGTTCTCACAATTCCTGCTGTGTCTGTGGAACTGGACTTGATTGGAATCTCCTCAATGGACAAAGATGTAAAATTGACAGGTCTTTTATTCATTCCCTACGCTATCCAAAGAAAAAAAAAATTAAGGCTTTAGGTATACTTTAACTTTATAGCAAAAAGGTAGAATAGTTTGTAATAATAGAGGACCTATGTTTATCCATATGAAGATATTACATTTGTGTTTAATATTTCTATTAGTGTATGTAAAAGTAACTTAGATGGCTTTTCATTTCTTTGTAATAAACAATGTGAAATAGGATATAAAATAAAGAAGATCAGATACACCATGGCATTTCATTGATTTACTTTTTGTAGTCCACAACTATTTACCTAGAGGCCCCAGTAATGAGCATTTCTACTGCCTTTCCCCTGCCTTTCATGGGTATCCTAAATTTGATATATGGAACAGGAGCCACCAACACTTAAAGGGGAACTACAGTCGGCTCACATAATTTGTAATAAAAACATCTTTGCCATTCTGTAGCTTCCCTCCAACCACTTGCATTTTTTTTATATATACTGTGATTCTGTACTTTTCCAAATATGCTGCAAAAACCTCCCTCCACCAAGTCTGGCTGCAACCATTCAACTGTGAAGCTGCTGCGTGTTCACTTCCTGTATTTACACAGACTCACCTTCAGCTCTGCAGCTCTCATTGGCCCTCTTATGAATCACCGCCCCTTCCTTGCTGGCAAACTCTCACAAGAGTGAGAGAGAGAGCCGTGCATGATGGCATAAGCCTAGGCTTTTTACCAGACAAGAAGCAGGAAGTGGGCTGTATAAGATATTTACTGGCAGAGAAAAAATGTTATCCAAAGTTAAAACAACAAGGGCAGAAATAATGGAAAAAATACCAGCACTGTTTTGGTTTGTAGGTGTAAACGCCTTATGTAATGGGCTGCTGTGCCAATATCCTAGCCGGCCGATGCATACGTGTGGCGGGCTACAAGAAAATGGCCGCCCCACAACTTCCGGTGTTCTCGCTATATAAACACAGACAGTACCACCAATAGAAATCCCCAGTTAAAGACACGTGATGGTGTCGTTACGTGTAGGGAGTGGACGGCGTACACCTGGAGTGACGTAGGCAGGCGCTGAGACGTCACTGTTTGTTTATTCATTGTTGCACTTCTTTGCTTTTAATGTGAGCGCAGGTTTTTCCTTTTAATAAACCTTCCCCTGTGCTTTAATACTACACCATTGGAGGCTTCTTTGTTTATCTCTCCCTCTCCTCCGAGACGGGTTGCTGTCTAGGTACCGTGCCCTGGGTGGGTGTCTATACCATTAGGTGGAGTGGTTGGAGATACACCATTGAAATAGTAAAAGGCTCTGTGGCGATTGATGAGGTGGATGACAGGACAGGATACCTTTGAAGTCTAGGTACCGTGCTCTGGGTGGGTGTCTATACCATTAGGTGGAGTGGTTGGAGATACAACATTGAAATAGTGAAGGCTCTGTGGTGATCGATGAGGTGGATGACAGGACAGGATTCCTTTTGAAGGCACTTTTTCACTCCTATTGAGGTGAAAGTTCTGAGAGCCCTTTGTCGGATACCCCACCTGATTACATCCATTATCTCTATCCTTTGAGTGGACATCCAGTCTTTGTACTTTAGCTTGGCAGAACATTATTGCAATTCCTTGCTTATGGGACTTATGATCACTTACTTTATTGATCCTTACTTGTATATTCACATTTGATTTTATCACTTGCTTATTATTTATTGATTCACTGATTTTTCCTGTTAGTGTTTGCGCACACCCCTGTTTTTATTATTTATCCTACTTGTGTATTGTAAACACTATTTGGTTTGCTGCACCCACACATTTGTTTATTCGCGTATTGCCACATTATTGATACATAGTAGCGCAGAACCTACCATACGTCAACAAGGGCAGAAGATTTAACAAATTGAAAGATGAAAAAAATGACTGAAGCCACATCTTTTTTACCCACAACAAAATCTTACATTTTCACAGCAGTATCCATCATTACATTACCATCATCTATCTTTTGTGTGTAGAGGTTGCAGGTGAAAAAGAAATAGTAATATCTTATATACATTAAATAGATTTTCCATCTTTTATAAAGAAATTGGAAAACCTATATACAAGGACTGGGGTTGATGGGGGTTTTACTGCTTCGAACATCCATTGTTTTAACAGTGCTATGGAACAACTGAGATGCTAACATCACTTGCATTTGAGCTTCCCATAGTCCAGCAAGGCTGGTTCCTGAAAACCCATTGAAAAGCTAGTCTTCATAGGGGTTCCAAACATTTTGTAGTGATTTTTGCTCAGCAGTGTCTTGCGCTATATGATTCATATATACATACAATTTAAAAGTGTTTATGCATATATCATTTCCATTAAAGGCATCTTAAACATTGATTGAAGTAATGGCACTTTTGAATCATGACTTCTTTTATTTTTTTATTTGCTCAACTCTCACTGATTCGTCTGCAGGGGAATCAGAGACACTTGTCCATTTTCTTTCATTAGTCACTGGGCAGTAGGGATGAGCCGAACACCCCCGTGTTCGGTTCGCACCAGAACCTTCGAACGGACCTCACCTTCGCTGGAACGTATCAAACCCCATTGATGTCTATGGGACTCGAACGTTCAATTCAAAAGTCATCATTTTAAAGCCCAATATACAAGTTATTGTCAGAAAATGGGTTTGGGGACGCGGGTCTTGCCCCAGGAAACATGTATCAATGGAATATTTTTTTTAAAAAACAACGTTTTTTCTGTAGTAGCGATTTTAATAAAGCTTAAAGTAAAAAAAAAAAATGAAAAATTCCTTAAAATATCGTACCTGCTGGGTGTCTATAGTAGTGGCACGTGTTTAGAACTGTCCCTGCACAAAATGAGACTACTATGAGAAAAAAGTAATTTAAGACTGCTTGCGACTTTAATGTAATGTTTGGTCCCTGCAATATGGATAAAAATCACTGAAGAAAATAGCATGGGTTTCCCCGCCACCACTCCCCCCAGGTCATTACAAGCCCCTTTGGCCCTATATACTTTGCACAGCAGTATACATGCGGTGCAAACAAGACAGGGACTGTAGGTTTGTTGTTAAGTAGAATCTGTTTGTAATTTTCAACTGGTACTTCTTTAAAGTGTAGCTTCAGCCATAAAATCTTTTTTTAAGCTTTTCTATAAACATAGAGAAGGGTTATTATCACTCCTGTAACATTTGTTTTGCTGTATGTGTGCATCTGTTCAGAAGATTGCACCTCACTTTCTGTCCCAATGACAAATGATTTTTTTAATTTTTTTTATATTTTTTTGGTGAAACAAGGATTAGTGATAAAGCATCAGTGGACAGGAGACACCTTTTAGAGAAGAGAATTTCCCTTCCTAGGGGTAGATTTCCTCTCACTTCCTGTTGTCTCCTTCCGTTTGCAAGTAGGAGTCGTTTGTAAGTTGGATGTTTGAAAGTAGGGGCCTGACGTATATACTCTGCAGAAATTTGGGCCCTAGGTGTTGGTGTTGCCACAACACTGTAAGCCCTCACAGTTAGTCTCGGTGGGCGCTGGAACGCCCTGCTGTGAAATATTAGATCAAGAATTGTAATTCCCTCCCTGCAGAAAAATTGGGCCTTAGGCACTGGTGCTGGTGCCACAACACTGCAACCCCTCACAGATACTGTAATTGGAGCGCAGCAAAGAGCCACATGCAAAGTATTGCATCAAAAATTGTTATTACACGCCTCTGTTAAACAGGGGCAGAAAAATTGGGCCTTATGCCGCGTACACACGATCACTTTTTGTGATGAAAAAAAATAACGTTTTCAAAAATGTCATTTAAAATCACTGTGTGTGGGCAAAACGTCGTTTTATGTCTTCAAAAAACCGACCAAAAAAAATTTGGAACATGCTTGAATTTTTTTGTGTCGTTTTTCAAAACGTCGTTTTTTGTGTCATAAAAAGTGATGGTGTGTGGTCAAAACGATGTTGAAAACAAAGTTTTTAAAGCCGCGCATGCTCAGAGGCAAGTTATGAGACGGAGCTTCAATGGAAGTGCCGTCGAACGTGGTGTACGTCACCACGCTTTGCTAGAGCATTTTGGAAAAACGATGGTGTGTATGCAACGTCGTTTTGGAAAATGAAGTTTGAAAAACGTCGTTTTGTTTCATCACTTGAAACGTCGTTTTTTTCATCACAAAAAGTGATTGTGTGTACGCGGCATTAGGCGATGCCCAGAACCAACAATGTTCATACTAGCAATCAGCAAGATCATTGAGGAGGAAAAGGATATTCAGTCAGCATAACAGGATAGTCACTCGGCATTAACATAAGCAGTCTCCAAGGGATCTGACAATTCCAAAAAATGATTCAGTTACATCAGCATCAGGTGCTTGGTAGCTGGTGTTGATCCAAGCCTGATTCATTTTTATGAAGGTCAATCGATCGACGGAGTCGGTGGAGAGGCGCACCATGTGCCTGTGCCTCCTCCTCCTCCTCCTCCTCTCTCCTATCAGGCACCCACGTAGAGTCAGTGACCTCATCATCCCCTCCCTCCTCATCACTGTCGAAAACCTGGCAGTATTCTGCAGCTGGGGGAACATGACTGCCAGATTGCTGTCCCTCTCGGGCACTCCCTCTCTCTGGGCTCACATTACTGCCTTTCTCTATCTGTGTTCCACATCGGAACCTTCAAAACGCTGCGCATCTTCAGGCAGGATGTACCCAACGCTGTGTTGAAACAATTTGGGGACTCCTCAGGAGGACATGGTGGGACTAGGGAAGAAGTAAGTGATGCCATTGAGCAGAGGGAAGAGGACGCCTTGGCAGCTAATTTGCCAGACAAAGTAACCTGAGCCTGGGTGAGAGAGGATGAGGAGGATGAGGATGGCTCGGTCATCCACTCTACCAATTTGTCTGCATGTTGAGGCTCAACAAGGCCAGCTTGTGAAAAAAGGACGAGCGTGTGCAACGGTCACGTGCTGAAGATGATGCCCCGTGTCCACCACCAGCACTGTTGCCTCTAGATGCAGAGCCTGCTTTCCCTCGTGACTCTCTGCCTCTCTTTGTTGTCCTTCCAGACATTATAATGGCCTGCAGAGGACAAAATCAGTACACACACTTTGTAGCTTTAGGTGCAAACTGCAGAGGACAGGTGGAGTAAACACCAAGTAGCTTTATGTGCAAACTAATAAGCACACTTGCAGTATACACCAAGTAGGTTTAGGTGCAAACTATACAGCGCAAGTGCAGTAAACACCTGGTACGTTTAGGTGCAAACTATACAGCACAAGTGCAGTAAACACCTGGTACGTTTAGGTGCAAACTATACAGCACAAGTGCAGTAAACACCAAGTAGGTTTATGTGCAAACTCTACAGCACAAGTGCAGTATACACCAAGTGGTTTAGGTGCAAACTATACAGCACAAGTGCAGTAAACACCAGGTATGTTTAGATGCAAACTATACAGCACAAGTACAGTAAACACCTGGTACGTTTAGGTGCAAACTATACAGCACAAGTGCAGTAAACACCTGGTACGTTTAGGTGTAAACTGTACAGCACAAGTGCAGTCAACACCAAGTACGTTTAGGTAGAAACTATACAGCACACAGGCAATACAACACGTTAGAAGACTACAGCTAGCACAATCAACTGCCTGACAAATAGTAATAGCTGATCTAGCTTAACTATACAGTGTATACATATATGTACAACTCCTGGGATGTATATATATTCTCTACACACTGTAAATTTAACTAAACTGACTAGCCTGCCTGCTCTATCTATCTATCTATCTATCTATCTATCTAGTAAAAAAGAAACTGTCTCTCTCTCTAGGACTGATCTTTTCGTTAACACCGCCGCAACACACTACACGAGGCCGCCCAGCTGGTGGCCTTTTATAGTGTGGGACGTGTGCTTTGGCCAATTATTGCTCTCCGTTTTTTGCGTGCTGTGATTGGCCAAGCATGCGGGTCATAGTGCATGCTTGGCCAATCATCAGCGCGCAATGCCGCAGTGAATTATGGGCCGTGACGCGTCACTCTAATTTGGCGCATCCCTACTGGGCAGCATTTTTTGAATAATATCAAGTTCTTTTTTCAATAAATTGAAAGGGTCTACATCGAACATGATAACTGAATATGCATTTCACACATCAAACTGATTTTTTGCATTATACTAAAGAAAAGTAGTGGTTTACAATCACCCTAGGCAACCTAAATGTTTTATTATAAATGTGAATAAGGTAAAATAATATATTAGTACAAAAAGTAATAATAAATAGATAGCTCAAATGTATACATACAAATTCAGATAGGATATACTTGTACTAGTACATCACCACAGTGTGTGTCTCTACGTACGCCGCATAGGGGCAGAAGATATAAGAATTACTCGTGTATAATCAACTGAGCAACAATGCCCAAAAGATGTAGAAAACATATACATACAGGAAATCGGCACAAAATCAGGCTGAGAAAAATAAATCCAATTCGCTCAATGCTTTAGGGTTATTACAAACCTCTTTCTGAAAGAGGATTATGAAGCCCAACTCCCGGAATTAGAAAGAATCAACCCTTGCAGCGGACCCTTCTGCACCACAAGGGTTAAATGATTGTTATGTCTAGGGAGTAGTTGAACAGGTAGGATTACTCACCCTATCCCCCTCTCTGGTGCTGCCCTTCTCTTCCTGAAGCTCCAGTCTGTGAGTGGTCGTCTCATCATGTACAATGCAACGCTATTAACCTTGCACTGTACATGGTGGGGGCGAGTGTGTGACTATGACTTTAACCACTTCCTTACTGGGCACTTATAACCCTTCCTGACCAGGTGAAATTTCAGCTTCTGGCACTGCGTCGCTTTAACTGACAATTGCGCGGTCGTGCGACGTGGCTCCCAAACATAATTGGCGTCCTTTTTTTTCCACAAATAGAGCTTTCTTTTGGTGGTATTTGATCATCTCTGCGGTTTTTATTTTTTTGCGCTATAAACAAAAAAAGAGCGACAATTTTGAAAAAAAGTCAATATTTTTTACTTGTTACTATAATAAATAGCCCATTTTAAAAAAAATAAAATAAAAACAATTCTCAGTTTAGGCCGATACGTATTATTCTACATATTTTTGGTAAAAAAAAAAAAAATCGCAATAAGCGACTGGTTTGCACAAAAGTTATAGCGCATACAAAATAGGGGACAGAATTATTATTAATTTTTATAATTTTTTTTTTACTAGTAATGGCGGCGATCTGCGATTTTTATTGGGACTGCGACGTTATGGTGGACACATCGGACACTTTTGACACATTTTTGGCGCCATTCACATTTATACTGAGATCAGTGCTATAAAAATGCACCGATTACTGTATAAATGTGACTGGCAGTGAAGGGGTTAACACTAGGGGGGCATGGAAGGGGTTAAATGTATTCTGGGTGTGTTCTAACTGTTTGGGGGGAGGGGGGTGACTGGGGGAGGTGACCGATGCTGTGTCCCTATGTACAAGAGACACAGATCGGTCACCTCACTCCCTGACAGGACATGGATCTCTGTGTTTACACACAGAGATCCATGTCTTGTCCCTGTAACCGCCGATTGCGAGTGCCTGGCAGACATCGCGGCCGCCGGGCACGCGCATCGGCATCTCAGGAATGCAGCGGGCACGCGCGCGCCGCCGGCGGCGCTCGCGCGCCCTCTAGTGGCCATTAAAAGCACAGGGCGCATATATGCGCCCTGTCAGAGATTCAGGACAGTCCGACGGCCGCAAATATTCGTACGGCCGTCGGGAAGTGGTTAAGAGGCTAGAAGGGGGCTGTTAGCTGTAGGGACCCTGATGAAGCATGGCATAAGGTGACTATTTCTCTTTTTTTTCTTCAAAAATAAAGGGGCGGGCTCTCCGTGTGACGTCAACGGATGGTCACGCCCCATGGCTGTGGAAAAGACGCCAGACAGCAGGGGACAACACAACGGAGGAAGACAGCGGCGAGGAAGAACACACGGCAGCGAGAAAGAACACATCAGCCGGAGAAGTAGACGGTGGTGGAAGAGACGGCGACAGAAGATGGTGCAAGAGAGACAGCATCAGGAGAAGATGATGGTGGGAGACACCACTCAGAGCTATTTTACAATAAAGGAATTGTCAAAAACCGGCTATTGTTTTTTGCCACATTTCACTGCTTTTTTTGGTTAAATGGTTAGGGGTACAATGTGCCCCATACCCATTCATATGGGGGGGCAGGATCTTAAAGGGAACTTCCAGATTCAGATAAGCCCCCTGCCCGCAAGCACCCACAACCACCGGGAAAGGGTTGCGGGGATGAGACCCTTGTCCCTATCAACATGGTGACAAGGCGTTTTGGGGGGCCCAAAGCACCCGCCCCATGTTGAGGGCATGTGGCCTGGTACAGTTCAAGAGAAAGGGCGTTCTCTCGTCCACCCTATTTTCCTGCGGCCTGCCAGGTTGCGTGCTGGAGTCTGATATGGATTTTGGGGGGCCTCCATGGCTTTTTTTTACTTTTGGTGTGTGGGGTCCCCTCCAGGTCAATACTGGACCTGAAGGGCCTGGTAGAGACCTAGGGGAAACCCCACGCCATTTTTTTTTTACTGTCACTGACAGCTGATGACTCATTGGTTATTAAGGACGCAGCAGCTGGCTTTCTGGCCCCCCGGTTAACAATCAGCTATATACAGTGTTAAAATAAGAACCGCAAAACACATCAAAAATCATATCACAAACACAAAAGTTGCATTTATGGTGCGGTTCCATTGAAATCTATTACCCGCTAATCGTGTGAAAAAAGTTCCCGACCATTTCCAAAAACGCACTGGCCGCAAAACTCATAGATGTAAACTGGTACCATAGGAAACCATGTTAAATGTACTGTAGAGGGCTTCTGCAAACTGCAAAAAGCACAAAAAAATTCATAGGTGTGAACCTAGGGTCACACTGGAGCGATGCGGGAACCGTGCAAATCCAGTGCATCGCATACAACTTGCAGGCAGTTCACACTGCCACATGGGAACTGCGGGGAGTGTCAGTAGAAACCTAATGACACCCCCAAATCAGTTTGCATATCGCAGAGCAAACTGCAAATTCAGACAACACCCATGTGATCCGGTTCTGCTGTGGACCAAAAAAAGGGTCCTGTGCTAGTTTGGTCCGAATGTGATGCAAATTCAACCATACAATCTGTATGGCTGAGTTTGCATCACATAGACATCATATGTGATTTCCAGTGCGGGGCAAATCACATCCGATGTCGGACAGCACAGCAGTGTGAACCCGCCCTAAGGCCCCTTTCACACTTGTGCAACTTGTGCTGCATCCATAGATCTCAAGATTACACTGGCATTGCTTCAAATCACATCATATTTGAGACAAAAAGTGCTGCAAAATCGCTGGACTTTCAGGTCGCACAAGTGTGAAAGGGGCCTGATGGACCTTAAGTTTTATGAAAAGTCTGCCAAGTGTGAGAGGAACCTAATGAGATTTATTGATAACACTTTTAAACTAGGCCCCATTTGCCCTTGTGCGACCAATGCCTTTGTAATCTTGCGGTATATGGACCTCAAGTCGCATTAAAGTAAAACCAAAGTAGTACAGGGATAAATTTGTCCCACTTGCAGGATGCACAATTGAGAATAGGGCCTAATTCAAAGTTATTATCCATGAATCTTATTCACACTGATGCGACCTGAAAGTCACACTATTTTGCTGCCACTTTTCTGCTGTAACTTGGCCCAACTTCTGGGAATACCTGTGTAATATTGTGCCCTATGTACCTCAAGTCACATGAAAGTCACACCAAAGTAGTACAGGGACTACTTTGAAGTTGTTGCAACTTGAAGTAGCACAGATATGAATGGTTATCATTGAGAATCATGGGGGAACAACTTGTAATGCAACTCGGAGGTCCAAATTTGCTGGAAAAGTCGCCCAACTGTGAAACAAGTCATATATATTTTTTTTAAAAAGGAGCTCTCATTTATATTAGCATAGTCCTTACCAGTGGTGGTGTGTCCATAAAGGGCGCATGGAATCCACCCCCTCTCTCCTGTCACCTGTCTATCACCATAGATAGATTAATGCATTGCATGAATCTATCGATGGTAGCCGCTGCCACTCCCTATTTAGGTGTCCGGCCCCTTTTCTGGCGCCGGCCAGCTGAATTACAGTGGCGGGGTATTTTTTGGAAGCACCTGATTAGAGCCATAGGCTCTAATAGGCATCCAAAAAGGTGAACAGCGAATGCCATGCTGGGTGCTCGCTGTTCGCTGTTTTCGCTTTGCTAACACTGAACTGTCTCTTAGCCAATCAGATGCTCGGATCTTTTACCTGTCACCTGATTGGCTAAAACTACAGGTGCTGTGATTGGATGCCTATTGCAGAGGATGGGAAGAGACGATGGGAGCATGGAGGATGCCAGACACCGTTCGCCACCTGCCGCCATGACCCGCTGACCCACAGAGACAAGGTAAGTGCTGGGCGGGCTTGGGATGCACACTGGCAGCATTTAATGGGCACAGTAGCAGCAATTGATGGGCACACTGGCAGCAATTGATGGGCACAGTAGCGGCAATTGATGGGCACACTGGCAGCAATTGATGGGCACAGTGTCAGCAATTGATGGGCACAGTGTCAGCAATTATTGGGCACACTGGCAGCAATTGATGGGCACACTGGCAGCAATTGATGGGCACAGTATCAGCAATTTATGGGTACAGTGGCTTTGTTTGATGAGCACCCTGGCTGCATTTGATGGCACAGTGCAGCAATTGATGGCACAGTGGCTGTGTTTGATGGGCACAGTGGCTGCGTTTGATTGGCACAGTGGCTGCGGTTGATGGGCACAGTGGCTGCGTTTGATGGAAACAGTAGCTGTGTTTGATGGCACAGTGACGGCAATTGATGAGCGCAGTGGCTGCGATTGTTGTTTTTTTTCAGTTGTTTGTGCCCCCCAAAAAATTTTAAGGCACCATCCGCCATTGGTTCTTACTGATTTAAATCAGCAGAACAAGTGCCGTAAGTTATGTGTGCACATAGGCTAGACGCAAATGTGTGGTGATGCCAAACAAATCAATGAACCCCACCCACACCAAATGTAACTACCACATCCACCCCCACATTGAGTAAGCACAAGTACATATCCTACACTTACCCGGCAAATAAGCAGCACCTCCTCGTCAGATTCACCTAGATGGAGATCCTGACCAGCACAGGAACTTCTGGGTGATTACATTGACAAATTTACGTGTCAGAATGTGAAACCACGCTCTTTTGATCGCAGCTGCGAATATTTGATCGCAACCACAAATATAATTTTAATATTCTTATTTATTTGCAGATATGCAAATCTGTATTTCTACATATGATATTTGAAGGTTAACTTAAAGGGGTTGTAAAGGTAAATGTTTTTTTACCTTAATGCATCCTATGCATTAAGGTAAAAAAACATCTCACAGCACCGCCCCCCCCCCCCGAGTCCCTGTTTTACTTAGTTCAAAACTCCCAGGCGTGTCCACGTCAACCTCTTCGGTTCCCAGCCTGGCTGTTGATTGGCTAGGCTGGGCGGATTGATAGCAGCGCAGCCATTGGCTGGCGTTGGTGTCAATCACAGCGGATGACGTAGCGCGCCGGGGGCGGAGCCGAGTGATACAGTCGGTGGCTATGGCCGCCGCTGTATCACGGGAGCGCGCTCGCAAAAGCTTTCCACCGTGCGAGCACCCTCGCATGAAGATGGAAAACTTTTGCGAGGAGGAGCCTAGACAGCCGCCGAGGGACCCCAGAAGACAGCTTTCCGGGCCACTCTGTGCAAAACGAACTGCACAGTGGAGGTAAGTATAACATGTTTGTTAGTTAAAAAAAATAAATCCTGACTTTAGTGTCGCTTTAAGGGAGTTTGATAAGAAATGGTGTCCCTGGAATAGCATCGGGTGAATTACAAAGACAAAGGCCCAGTTTGAGCTTTGGTTCAAGAGGACGAAAACAATGCGAGTTCAGCTGAACTCACACGATTTCATTCCAGGATGTCAGTCCCGACTGCGGGGGGAATTTCAAAGAGATCTTTGCAGGTTTCTGCACTGAAATCAAAAATCACATCCCTAAGTCGCCAAAAAGTTGTAAGAAACTACTTTTGGAAATTGCGGCGCCGCAACAATCACAGGGGTGCAATTGCCACCGATTTGACATGTCAAATCGCATGTCAAATCCCACCAATCTAAACCAGAGATGACACATATAACACTACCTATCCACCAGCTGCAGTTTTCCACAGCTGTTATATATCAAGATTTCACTTATTATTTACTTGCAGGTGTGCTGAAGAGATTTTTTTGGTGCACAAATACATATATAAATCATAAGATATAAAAAAAAGATCTCACTTCCCCAAAACCACCACCCCCAAAACTAATTAAAAGGAAGAAAGAAAAGTGAAAAAAAATTGAACAAACAAACAGGCTCAATATTGTACTTTTATTTTGCCAGCAGAAACAAAATTATGTACATTCATTTACTAGTTTCAAAACATATTCTACAGGATATATGGTGCAACATTTAGCAAAACAGTTAGCAATTGGGTTTTAAGGACCCTGTTCATAGGGGCTTACAATCTAAAATGTGTCCAAACCTGTATAACGGGTAACACATTTCATAGTACAACTACTCTAAGGCTGCGTACACACGATCGAACATGTCCGCTGAAACTGGTTCGCAGACCAGTTTCAGCGGACATGTTCGATCGTGTGTACGGCCTATCGAACCGTTTTCCAGCGGACAAAAGTTTCAAAACATGCTTAGAAACCTGTCAGCTGGAAACCTGTCTGTCGGACATGTACGATGGTTAGTACACAAAATCATAGGACCAAAATCCTGCGCATGCTCAGAATCAAGTCGACACATGCTTGGAAGCATTGAACTTCGTTTTTTCATCACGTCGTTGTGTTCTACGTCACCGCGTTCTGGTCCGAGGGGATTTTGGTCAGATGGTGTGTACGCACATCAGACCAACAGACCACTTCAGCCTGGTCCGATGAAAACGGTCCGTCGGTGACCAGATTTTTTAAATGAAATCCAGGGACATATTATTTTTAACTAGTAATGGCGGCAATCAGCGACTCTCTGCCCATCGCAGCCGCCCGCCTCACAGCCTGTCAAGTCTCACTCTCCTGGCCCCGGCTACTACTGGGTGGGGAGTGGAGGAAGATCACTCCACCAGGGAAGGCAAGGAGATAAACAGGCAGGTGACTGGCCGGGACTTGAGCCAAGGCAGAAGAACAGAAGTGGAGCGGAATGGGCATGCACCCGAAATGGAAGAAATATTCCCTCCGCTCCGACCAGCACATGATCATCAGAAAGGGGCACAGATAATGAAAAAAAATACACCCCACCCCCCTAAGCTAGTAGGAGCGGGGGAGTGGAGGTGTGTAATTCAGAATCTTTTTTTTATTCTACATTGACTGTTTTTGAAATTGCCCCAGCCTCTGTTCAAATCCAATCCGGGGACAGACTTGGTCCGGGGAAAGTGTGCTCAATCCGGGGACTGCCCCCTGAAACTGGGGATGTCTGGTCATCCTAAACTACTCACCCACCAGCCCACTTCATTTTTATTTGCAAGATTATAGAAACAAACTTAACAGTCATTATTCTTACAAAGCATTCCAATATTTTATTAAAAAAGGCACATATTCAAAATATAACACCCATTACCAGCCCACATTCCACACACATACATACATTGGTGAGTATGTTCTGCTGGAAGCTGCATTTCTGTGTACATGATTAAGCAATGAGATCAAAGAGTAGAAGGTCAGCACATGCTCCCAAACCATGTTTGCATGGTCAGACAGGAACAATACACAAACAACATTGAGAGCATGGCCACATAAACCCACTTTTGATTGAAAAAATGCACAAGAATTTCAGCAAACAGCCCTAGTTGGGCATTTGTCAATATGCACAATATCATTCTTTCTCCCCCACAAATCACAGCAAAAAACCTGGGCTTCTCAGGCCAAACGAAACCCCCCCCCCCTGCTGCAGCCCTTTATAGAATGTAGGTTGTATTTTTAGCACACTGACACACGCCCAATAAAAGTACAGGCCCCTCAGTATCTTTCAATCTGTCTCTTCATGTATGTCTAAAGTTATTACACCTGATGAGCATGAACACATAATACTATTTGCAACTGTTAGCCGTTGGCTATGTGCATCAAGGCTCCAACTACAGGCCAAAGATCGAAGTCCATTTGCATGCACATAAACAAACCAACGGTTTTTTAAGCATATGTACCTGTGCAGTGTAAACCCTACCATTTTAAATGTCCAAGTGCCTGGGCATGATTAGTGCTAACAAACATTAACATCAGTCCCTGGCCAGTGGCGTAACTAGAGTCTTCAGGGCCCTGGTGCAAGAAATCATGAAGGCCCCCCCCCTCCACAGTGAATTGACAGTCAGGTGGACCTCTCACACTGGCGGGCGGCGGGCGGGCACCACACACGAGCGGGTGAAGGCCCCCCCAGACTTGGCTGAATCACAGGGCCTAGTCGAAATGACGACTGCTGCGACACTGATAATTCCGCCACTGGTTAAAGGTGTGCTACGTGCAGAGTCCGGGGTGTGCTACGTACAGAGTCCGGGGTGTGCTACGTACAGAGTCCGGGGTGTGTTTAACAATCAGCAGATAAAGATACTCCAAAATTCTAGTGTTGGCACCTCAATCATCCCGGCACCATAGTTGTTATGGTAGAGCACTGGGGGTGGTGGAGATAACTGGAGGGTGGCGAAGGGCACGTGGGTGGCAGCAGAGAGCATGGGAGGAGGTGGAGAGCACAGGGGGTAGGTGAAGATCAATGGGGGGGCTGGAGAGTACTGGGGAGAGGTGTAGGGCAGCGTAGAGCATAGGGGGAGGTGGAGAGCACGGGAGGAGCTAGAGAGCACTGGGGGGGCTAGAGAGCACTGGGGGGCCTAGAGCGCACTGAGGGAGAGACAGGGGGCAGCGTAGAGCATGGGGGAGGTGGAGAGCACATGAGGGAGGTGGAGTAAAGAGGGGGGCTGGAGAGCGCTGGGGCGAATAGAGAGCACTTAGGGAATAGATAGCACTGGGGGGGCTGAAGAGAATTAGGGGGAATTGAAAAGAGCACAGGGGGAGAGGCAGAGGGCACAGGGGGGCAGAGTGGAGCATGGGGGAGGTGGAGAGGACAGGGGGAGAGGCGGAGGGCACAGGGGGAGACAGTAGAGCATGTAGGGAGATGGAGAGCACAGAGGGAGGTAAAAAGCACAAGGGAAGAGGTGGAGGGCAGCCTAGAGCATGGGGGGAGGTGGAGAGCACAGGAGGGAGGAGGAGAGCACAGGGGGGGGCTGGATAGCACTGGGGGAGAAGTGGAGGGCACAGGGGGCAGCGGAGAGCATGGGGGCAGCGGAGAGCATGGGGGAGGTGGAGAGCACTGGGGGGGGGGGGGCTAGATAGCACTGTGTTTAGAAAAGCACTGTGGGGGCAGCAGAGATAAGCAGATTAGGAGGAGCGGTGGGGTGGCAGCATATAAAAGAATCATTCTCTCCAGCTTCTTCCCACAGTGCCTGAATGCCTGCGAGAGGGAGAGGAGCAAAAGCAGGCATTCAGAGACCGTGGGAGGACGATGGAGAGAATGAGTCTTCTATAATGCAGCCACCCCACCGCTCCTCCTATTCAGGTTACAGGGGGCCCGCACTTACTTTCTCCCTGATCTCCCATCGGCCGACCAGGCGCCGCAGCTCTATCACAGCAGGCAGGGCTCGTCTTCAGGAAAATGGCTGCCAGCGGAGACATTATCTCCACCGGCCTCGGACCTCTAGCGGCGGCGCAGGGCCCCGAGTATTAGCAGCCTGAGCCTGTGTAGTGGATCGGCCCTGCCCGGAACGAACAGCACCTCACACGGGCGGGTGGCGGGCCCCCCTGTACTTGGCGGAATTACAAGGCCCAGTCGCAAGGGCGACTGCCGCGACACTGATAATTCCGCCACTGTCCCTGGCTGGAAAAAAAGCTTCCAAAACTAACATTCCTACATTAGAGACTATTTCGACAGGAGACAAATAAAATATCAGGATGTCTTCAGATTGTGGTGAGAAACCCACACAGGGAAAACATACTGTATAAACTTCAACACAAGCATTAGCATGTTGGGGAATTGAACCAGCAACCCCAGTGTTGCTAAATGGAATTGCTACCCACTTTGCCAGCGGGCAGCCTCATACATGTAGTCCGCACCTCTGTCGTGTGAACCAGCCCTAAGTCCATAGCCATGCTCAGTGTCACAAGAAATACACAATATACTGTCCTAAGTATTGGGACGCCTGCCTTTATATGTCTTGACACACAAGGCTGCTCTGCAAGCGTCACCTCCGCTGGCTGGGTCCCTGGCTTGATTCCCACTGACGTTTCCTGATTCTTCATTGTCCCCAGGTTGGTGAGAGTGCTGCTCTGGTACTTGCTTAAGCTACTCACTGTAGTCCCTCATAATAAGGCGGATAGTCCCATGGTGACAGCTTTTCCTCTACCTTCGACCATGACGTCAGAACCTTCACTTCTGGTTGGACTGCAAGCCGCAATCCCAACCCTGCGCTGCTCTCTCACTTCTGGATAGGCCCTCACACAGCCTGGCAGCCAGATGTGTCTGGAATAGGCCCAATCTCCGACCTAGCAGCCCGGGTAGTACAACACACGTCCATCCAGACAGCTGTCAAGGTGGCACAGAACATAGATCACCTGACTCCACCCGAATATATATATGCTCTCCCAGCAGACTAAGAGATTTAAGAAAACCCCTGCCCATTGACCGATATACCCCATATACCCATAACCTGACCTTGTGTAGCCCTTCTCATATATAGTACCACTAAGCACCTGGCCACATGGTAGAAGAGAAAAGTGCAACAAGGTCAAACTTAATAATAAGTGGGGTCAGCTATCCATTCTTACTTGCCTACATAGACTTTTACAACAGCCACTTTACTGCATACTTCATCTACTGGCTTTTGAACCAACTGCAGTCTGCCTTCATGTCCTTAATTTGCAATAACCGCTGCTTTCCTTGTGCATACCGCTATTCTGCTTTACATGTTCATTACTGTCACATATTACATTGCAGATCATGGTTATGCGCTTCCAGTGACCACACAGGGATGCCACTACTGATTGCCCAGAGTTATTTCCCCTGAATTCTCTACTCCTTGCTTAAAGCAATGTACTAATACTAAATAAGGGGGTATGGTGGCGCTTGCCAACAATGTAACAAACAAAGTAACAATAAAGTGAAAAAAGTGTCTCACTCATTAAAACTCCACCATCCCACCAACCATCAACAACAATGATGAGGGGAGTGGAAATAAGTGATGATTGATAGAGGATATATAGGTACACCTATTTATAAGCAATGGTGTGCCAATAATGAACAATAGTAATACAAAGTGCAAGTGCTTCATATAACATCCAATGAGTGGTAAAAATAGTCCAATATTAAGTGAATATTATTAAATTAAAAAAAATATAAAGTGCTTCAAAAAAGTTCCAATGTGCAAGGTGCTTAATAGAAATCCAATAATAATATTGCATCCAAAAAATCCAAAGTGCAAAAGTGCTTAAATAAATGTCTGCAGTCCACCGCACGTTCCAAATCAGTGTAAGGCCCCGTACACACGGCCGAGGTTCTCGCCAGGAACCAGCGAGAACCTCGCTGGGAGCTGCATTCCAGCGAGAACCTCGGCCGTGTGTACGCTCTCTGCTCGCCCGCCCGTCGGGATACCCGTCGAGCAAATAGAGAACAGGTTCTCTATTTGCTCGACGGCCCGTCGGGATGAATGGCTGGTTGCCAATCCCGACAGGCGGGTCACAGATTCTGACGGCCGGCAGAGAACCTCGACGGGCGGAACGATGTGTTCCGCCTGTCGAGGTTCCCTGTCGTGTGTACGGGGCTTCACTTGTGCAGAAAGGAACACACACCAGTGTGGATAATTAATGCAAGCCTCTCACCTTTAAGAGGCTTAAATGAGCCTGATAGCAAAACTGCTGATATAACTGGCAATTTTCAACACCACTGCGGGTCCGAGTCCTATGGTCAGCCTATTCATGCAATGAGGTCCCACAAATCCAGCATCCAGTGTTTCTCAATAAATAAGACAGGGAAAACTCATAGTGCAACCAATAGCAGCTAGTTTTAATAAAATAAAAGGTTTACATTCACATGCAATCAGTGCAACAACAGCAAAATAAAAACGTCCGTATTGTAAGGATACCTCCGCTCTCGGCCGCGAGCGGAGGTGACGTCACCGACAGCTCTCCTTTCTCCTTGACGCGTTGCGTGGCGATCACACTACTTAGTCATAAGGTAGAGAGCTATGGGTGAATAGGTGACTTTTATATTGGTATGCTGACAGCAACAGCACTAATTGACAAATAAGCACAAATAAATGGCCTAATGCAGCAACTTCAGATTTCATCCTGATTTAGGTTAAAGAGTAAAGCAAAATATGTCTAATAATCAAAGTATAATAACTGCTGTACGATATATAGAGATAATAATAACATAAAGCAGATACAACATAATGGAGCTCCATCTAGTGCAAGCGCCACCATACCCCCTTATTTAATACTGTTTTTTGTGTGTGAGCACATATCTGGTGGCTGCTGCATATTTTAGTTTTTTTTAGTTAGTTTGTTAGGTATTGCGCATTAAGTTCCCCCCTTTGACAATGTACTAATACACACTGCATGATAGCACATTATGACAGACTTACCAGCACAAGGAGCCCTCCAGTGCAGCACTGTCATTGCTCCCCAACACATCCATCTTCACCCGGCCTTCTTTTCGACTTTTTGCGGGTTCTGGCTGTATAAATGGCTGAATCCATTCATATATAGTCGCGGAGCACTGGCTATATGAATGGCCATAGCACAGAGCTCTGAGGGTACAGCACTGGTATCCCTTCACATCCTCAAAATTCCACTTGCTCAGGAAGTTGCCTGCCAAATACACCATATGTGGGGGTTAGATCACGTGGGGATCACCTTCCCTGGAAAAAAGGCAATCCAACAGCAGGTAATTCTCAAAATTCTGACTTGTGGGGTCAGTTTTTTAAAAAAAAGGTTGCACAGAAACTAAAAAAACAAAAGCAGGAAATAAATCCTTGTCACCCAGGCACTAAACAGTACTGATTCCTCTCTGAAATCACATGGGTCAAAATTGCTACTTATTTGGTTCACATAGTAAGGCTACTGCTGAGAGACCAATGCATCCATCAGACCAGCAAGTCACATTGGGACCAGCTCATGAGGGGGCCCCTTCTGCTACAAGACTTTATATCCACAACTATGAGTTGGTGAGCAGGCCACCAGTACCATTATTAACAAACAGACCACTGTGGGCAGAATACTGATAGCATTCCCCTCACATCCAGTCATTGCCAGCTGATATTTTGGCCACTTAAACTCACATCTGTTATTGCAATCTCAGGGTGCAGTTATATGACACCTTGACCGTGCACCCCTTTACTCACATAGGTTCTACCTTGCCTTGTTCTAAGGTGCACCTCCTACTGCCTGCAGAATATAATTACTACATCTAGTTCACCAACGGTCACCTGATGGTCCCCAAAGTTAGCCGGCAGAAGATCCACCTTAGAGACTGCCTCTTTCACTAAGTCTAATCATCCCCCTCCCCTTGTCCTTTATACTATTTTTATGCTGTTTACCACTGACTGTGTTCACCCAACCAGTCTAGGCCTAGAAAAGTAACCATTAGAACATGCAGGTAGAAGAGCTCCATTATTGTTAAATAAGATCTATGCTGATTTGGGGCTATTACGCCATTTATGCCTCACCCTCCCTATTTTGTTAACTACTCAGTGTGGTCAACTGTGTAACCATAATTGTTGCTGGTTTGCATTCACTTTTTTAATCACCTTTCTAAATAATAACATACAAGTTTACATTTCACCTAAAGCCTAGTTGTCTTACTCAAGATAGTTTTAGTACTCCTAGTGTGTTAGCTTTGTGGTTGCTAATGTGTTATAAGGCAAGTGATCTAGCCAGGACACCTGTCACTACCTCCAGGCTGGCTGTCTCTCCTTCTTCCAACCACCATCAGTCCCCTTACTATATCAGCTACTAAATTACCTGTACATCATGTAGAACACTTTGTGATTGCAAATGGTACAATTAGTATAAATGTGACTAATTAATTCTAAACAGGTAAACAACCAAATCATTAGTCCATGCGTAATGTATTAATCCTAGACGGGTAAAGAACCAAATCAATAGTCTATGCGTAATGTATTAATCCTAGATGAGTAAAGAACCGAATCAATAGTCTATGCGTGGTATATCAATGTATTCATTCACAGTGACACACAAACAAAACACCTCAGAAGAAGTAAAAAAGGTAAGATATAATAGTGCCCCTTACAAGTGACCCAGGGAGGGGGTGTCCATATAATCTTCTTTCATAGGTGGCAGGCATCTTGCACAAAGACTTCTTATAACGTCATCCTTTCTTGGGTGCATTGCTAAAGATCCCAAGTCCCTTTTTTGGGAACTCTAAAACATCTCAATTCTGAATGACACGTTGAGTGGTGCAGCAACTTGTTGCCCTTTTGGGAGACAGTTCTCACCCTATATTATGTGGTGCTATGGAAAATGTTAATTTATCTTGACATGCTAAAGCTTTTATTAGATTTTACTAATTGGGTTTTTGGGAATATTTTTCTGTAAGACTGTGATACATTTTGAAAAGCTACTTTTCGCACGTCCCTATGCATGTGGAAAAGTTTGGGCACCCTGTCAGCTGTCAAAATGTTTTGTAGGCTTTAACCAATCTTTCTATTACCATATTATTTTATGTATTTTATTATTTTTCCTTAACAAAAACGTCAAAACTACTGAACATTTTCAGCTTTTGGGGATAAGGAAGCAGTCTTTCCTTCAGGGTGTACATCGGCTTTATCATTTTTTTCTTTTTTGCCTTTTTTTTTCCAAAATGCCCTTGGATTATCTACTGTATGTGGCATGCTGCATACTTCTAATTTTGACCTTTATGCTGAGGTTGTTAGGGAAATCCTTCTGTATTTGGTGTTTTGCTAGCAACCTGGATGAACTATAGCATTGCGTGTCTACTGCTAAGTAAATGTCAAGTTAGCACTCAGGCTAAATTCCGCAAGGTAGAAAATGGAACAGAAGCCAATGCATGATGTTGGATTTTTTTCCTCTGGTTATTTTATAGGCGTGTGTCTGTTTATTTTTCCTGCTTTGAGTTCAGCATTGTAACTGTTCAAATCCCCGCAGACATTGTAATTTGGAACCAGCACTTAATTATATATTTGTTTTTCCTTCTAGATGATGTTAAATATATTTTTCTTTGTTTAATAATTTTGCGTAGTTGGATTAGTACTCGGAATAGTTCGGGGTAAAAAGTGGGGTCCCCCAGGGTTCTGTCCTGGGACCAATCCTATTTAATTTATTCATAAATGACTTGGAGGATGGGATAAACAGCTCAATCTCTGTGTTTGCGGACCATACTAAGCTAAGCTGGGCAATAACTTCTCCGTAGGATGTGGAAACCTTGCAAGAAGATCTGCACAAATGAATGGGGTTGGCAACCAAATGGCAAATGAGGTTTCATTTAGAAAACATTTAAATAATGCATTTCGGTGGCAAAAATATGAATGAATTCTACTCACTATAGAGAGAACCTCTGGGGGAATCTCGGATTGAAAAGGACCTGGGGGTCCTAGTAGATGGCAGGCCCAGCAATGGCATGCAATGCCAAGCTGCTTCAAGCAAAGCAAACTGAATATTGGCATGCATTAAAAAGGGGATTAACTCCAGAGATAAAACAATAATTCTCCCACTCTGGTCCGGCCGCACCTGGAGTATGCTGTGCAGTTCTGGGCACCAGTCCTCAGGAAGGTTGTGCTGGAACTGGAGACAGTCCCGAGAAGGGCAACAAAACGAATAAAGGGACTGGAGGACCTTAGTTATGAGGAAAGGTTACGAGCACTGAGACGGGACGCTTGAGAGGGGATATGTTTTGAATGTACAAATACCATACTGGTGACCCCACAATAGGGATAAAGCTTTTCCACGAAAGGGAATTTAATAAGACACGCGGACATTCACTAAATTAGAAGAAAAGTGGCTTAACCTTAAACTGCGTAGAGGGTTCTTTACTGTAAGAGAGGTTAGGATGTGGAATTCTCTTCCACAGGCAGTGTTTTTAGCGGGGAGCATCGATAATTGAAAAAAAAAATAGATAGGCACCTAAATTACCAGAACATACAGGGATATACAATGTAATACTGACATAAAATCACACACATAGGTCGGACTTGATGGACTTTTTTTTTAACCTCGCCTACTATGTAACTATGTAAGGCCGCGTACACACGATCAAAATTTATCTGCTGGAAACGGTCCGACGGACCGTTTTAGCAGATAAATTTGATCGTGTGTACGGGCGAGCAGACGGGTTTTTCCAGCAGACAAATTTTAAAGCATGCTTTAAAATCTGTCTGCTGGGAAACCATCCGTCTGATATGTCCGCTGGTTAGTACACTAACCAGCGGACATATCTGCCCGCACATGCGTCTAATGAATTCGACGCATGCGTAGAAGTGTTTTACTTCCTGGTGCGGTGACGTGGCGGCGTCAACGTCACCACCACGTCACCGCGCTGTCTGCCGGATGTGATTTTGGTTTGATCGTGTGTACACGATCAAACCAATATATCCCAGCAGACAAATCCGATCAAATCGGTCTGACAGACCGATTCTGACCGGATTTATTTGGTCGTGTGTACGCGGCCTAACTATGTGGCAGACTGCAAACTTTTGACAATTAAAGCCACACTTGAGGAATAAAGGTATCTTCTGGAAAAGGGCAGCTTATCACCCAATATTAATCTACACTGACCACAAGAACCTGGAATAAAACTACACCAGGCCAGGTGGGCACTGTTTTTCTTGAGGTTTGCCTTTCACATTACTTACAGGCCTGGATCAAAGAATCTCAAACCAGATGCACTCTCTCTCATGTTTGGCAATTCTGAAGAACCTTCTTCACCTGATACCATCCTGTCTTCAGGAAACTTTCTGCTGCTCCAGTGGGATCTGTTGTCTCAAATCAAGCATGCTTCTGTTGGGATTCTTTTGTCTCCTGGAATAACTTTACAAGTGAAAGATGGACTGTTATGGTGTAAAGATAAAATCTTTGTACCAGAAAACCTGTGTGTTACTGTTCTGGGCCTGTGTCATGACCATGCATTAGCAGGACATTTTGGGATCAGCAAAACCACTGAACTGACAGAACATACTTTCTGGTGGCCTAATCTGGAACATGACTGTAAAAGGTATGTTGAGACCTGCTCCACGTATATTTGTTAAAAACATAACAGGACCAGAGCATGGGGTCTGTTCAAGCTTCTGCCAATTCCAGACAGACCCTGGGAGATTATATCAATAGACTTCATTGCTTTCTTCATTAGAGGGTTACACCATCATCTTTGTATTGGTAGACCAGTTGTCAAAGATGCCACACTTTGTTCCAATGAAAGGCGCACAATCAGCCTTGGAGACAGCACGAATATTCATCAAAGAAATAGTAAGGATCCATGGAATTCCTGTTAAAATTGTGTACAATTGCGGGGTACAATTCACCTCCAGATTTTGGAGGGTGCTGTGCAAAAACCTTGAAGATTGAGCTTTCATTCTCAGCTTATCACCCACAAACTAACGGTCAGACTGAAATAACCAATCAGACCTTACAGCAATATTTACGTTGTTTTTCCTCTTTTTCTCAAGATAACTGGGTATCATTACTGCCGCTAGCTGAGTTTGCCAATAACAATTTAAATCATTCTACTACCAAGCAATCTTCTTTTTTTGCCAATTATGGATGTCAATAAACCTGGCACTCTTTTAGCTAGGACCTTGACAGGGTTGAAAACGCTAATCGCTCAAATTACAGCTAAGTCTTCCACTAAGTTGTCAGATTCAGCTGCTATTGCCCAGGAATTTCAAAACTTTTATAGCATTCTTTACAGTCTTCATAATCCCAAAACCCAGTGTTGTCCTTTTCATGCAGACCTGATATGCACTTTTCTTCCTTCCTCCGGCATGCCTTCTCTCTCTACACAGGTAAATGAGGAAATGGAAGCTCCAGTAACACACAACGAACTAGATATGGCATTAGATTTTTCTAAAGCAGGGAAGGCTCCTGGCCCAGGTGGGCTAACTCCTATTAAAAAACTTTTCAAGATGCCCTTTTCTCTTATTTTTTATGTGCCCACAATTCTACTTAGGCTGATATTGGGCTGCCGGAGGATATTTTGAGGGCTTACATTACAGTGATTCTGAAGCTGGATAAAGACCATGCCCAGTGTGGGAACTATTGACCGATAGCTTTTTTAAATGTGGAGCTAAAACTGTTCTCCAAACTATTAGCAAACATATTATTGCCATATATTTCCCAATTGGTACATGGAGACCAGGCAGGTTTTAACCCTCAGAGAGAGGCTAGGGATAACACCACAAAAGGATCAACTTGATTTACTCTGCCCACTCAAGGACCCGACCCATGTTGCCTTTATCAACAGATGCGGAAAAGGCCTTTGACCGGGTGGACTGGCAATTTTGACAGTCCACCCTAAGTTACATTGGCCTGGGTACGTATGCTGTCAGGGATTCAGGCACTATATTCATGACCTACTGCGACCGTCGAGTCAACGGAACCCATTTAGATTACATACTTCCCCCTGTTCAAAGGGACTAAACAGGACTGTCCCCTTTCCCCATTGACGTTCATTCTAACCCTTAAATCTTTCCTATGCATGGTTAGATCGGATATTACGATCCATGGGCTACAGGATTCAAACGTTGAACACAAGATTGCTGCTTATGCAGAAGACCTTTTATTTTTTCTTACAGAGCCGGAGCCTTCATTACCATGGCTACTTCAACTTTTTTCCCACTACGAGCGTCTTTCCAATTTTTCTTTAAACCTCAGCCTCCAGCCTGTGGAGCCTATGAGTATTCTTTTTTCTAAGGAGGGTATTACCAAGCTACAACATCTTTATCGATTTAAATGGGTTCAGTCCTTCATGAAGTACCCGGTGATTAAATTTACACTGGATACTGCCTTATTTTATGAGACTAACTTTTACCTGTTATGGACCAAAATAGGTTCACATCTCCATCTGTGGCAGACACTCACTCTTACATGGTTCTGTAGATGTACTGCATTTAAGATGACTATGCTCACTCAGATCTTATACTTGATGTAGGCATTAACTATTAAAACTCCCAAAGAATTTTTTCTCTCATGTCAGGCAATGCTGACCAAATTTATATGGAGCAATAAAGGGCCAGATTCAGGAACAGTTAGGCTGGCGGATCCAGTGATCCGCCAGCCTAACTGTGACTTTGAGCCGGCGTTTCTGTTTTCTGTAACCAGAAAACAAGAAACGCCGGGTTGAAGCTCCGATGCGAGCAGCGTAACTGAGTTTCGCCATCGCATCGTTACTTCAACTTAAAAATGGCGCCGGGGGCGTTCCCGCCGATTTACGCTCAAAAAATATGTTAATGAGCGGAAATCGGCAATTCACAATCGAATTCCGGCGCGACGCAATGACGGTACGACGTTTCCGGACGGGATACGCGGCGCATAGATATACCTACATGGGGTTGGAGTATCCTATGTTAGGTATAGGCGTCGTCATTGCGTCGGGGAAAAAAAAAAATCACGTCGCTTGCGTAAAAAGTTCATTAATGGGAATGTGACGTCATTGACGTTCATTCACAGAATTTGGAGCATGCGCACGGGGATGTTTGGACACTCGACGCATGCGCAGTACGTTGGCGGTGGGATCGCGCTTAGTTAGAATACTACACGCCCCGTACCCGCCCAATTTGAATTCCGCCGGCTCATTTGCGATGCGCTGCCGCAACTTTAGGAGCAAGTGCTTCCTGAATAACAGCACTTGCTCCTAAAATTTCAGCAGCGTAACGCAAATGAGATGCGTTACTCCAGAGCAAAGATGCTCTGCTCTACCTGAATCTGGCCCAAAGTGGCTAAACTTCGCCACTCTTTGCTAGTTTTCCCTAAACACCAGTGATGCATTGGTCTACCTGACCTGTTATCATATTACAGAGCTTTACATATGTCCTGGGTGGTAACGTGGTGTGCTTTTCTACAAACTAAACTATGGGCGCAAATTGAACAACAAGCAACACCGATTGCTTTGTCCGCTCTTCCTTGGGTCGCACATAAACTCTATCGTAGGATAAAGTTTCACCCCACTATTGGTGCCACAATTGCAGTTTTTACCCATATATTTACGCTGGAAGGTTTCGCCCCCTTTTCCATCACCATTGACACCAGTGTTCTGTAACCCTGGTTTAGACAATAACCAGATATGACAGGATTGGGAAGTACCAGGTGTATGCATTTTGCAACTCCCCAAGGCTGGATGTCTACCCAAGATATAGCTCTTTTCACACAGCCTCCTTTGAGTTCTTGGTTGGCCTTCCAATTGTCTCACTTTTGCAGTCTATACCAGACGCAGGATTATATATATATATATATATATATATATATATATATATATATATTATTATACATTGACAGCTTTTAAGCACTTTTGTGTGGAGGGCAAGTATGTACCAAATCTGCTATCAATCCTATGTAAACAGTTGACAGCGTAGTCGGAAGGCCATACCCCTTTAATTATTTGTCATTGGGAGTTAGACTTAAAGACGTAATTCTCAAGGCAGCAAATCAACAGATTTTTCTTTCTGACCCATTAATCATCTATAGCCAGTCACTCCCAGGAGTAGGTGCTGCAACAAAGAGCATGGGACACTCCTGCATATCTTCTGGCAGTGCCCCATGCTTAACCAGTTTTGGAAGGAGGTAGGGTACATTATTAAACATCTGACATCTGTTGATCTTGGCATTGACCCCTTGGGATACCTTCTAAACATCTAAACTTGGTGCCCCTATGTTGATACAAAAAATCTTTGACAGTACAATTGGTAAATGCCGCCCGGGCGTGCATCCTCGACCTTTGAAAGTGTACTACTATCCCAACTTTAAAACGCTGGTTTTTAAAGAACTGATGAAATTAGGACAATGGAAAACATGACAGCGTCTTTCTATGGAAGAAAGGATCAGTTCAGGGATGCATGGATGGCTTTTATTTGCTTGTCTCAATACACTGATGGTTCCCTGTCTAGTTCAACAGAACCCGGTGTACGGCCATGCGCCGTGTCCCTTCGTTGGTTTCCTGGGGGTGGGGGGACAGTGGATGGAGTGTAATTCTCAGCCAACCCTATTCTTCTCTTCTCCATCTGACTCTAATACCCTCCCAACTTCGTGTCCTTGTTTTTTTTTGTGTTTATTCTTTTCCCCTTGTTCGATTTATTTTTTGAGTTTTCCCTTCATATTGGATCCCACTGCTTGACCCCCCCCCCCCCATCCCAAGTTGGGGAACAGGAGAGGGACTTCCTTATGCTCATTAATTGGGGGAAAAGAAAGGAATAAAAAGAGAAAAAAATGTATTGTGTGACGAGGTTAGATCCTATCGGTTTGCTATATGAGGCACTATAACACATACCGACTGTGATTTCTAGTCCTAAGGATTAAAAAAAAAATTTTTTGCCACTTCTATTTCAAAAGTGGATGTTTTTGGAAACTGTCAAGCTGGTAATTGTTCACACTAGAACAACTGTTAAGGAAAAATATAATTATTATAGTGGTTGCACTAGTGTCATTCATTTGAATCTTAACCATGGCACTACCTGCCTGGAGTTTGCATGTTCTCCATGTGCCTGTATGGGGTTCCTCCAGGTACAACGGTTTCCTCTCACACTCCAAAAACATGCTGGTAGGATAAGTGTATTCTGTGTAAATTGTATAAGTATGTGTAAGTATGTCTATGTATGAATGTGACTAAGGGACCTTAGATTGTAAGCTACTTGAGAGCAGAGACTGATGTGAATGTACAAAATATGTGTAGAGCCCTGCGTAAATTGATGGCGCTACTATTACAGTACCTGTAATAAATACTTAAAATTTATGCTGCAATAATGTATTATAGATTTATGACACACGACATGCTTAGAGGCATGAAAAGGTCTTGTATCTCCATGCATGACATGAATAAACTCATCATTCCACCCAAACAAATAAAGCTAATACATTGTTTGTTATTTTTGGCACTGTAGTTATTTTTGGCACAATAGTTTGTAGCAAACACTGGGTGGTGTTTTCATGGAAAAGTCTATAGGTAAAGATTACTAACAAGGCATCTAACAATTCCAGGCAGAATTTCAACATAAAAGCTAGGTACTTAAGACTACTACCCAGAGCAGACTAGACGATCGATACTGACAACACATTCTAAAGGTATGTGAAGATTACATTTTACCTCTTTAGTTAATATTCACATGAGTATTTCTTAATTTTCATTGGCCAGTTGTGTGTTGAAATATATTTTGCTCCAGATGTTAACATCCTAATCAGTGTAAAATATCATGTAAACTTATGCCTGATATATATATATATAATTGTGCTCATAAGTTTACATACCCTGACAGAATTTATGATTTCTTGGCCATTTTTCAGAGAATATGAATGATAACACTAAAACTATTCTTTCACTCATAGTTAGTGTTTGGCTGATGCTATTTACCATATATACTCAAGTTTAAGCCTAGTTTTTCAGTAAATTTTTTTGTGCTGAAAATGCCCCCCTCGACTTATACTCGAGTCTGTGTACATCTTCAACTTTGTGCGTCTGATCTCGGCCAGCCATGGGTCCCCTGGACCCCAGCCTTCCTCTACAAGTGTGCAAAGTTTGTTGTCCGGGGGGGCCTACGGCCGAGGGAAAACTGATTTTTCAAAGCCGGGCACCCCTTCCATAGACTTCCATGTTAAACGGTAATTTCTCTGGTGATTTTGGGGACCCAGTACCGGCATTTCCTAGGTCCCCTGGACCCCACAACTTGGCACCCCTTCCATAGACTCCCATGTTAAATGTCAGCCTAGTCACACAGCGCCGGAGATCAGGTAGGGAGATTGGGCACAGTGAGGCATATGACACAGTGAGGCATGGGTACAGTAAGACACAGTGAGGCAAACTGAGGCACAGTGAGGCATGCAGATGGACACCCTAGGCTTATACTCGAGTCAATACGTTTTCAATTTTTTTTGGTAAAATTAGGTGCCTAGGCTTAAATTCGGGTCGGCTTATACTCGAGTATATATGGTATTATCAATCAACTTTGTTTACTCTTTTTAAATCATAATCACAACAGAAACTACCCAAATTACCCTGATCAAAAGTTTACATACCCCAGTTCTTAATACCATGTATTGCCCCCTTTAACATCAATGACAGCTTGAATTCTTTTGTGGTATTTGTGGATGAGGCTCTTTATCTTCTCAGATGGTAAAGCTGCCCATTCCTCTTGGCAAAAAGCCTTCAGTTCCTGGGCTGTCTTGCATGAACGGCACGTTTGAGATCTCCTCATAGTGGCTCAATGATATTGAGGTCAGGAGACTGAGATGGCCACTCCAGAACCTTCACTTTATTCTGCTGTAACCAATGACAGGTCGACTTGGCCTTGTGTTTTGGATCATTGTCATGTTGGAATGTCCAAGTACGTCCCATACGCAGCTTCCAGACTGATGAATGCAAATGTTCCTCCAGTATTTTTTGATAACATACTGCATTCATCTTGCCATCAATTTTGACCAAATTTCCTATGCCTTTGTATCTCACACGTCCCCATAACATCAGCGATTCACCTCCGTGTTTCACAGTAGGAATGGTATACCTTTTATCATAGGCCTTGGTGACTCCTCTCCAAATGTAGTGTTTATAGTTGTGGCCACAAATGTTTTCAGAGAGTCCTGTATTTCACCTGAAGTTATTTGTGGGGGTTTTTTTTGCATCCTGAACAAATTTTCCCGGCAGTTGTGGCAGAAATTTTAGTTGGTCTACCTGACAACGGTTTGGTTTCAACAGAACCCCTCATTTTCCACTCCTTTTCCACTCCTTGATTAGAGTTTGAACACTGCTGATTGGCATTGTCAATTCCTTGGATATCTTTTTATAACCTTTTCCTGTTTTATACAGTTCAACAATCTTTTCCCGCAGATCCTTTGACAATTCTTTTGCAGCACTGGATAAAGGATGCAAGGGTCTGCCAGGAGTCCACACATGCTAATTACAAGCAAATAGATCACAGGGGAAGGATGGTTACCTTCTAAAAGCCATTCAAACTCCTTTGTGTCAACTTGTGTGCATGCTATCAGACCAAAATAATCAGGGTATATAAACTTTTGATCAGGGTCCTTTGGGTAGTTTCTGTTGTCATTATGATTTTAAAAGAGTAAACACAGTTGATTGCTAATAAATAGCTTCAGCCAAACACTAACCATGACTGGAGGAAAGGTATGTAAACTTATGAGCACAACTGTATATATACACACACAGCGGGTAATATATGTATTAAACACGTCACCACCACTTGTCAGTAACAACACATGCAAGCTATACATACAAAGAAACCAAAAGAAATATGTTCAGAAATTGTTATGTGTAATAAAATGGAATGATGCAGGGAAAAAGTATTGAACACGCTAACTGAAATGTAATACCTGTATGGAGGAACTAGTCACATGCATTGCTCAGGTGTGATTTTGGCCCATTCTTCCACACAGTCTTCAAATGTTGAAGGTTCCGTGGGCCTCTTCTATGAACTCTGATCTTTAGTTCTTTCCATAGATTTTCCATTGGAGCCAAGTCAGGTGACATTCTAGCAGCTTTATTTTCTTTCTTTGAACCCAATTGAGAGTTTCATTGACTTTGTGTTTGGGATCATTGTTTTGCTGAAATTTCCACCCTATTTTCATCTTCGTCATTCTGATAGATGGCTGCAGATTTTTATCAAGAATGTCTTGGTACATTTTTCCACAAATCCTTTCAATGACAATAAGTTTGCCAGTACTGCACGCTGAAAAACAGCCCCACACCATGATGTTCCCACCTCCAAGCTGTTGGTATGGGCGGTGTTTTGGAGTGATGTGCAATGTCATTTGACCTCCAAACATGTTGTGTATTATGGCATCCAAAGAGTCCAATTTTGGTCTCTTCTGACCAGACTATCTTATTCCCGTATTTCACAGGCTTGTCTACATGTTGTGCAGCAAACATTAAGCAAGCTTCAACATGCTTTTTTTTTTGCGTGGTGAGTGTGCATACAGGCCATGGCGGTTGAGTGCATTACGTATTAAAACAATTGTACCTGCAAATTCCAGGTCTTTCAAGTGGTCCTTGGTTCTTGAACAACTCTTCTGAGAAGTCTTTTCACTCCTCTGTCAGAAATATTGTAAGGAGCACCTGATCGTTGCAGGTTTATGGTGAAATTATGTTCTTTCCACTTCTGAATTATGACCCCAACAGTGCTCACTGGAACATTCAGAAGTTTAGAAACCCTTCTGTAACCAATGCCATCAGTATATTTTGCAACAATAAGGTTGTGAAGGTCTTGAGAGAGCTCTTTGCTTTTAACCATCATGAGATGTTTCTTGTGTGACACCTTGGTAATGAAACACCTTTTTAGTTCAGTTGAGACTGAACCAGCTGATATTAATTTGCACTGACAAGGAGCAGGATTGCTTTCTAATTACTGATAGATTTCAACTGGTGTCTTGAATTGCCGTGCATTTTTGCACCTCCCTTTCTTTATGTGTTCAATACCTTTTGACTGTGTCATTCCATGTTATCACACATAGATTCATTTCTGAACGTATTTGTTTTTGTTTCTTTGTATGTATGGATTGCATGGGTTGTTACTGACATGTGGTGAGCATATCATGTCAATAGCACCTTTGGAAATATATTTACCTCGAAAAATTGTGACATTTTCAATACTACCGTATTTATCGGGGTATAGCGCGCTCCCGCGTATAGCGCGCACCCCTAAAGTGGCCCCCATTCCTGTGGAAAAAAAAGATTTTTATACTTACAGTTTTGGTGTCTTTCGCGGCGTCCATCATCGGCTTCAGGTGTCCTCTTCGTCGGGTCCGGCGTCCTTCTGCGGTGTCCTCCCCGCTCGATCCTCGCTTTCCCGAGCCGAGTTTGAATACTGCGCCTGCATATACCGAGCACAGTACACTCGTGTATAGTCTGGCAGGCTCGGCTCCTCTCGCGCTCACGTCCTGTACGTCCAGGACGTGAGCGCGAGAGGAGCCGAGCCTGCCCGACTATACGCGAGTGTACTGCGCTCGGTATATGCCGGCGGAGCATTCAAAATCGGCGCGGGAAAGCGGGTATCGGCTGTCCCCTCAAAATAACTCAACACACAGCCATTAATGTCTAAACTTCTGCAACAAAAGTGAGTACACCACTAAGTGAAAATGTCCATATTGGGCCCAAAGTGTCAATATTTTGTGTGTCACCTATATTTTCCAGCACTGCCTTAACCTTCTTGGGCACGGAATTCACCAGAGCTTCATAGGTTGCCACTGGAGTCCTCCTCCACAACATCATGGAGCTGGTGGATGTTAGAGACCTTGCGCTTCTCCACCTTCTGTTTGAGGATGCCTCACAAATGCTCAATACGGTTTTGGTCTGGAGACATGCTTGGCCAGTCCATCACCTTTACCCTCAGCTTATTTAGCAAGGCAATGTAAAATGTAAAACTTGTCCTCACAAACATTTTCAAAGTACTGTATATTTAAAGAAGACATTTCTCTTTGACTCCCATTAATAAATTGGGATTTATTTTTTATTTTACAGAACTACTGGGAGATGGATGAACTGGAAGATCAGATAGCAATAGTTGGAATAGGATGCCATTTTCCCGGAGGTGAGTGTCTGAAACCAAAGATGTTTCAAGAAATGTAAATAAATAGTTAAAGAAGAGTTCCAGGCATATTTATTTTTTTTGTTAAAAACACCCTGTAATTTCATTACCAAAATCAATAAAAAAAATAATAATAGCAATGTCATTTGTATAATTACCTGTATTTCTTTATAGCAAACTTTCTGTTCCCTGCCCAGCATGCTCCCTTCTACCTTGTGGGCATGTGAAGTCCAGTAGTAGCTTCTTCCTGGATAAGGTGCTACTGGCTACCTAGCATGCACCTTCTGATCTTGCGAATGCGCATAAAGCACAAAGCACAGCGCACGTATTGTCACTAAATACTAAAACCCAGATGCTGTCCTTGTGGCTTTTAAAATGTAACAATGCGTAATCTTTGTGTAGTTTACAAAAAAATTGCCTCTTTAGCCACCTTCACCACTGATCACTATTGCACAGACACTATAGTAACAATAGCCTGGTTACTCTTTTTATATGGGGCACTTATCGCTGGCTTGCATCGCATCATTTATTGTTAGGAAATAATGCAATGCTTCCAGCTGGAGATGACAAGCATCTCCCAGGAGGCATATCCCCTCAATGTCTGCCTCTTATTCAGGGCATGGTAACAATGGTAACATGGTTGTAAAATTGTGTAAAAATGTTTGTTATAAAAAAGTTAAAGCACCCTTGTCCACCCTTGCTTGCGCACAAATGCGAATGCATGTGCCGGTCACACACGCATATGTAAGAAGCATCCTCTAGTAGTGTGCTAGAGAGTATAGGTACATTTAAGCAGGCCTGGCTGGTTACTAGACCTGTTTGTTTTCATTATGGGCTGGGAGTGGCTCAGGGTAGGGCTCGTGCCTCACAGATAGTGTCATCAGGACCTCCCATTTCATTCCAGAGGCTTCTAGTGCTTTCTGGAAAAAGGGGTGGGAGGGGAGGTGGAGCCATCTGGGGTGTTTGAGGAGCCTTGATCAGTCCCCAATCTGGATTGGTAGGGGGCAGGCCTCCTTAAATACCCTGGGTCAGCTCAGCTGGGAAGAGTTTTCTGGTGGAGTTGGAGTGGCAGAGTATGGAGGCTGTCGGGGGCCTTTGGGGGGGGGGGGGCACATGACCTTGGGCTTGTGCTCGGGTGCAGTTGGGACCACATTCAAGAACACATAAAAAGGGTCCTGGACCAGAAAAGCAAGCAGAGGACAGTGGGAGAGAGCACTTCTAAGAGACTCCAGGGAGAACAACTGGTCGCCACAGCCAGGAGGGCTGGGGAGGCACACCTGAGAGGACTGGGAGCTTGCAGTCTGAGATAGGTGCAGAATCAGAAGTGTGGACTGTGGTGGAAGGGGCAGCAGAAAGAGACAGCTGCAGCCAGGAGGACTGGAAGGGCCTGAAGAGGGCGAACTGGGATCAGTAGCCATAGTTAGGGCAGCTATCACAAGGAATTTACTGCTACACCATTGGGGCCTGCGGTAAAAAGTCAGCTGGGAAATCCGTATGAGGCATAACTCTGCAGTTCCAACTTCCAGGTCTAATCTGCCCTGTAGCATCCTGCTCTAATGTGAACCAGCTGTCAGACAACACTTCTTGGGTACACCTACCAACTCTCTTGGGTATCATTTACAGTGTATTTCCACACAGGCATAGCAACGACAGGGACATTGATATCCTGAGGCACTGTTGACCACAGATGCAGGTCTATGGGAAACAAATATGGGTCCACCTATTCCACCATTACAATTTCAAGGTTTTTCCTCCTGAGAAATGGACTGTGTAAACAAACTGTACTTCTTTCTTTCCATTAAAAAGCTGTCTGAGCTACAGTAAAGGTTTTCTCCCTAGGTTGAGATGTGATTTCCAGACAGAAAATAGAATTTCCTCAGTCTCCTCCCTTTCAATGTCTAGATCCTAACATTATAACTCTGTCAGTAGCTAAGAGGCTGAAACAGGATGCTAGAAAGTAGATGCAGACCCTGGATGATGCCTGAACAAAGAAGATGAAGGCATTATCAGGGGAGTATTATGATCTCTTTAAGACGAAAAAAAAATATCTGCAAATGTACACACGATCGGTCAAACCGATGAGACCGGTCTGATGGACCATTTTCATCAGACCAAACCAATTGTGTGTGGGCCCCATCGGTTATTTATCCATCGGTTAAAAAAATTCAAACTTGTTTTAAAATTAACCGATGGATACCTAACCGATAGAAAGAAAACGATCTTTAGTAGGCACGTCCATTGGTTAAAAATCCACGCATGCTCAGAATCAAGTCGACGCATGCTTGGAAGCATTAAACTTAATTTTTTCCAGCACGTCGTTGTGTTTTACGTCACCGCGTTCTGACACAATCGTTTTTTTAACAAATGGTGTGTAGGCACGACTGACCATCAGTCAGCTTTATCGGTTAACTGATGGAAAAATCCATCAGACCGTTCTCATCGGTTTGGCCGATCGTGTGTACAGGGCATTAGTATACATTTATGTAACATGAAGTAGTATATGAGATGCTTGTTCCACTTTACCAATATATTGTTAGATGTTTTTGTTTGCTTATGTTTTAACTCTAATTATCTAATGACTACTTTAACAGGGGAGGGACTTGATAACTTTTGGAAAGTTATTGTTGAGGGAAGGAACTGCACAAGTGAGATACCAGAGGAAAGATTTAATTCCAAACGTTGGTGTGACCCAGATAATACCAAGCCAGGAAAAATATGCACCAGCAGAGGGGCTTTTCTAGAAGGGTAAGTGTATTCTGTAAGGTTTGAGACACAGCCCTAAATTGCTTGCCAGTAAAAATAAATAATGATTAATTGTAATAGTAGCTGGAAATGAAGGTACAGTAATACCTTGGATTGCGAGTAATGCGGTTAACAAGCGTTTCGCAATAGAAGCAATTTTTTTTAAATTCTGACTCGAGCAGGATTCAAGCCTCTGGGGTGTGCTGTACTGCATTTGGCCAGAGGTGCGGGGGCGACATTGACACTTTGAGCTGTTCGGATGCACTCAAAGCCACTTGGAAACACTCCGTCTCCAAGTGTCTCAGAGCCTCTGCGGGTGTCTCTGAGTGCATCCGAGTGGCTTTTGAGCAGTCTCCAAGTGTTTCCGAGTGTCTCCGACGCCCCCCCCCAAACCTGAGTTTTCATTGACTCCTATGGGAAAACTCTCTTTGATATACGAGTGCTTTGGATTACAAGCATTCTTCTGAAAGACTTATGCTCGTAATCCAAGGCACCACTAAATATAAATCAGGAGTAAACAGGAACTATTAGAAGAGACAAAAACTGTTCTCTATGATTACTAAATTTTTTTGCGCTATAAACAAAACAAAGAGTGACTGTTTTCATTGGTCAAAACCGATCGTGTGTGGGGCCCAAAGGTTATTTAACCATTCCGCATGCTCAGAATCAACTTCATTTTTTTCAGCACGTCGTTGTGTTTTACGTCACCACGTTCTGATACAATAGTTTTTTTTAACTGATGGTGTGTAGGCACATCAGACCATCAGTCAGCTTCATTGGTTAACCTAAGACAACTGTCCTTCAGACTGTTCTCATCGGATGGACTGATCGTGTGTACGCGGCTTTAAGACCCGGACCATTAGGAAGGTAAAGGACCTGGTCAGATTTTGCGATGTGGCTTCCAAACAAAATTGGCGTCCTTTTATCCCCACAAATACAGCTTTCTTTTGGTGGTATTTAATCACCTCTGCGGTTTTAATTTTTTTGAGCTATAAAAAAAAATAGAGCGACAATTTTGAAAAAAAAAAAAACAATATTTTTTACTTTTTGCTGTAATAAATACCCCCAAAAAAGACATTAAAAAAATAAATTCTCAGTTTAGGCCGATACGTATTCTACATATTTTTGGTAAAAAAAAAATAAGCGTTTAACGATTGGTTTGCGCCAAATTTTTTATAGCGTTTACAAAATAGGGGATAGTTTTATGGCATTTTTATTAATATTTATTTTTTTCTACTAATGGCGGGGATCAGCGATTTTTTTTCGTGACTGCGTCATTATGGCGGACACATCGGACAATTTTGACCCATTTTTGGGACCATTGTCATTTTCACAGCAAAAATTGCTATAAAAATGCCTTGTTTACTGTGAAAATGACAATTGCAGTTTAGGAGTTAACCACTAGGGGGCGCTATAGGGGTTATGTGTGACCTCATATGTGTTTCTAACTGTAGGGGGGCGGGCTGGATGTGTGACGTCACTGATCGCCTTTCCCTATGTCAGGGAACAGACGATCAATGACAGCGCCACTGTGAAGAACGGGGAAGTGTGTTAACGGAGCTTTGGACCGGGCGCGCGCGATCTACGGCTGGGCAATTAAAGAGGACGTACAGGTACGTGCCTGTGCCCAGATGTGCCATTCTGCCAACGTAAATGTGCAGGAGGCGGTCCTTAAGTGGTTAATAAATATCCCCAAAAAATATATATAAAACATTTTTTTTCCCCTAGGCCTATATGTATTCTTCTACATATTTTTGCTATAAAAAAAAAAGGCAACAAGAGTATATTGATTGTTTTTCGCAAAAGTTATAGTGGCTACAAAATAGGGGGTAGTTTTATGGCATTTTTATTATTATTATTTTTTTACTAGTTATGGCGGGGATCTGCACATTTTATCGTGACTACGACATTATGCCGGACACATCAATAACTTTTGATGCTATTTTGGGACCATTATCATTTATACAGTGATCAGAGCTATAAAAATGCACCGATTTCTGTGTAAATGACACTGTCAAGGAAAGGGGTTAACCACTAGGGGGTGAGGAGGGGTTACGTGTGTCCTAGGGAGTGAGTCTAACTGTGTGGGGGCTGGGCTACCTGTGACACAACACTGACCACTTCTCCAGGGAGCAGAAGATCACTGTCCTTTCACAAGGCATTACCCCCGTTATGCCTCTCAGTGACACGATCGTGGGCTGCTGGCGAACATTGAGTTCGCGGGGCCGGCAACCACGGTCACGAAGAGTGTGGCGGGCGTGCGTGTGCACTTGTCGCACAGATTCTTAAAGGGGACTTAAATTGAATGCTCACAATGCTCAATGAATATGGCAAAGCTGTGTTAGTTTAGAATGCCCTTCAACATGCAAGAATGTTTTGATTTTTTTAAGAGTTTTGTTTGCACATGAATGATGTGAACATAGGCATGTGCATGGGGTGTGCTGGGTGTGCCTGGCCACACCCTAATCACCCGGGGATGTCTCCCGAGATCTGCTCTGAAATGTTACAACCAGGCATTGTGTAGCCCACACTGCCTGTGAAACAATAAGCTGATTGTAATGCGAGATTCGCTCAGTGTGTGAAACTGTCAGCTAATATAGCTAATATAACGGCTTGCAGAGAGAGAGAGACCAGCTGTCACAATTCCGCGGTGATTTTGGGGGTGGGCGGGACCGAACGGGGCAATAAACACCAGCCAATGGGATGGGGTCTGGGCAGGCCGCTATACTGTATATATGTGGCTTTGCCCCATTTGTTAAGAAGCCCAATCATTGGCTGGTGCTTGATAGCTGCTCGGTCCTGCCCACCCCAGGTCCTGCCCCCCGTGTCATCACCGCAGAGTTGTGACAGCTGATCTTCTCCCTGCATGCAGTTACATTAGCTGACAGCTCCACACGGTCATGAAGCTCATGACAGGGTCGCGCACGCATGCGACCAGTCGGCGGTAAATTAAAGGGGATGTACCATGTCCGTGCCATTCTGTCGATGTAAATCTGCGTGCGGTGGTCCTTAAACGGTTAAAGGGTAAAAGATACTCACCCTCCCCAAAAGTGTACACAAACATTCATTAATTTTAGGAGATATGCATACACAATATAATCTTCAGCAGGTCAAATCGCATAAATAAATTGTTCCTTTCAGCCACTCATCGGTTCACTGCCTCAGATATTCACATGGTTATGCCAGTGTTTCAAATGGTTATGCTGTAGTGTCATGCCGACACTAAGAAATTAAGTTAATACAATGTATTAGCACTGGTGGCATCAGACGCAACCACAGGCTGTGAGTGGATGGGCTTGTGTGGTATGAAGTCACTTAAAGTGGAGTTTCCATCCCAAATATTTGTTTTCATTATTGTGCTCATTAGACCTAAAAAAGTTTAAAAAAAAAATTTTACTCATCTGAAAATGCCTGTTGCTATGCGGTCCCACAAAATCTACCCTTGGAATCACCTAGGATTCTGACATCATCTCCCTCTAATTCTCCTGGGAAATGTGTGTCATCACTTCCCAGGATGCAGTGTGCTACTCAATTATCACTCCCCATCCAAGACTTCCAGGAAGTAAGTGCTTGTAGGCTTCACAATGCCCACAAGCAAATGACAACCGTGTGGACCTAGTTTTAAAAACTATCTTTTATGCATAACTATGCAGAGCGGCGGCGGATTGTAAAATAGTAAGTGACCGGATTTATATTAGAAAAACAATCTTTTTTGAATAACTATGCAGAGCGGCGGTGGATTGTAAAATAGTAAGTGACCGGATTTATATTAGAAAAACTATCTTTTTTGAATAACTATGCAGAGCGGCGGTGGATTGTAAAATAGTAAGTGACCGGATTTATATTAGAAAAACGCAAGATGAAAGGACATACATTTAAAAAATGCTAATTGTGGTTGGAACTCCGCTTTAAAGTGTGGCCCCCCCCCCACGCATTTCAACACCTGTCATCAGGAGGAGGCGGACACTGGGTGCTGATTTTGCACATTTAAAGATTTGGACAGCACATTACACTTTGCCCTGGAGTGGAAATCATGGACTTTTGATTTGCCTAGACATTTTGGACATTTTATTACTTGAATGTTTTATGGACTGTGAAAGAAATTCATTATTGTTTAGGTTTTATTTATTTTGTGTATTTATTTATTTTGTCAATTCACTATTTTTACCAGATGGTTTATTTATTTATCATACTGAATAATGTATCAGATTATGAATTTATTATGCACTTGTTGATTGAAATTAGATGATATTTATGCACTTTTAAGTAAAATTTGAAGGAGACCATCAATTAGTTTAATATTTTTTGGTTGCACACCTGGGAGACTGTGTCACTTCCAATATCTGACTTGGAAATCTTGTGGAAATACTGTATATATAAACATTTGTTAAAGGGGTGTTCCAGCCAATGTTAGTGTTTATTAAAAGTCAGCAGCTACAAAAAGTGTAGCTGCTGGCTTTTAATAAACACTCACTTACCAGCTCCAGCGTTCCAGCGACGCACCGACCGGGGCTCCGCTCTTCTCCCCCCCCCTCCCTGGCCAGCGTCCTCATCACAACTGTGGGCACCCGGCCGTGACAGCCTTCGGCTTCACAGCCGGGCACCCACTGCGCATGCGCGAGCGGCACTGCGCATGCACGAGCGGCGCGGCCCGCCACTGATTGGACAGGCGATCGCATGGGACCTGTCATGTGTCCCATGCGATCGCCTACAGGGAGGGGCTGCTGTAGGCGATTAAGCTTAATCGCCTAACCAGCCCCTCGGCGGGAGCAGGAAGTGGGACAGGAAGTCCCACTCCTCCTGAAGCCCCCACTCCCCCCCCCAAAAAAATTACATGCCAAATGTGGCATGTAAGGGGGAAGGGAGTGGGTTGAGCGGAAATTCCAATTTTGGGTGGAACTCCGCTTTAATATGTAAAATACAACAAAGTCTAAACATAAAGAAATCAACCCAAAGAAAAAAAAATTGTAGAAATTCTGAAATAATTTATAGTCTTGTCAAAATGGGTGTCATAATGCAACGAACCTTGTTTTTTTGCACCCTAGAGTTCATATGTTTGACAACAAACTGTTTGGAGTTCATAATTCTGAGTCTGACCGCATGGATCCACAGCACAAATTACTGTTGGAATGTACATATAGGGCTCTCGAAGATGCTGGGTACCCCATGGAAAGCATCAGTGGAAGTGAAACCGGAGTCTTTATAGGTAAGGAAAGTACAAGGCACTTGACTGGTATGTATGCTCTGTTCATAATATAATCCTTAATTTTAGCAGTATCTCAGGTCAGGCATGCTTGGCTTGTAAAAGACAGTGAAGAACATGAATTATATTAAAAGTTCAGTAACCACTTGCTGGTGATATCTTTGTAGATTGAAAACAGGGTAGCATAAGATGAGGAAGGTGTGTGTGTGTTTGGGGGGGGGGGGGGTAATGGGGCAGGGGATGATAAAGGTACAGTAACACTTTAAGCTAAGTAAACATTTACAAAATACACATTCCCCATTCTTCTTGAAAAAAAAAAAACTCCTTTTATTTTGCAGGTCTCATGAACAAAGATGCAGAATTTGTTTATAATAATTCTGCTGAAACTATCAATCACTTCAGTGCAACAGGCACTGCAACGGGCCTAGCAGCAAATAGGATATCATACCAATTCAATTTTACGGGACCTTCTATGTCAATTGATGCTGCCTGTGCTTCCTCTCTTGTTGCACTAAATTATGCATGCCAATCCATCAGACAAGGTACTGTATACTCAAGCCCACCATAGCAGTGGGTGATCGGATTGTATTAGCCTTTCAAGCATCTATTCAGGACAATACTTCCCTAAAACAAAAAGCTGCTTTGTACATCCCTTCATGGTTTATGTAATTGAGGGCAGTTGACTAAAGATACCTCCAGTACTAGCTTATCATTGGAAAACAATAGTGTACATTTAGAAAAGGTTACTTAAAACCCATTTGCTTAGCAGTGCCTGTAGGTGCCTAGTAAGAAAACCATACACTGCAAGGAATGAAAAAAAAAATGGTCGTGTGTGGGCTTTAACCCCCCTGGTGGTATCCCCGAGCGTGACTCGGGGTGTTTTTTTTTGTTGCTGAAATCGGTATCCCCGAGTCACGCTCGGGGTAGCTATGCAGAGCCTGCAGCGTGCGCTGGCTTACCTTGTTCCTGGATCCAGCGATGCATCCACGCTGTGTGAGCCAGTGGGTGCTCACTCGATTCACACAGTGTCCCCGTGTGCCGTCGATCTCCGTTCCCTGCGACGTTACGACGCAAGGGGGCGGAGAACGGCGCCAAATTCAAAAACGTAAACAAACACTATACATACAGTACACTGAAATCTTATAGATTACAGTACTGTATGTAAAAAATACACACCCCCTTGTCCCTAGTGGTCTGTCCAGTGTCCTGCATGTACTTTTATATAATAAAAAATGTTCTTTCTGTCTGGAAACTGTAGATTGTCCATAGCAACCAAAAGTGTCCCTTTATGTCAAAAATTGTTTTAGATCAGCTAGAAATCAGCGATAATAAATTATAATCACTTGCAGAATTGAGCGATAGTGATTTGTGGGGAAATTCGTCATAAAAAAAAAAGTAATGACAGCGACAATTCTGCAAGTGAGCAAATTTCAGTGATTTTGAGTTGATTACATTATTGAATATTTTTCATTATAATTACATTATTATTTGTTATAATTATTTATAGTTATTTATTATATTAAAATTTATGATTTTGTTTTTCAAACTTTATCATACCTGGGATATCTTGTTTGGACAGATTTAAGCGAGTTATTCCTAAGAATTGCAGGCCTACAGTATAAAACGCCAAATTTCAATGCAAAAAATTGTACCGCTTTTGGTATGTAATTCCAGACAGAATCATACCGCCAGGGAGGTTAACGACATGAAAAAAAACGCGCATGCTCAGAAGCAAGTTATGAGACGGGAGAGCTCGTTCTAGTAAAACTAGCACTCGTAATGGAGTAAGCACATTCATTACGCTGTAACAGACTGAAAAGCGCAAAATCGTCTTTTACTAACACGAAATCAGCAAAAGCAGCCCCAAGGGTGGCGTCATACGAATGGAACTTCCCCTTTCTAGTGTTGTCGTACGTGTTGTACGTCACCATGCTTTGCTACAGAATTTTTTTTTTCACGATCGTGTGTAGGCATGGCCGTTTTAACGATCGGGTTGAAAAAAAATTTGTTTTTTTCTAGACCATTAAAAACATAATTTTTTACAACACGAAAAACTGTTGTGTGTATGCGGCATAATAACCAGGTTGTATTTGTAGTAAATACTATCTTTATATAAGTCCAATCAAAGGTGATCATTTAGTTATAGTTAAAGTTTGGTGGGCTCAGTTTGCCCTGATGCCTTATATATCTCCAACAGTGAGATCCTCTGTCCTATTTCCTGATTCTGCTTCTATCAACTTGGAGATTTTGGGTGTTCCCTTTGTGTGTTTCATATCCTCATGTTACATGCTTTATAATATAAAGTACACAAAGAAATTCAAAATACATAGTAAAAACCAAGCATAATGGCCACAGCAGATGTGTGACCCAAAAATAAAGCATATAGTATTCCACAAAATATTAGATAGTTTCATTTTACAGCATCTACCAAAAATGGATTTATTTTATATTCTGAATAAACTGGTCCTTACAGGAGAAGTATGGGTAAAGTGGAAAAAAAAACAACCCTTAACCACTTAAGGCTCAAGCCTCTTTCTGAGAATTGGTGTTTACAAGTTAAAAAAAATGTTTTTGATAGAAAACTACTTAAAACCCCCAAACGGGGGGCGTGTCCTGGCTATGGAGGAGTGAGGACGTGTACATCTGCTGCTCCGTTCCACCGCTGCACACTATCACAGCTACGGGAGTAAATCTCACCCGATTGCCGCACATTATGTCCCAGAAGGTCCGGGCGTCCTCGCAGCCCCCCCGAGCGGACCGCACAAGGCAGGGACACCTGGATTCCTTCCTTATGGAGCCGGGTAGACGCGGCCGCGAGGCCTCCAAGATGGCGCCGGCCGGGAAACAGCAGGGCACGGCTAGAGCCTCTAAATCATCGCCAGCTGCTGCGTGCTCTCCTGTGCCTTCTCCAGCGTTGGTGAGTGACTCAATGGCCCCTGTCTCTCCAGGCTCTCCCTCCTCTCTGATGGGTCTGTCGGATGATCCTGACCCCCTGGAGGACATGGACATCAGGCGCCACATCTGGGCCCTCCCCACTAAAGCTGACCTTGAACGCTTTGCAGACCGCGTTGAGAGGGCTCTGAAGGAGGATGTAGCACAGCTTAAAGCTGACACTAACCACCTGGGTAATAGAGTAGAAGCCATGGAGCAGAGGCTGGATGATGATGTCCTACCAGTCATCTCTCAACTGCAGGAGAAATGCACTGCTCAAAGTCGCCAGATTGAGGCCCTGATATGCCACTTAGACGACATGGAGAATCGCAGCCGCAGGGCGAATATTAGGATACGGGGTCTGCCTGAGGCGACGGGGGCTAGAGACATTATTCCTACTCTAGAAGGTATTTTTAGGGAAGTTTTGGGTCTGCCTGCCACGGCTGTGGTGGAGATTGACCGCGCACACAGAGCTCTTAAGCCCCCATCTCAAGACGTGAACAACCCGCGAGATGCCATTTGCAAACTTCACAAGTACACGCTTAAGGACCGTATTATGCAAAAACTGCGTGGTAAACCCTATTTTGATTTTGACGGTGCGCACTTGTCCTTTTACCAAGACATTTCCAGACGCACACTTATGCAGCGGCGCTCACTGCGCCCTCTTCTGATGGCCCTACAAGATGCGGGTCTGTCATATCGCTGGGGCTTCCCCTTTTATCTACAGGTCACTAAACAGGGTAAAACCATAACCCTTCGCACGAAAGACGACCTACCGAACTTTCTCTCCTCGCTAGATCTGGACCCAGTGGATTTCCCAGACTGGAGGACCTCATCGGATCTTCCCGTTGCCTCCCTTCCATCCTCGGGGCCTTGGCAATCCGCCAAGCGCAGGAACCGCAGGCGAGGACGTGGACGACCCATCTCTGGATCCTCGCAGGAACCGTCCTCCATTGGAGACTGATGACCTTCCCCGTGTTTGCCCTACCGCTCTTGTTGATCTCCGGCCGGAGATGACTGGGTCTTCCGGACGTTGACCCACTGACTCTGATCTGCATCAGGCCTGCTGCTCTTCGACCCCTTGTGGATGTCCCGCCAGTGTTTGATGACTTCTTGTTTTTCTCCCTCTCCCATATCTGATGCGGTGGATGGCGGCGGATGACCCCCTTTTCCTCTTCCCATGTTGGCCACGTTCCCCCAATAGGTTACCCTCTCACTTTGGGTATTGGTCCCCATTGGGACCTTGGGCTGAGGTCCGGGCCCCCTCTCCAACCACGATTGGGGTCCCGGACAGGGTCCATAGTGATTCTACTGTACTATATGGCTTCGGCCATTTTGTCTTACATGTGTTTTTATGTTTGCCTAATGCTTGTTTTTTTTCTTCTCTTCCCTTCCCATGGCTTGTTCTCTCTTTTCTCACTTTTGTCCTCTCCTCCTCGCTCTTTCCTTTCTTTCCTTCTCTTCCTTCCTCTTCCTAGGTGCAACTTCCTAATCTGCCTTCCACGACGGGCGCATCACAGCGATCAGCAATTCCATTCTCTCCGACTCCCCCTATGGCCACTTTACAGGTAAGCTCTTATAATGTCAGGGGCCTGTGCTCTCCTCACAAGCGTGGCAAGCTTTGGTGGGAATTGAAGCGACTGAAGACGCAGGTGGTCTTCCTACAGGAGACTCACTTCACGTCTCGGTTGCTTCCCAAGCTTCCTACGCATATATTTAACCAATGGTTTCTTAGTACATCCCCGACCCCTAAATCCAGAGGTACTGCTATTGCCATACATAAGTCGTGCCCCTTTCAACCTACTGACTCTAGGATTGATCCTCTAGGCCGATATGTGTTCCTGAAGGGTTCCCTGGCGGGTCATAAATACACGTTCGCGTGCGTCTACGCCCCTAACGCTAATCAATTGAGTTTTCTCGACTCTACATTGGAACGCCTGGGCGAGTTTAGGGAGGGTTTCTTGATTCTCGGCGGGGACTTCAACGTTAGCCCTGATCCTTTGCTCGACACCTCCCATGCTAGACCCCCGCACTCCTACGCGTTCCTTAAACACTTCCGCAAATCCCTTCAGGCTCTCCTCTTGACAGATAGCTGGTGCCTATTGCACCCCACTGACCGTGATTTTAGCTACTATTCTAGTGTACACGATGTATACACTCGCATAGACCACCTATATGTAGACCGAGACGCCCTGGAGCTGTTGAGGTCTGCCTCTATAGGTTCTATCACCATCTCGGACCACGCGCCGGTGTCGGTCGTCCTTGCATTACCCTCGGGATCTCGTCGCGCCTGGACGTGGCGGCTGAATGATAATTTGTTGGACGATGTGGGGGTGGTGGGTGAGGTTTCGGACACATTGACCCATTATTTTGCTGAGAACTCCTCTGATGACGTAGGCGAGGGCATACTGTGGGAGGCCCATAAGGCTGTGGTTAGAGGAGCGCTGATCTCCCATGGGTCCCGGCTGAAGCGGGAGCGCATGGCGGACTTTCAGCGGGTCTATACTGCCCTCCAAAATGCAGAACTTCGTCATAAGGCGACAGGAGGGCCGAGAGCGCTGGAGACTTTGACTGAACTGAGAGGGCTGCTCTCGCGCCTTTTAGATAGGCAGGCACGTAAACATCTCCGATATATGTCCCATAAGTTTTATGAACATGGGAACAAATGCGGACGTATGCTGGCACGGGCGCTTAGGACACGATCTGCGCGGATGCATGTCCATAAGTTGTCCACCCTATCGGGAGAACCGGTGGTACTATCCTCCAAAATTGCAGCGGGCTTTCGGGACTATTACGCTAATTTGTATAACCTGAACCCTGAACTGACTCCCTCCACACGAGACGCTAGGAGCCAAGAGATTCACGACTACTTGACCTCGTCTGGACTCCCCTCGCTAACGGAGGACCAGTCCTCAACCTTAGAATTGCCGATTACCCTGACTGAACTTAGGTCAACCATAAAATCCTTGCCCAATGGGAAGAGTCCGGGCCCGGACGGGTTCACTAAGACCTACTATACAACCTTCCTCTCTCACCTAGAGACTCCCCTACTCTGCTATTTTAATTCTGTAGCCGGAGGCAAGGCTATCCCTTCGGAAGCATTGTTGGCCCACATCACGGTGATTCCGAAGGAGGGCAAGGACCCTGCTGTTCCGCAGAGCTACCGCCCTATTTCCCTCCTTAATTTGGATGTGAAGGTCCTAGCGAAAATATTAGCCAATAGACTCAAACTGTTGTTGCCTGAGCTTGTGCACCTTGATCAGACTGGCTTTATTCCGGGTAGGGAAGCCAGGGATAATTCCCTGAGAGCGGTCCAACTTATCCATTGGGCTCGCTCCCGTGCACTCCCTCAGCCTTACCTTGTCCTTTCAACCGATGCCGAAAAGGCTTTCGACCGAGTTGATTGGTCGTATCTACGAGAAGTACTTGGTCATCTGGGACTGGGTCCTCGCATGCTGGCTTCAATTTTAGCCCTATACTCTGATCCATGTGCACAGGTGAAGGTGAATAGCACCCTTTCTACCCGCTTCCCCATCCGGAACGGTACGAGGCAGGGGTGCCCTCTATCACCCCTTCTTTTTGCCCTGGTGCTGGAGCCTCTGCTCCGCACCGTTAGGGCCAATGTGAACATTAGAGGTCTGCGGGTTGGAGATACGGAACATAAGCTTTCAGCTTATGCTGACGATGTTCTTTTCCACCTTGTTAACCCACTGACCTCGTTGCCCAACCTGCTGAAGGAACTTAATCATTTTGGAACCCTGTCTAATTTTAAAATAAATTATGGGAAGTCTGAGATCCTCCCCATCACTTTGCCTCCGGATTTACAGGAGAGACTTTGTGACGCCTTTTCTTTCTCGTGGGCCAGGACATCCCTGCGCTATCTAGGAATACAGCTTACGGACAGATATGACGCCTTGTACCACGCAAACTACCCTCCCCTACTTGCTGCGATTAAAACAGACCTTTCTCGATGGACTAGAACTGCCTTCACCTGGTTTGGCCGGGTGAACGTGATAAAAATGAACATTTTGCCCCGTATCCTTTTCTATTTTCAGATGCTACCGATCCGCCTGCCCCGACAATTCTTTGACCGTGTTTCCAGCATGCTGACTGAGTTTGTCTGGAATGCGCGTAAGCCCCGGATAGCCCTTGCAACACTGAAACGACCTAAGACAGAAGGGGGTCTAGGGCTCCCTGACGTTAGGCGATATTACAGGGCGACGGTTCTCCAGCGACTGCTCAATTGGCGTTTTAATTCCCACTCAAAGCTTTGGGTTTCCTTGGAGAAACGCCTCGCAGGTAGGAACCTTTCGTACGCTCCATGGTTGCCCCGGGAGTATAGAGGACTGTCTGAAACGACTTCCCCGCTGACGATCCATGCGCTCTCGGTCTGGGATAGGGTTAATGCTCTGCTAAAACTGGCCCCCCCTATGTCCCCCCTGGCAGCGCTGGGCGGCTTTCTCTGGTTCCCCCCGGGGGAACAGACGGCCTTTTTTGGGTCGTGGGTGGACGATGGTGGCGCCAGTTGCGGCAAGCTCATGAAGGACGGTAAACTTATGGAATATGAGGCCCTTCCTGTGGGGCGACAGGGCCCTCGAATGAATTATTGGCGCTACAGGCAACTTCACCACTTCTTTATGAAGCATGGTCATACGATTAGGAACCCCTCCTCCCTCACCCCGTTTGAATGCTTTTTTGTTAGTGATGACCCTGTCCCTCACCTAGTTTCAGAACTATACCGCTTGCTGGGTTCCGCTGCCCCTCTGTCCACACCCGCCTACATACGGAGATGGGAGAGAGATCTTGATCAGGTCTTTACGGACGATCAATTGACCCACCTGTACCACCTTATTCACACTTCCTCCATGGATTCCAAAACCCAGGAGACTAATTTTAAAATTCTGTCCCGCTGGTACCGTGTACCCGCGGACATGGCTTGTATTTACCCCGCTGAGTCGGGGCTGTGTTGGCGTGGTTGTGGACACAGGGGTACGCTACTTCATATATGGTGGGACTGCCCCTTAATAAAGCCCTTCTGGGCAGACGTAAAGGACCAGATATTGATGATCACAGGAGTTGATATCCCCCTCTCTCCGGTGCACTTTCTCCTCCACGTCCCGACTATACCTCTTAGTCAATATAAGAAGAGTGTACTGCCACATCTACTTAATGCGGCCAAGAGACTGCTTCCGATTTACTGGAGACGGACTACGGTTCCTAGTCGTGAGGAGTGGACCCGGGGGGTGAGTGCGATCGGAGAGGCGGAGGATTGGGTGGCGACCTGTCGTAATCGCCGTGAACAATACTTAGCAACATGGGCACCTTGGACTGATTATGTCTCAGACCCTAAATTTGTTCCCTCTAGTTTAGATGTTGCTCTGCTGGAATTGGCGGAGCCTTCCCTTAAAGCTCGTAGGTTGCAGGCTCTCGACAGGTGAGGAGTTGGCCCTCTTGGTGGTTCATGGCTGAGGTGACAGGATGGTGCTGGTACTTCGGACTGGAGAGATGCGCCCGACGTGGAGGTGGACTCTTTTTCCGTTGGCTTAGAGGTACGCACCGCTCTCCTTCTCTTCCTCCCTCTATCCCCCCCTTTATCTCTCCCCCACTCTCTCTATCTTCCGTTTCTGAATGCACTATCCTGCGATCTTTCCACCCCCTTTCCCCCCCCCCCCCTTTTTTTTTTTTTTGGAGTTTTTACCCCCCTCCTCTTCCTTTTACTTTTATATGATTTATTGCTGATGGGATTTATTTGTTGGTATGTAGTGGGTGTTATGGGGAGCTACTCGGAGCATATAGCTGGACCACTGTTGGTCCCGTAACCTGACATGGGGACGTCGTGTGGTCACTCGCCCTTGGTCCCTCTGGCTCGCGGGGGGTGGTGGGTGGTAGTTGGAGGCCTTGGTGCCCCCCCCCTCCGCCCTGACCGTGGGTTATGGGCCCGGGCTCGGGCTCTGATGTTTCCATTTTGGTATTTAGTATTTATTTTTTATTTTTATTTTTCCCTTTTAAAGCTCCCCTTCCATGATGCCTGCCCCCGTCTCTTCTGAGGCTGCCACCCATCTAACTATCTTGCTACCCCATTGCTTTGAGGATCGCTGTAGCTGCTGGGGCCTCCTTAGATGGTTGGTGGCTGTAGCGACCCCTTGAGTTATAACCGCATGTGTTATTGTTTAGACACACGTGTTCAACGCGATCTGTTTAAGATTTGATTATGACTGTTGGCAGCCCTGTGAGGCTTTCGTTTAAGTATGCAGAATCCTGTTGGACATGCTTGTCCTTTGTTTGTATGATTTTCTCCTTTATTTGGTTTAATAAATACTGATTACACAAAAAAAAAACCCCAAACATTATGTATATTTTTTTCTAATACCCTAGAGAATAAAATGGTGGTCATTGCAGTCTTACAAGCGCACTTTTTGGGGGGGAAAAAAACACTTTTAATTAAAAAATAAGACAACAGTAAAGTTACTGTAGCCCAATTTTTTTACATTGTGAAAAATAATGTTTTGCCGCGTAAATTGATACCCAACATGTCATACTTTAAAGTTGCGCCCGCTTGTGGAATGGCGACAAACTTTTACCCTTAAAAATCTCCATAGGCGGCTTTTAAATTTTTTTACAGAGTAGGTCTAGGGCTAGAATTATTGCTCTTGCTCTAACGATACCGGTGATACCTCACATGTGTGGTTTGAGCACCGTTTTTATATGCAGGTGCTGCTCATGTATGTGTTCACTTCTGCCCGCAAGCTCCTCTGGACAGGGCTATTTAAAAAAAAAAATATGTTTGTTTATTTATTTTACTTTTAATTTTCATTTTGACACAGTTTAAAAAATAAATACAAATTGTGTCACTTTTATTCGTATTACAAGGAATGTAAACATCCTTTGTAAATCAGATCTCACATTTACACTAAAATTGTATATAAATGTTTTATTTTTTTATGTCATTTAAAAAAATATATAAAAACAATGTCCCTTTAAGAGCATTGGGAGTGACATTTTGACGTCGCTTCCACCCTGCAATGATATGGAGATGGGTGGGGGCCATCTTCTCCTCACTCGTCTCCATGTCAGCCCAGGAAACAGATCCGATCGCCTCCGCCGCTGCCAACAGCTCCAGTAAGTGGTGGAGGGCACCGGAGAGCGGCTGGAGGGGGGAGGCCTCTCCCGCTGCTGATAAATGTGATCTTGCGGCAAATCCGCTGCAGAGACCACTTTTATCTGAAAGCTAACCGCCCACTCTTGAAGAGGATACTGGGGTTGCGGTAGCTAGCTGCTACCATAACAACGGTATTCCTTTTCAAAGTAGCGAGGTATAACGACAGCGGGCGGTCTGTAAGGCCGCGTACACACGACCGGTCCATTCGATGAGAATGGTCCGACGGACCGATTTCATCGGTTTACCCCTGAAGCGGCCTGATGGTCTGATGTGCGTACACACCATCAGTTCAAAAACCGATCAAGTCCAACACGGTGACATAAAACACAATGACTTGCAGAGAAAAATGAAGTTCAATGCTTCCAAGCATGCGTTGACTTGATTCTGAGCATGCACGGGTTTTGAACCGATGCTTTTGCGTACTAGCCATCGGTTTTGACCGATCGGTAGGCGTCCATCGGTCCGATTTTAAAGCAAGTTCTAAATTTTTAGACCGAAGGTCAACAGACTGATGGGGCGTACACACGGTCTGTTTGGACCGATGAAACTGAAATTCAGTCCGTTTTCATCAGTTTAGACTGATCGTGTGTACGCGGCCTAAGGGGGTTATACTTGCCTGCATGCTGCAGGGGGAGGGAGAAGCTGGCTCTTAACCACGCACTGAAAGGTGGAAATAGCTGTCAGCCAGGTAGCTGGGTAGATCCCGACAATATCCTTTCGGAAGCCCGATTCGGCTCTGTGCATCAGCTGATAGCAGACAATAGCCCTCTACAACCAAAAAACGCTTTGGCCATGCTTCTCTTTTAAATTTGTTAACAGAAAAAACATCATTTTTTTAGGAAATCCCAGGTTAACAAACCTTTTTCCAAAATAGTAAGCCAGTATTTTCCCACTTACCATTTAAAGACTGGACTGTTTCACCCCCCTTCCAGTCCAAAATGTATAATGCTTTAGTAAAAAAAAAAAAAAAAAAAAACAGTGTATATTATTTAGTCTGTGTGAAAGTTATACTGTAGAGTCTACAAGCCATAGAATATACAGTATATTTGAAATCTGCCAAGACAGTACAGATACCAACAGCATGGTCCCTTTTTGGAAAATAGACAGTGAAAGGTATAGAAGAGGCATAGTATTTTTGGGGAAAATGAAATCCATTTTTTTCCCCCACAAAGTTGTAAATTTAACAAGTTATTTCTCACACACAGCAAAGACTTTCTTACAATTACATTCCAAAACATGTGTAAAACGTTTTCATAGATTCACAGCCTAGATACATAGAGGGGCCCAAAATCCAAAGAGCATCTTTGGGCTTTCAAGAAGCATAAATTATACTTTTCATTTCTAGATTACCTATCACATTTCCCTGAGTCCCCAAAACACCAGGATAGGAGAAACACAGACAAAATGACCGAATTTTGAAAAGTAAACACCAAGGTATTTTCTGAAAGGCATGAGTCTTTTGAAAATATTATCTTTTGCCACAAGTTTTTGTAAAACACATAAATAATGTATATATTTTTTTTTTACACAAAATTGTCAATTAATAAGATTTCTAACACACAGCCTAGGCATACTTAGAAATACACCTCAAAATACATTCTGCTACTCCTTCCAAGTATGATGATACCACACATGTGAGACTTTTTTGCAGCGTAGCCACACACAGTGATGTATAATAGCACATTCTAACTTAGGTCTGTGGTTTACTACCGCTTTAAGATAAAAAAAAGACCCAATAGTTATATTGCACCCTCACCTCCATAAATACTTATCTATTTCGATCCAGTGCTGTGCCCGTTTGCAGTTGCGCTGGTCTGTGTTCCTCTCCTCACAGGACACAGAAGCAGCTCCTGCTGCTGTCAATCAAATCTGTGAAGAGGGAGCAGAGCCAAACCACTCTGTGGGTGTCTATAGATGCACACAGCCTGGCTCAGAAGCAAGCCCTCAGGCATGCTTCTGTAGCAAGTGGCTTTCTATGGGGGCACACCAGAGGCTTAACCAAAACCTTTTCGGGGGCCCTTCCCACTTTACAGAGTTCCCACTTACATTAGAGTGCACAGAGTTGCCTCATACATTATAATCCCCCCTTACTTCAGAGTTCCCAGCGTTCCAAGAGCCCCCTTTATAGTACATCAGAGTTTGCAGGGTATTGCTTTACATTGCAAGGGGGGCTCTGCGGACCCTTTTGTTAAGGGGAACTGTGTGGACCCTGATGTAAAGGGGAACACTGTGGGCCATTATGTAAAGGGGAATTCTGCAGACTCTGGTATAAAGGGGAACTCTTATGTATGAGGTTCTCTGGTCTGCAGAGTCCCCCTTACAACAGAGTTCTTATTTACCTCAGAGTCTGCAGTACTGTTTGCACTTTAAGGGTGAACTCTGCTGACTCTGATTTAAGGGCGAGTGCTTGAAACTCTAATGTGGGGAAGGGAGATCTGGCGACCAGAGACCCATTATATCAGATTTCCCCTTTACACCAGTCTGCAGAGTGAATACACTAAGGTAAAGGGGTTCACTGATGTAAGAGGTGAGTGAGGACACTGATATAAGGAGGACCCTTATATCAGTGTACCCCCTTACCTTAGGGTCTCCACTCCCCTTTACATGAGCTAGTCAGTTGAATTTGAAAGCGATAGGAGGTGGGGGGGGGGATGCTTGGAGCACTCCCACAGTGGCGGAAAACTAGAGCTCAGTTGCAAGTGAAAAAGTTTTTACTCTGTTAGGTCCACCACTGGGGCACACATAGAGGTGGAGGAGCTGAGGGTGTTGGTGAAGGAGCCATGGGTGCCAGTAGGGGAGAAGAGGAGGTTTGGGCCATTCTGTGTATTATGTTTGAACTATGCCTCAAAAATTAAAATATCAATACTAAGAACTGTCATTAATTTCAAATCCTGACATTTTTTTAATAGGTTAAGTTAGGCTTGGAAAGAGTAAATATATTACCCAAATGTATTATACAAATATGCTTTTACAGGAGATTGCAAGATGGCAATATGTGGTGGTGCCAGCTGTATTATCGATCCCCATACCTATGTCACTCTCAGTAAGGCCAATATGATTTCTCCCGATGGAACGAGTAAACCCTTTTCACAAAAGGCAGATGGCTATGGAAGAGGAGAAGGATGTGGTGTTGTTGTTCTTAAACCTCTAAAGCAGGTAAACTATAATTAATTTCATTATAAACAACTCACCAGTGCAAAATTAGAGAACAACTTCAGTAAACATTTGAAAACGATCAGTGAGGTAAAAATGCGTCAGTTAACTTTGAACTGGGCTAAAATCAGATTGTAGCGGAGTACAATATTAAACTCCACGATCTCCGCTGGTAACTAGGGTAAATCCACAGTCAGCATTGACAAGTAAGGCAATGTCCCAAATCTCCCCAGTAACCGGACAACACACAGCTCTGAGAGTCAACTGACTTTTTATTCACAGGCTTCCATATTTATAGAATTCCCCATGCAAGGGGTTTCCAAACAGCCAAATAGATTTAACAGGGGTAATACAGGGAGGACCAGATGGGGAACTTAACAGTTTGGATAATTCTCCCATCAGGCATTGCTGCATGAGGGAAAAGTCGGTTGAGAGCTGGGGTCTGGGGTTATGTGTTGTGGGAGTTTGGTTTAAAACTGCCGAACACCGATTGGGCAACATAAAACTAAGTACTTGAATGCTAGTGGCTTACGGCTGCCAGCATACCAATTACTATGCCCACATAAGACCTAGCAGAATACAGACAACCTTTTGACATGTAACGTCCAGCGTTCCAGAAGTGGCTAGGTTTGCCACAATGCTCCCCCAGAACCAAGCCGGCATACACAGTCTGATCCCAACGGATCGGCTTGGGGATGTCCGGGGGTGTAATTTCACAGATCACTTTTCAAGTTCAGTTTGTCTAGATAACCCGTCGGCGTTACCGTTTTGCTTCCCTGGTCGGTAGTGGATTGTAAAGTCAAACGGCTGCAGCGCCAAACTCCAGCGCAGCAGCCGGGCATTGTCTCCCGCCACACGGTTTAGCCACACCAACGGGTTGTGATCTGTGAGTAGCGAAAAAGGTTGTCCATACAAATACGGCTGCAACTTTTTGAGGGCCCACACCACGGCCAGGCATTCCTTCTCAATGGCGGCGAAGCTTACTTCTCGTGGCAATAACTTTCGGCTCAGGTAAGCTACGGGGTGTTCTCCTCCATCGGCTCCCACTTGGCTCAGCACTGCTCCCAATCCAAACATTGAAGCGTCTGTGTGGACAAGAAATCTTTTAGTTGGATCAGGAGCAGCAAGTACAGGGGCATTAGTTAGAGCAGTCTTTAGTTGTTGGAATGCCTGATCACACTCTGGGGCCCAAACAACCTGTCGGGGCAGGTTCTTGCGTGTCAAGTCAGTCAAGGGTTTGGCCAGGGCACTATAATTGGGTACGAATTTTCTATAGTACCCCGCAGTACCTAGAAACGCTAGCACTTGGGTTTTCGTCCTGGGGGTGGGCCATTTAGCTATGGCTTCAACTTTAGCTGGTTCGGGTCTCTGTCGCCCGCTCCCCACCCGGTGGCCCAAGTACTGCACTTCGGCCATCCCTATATGACACTTGCTGGGTTTCAGTGTTAACCCTGCCTCTCCAATACGATCTAGAATGGCCCCTATGTGTTGTAGGTGCTCTGCCCAGGTCTGGCTAAATATGGCGATGTCGTCTAAATAGGCACATGCGTATTCCTGGAATCCGTCCAATAACCGATCGACCATCCGCTGAAAAGTTGCCGGAGCGTTCTTCATCCCGAATGGCATGACCCGAAATTGATACAGGCCAAACGGGGTGACAAACGCCGACTTGGGGATGGCCTCCTCGGCCAGTGGAATCTGCCAGTATCCCTTACATAAGTCTATGGTAGTGAGATACTGGCCCCGTGCCATCTTATCCAGCAGCTCGTCTATCCGGGGCATCGGATAGGCATCAGACACCGTTTTGTCATTTAGCCTCCGGTAGTCGACACAGAAACGTGTCGTGCCATCCTTCTTTGGTACCAGCACTACTGGCGATGCCCAGGGGCTATCGGAAGGTTCGATAACCCCCAGCTGCAACATCTCGTCAATCTCAGTCTTCATATGCGTCCTGACTGCTTCAGGGACACGATATGGGGTTTGCCGCATAGGTAGCTGTCCCGGGGTCTCGACTCGGTGAGTGGCCAGCGGAGTGTACCCAGGTAAATTGGAGAAGGTAGCCCCTTTAGCTACAATCAGCTCTTGTACCTGGGCACGCTCCTGAGGGCTTAGCCGCTCCCCCAGCTGAACCCCCTTGGAGGGCTCCGTCTGTCCCTCCTGTTCTAAGAGGTCAGGTAGTGGCAGATTCTCCTGATCCTCCGAGGCGGAAGCGCATATGGCGGCCACATCCTCTATCCTCTCATGGTATGGTTTGAGCATATTCACGTGGAACATGCGTCTCTCCCCTACCCCTGAGCAGGGGCCAATCACATAGGTGGTGTCACATCTCTGTTCCACCACCTGGTATGGGCCTTGCCAGATGGCCTGCAGCTTGTCTGTGCGGACCGGTTTTAAAATCAAAACCTTTTGTCCCACCTGAAAGCTGCGGTCTCTGGCTCCCCTATCGTACCAGCGGCGCTGACGTTGTTGGGCCGCCCGGAGGTTGGTGCGCACAGCCTGGGTTAGCGCCTCCAGACGGTCCCTGAACTCCAGTACGTAGGATACAATAGGGGTTCCGTCTGGGCTACTCTCCCCCTCCCAATGCTCTCTAATTAGGTCTAGTGGCCCTCGCACCCTTCTCCCAAACAGTAATTCAAAAGGGGAAAACCCTGTTGACTCTTGGGGTACCTCTCTATAAGCGAAGAGCAGATGGGGTAGAAAGCGCTCCCAGTCTTTATGAGCCTCTCCAAATGTACGGAGCATCTGCTTCAGCGTACCATTAAACCTTTCGCATAGACCATTGGACTGGGGGTGGTACGCCGAATTTACTATTGGCTTAATGCCACATATCTTCCATAGTTGTTGGGTTACCTCGGCGGTGAACTGGGTGCCTCTATCGGATATGATTTCTTGGGGAAACCCCACCCTGGAAAATATTTTCATTAAGGCCTCTGCCACAGTTTCGGCATGAATGTTGGTGAGGGCTATAGCCTCGGGGTACCGGGTGGCATAGTCCACTACAGTTAAAATATATCTTTTCCCGGAGGGACTGGGTTTTGGTAAGGGCCCCACTATATCTACGGCCACCCTACTGAAGGGTTCTTCAATAATGGGAAGAGGACATAACTTGGCTTTGTGGCGGTCACCTCGCTTGCCTACTCGCTGGCAAATGTCACAGGAGGTGCAGTATTGCCTCACATCCTTGGAGATCCCTGGCCAGAAGAAAGCGTGGGTCAACCTGTATCGGGTACGTGTCATCCCCAGATGCCCAGACAGGGGAATGTCGTGGGCAATCCGAAGCAGTTCTTGCCTATACTTCTGGGGAACCACTAACTGTTTAGTCGTTACTGTGGCCGACCCTCCCACTCCTCTTTCAGCAATGCGGTAAAGTAGCCCTTTCTCCCAGGTGTACCGCTCCCCCTCTAGCCCAGCCTGGTCAGCGTGTACCCTGTCCCTGTATACCTGTAGCGTGGGGTCTGACCTCACCTCGGCCTCAAACTTAGTCGGGGTATCCCAGGACATACGTGTCGTGTGGGGGTCATGGTCTCTTACCGGAGCTTCAGAGTGTGTCGGTGGAACCGTGGTGCGAGCCTGTTGTCGTGTGGTCACTGGATGGGCTTCCTGGTATGGGGCCTGGGGTACAAAAGCAGAGGTCATCTGGCCCAAGTCATTTCCCAGCATAACATCTGCTGGTAAATTTTGCATGAGGCCCACTTCTACCGTCCCCCCTCCCACACCCCAATCCAAATGTACTTTGGCAATGGGTAGTCGGTACACTGCTCCCCCTGCCACTCGTACTGCCACTGATCCGCCAGTGTGTGCCGAGTCAGGGACCAAATGGGGTGCTATCAAGGTTAAAGTAGCTCCTGAATCCCGAAGTCCCTGGACTTCTTTCCCCTCCAAGGTCACTGGCTGTCGATGATGCTGCCGGTTATCCGTGGCTCGGACTGTCATCACCTCATGCAAGATTCCCAGGGGTTCTTCCGTTGGAATGCTCAACATCTCTTGAGTGGCCGGCTCCCGTTGATAATGATGGGCAGCAGCCCTTGGTGCCGGGTTCGGTCAGCCTTGGTTCCAGGCGGGTCTGCCCCGGTTTTGGGTGCACTCGCGTGCCATATGTCCCCACTGTTTGCAGGTGTGGCATTGGATGTTGGCACGTCCGTTATATCTGGAGGGTGGTGGTAAAGTCCCTTGGGATTGATGAAAAGGGGAGGCTGTGAGACCGGGGGGTGGTAGAGTACTGGGTGGTCCCGCGGGTCGAGGATAACTCTTAGTTAGGGGCCCATGATGTCTCCTTGCATCAAAATGCTGATCCGCTAATCGAGCCGCTTCGGTTAGGGTGAGAGGTTTCCTGTCTCGCACCCATTCTTGTGCCTCTGGGGACAAACCGTTGAAGAATTGCTCCAACAGCATTAACTGTCTCAATTCCTCCATAGTAGTGGCTTGGCTGGCTTGTATCCACCCTTGGGAAGCTTGGTCCAGCTTGTGTGCCCATTCAGCATGTGAATCCTTCTCTGGTTTGCGTAGGTTTCTAAACTTGCGCCGGTATGCCTCTGGAGTAATGGCATATCTCTCTAATATCGCTCGCTTCACTTTATCATAATCCTTGCTGTCCTCACTGGGTACAGCGCGATATGCTTCTGCTGCCCGACCTGCCAGCTTGCCTGCTAGCAATGGGACCCATACAGTCCGTTCCAAGTCATGTAAATCACACAGTCTCTCAAAATCCTGTAAATACCCATCAATCTCATCCTTCTCCTCGCAAAACATTTTAAAGGCATGATAGGGAATTTTGGGTTTTACCTGGTTGTAGAGTGACCCAGTAGTGGATTCTGCTCGAGATTGTGTATACTGCGGACTGTGTGCCATCACGTACTCCTGCACATTCGCCATTACCATGTGCAGCATGGCATCTGATATAGGCTGTGGCAAAAATTCCAGCCTGGTCCTCATTTCTCTCTGGTAGAGGGTTTCTTCCATGGCTGCTGGTGGTGTAGCACTGCGGGCTCTGTCTCCCTCCATCAGCTCGGCAGTTAGTACAGCTTTGGATTTGTTGCTGGCTACCTTACCCCTGGCTTCTAGCAGTTCCTTTAATGTCTGCCGCTTTAGCCTAGAATAATCCGTCTCCATTTACATCGGTAGTTCACATTGCACGAATTGCGCTTATTGGCTGTAAGGTTGGATCCCGTCGCTTGCCACCAAATGTAGCGGAGTACAATATTAAACTCCACGATCTCCGCTGGTAACTAGGGTAAATCCACAGTCAGCATTGACAAGTAAGGCAATGTCCCAAATCTCCCCAGTAACCGGACAACACACAGCTCTGAGAGTCAACTGACTTTTTATTCACAGGCTTCCATATTTATAGAATTCCCCATGCAAGGGGTTTCCAAACAGCCAAATAGATTTAACAGGGGTAATACAGGGAGGACCAGATGGGGAACTTAACAGTTTGGATAATTCTCCCATCAGGCATTGCTGCATGAGGGAAAAGTCGGTTGAGAGCTGGGGTCTGGGGTTATGTGTTGTGGGAGTTTGGTTTAAAACTGCCGAACACCGATTGGGCAACATAAAACTAAGTACTTGAATGCTAGTGGCTTACGGCTGCCAGCATACCAATTACTATGCCCACATAAGACCCAGCAGAATACAGACAACCTTTTGACATGTAACGTCCAGCGTTCCAGAAGTGGCTAGGTTTGCCACACAGATAGTTAGCAATCTACTGACATTTTACATATTATCTAACAGGCTAAGTAGGCAGACCAAAATCATTATACTTTCTGAAGCCTATCCTGTAACCTCTCTCTCTCTCTCTCTCTCTTTCTCTGTTTTTTACATCATCAATCACGTTAACCCTCATCCGCCCAACCCCTCAAGGAAATTTAAATGCCGGGAGTCAGAGGCAGGCATTCCAATCCTGGGAACCCCTTGATTGGCTGTCACAGCAGTCACATGATCACATGATCAGAAGCTCCCAGTCACAAGTATGCATCATGAGCTTCCTGTGGCATTTTAGTTACTGTGCTGCAGGCTCGCAGTGAGCATGCTTTCAGCACAGAAACCCATTTCCTATGGACCCATATATGTGGCCACGGAGTGGGTGGGCTTTGGGCCTAGTGGCCGCATATGTTGGTCCATGGGAAATAGGTTTCTGTGCTGAAAGCACGCTGACTGCGAACTTGCAGCCCAGTAACTAAAATGTCACAGTATATGTATATTATATTAAACTAAGGTCACATTGTTTTCTGATACAAAAAATGTAAATAATCTGAGTTATGGGAGTTACTGCTTTGTATACAAAAGTAACTAATGTAACCTATAATTTGTTTTTCCATATTTCACTACTTTCTGATAACTAGTGCAAAAACAAAATTCTACTTTGTGAGGTGAAGGTTTATTTACAATATTTCTCCATCTAATGTAGTAAGTAAGATAAACATATTTTCTTTCTCTTATACAGGCCAAAGACGATTACAGCAAAATCTGGGGTGTTATATGTGCATGCTCAGTTAATCAAAATGGGCGGTCAGTAACACCAATTACCAAGCCATCTCAAAACCAACAGGAGTCACTGTTAAAGCAAATCTACACAGTTATAGATCCATGTTCTATACAGTATGTTGAGGCTCATGGCACTGGAACATTTGTTGGGGATCCAATTGAAGTGACCAGTATAGGAAATATCATTGGGAAAAGGCGCCCAAGTGGAATGAAACCTTTGTTAATTGGATCAGTTAAAGGAAATATTGGACATACAGAATCAGCTGCTGGAATGGCTGGATTGATAAAAGTTCTGCTAATGATGCGTCATGAAGTGATCCCCCCATCTTTACATTATTCTAAAGAACTTGGTATTAAACAAATTGAAGAATCCAAACTAGTTGTTCCAACAGCTTCTGAGAAATGGCACAAACAGGTAAACTGTGGGAGAATAGCTGGAATTAATTGCTTTGGCTTTGGAGGAACCAATTCTCATGTTGTTATCAAACAATACAAAGGGGATAACCCCAAACATCATTCCAAAAGACCTGCTGAAATATTTATCCTCTCAGCAGCCTCCAACAAATCACTTCACCTAAGCATTAAAGATACAAAAGAAGAGCTGAGCAAAATGCCATCATCATTATCTCTGGAGAACCTGGTGTACACAGCTGCCTGCAGAAGAACTCATGTTAATTTCAAATACAGAGCAGCATTTTTGGTGTCTTCCTTACCTAATCTTCAGAAACAGCTTTCATCTGTAAATACAGAGACATCTCCAGTCAAGAAAAGTCCTCAGATTGTGTTTGTGTTCTGTGGGAATGGAGTCCTTTCCAAAGCAATGTGCAAGGTATTGATAGAAAATGAGGAAGTGTTCAGAGCAAAATGTTTAGAGGTAGACAAGATGATTCAAGTTTACACTTCCCTTTCTGTGGTACAATTGCTTGAGAATGAACATGATGACTTTTCCCGCCCAGATGTTGCACAATTGCTGCTCTTTACTATCCAGGTGTCATTGGTGGATCTTCTAGGACACTGGGGGGTAAATCCAGACTGTATTGTTGGACATTCAGTAGGAGAAGTTGCTGCAGCATATTGTTCTGGTCTTCTTTCACTCGAAGATGCTGTTAAAGTTATTTATCACAGGAGCAAATTGCAACATATGGTTTCTGGAGGGAAAATGCTTGTGGTTGGAAATGTACCAGTAAGAGAAATATCAAATATGATCTTGTCATACAATGAGAAAGCCTGCATTGCTGCATACAACAGTCCGTCCTCATGTACACTTTCTGGAGATGAAGAATCAATACAGAGTATAAGTGATCACTTGTCCCAACATTACAACAAAAGGAATATATTTCTCCATGATTTAGATGTCCCTACTGCATACCACAGTTACTTGATGGAACCAATATTGGATGACATAAAAACCGATTTAAAAAACTTACATGCAAATAATTTGAAATGTGAGCTCATTTCAACAGTGACTGGCAAGCCAGCAACAAAAGGAGATTTTACAACTGGAGACTACTGGGCCAAAAATATTCGTGAGCCAGTTGTTTTTGAAGAAGCAATAAAAGCTTCTGCCAACAATAAAGAACACATTGTGTTTATAGAAATTGGGCCTCGCAGAGCACTACATAAAAACATTGTTGAGATTCTCGGACCAGATACAATCGTTATGCCTGCTGTGCATCCAAAAAATGAGTATGAGACAATTTTTTCCCTGCTGATTGCTCTTTTCAAAAAGGGGTGCGATCCTAATTGGAGTAATCTTTTTTCCAAGTATAAATCTTTTCCATCTTCAATTCCAAGGTATCACTTTGAGCACAACCACCAAGATACCAATTTTGAAAAAATCAAGCAAGGAAACAAATTAGCTGTTTCTGCCATTCATCCATTGCTGCACAGTGTTAATGAGGATTTCACTGAATTTAAATGCTCACTATCGAAATCACTGACACCGTATGTCTATGAGCACAAAAATTTGGGGTCCACCCTTGTTCCTGGCGCTTTTTATGTAGAACTGGGATTGGCAGCTACAGTTGCAATCTTGAAGCCCAGGGTGCCATTAAACTCCTTAAAAATCAGTATAGCATTTCTCAATCCATGCGTTCTTCAAAGAGAATCTCAGGAGTTAAAAGTCAAGCTATACAAACAAGACCAAGACACTCATTTTGAAATTTTAACTTCACATGTTTATGCAAAAGGAAAACTCCACAAAAATAACAGTAAAATAGATACTGACAGACACATTTACATTCAGAATGTTGCCAAGAGGTGCAAGACTGCTTTTAAACAGGAAGACATTTATGAACTACTGTCAGCCTTTGGGTTTGAGTATGGGAAAGTTTACAAACAGTTGGATGACGTTTACTATGGGGAAGAGTTTAATGAAGTGATAGCCAGAGTGAAAGTCAGTGAAGAAATCAAAGAAACAATGTACGAATACCACATACATCCAGTGATTTTGGACTATTTCCTTCAAATGGTTTGTCTCTTAGGCTCTAAAATCAAAGGTGCTGCTGCAGTCTTCCCATCTTCCATAGCAAGCCTGACAATTTTTCATCCTCTCCAAGAAGAAATGGTGATCTACATGAAAACAACAAAAACAGCACAAAATCATTTTGAATTGTGTGGATGCTTTGCAGATGTCAGCGGTTTAGTTCTAGCAGAGATGAAGAATGTCAGGTTGGTATCTGTGAAACAAACAACGAAAATACAGGGTAACGCCTTTTTCCAAATGAACTGGACAGAAGCACCAAGCTTGAAGAATGCATCAAATGAAAATCCAAGCATGCTAATTTATGCAGATAACCATGGAGTGAGTCAGCAATTATCAACATACATACACAAGGGATTGAGTTACATTAACTTTAACAGCTGGGATTCAGACATCGAGTTACACAAACTATTCAGCAATAAATTTAAAGATGTCGTATTTATGTGGGGAATCCATAGACTCAGTGATACTGTTCCAAACAATCCTACACAATATCTAGCAAAATGCTGTGAGGTTTACCGTCAGCTGATGTTGGCAGTAAGGCAGAAGGGCTCTGGAACTTCTATCAGGACAGTCACATTTAAAACAACTGAAGGCACAGTAGATCACATCAACCCTGGTTTTGTTTTCAATGGGATGACACATGCTTGTGTAACTGAAATGCCAGACATTACCTTTCAGATGATTGACATTAACTCTTCAAGCCCACAAGATGTGGAAGCACTTGCTCAAGTTCTTCTTCATTACAAGCCAAAAGATCATCCAGAGATATGGATAAAAGAGGGCATAATTTACACAGGTGCAATTATATATTCAGATCCTGAAAACATAACACAAAAAACAGCACCTTCAGAACAATCAGACAATTTTACTTTGTGTACTTCAGACATTCATACTATGACTGATCTTTCTGCTGAACCAAACAATTCTAGCTTCAGTGAGATTTCAAACGAAGATGTAGAGATAGAAATTGACAAAATAGGTGCCCACACTGAAGATTATTTCCCAGTTAGTAATTCTAGCTGGCAATATGGAAACACATTGTACTGGAATGACATTGCTTCTGATAAATATAAGCTAGTTGCTCTGGATTTCGCAGGAACTGTAACAGCTGTTGGAAGAGATGTCCACGAAATTCAAGTTGGGGATAGGGTTGTGGCATGCTATCCAACAGTTGCAAATTCCAAAGTGATGATTCCTGAAAAGGTCTGCTATTTGATGAAGAAGGTTCCAGTACTGAGAGATTCACCTTTCATTTCACTATTTGTTTTAGCATGGGAAATTTTCCATAAGCAACTTTCCAGTGCAAAGAATACACCTAAATTGGCCATTGTAACGACAGAAGAAAAGTCAATTGTTTGTACACTTTTATCAATGGCAGCAAAACAAAGAGGTTGGGAAACAACAATATCTCCAGGAATTACAGGTAATAGCAAAACGTGTAGTGCCATGATTATTCTTCCTACATCAGAAATAACCTCAGTAGACTTTACCCAGCTCCCCCTTCTTAAAGATGTTGTTATCCTACGTGACTATAAACATATTGCAGATTTCCACAATTTACCACTCAACTGCAGACATGACATTTATGTACATATTCTTGACCTTGCTACCATTTTCCAAAGAGCATATCTGCAAGAATCGGCAAAATCCATATACAAATGGTTACAATCACTGTCTTCAGACATCCCCATCATCCAATCGACAGCCATAATTCAGGCATCCAACAGTAAATCTAATTTAGACAACACAATATCAAGCTACTTTAGAGCTCAGTCTTTACCTCTTATTGAGCTTAAAAATAACACAATGGCGGAGATACCAATGTTAGTCAATGACCCAGTGATTTTTAAGCACAATGCTCTTTACATTGTGGCAGGTGGCCTGACTGGCTTAGGCTTTGAAACTGTGAAATTCATTCTACACAATGGAGGTGACCACATTTTGATTCTTTCAAAGAGAAACCCAACTAAAGAAATTGAAGAAGAAATTGTGAAAGCGCAGAGTGAAGTGAAGAATGCTAAAATAATCACAATGCCATGTGATATCAGTAATTACATTGAAGTAGAAAAAACTATTAATTTAGTACAAAAAAAATTCCCAAATATTTCAATCAAAGGTGTCTTTCACAGTGCTGTTGTTCTTCATGACAGCATCTTGGAGAAGTTAAATTTGTCACTCTTTGAGAAGGTTTTTAGCCCAAAAGTCAATGGGGCTGTCAACCTTCATCGTGCCACATTAAACCAAAAACTAGATTATTTTGTATGTTACTCATCTATTGCTTCTTTCCTTGGAAACACAGGACAAGCTAATTATGCTGCTGCCAACTCCTTTCTGGACATTTTCTGCCAATTCAGAAGAAATATTGGCCTTCCTGCTCAGTCAATAAACTGGGGTGGCCTCAATCTTGGGCTACTACTTAATCAACAGCGGATTCATGACCTTTTACGAGCAAAAGGAATACTTCTGTTCAGCACAGAAGAGATCCATGTTCACTTGAAAAAATGTCTCTTACTAAACAATAGCCAACAGGCCATAGTAAAATTTGACTTTGAATTTCTGTCCACCAGCCTGCTTTCGCACAATCCAGTAATGAAGAAGCGGCTAAGCAAACTGGTTTTGGAATATGTGAACAACAGCCAGGGCATAAGCCAAACAAAGCAAGCAAAGACTAATAAACAAAGCCCTGAAGATTACATTATGTCATTAGTAGGTGAACTTACAAATCTCGCCCTAAGTGACATCACTATGAATAATTTCCTGTGGTCTCTGGGAATAGACTCCATGTTGGCAATGACATTACAATATCGTATCTTAGAGGAGAAGAATGCCAACATTCCTCTTGTTAGACTACTGGATCCCAACACATCTGTTTTGGATCTGGTGTCATGGATTAAAGAAAATTCTCTAGATAAACAAGAGCTTGAGGTAAAATCAGACCAGCAATCAAAGCTCTAATGAGACTATACTAAGCTATGTGCCTTTCTTTAACCCTTTCACTACCAGGTCCGTACGCCGTATGGACGTACAGAAGTGCCCACAGATGGCCAGGTCAGTACGGCATACGGATCTTATTTCTCCCTCTCCTATAAACTTATGGTCACTTTAATGACCATAAGCCTATATCAGAATTGTTCAGTAAACTCTGCTGAGCAATTCTATAACTCTGATCAGCGGATTCCAACCTGCTGATCAGAGTTATTAACCCCTAATGTGACTGCCCCCCCCCCCACCCATGCCGCCGTCTACCTCTTTACCCCGACCCCAAGCCTTTCATCTAAAATTCCCCCCCCCCCCTGACTCTCCTCTCCTATCTCCTGCACCCCAACTAATTACCCCCTCCACCCGATTCAACCTCCCCTGCAAACCAACTCCCCGTAGCCACCATCATTAGCGGTATTCCTCCTCTTTCACTCCTGCCGACTACAGGTGCTGCATGGGGCTTGGGGGGTCCAGATGTGTCCCCCAGCCAGTCAGACCACCACTCCAACTGCCCCTGCACTGCACCCCGATCCATGGCCGCTCCAAGCGGCATCTCTCCTTCCCTTTGTCTGCATCTTCTCCCTACACAGATCTCCGTTATCTGTCAAGCTGAGGATCACGGCGGGGGGGGCTTAGCAGGTGGGGGTGAAGTTGGGGCTTGGGGGCTTTAGAAAACATGTGTTTACTAAACACCCGCCTGTAGAAGAGAGGGCACATGCAGTGATCACTACTGATCACTGCTATGTGCCCACTGACAGCTGATATTTTATAACCGCAAGTGTTACAGTGTATCAGTTTGTCATTTTTGAATGAATGGGTTTTGCTATACAGATTCTCATTCATTCAAGTAAAGTGATACAGAGAAAGATACTGTCAGGGTGAAAGATACTATCTTCCCTTTCTCTGTCTCAAAAAAATAGATATAGGGGTCTTCTTAGACCTCTGATATCTCACCAAAGACCCCCTCCCCCAAAAAAAATAGAAATTGTAAAAAGTACAAAAGTTTTAATGAAAAACACAAAGAGCCCTTTCACACTGGCAGCACCCAGGTATCGGCGGTAAAGCGCCGCTAGTTTTAGTGGCGCTTTACTATAGTTTTTTTTGGTGCTTTTCGGGTGCTATCGACCGAATGAAAGGGTTAAAAGCGCAAACAAAGTGCCGCTGCCGAGGTGCTTTGCGGGCGCTTCGGCAGCGCTGCCAATTGATTTCAATGGGCATGGGTGCTTTAGGAGTGGTGTATACACCACTCTTAAAGCGCCTTAAAGAAGCTGCTTGCAGCACTTTTTTTTTACGTCCTGCCAGCGCAGCACCCCAGTGTGAAAGCACATGGGCTTTCACACTGGGATTGCATATGAGGCTTTTTTCAGGTGCTTTACAGGCACTATTTTTAGCTCTAAAGCGCCTGAAAAACACCTCCAGTGTGAAAGGGGGCAAACATAGTAAGACCCCCAGGTCCGCCTGCACGCACCCCTCCACGGGGATGGTCCCCCCCAAAAAAATTTAATAACTGTAATGAATTATTTGAAAAGTAAATAAAAAAAACACAAAAACACACAAACATAGTAAACCCCCCCCCCCCAGGTCCGCCCACACTTACCCCTCCACGGTGACGGTCCCGCCAACCCGATCCATCCTGATTGGCCAGGAGGAGAAACCGGAAGACGATAGCGAATATTAATTCGCTATTGTCACAACTCACATGTGGGTGGGCTCAGAGTGCAATGCTATGCGCCCGAAGCCCAACCTTTTTCAAGCCAATTAGTCTCTAATCATGTGGCTTGAAAGAAAAAAATGCAAACTTATGAATCCGGCACCCTGCAGGGCAGCGGTGCCCCAGTGCCCTTAATTGACAGGCCGCTCCTGGTAAGACCCCTTTCAATTGGAGCGGACTCTAAAAAAGCAGATCTGCCTGCTCAGCGGGGAAGTTGTCTGCTGATCCCCACTGAGCAGGTGGGTGACAGGTCCGTGTCTGTTCGGCTGATGCAGAGAGGACACAGCTCGCTATTCTCCATTTCCATCGGATGCCATCTGATCCAATCTCCTAGATGGATGGGGAATGGAATCCCCATCTGTCTTTTTTTTTGCGGACTGGATCAGATGCATGCGGGTGTAAACAGATACACGTTATTTACATCAGGCCGTGTACACACGGCAGACAACCTCGACGGGCAGAACACATCGTTCCGCCCGTCGAGGTTCTCTGCCGGCCGTCGAAATCGGCGACCCGCCCGTCGGGAATGGCAACCAGCCATTCATCCAGGCGGGCCGTCGAGCAAAAAGAGAGCGTGCTCTCTTTTTTCTCGACGGGATTCCCGACGGGCGGGGCGAGCCAAAAGCGTACACACGGCCGAGGTCCTCGCTGGAATGCAGCTTCCAGCGAGGTTCTCGGTGGTTTCCAGCGAGAACCTCGGTCGTGTGTACGCCGCCTTAGTCTCTCCATAGAGAACAATGGGTGGTCCGATTGGTCCCACCTATAAAATGGACAGGCAGACCCGATCAGTGTGCTTGTTTAAAGGGGGCTAAGGCCTTGTTCACACAGGGCATACACAGAATACCTTAACTGGGATGCACAGGTGTTTAATGCATCTCTGTGCAGGCAGTCCCATTGATGTAATTTGGGATGTAGCAACTGCACGAACAGAGCCTTTGCTCCTAATTTTACATCCATGTAGGTCCTCACACGTTCAGGGTCATGTACCCACAGGGATGTCCGATTGGGAACAGCAGCTATGCCTGTGCAGCTGTTGCATCACGATTGACATAAATAAGACTGCGTGTACAGGGATGCACGGAACACCTGTGCATTTCTGTGCGGGTAAACATAGCCCCATGGGCATACACTTTAGTATGCCACATGTGAACAATGCTTTAGTACTAATTTAGCAGGAATTTTGTAAGTTACATTGGCCCGGATTTACATAGCACTTACGCCGGCGTATCTCGAGATATGCCGCGTAAGTGCACATATGCGCCGTTGTATCTATGTGCCTGACTCTAAAAGCAAGATACGTCTGAAAATCGGCTTCTTACGACCGACATAAGTTTCCAACGCCGTGGTATCGTGGTCGCATATTTACGCTGGGAGCAAGGGGCGCTCCCATTGTTTTACGTTTCGAATATGCAAATGAGTGAGATACGCCGATTTACGAACGCACTTGCACCCGGCGCATTAATATACACGGGTTACGTAAGTCATACGTCCGGCGTAAACTTAACCCCACATAAAGCAGGTGTAAGTCATGCAAAGGTATGGACGAGGGAACAGCCGTCGTATTGTACGTCGTTTACGTAGTACTACGTGAATAGGGCTGGGCGTAGGTTACGTTCACGTCGTAAGCAGTGATTCGACGTATCTTAGGCATTTATTTTGACGTGGTTGTACGCATGCGCACGGGGATACGTCCAGGATAAGACGCATGCACTGTTCGTTTTAAGTACTTGGATGACGCTCAGCCCATTATTTGCATGGGGTCACGCTTCATTACCATGCATCACGCCCACTTCCAGCCCACTTCCACCTAATTTGACTTATGTTGGCTTACGCCGACAAATATACGCTACGTGGGCGCAACGTTGGACGCATTTTCTTTGTGAATTTCATACTTGCCTCTCAACGTTGCGCCGGTGTAGCGTAAAGAATATACGATACAGCGGCATAAAGATGCGCCGATCTACGTGAATCCGGGCCATTGTTTTTATGTGCAATAGTAATGATTTTAGTGTATTTTTAGTGTAAGTAGCGATATGATGAACATTTCCCCCATGCATAGGTGACAACTTTCTAAAAAAATTCTAGGGACATTTTTTTAGTCTGTAGGCGGAGCATTATTTTAATTAGGGGTGGGGGTTTTCATTTGTAGGCGTGGCCCAGAGGCTGAGAAAAATGGGGCGTGGAGCGTCGATGTGAAAACTGAGTGTGGTTTAAACTATGCTATATATTGGGTGTGGCTTAAAAGGGTGTGGTTAAATAGAGTCGGAGGAGGAAAAAAAGGAAAGAAAAATAGAGCGAGGGTGGGAGAGAGAATAAAATAAAGGGAGAAAGAAGGAGAGAAAGGGGGGGGGGTAGGGAAGCAAGGCGAGAGAAGGAAGGGAAAAAAAAGGGAACGAAAGAAAGCTGGAGGGACAGCAGGCTCAGATCATGACAATAGCAATATGTGTATGCCATAACATTTAACAATCAGCAGATAAAGATACTCCAAAACACCATCCCCCCAGTCAGCTCCCCTTAAAACAGATAAAAGAGACTTCTCACATGACACAAGAGACTGCTCCCATGATACAAGAAACTGCTCCCATGATACAAGAGACTGCTCCTATGACACAAGAGATTGAGCCCATGACACAAGAGACTGCTCCCATGATACAAGAGATTGAGCCCATGACACAAGAGACTGCTCCCAAGACACAAGAGACTGCTCCCAAGACACAAGAGACTGCTCCCAAGACACAAGAGACTGCTCCCAAGACACAAGAGACTGCTCCCATGATACAAGAGATTTCTCCCGTGACACAAGAGACCTAAATTGAACCATATCTATGCTTGAATCCACACACGTGCTGAAGTTTAGCTACGGTCGGCCTGCCACATTAATCTTCGCCTCTCAGAGGCCGGCCACGCTCCCTCTTCGAGTCCCGGTCAATTACTAACAGGCAATCACCCCCTCACCTCCTTGCATGCTAAGTTTATTGGAGAGGAGGAGGCAGGGGGAGGATCTGAATAAAGCTCACCTGTTAACCTGTGTGTACCCCGGTGCTACAGCAAGGTTTTACACTAGACTGGCTGCTGCCCGTGATTTTGATCATTTCTCTGGATTCTCGCCGGAACAAAGACTCCACCGGACAACAGTTTCCCAGGAAATCAGTGACTGTTGGTAGTTATGCCCATGGCAGTGCCTGGTTTCCCAAGCCATTAGCTTGCTGATTAGCCCTGCAAATGGCCATAAGAAACAAAGACCAAGATTTACCCGCCATAGACTTCAGCGGGGATTGCAAAAACTGTTTTGGAACCAAACCCAGTGCGTGTTTGACTGCAATTGCTGTAATAGTGGCAACCCTTTCTGAGACCTCTATGCCTGATCTGAATTTAGCAGAGAACCATTGCAGATAATCTTCATCAGATAGCTGAACTCACCAACACTTTGCATCCAAGAATATCTATATTGCATGGAGAAGAGTAGAAGCATTGCCCATGCAGTATAACTACTGGAGGCAGAACATTGCTGATTCCTAGCCCCAAGTTCATTCCCTCCCCACCCCCCGGAGCAAATTGGATTATGCTTTATTGTTTTCCTTTTGCCTTCCTCTGGATCAACTGTGGGTATTCGATAGTGTGTATGGAAGTTTTCTATTTGAGTGTAAACTAAAAAGCAACTTTGTACCCAATGCTGCACTTTCTATCAATTATAGATAATTGTATACAATTAAAATTGAATTGTGTGTGAAAGATAAGTTCAAATACAAGGCTGTTAATCATAAAGCTTCAAGATGTGCATATAAAAAAACATATAGACAATAATTCTTAAGAAAAATCCAGATGGTAAAAGCTTGGCAATATATAATATATATCTACTCTGTGACTAGCACTTTTGGGAAAATCAAGGCTGCCTCTCAGAGCGAGCTGGGAACCCAGACATTGCAAAAGAAGAGGGTAGGGGAAAGAGAGGCGCTAATCCACCAATAATGTAATACGTTTTCATTGTGTAACAAAATGTAAATCCAATAAAAATATGCACTCACCAACGTCCATAAGGAGTAATCATGTAACAAACGCCAGAGCAGTCATCAGTAGGGAAACTGTGGAGGGCTGGAGCCTCCGAGATGACAGGCCTGTTACAGGGATCCATGCAAAGGGCCGCTGGGAAGCCTCCACAAGGAAGACAAACTGTCAGGCGGCGTACACACGACCGAGGTTCTCGGTAGAAACCAGCGAGAACCTCGCTGGGAGCTGCATTCCAGGGAGAACCTCGGCCGTGTGTACGCTCCTGGCTCGCCCCGCCCGTCGGGAATCCCGTCGAGCAGGCTCTCTATTTGCTCGACGGCCCGTCGGGATGAATGGCTGGTTGCCATTCCCGACGGGCGGGTCGCCGATTTCGACGGCCGGCCGAGAACCTGCATCCTGGAAGGAAGGGAAGAAGGTCACATGCTTCCCCGCACCCGGAATTACCAGATATTTCCAAGAGCTCTGATAGATAGAGCAGAGGGTGAGCAAAGCAAAAATATCTATGGGAAAGGAGGAGTAAAGAGAACCTGTTGATTTCCCATTCATAGGGACAGGTTCCTTTTGAGTAAACTGAAAAACATGGAGCGGAATATGAAAAACCTTTACCCCAATTTTGGGACAACTAAAGTGCACTTTCCAGCCTCCAATTTAATTGCATTTTGAATTATTTCTGAATCATTTTGTGTTCCTTTCTCCTTTTTCTTTTCATTCTTTTTTCTTTGTTTTATGTTTGTTCAAGTTTAAAGCAAATAAAAAAGCATAATAAACAATAGAAGTATATGTAAAAGAAGGGGGTGTTGTCTGCGCTGAAAGTGAACAGGGGGGGAGGAGGGGGGGGGTGTGGGTGATAGGGGTGAATGGATGGGACGGGTGGCTGGATGGGTGGATGCAGGTGGGTTTAGGACAACATGATAACCAACATAATCGAAACAATGATGTGAATGAATAAACACATAAGGGTGATAACCAATAAATACAAAAATTATTACAATAATTATTACAATAAGGAAAAACCCAACACACTAGCCAGTGTAATGTGAAACCAGTGAAAAACAATCCTAAATCCAAACTATAAGACCAGAGAAAATTCCATGAGGAAATGCCTCTGGATGGAAAAAATATGAAATAAATAAAGTCTCTAGTGAAAAAACCCAAGAGTCCAGATAAGTCCAAATTGAAATGGTGGTGCCAGGAAAGGGTGACAGCAGAAAGCACCTCAGGTGGTCCCCAGCTCCTCACCTCAAGGCTATAGCTCGGATAGCCTGCAACAGCACCTCCCGGTGGAGGACAGTGATCCCTCGGCAGGGCAAGCAGCAGAATCACTCCTCAGCGGTAAAGGTAAAGCAAAAAAGAAGAAAGCGAGTGAGTGACAATAAAAGACGTCTGGTAGGCAACTAGTGTCACTCGTACATCCACTCACCCCGGGGTGATGGATGATGGGCCTATCTCCCACGAACAGCGAGTTCGTACTTCTAATGGCAGATATCCTCTTCTAAGCTGGCCAGATGGTCACTCACAACAAGGGATCTCTCAGATGGCATACATGATAAAAGAAACTTCCCCTAAGGAAGTCACGAGGTGTGACGAGACGCGTAGGGATCCTAGGAGCCACAGAGTCCACACGCCTGACGCAGTGTGTTCCTGACGTCTGTTTGTTTTGTGCCTTTTGGATCGTTTTAAATGTGAGTTTTATTTTTTTATTAAATGTGTTTTTTACCTTGCGGGATTGCGCTATGGTCTGTTTCTTTTATCATGTATGCCATCTGAGAGATCCCTTGTTGTGAGTGACCATCTGGCCAGCTTAGAAGAGGATATCTGCCATTAGAAGTACGAACTCGCTGTTCGTGGGAGATAGGCCCATCATCCATCACCCCGGGGTGAGTGGATGTACGAGTGACACTAGTTGCCTACCAGACGTCTTTTATTGTCACTCACTCGCTTTCTTCTTTTTTGCTTTACCTTTACCGCTGAGGAGTGCCTCTGCTGCTTGCCCTGCCGAGGGATCACTGTCCTCCACCGGGAGGTGCTGTTGCAGGCTATCCGAGCTATAGCCTTGAGGTGAGGAGCTGGGGACCACCTGAGGTGCTTTCTGCTGTCACCCTTTCCTGGCACCACCATTTCAATTTGGACTTATCTGGACTCTTGGGTTTTTTCACTAGAGACTTTATTTATTTCATATTTTTTCCATCCAGAGGCATTTCCTCATGGAATTTTCTCTGGTCTTATAGTTTGGATTTAGGATTGTTTTTCACTGGTTTCACATTACACTGGCTAGTGTGTTGGGTTTTTCCTTATTGTAATAATTATTGTAATAATTTTTGTATTTATTGGTTATCACCCTTATGTGTTTATTCATTCACATCATTGTTTCGATTATGTTGGTTATCATGTTGTCCTAAACCCACCTGCATCCACCCATCCAGCCACCCGTCCCATCCATTCACCCCTATCACCCACACCCCCCCCCTCCTCCCCCCCTGTTCACTTTCAGCGCAGACAACACCCCCTTCTTTTACATATACATTTTTCTCTCTGCCCAGGACAGAGTGTCAGGAGTCTGCTGCAGAATCCCCAGTCCACCTTCCAGCCCAATTCCACTCCCACCCATCCCCCTTGGTAGCGCAGGAGTCTTTCCATATAAACAATAGAAGTAGTTTTAAATAATTGTACTTTATGGCCTGATACTGCAAAACTAAAAATAAATAATCAGTCAATAGGATAAAAATATCAATATACATATGAATAATATCCACAATATTGTAAGTTTATTCAATCACTTCCATAGGCACTATGTGTTCAAGTGAGAGTGCTTATACTGCACATAATAAACATTTTCTTTCGAACTCTGTGTGGGCTCATTACTGGATAAAAAAATATCATTGTAAGGAGACAATACTTTACTGCATTGTAAAAATCCTGCAAACTCCTTGCAAGAAGTCTTAAACCTATTTATTAGTTTTGAAGTATTTTTGTGCAAAACCATAAACTGCAATAAATCTTTATTATTACCACTCAACTCTGGAGGCCAACCACTACAGTGGGTCCAAAAATGTACATACCTAGGAGTAAACATTACCAAAGATCATAAACAATACATTGACAATGGCATGGCCTCCCTGATTTTGCAAATCCTGCGAAAGAATCCTAGGATTTGTGATATTAAGGAGAGGGATCATTACTAGCTGGCAACCCTTCTTGAGCCATGTTACAAGGGTAAGGTTGCTAAACTCATCCTGCCTTCGCAGAGGATGAAACATCTTCATGAGGTCTTGAAGAAAAGTTTGTGTAATGCATTTTCAGACCCTGGGAGGTTACCATTTCCTGGTGTTGGATAACGTGTTTCTGAGGCTTTGTTCAGTCAGAGGAAGAGCGGTGACCGGCTGACCAATGCCTTAAAACTATTTTTCAGTCTTCAGCGTAAAGGTTCCAGTAACCATCACCAGCGTCTGCATTATATGGTGCAGGAATATCTAGGGGCAAGAGCAGACTTGATGACCTTTCCAACAGAGCATACACTGGGTTACTGGGTCTTGAGGATGGACCACTGGCCAGAACTTTCTCAATATGCAGTTGAGCTACTGGCCTGTCCCGCATCTAGCGTGCTTTCTTTATGCACTTTCAGTGCTGCTGTAACAGGGTTTGTAACAGATCAAAGAGTGGGCCTGTCCACAGACTCTGTTGATAGGCTCACATTTATAAAAAATGAATCAGTCCTGTATCAGCAGCTATCAAGCACCTGATGCTAATGTAACTGACTGAATTTTCTATGGATCTGGCATCCATTGAAAACTGCCTATGCTGCCTATCCTATTCCTCCTCAATCATGATGATTAAGGATGAGCCGAACAGACTTCGACCCCCCCCCCCCACCCCGCTCGGTTTGTTTGAACCAGAACTTGCAAACAGGCAAACAATTTGTTCGAACACGCGAACACCGTTAAAGTCTATGGGACACGAACATGAAAAATCAAAAGTGCTCATTTTAAAGGTTAGTATGCAAGTTATTGTTATAAAAAGTGTTTGGGGACCTGGGTCCTGTCCCAGGGGACATGTTTCAGTCCAAATTTTTTTTTTTAAAACTTTTTTTTTCGGGAGCAGTGATTTTAATAATGCTTAAAATTAAACAATAAAAATGATATATTCCTTTAACCACTTCCCGCCCGGTCAATAGGAGATTGACGTCTGGGAAGTGGTTCTGAAATCTTGACTGGACGTTCACAAACGTCCTGCAGGATTTCATGCCACGCACGCCTGTGGGGGCGCGCAGCGCGGCGATCGGTGATGCGGGGTGTCAGTCTGACACCCTACATCTTCGATCTCGGTAACAAGTCTCCGGCAGAGGCTCGCTACCACGTGCCGTCGATGGCTCTTCCTCACTCGCGTCTGAGAGACGAGTGTACAGGAGAGCCGATCGGCGGCTCTCCTGACAGGGGGGGTCGCGCTGATTGTTTATCAGCGCAGTCCCCCCTCGGATGCCCACACTAGACCACCAGGGAAGCCCACACTGGAAGGGCAAAAATAAATAAATAAAAATCGGCAATTAAAAAAAAAAAAATAAGTCAGCATTTAAAAAAAAAAACCCATCAGTGCCACCCATAAGTGCCACCCATGAGTGCCCGGTGCCGCCCATCAGTGCCGCCCATGAGTGCCTATTAGTGCCGCCTATGAGTGCCCATCAGTGCCGCCTATGAGTGCCCATCAGTGCCACCTATCAGTGCCGCATACCAGCGCCGCCTATCAGTGCCCATCAGTGCCACCTGATCGGTGCCCATCAGTACTACCTCATTGGTGTCCATCAGTGCCACCTCATCAGTTCTAATCAGTGCCGCCATATAAGTGCCCGTAATTGAAAGAGAAAACTTACTTATTTACAAAAAAGTTAACAGAAAAAAAAAATGTATTTTTTTTCTAAATTTTCAGTCTTTTATTAGTTGTTGCGCAAAAAATAAAAACCGCAGAGGTGATCAAATACCACCAAAAGAAAGCTCTATTTGTGGGGAAAAAAGGACGCCAATTTTGTTTGGGTACAGTGTAGCATGACCGCGCAATTGTCATTCAAAGTGCGACAGCGCTGAAAGCTGAAAATTGGCTTGGGCAGGAAGGTGCGTAAGTGCCCGGTATGGAAGTGGTTAAATATCGTCCCGGGGGGTGTCTATAGTATGCCTGTAAAGTGGCGCAGCAAAATTACATTCTAAAACAAGAAAGGTAATTTAAAACTGATTGTGGCTGTAATGAATTGTTCGGTCTCAAGCAATATAGATAACATTTTGTGAAAAAAACGGCATGGGTTCCCCCCAGTCCATTACCAGGCCCTCTGGGTCTGGTATGAATATTAAGGGGAACCCCGAACCAAAACATAAAAAAAAAATTGCATGGGGGTCCCCACAAAATCCATATCAGGCCCTTTAGGTCTGTTATGGATATTAAGGGGAACTCTGCACCAAATAAAAAAAATGCCACAATCCAAACCAGAACCTTATCTGAGCACGCAACCTGGCAGGCCACAGGAAAAGAGGGGACAAGAGAACGTCCCCCCTTCCTGACCTGAGTCCCCAAACTCTTTTTAATGGCTGTGTTTTGGCTCATCCCTACTTGCCAAATATGCTGCAGAAATCTCCATCCACTGAGTCTGGCTGCAGCCATTTTGACTGTGGGCAGCTGAAGCTGCTGGCTGTGCACTTCTTGGATTAACACAGACCTCCAGCTCTGCAGCTCTCATTGGCCCTCTTGTGACTCACCCCCCGCCCCCCGGCAAACTCTCAGGAGAGTTAGAGAGAGAGAGAGCTGTGCATGATGTCATGAGCCTAGGCTAATGACCAGACAAGAAACAGGAAGTGGGCTGTATAAGGTATTTACTGGCAGAATGTTTAACCACTTAAGGACCGGACCAATATGCTGCTAAATGCCCAGAGGCGTTTTTACAATTCGGCGCTGCGTCGCTTTAACAGACAATTGCGCGGTCCTGCGACGTGGCTCCCAAACAAAATTTGTGTCCTTTTCTTCCCACAAATAGAGCTTTCTTTTGATGGTATTTGATCACCTCTGCGATTTTTATTTTTTTTGCGCTATAAACAAAAATAGAGTGACATTTTTGAAAAAAAATCAATAAATAAAAAAATAAAATAAATCTGCGGAACCTTCGCTTTAAGTGGTGGATGTATTTTTGAACAATAAGGATATTGCGTAGCATTAGTATAAAGGCCCGTACACACAATCTGATTTTCCGACAGGAATTGTGTGATGGGAGGCTGTTGTTGGAAAATCTGACCGTTTGTATGCTCCATTGGACAATTATTGTCGGAATTACATTAGCAGAAGTTGCTCAAAGGGTGGCACTAAAGAGCTTGAAAACCACATAGTTTCGTGTTTGTTGGCCAATTCTTTGCCGTTTGTATGTGATACAAGTTCACGGCCAACGCCCCCACTTTGTCCGTGGAAAACCCAATCGTGTGTACGAGGTTTAAAACACAATTAGATGACAAGTAACAATGTTCTGACAAATAAATTTGCTACACACGTTTGAGCCGTGTATGGGCAGCTTTACTGCTCTCCTTACCATGATATTATTTCATTTCAGCACTTCCCCCCAGCACACCTCGTGAAGGGATGGAAATGGTGAGGTAATGGCGAAGCTCGCTTTCTATTTATACTTATAAGCCTTCAGCGCCACCTAGCGTCACCTATCAGAGGTGACAGCCTCAAACTTCAGTCACCGAAGTCCGCGCGACAGAAACTAAGCAGTGACACAGCCTTGTCGTCACCAGCGAGAGCGCGCACGCAAGCACGGAAAGGGGGAAGTAGGAGAGTTGGTGAAGAGACGTCTGGCTGCGGGCGCGTGCCTTCCCCAGCTGTTGTCATCTTCCGAGTCCAGTCTGGTCCGCTTGTGGACGCGCGCCGAAGGGGTAGAAGGTTGCCGGGAGCGCGCAGTGTTGGAGCTGCGCAGAACCGGAGCGGCAGAGGGGAAGAATGGAGGAAGATATCCTGACCACCCTGAAGATCCTCATCATTGGGGAGAGTGGGGTGGGCAAGTCTAGGTAAGGAGAGCCACCATGGGCGGGACAGGGCCTGGGCAGTGACTGGGCTCATATCATAGGCTGCTGTCAGTGTCCTGTCTGGTCACACAAGGGCTGGGGCCTGAGTCTGATGGGGGTTGTAGTAGTAGCACTGGAGGTGCATTGTGTATAATATAGATTGATGTTGATCATGTTCAGGTTATTGGGTCATAGAAGAGCAGATATCTCCCAGCATACACCGGGGTGAAGAGATCTGGTGGCCTGTCCTCGATGTTGGCATCACATATGGTCTGATTGTGCGAATGGCCGGCGTGACCGCAGCTTTGGCCTTTTTAGTGGCCGGCCATAGATTGTCACTTCTAATGGTGACACCCTTATGGCGTCTCAGTAGTTCCCACACTGATGTGACGGCCAGATTAGAAAGCCCAACCGCAAATTCAGCCAGCGGAACTAAACCCTCCGATCCTCTACAGCCATGGAAGCCGCCATCTTGGTCTGATCTGCGGTTGCCATGGTGCTGCACCTGTAATCAGTTAGGACACTGGTCATTGGATGGTATGACCAGTTTGTTGGGAGCACAACAGCCATTTTGGGAAGCACTTAAAAGTGGTTGTAAATCGCTGGACATTTTTTGTTTATTTTGCATACCCTGCAAGGTAAAGGCATACTGTAAAGGCTGGGTGTAATCCTAGGCTCTGACCTCATCTTCAGCTCCACAACCAATCACTGGCTAAATCCTGCCGCATTAACCTTGACAAAATCTCCAGAATTTGCCTAATACAGGTATTTGCCCCCTACTTCCAGGCATAGATATCCGCGTAAATCTACGCCACGTCCGGCACCTCCTATGTCCCCCCGCTGTTTGGGAGACACGTGGGGACCATTCAGATTGCACAGCGCGACTCACGAATGCGCAATTGGAAGCCAGGAAATGAAGCAGCAAGGTTTCCCTTCCTGATTTCCTTATCGAAGATGGCGGCGGCGGCAGCACCAAAGAGCTGAGGGACAGATTGGCTTCGGGTGCCGACATCGCGTGCCCTCTGGACAGGTAAGTGTCCATATTTTAAAAGTCAGCAGCTGCTGACTTGAAGAAAAAAAAGTTTAGTTGGAACTCTGCTTTAATGGCCTTTTATGGACAGACGATATTCTGGGACCTGTCACGTGTCCCAGAAGATCGCCTAGAGGAAGGGGCCACCTAGGGGGAGAGGAGGAGTCGCCAAGGAGGAAGTGGGATAGAAAGTTACCTTCAAAACGGGCTGTCACATTGAAATAAGAAGGAGCGGCCTTTTCAAGGCGCTTTTGCAGGCGCTATTTTTTTCGCCTGCAAAGCGCCTCAGCGTGAAAGCAGCCACAGTCTGATGTATTCGCGAGGTCATCCATGTTATCCGCGAGGTTGCTGACATCTTCTCGTCTTCTTTTGGTTATCGGTCTTTGGTCTAAATAGTCTGGCATGGGATAACGCAATTCTTGCAAATACATAAGAGTACATTCATCTCCACATCTGTGCACTATTTTGGTCCTGTTCCTCCTGCTCGTCGCTTGTCTAGGTGAATGACATGCATGTCACACCTCAGGAGTAAGGATGAGCTCTGGCGTGTTCGCATGGTACACGCGCAGAGCCCGCCAGAAAGTGTGCACGGCGCTGCGTTAATCACAGCCAGGGAGACATTTCCCGATGCTCGGCTGCAGAGATTGGGAAATGTCTCCCTGCCTGTGATTAGCGCAGCGCCGTGCACACTTCCTGGCGGGCTCTGCACGTGTACCATGCGAACACGCCAGAGCTCATCCTTACTCAGGAGGCATAGTCTTTCGTTCGCAAAAAGAGGAGGCTGTGTGCCCAGCGGTACATCATCGGTAGGCCCGTCTGCCAAGCCCAGAAGAGACAGCAGTCTCCCAATGACGTTGTGCAAGAACATGGCGGCACAGGACCTGAGCATTGGCAGCAGAGTAGTGGATTTGCACTCCTATTAGGCTGCATTCACACCTGAGCAGAGCGACTTTCAGGCGTTTTTTATTTCAGGATTTGAGTGTTTTTAGATATTTCTTACAAACGTTATACAGCTTCAGGTGTTTTTGTTTAGAAAGCATTTGGGGGAGGAGAGGTGGAGAAGATTAGGGGTGGAGAGCTGATTTTTTTTTTTTTTTGTCTCACTTGCCTGGAAGTGGTTACCTGGTTACCTGGTTTTGACAAGTATCTGATCCTCTGCCCTCCAAAAAGTGTCAAATGTGGCAGTGGAGGGTGTGGACAAGCTTTAAAAGATGAGCTGACTTTTTAGAAAAAAATATTATAATAAATGCACATTTTTTTGGAGACTGTAAAAGCACTCCACCAGCGATCAGCAGATCTACTAGTGTATCTGTGCCTGTACATCTTATACGGGCAAGCAGATACAATCTGACAGGAAAAAATCAATGAACTATCACAGTGCTCCACAGCGCCAGGACAGTTACTTGAGAACTACAAGCCAACAACCGCAAAGGATGTCGGGGCCTGTAGTTCATTCACACACAGAACCGTGTGAATGAATGATCCGGCCATGTGGGCGGAGCCCCCACTGGCTACTCTGATTTCAGAAAGTGACAGCTAGTGAAGGAACCTTCTCCCTGTACTGCTATCAGAGAGGAGGGGATCGGGCAGTGACTGCAGCATTGGGGACATGATGCATGTTCCACCCTAAAAACGGATGAAACCTGTAACTTGTTTCCAAAGGTGAACTTTTCCTTTAACCACAGATTTTAACCCCCCCCCCCCCCCCGTATAGTAGGAACACCAAGGTGGAGGTAGTATGGAAAAATTGGTTGTGGGGTGTCATTCGTTTTCTTAATTTTGAGGACCATTCCTCTCTGTAGTGTTCAAAGTAGCTCTCTAGACAAAACTTTTTTTCTTTGGTGTAGCGAAGAATAGTCAAAACTAGAGGTCGGCCGATTTGTGTCACTTTTTAATTAATCGGCATTGGCCTACTGTTTTTAAAAAAAAAAGGCTGATTTACTTCAGCACGACTTGCAAATAACTTCTGTATCATAGAAGTCAATGCTAGTTGCCTGAAGTTTTCTGTGGAGACTTGTCTCTGGGCAGCCTGCCAAGTGTGAGAAAAGAGATACAATGTTGCTACTTATCAATGAACTGAACTCCGTGTGTAGAAGTTCTCAGTTTAACCATTTAAAGACTAAGGGTCCTTTCACACGGAGCAGTCCGTTTTTCTGTCCGCTCCGTGTGTGTCCGTCGGCTCAGCGGGGATCCCCGCTCAGCTGTCGGCGGACAGGGCGGTCCCCGCACACTGTGCAGGGGATGCCCTGTCTCTCCTCCGCACTCCCCTATGGGGAATCGGATGAAAACGGACCATGTGAAAGGGGCCTAATGCCGCGTACACACGGTCGTTTTTTGTGATTTTTTTTAAAACGTTTTTTTAAAAAGTCATTTAAATTGATCGTGTGTGGCCAAAAAAAAATTCCAACATGCTTGAATTTTTTGTGTCGTTTTTCAAAACGTCGTTTTTTGTTTCACAAAAAGTCACCGTGTGTAGCAAAAACGTCGTTCAAAACGACGTTTTTCAACCCGCGCATGCCCAGAAGCTAGTTATGAAGCGAGCTTCAATGGAAAAGAGTGGTGAACGTAACCTTGCTTTTTGTGAAAAAACGATAGTGTGTATGCAAAATTGTCTTTGAAAAGTGACGTTTCAAAAACGTCGTTTTTTACTTCACAGAAAACGTCTTTTTTTTTTCATCGCAAAAAACGACCGTGTGTACGCGGCATTAGGCTGCATTCACACCTAGGCGTTTTGTCGCCCGACGCTGTAGCAGCCTGAAATACACTGGAGGGGCCAATTTACATTGTCGGCTATGGAGATGGTTCACATCTCTACGCCGAACGCCTGAAGCTCAAACAAGTCCCGGACCCTTTTTGTCGCGCGTATCGTGCGTTTTACATTACTGACAATGACCTGTGAAAAACCCCACGTTTTGTCGCGGCAAATCGCGGTTAAAAACGGCGCAATTTGTCGCGGCAAATTGCGGTAACAAAACGGCGCAAATCGCCTACGCTTAGGTGTGAATGCACCCTAAGGCTGCATTCACACCTGAGCGTTTTTTCGCCTGAAGCGTGACGCTCAAAGACGCTAGAGGGGAAAAATAACATTATTCTCTATGGAGATGGTTCACATGTCCACTGCAAAACGCCGAACGAACGCCTGAAGCTCAAACAAGTCTTGAACCCTTTTTTGTCGTGCATATCAGGCGTTTTACATAACTGACAATGACCTGTACAAAACCGCGGTAAAAAACGCCGCAATTTGACGCAGCAAATTGCGGTAACAAAACGCCGCAAATCGCCTACGCTTAGGTGTGAATGCAGCACCTGAGCGTTTTGTCGCCTGAAGCACGACGCTCAAAGACGCTAGAGGGGAAAAATAACATTATTCTCTATGGAGATGGTTCACATCTCCACTGCAAAACGCCGAACGAACGCCGAACACCTGAAGCTCAAACAAGTCCCGGACCCTTTTTTGTCACGCAAATCCGGCGGCTTGGGCATTTTCCATTGGTGCCAATGACCTGTACAAAACCACGGTAAAAAACGCAGCGTTTTGTCGTGGCAAATCGCGGTAAAAGACGCCGCAATTTGTCACGGCAAATCGCAGTAAAAAACACTGAATGCAGCCTAAGAGCCGGTTCACACTACCGCGGCACGACTCCGGGGGCGGCTCTGCAAGTCGTCCTGAGGACGACTTCAGAGGCGACCAGCAAAACGACTTCTGTATAGAAGTCAATGCAGGTCGCCCCGAGCCGCCCCCAAGATCGTACAGGAACCTCTTTCTAAGTCGAAGCGACTTGTGTCGCCCCTTTAAGAACGGTTTCATAGTATTGAATGGAACGTGACTCAGCTCAGCCGCCTGACGAGTCGCCCCTGTGTGAACTGGGTCTAAATCTTTTTTGACAGTTGTTGCTTACAATTAGAAATCCTGTCTTTTCTGCTAGAAAATCACTTGGAACCCCCAAATATGTGTGTGTGTGTATATATATATATATCTCTCAATTCTTAAAAGTACAAAATGGTACAAAAACGCAGTCAGTTACCCGTAGGCCTCGATGCGCCGGGAATAGGCATAGGCCCTAGGGAAAAAATAACGATTGCAATATTTTATGTCACATTTTTGGGGAAAAAATACACTTTTTAATGAATTAAAAAAACTAAACAGTAAAGTTAAAGTTTGCCTGTTTTTTTTTTTTTTTTCTTCGTCCAAAAGTTTTGATTACGTGGTTTTGTGCCTGATTCCCTTATCAAAGATGGCGGGGGCAGCACCCGAGAGCCGAGGGAGAGATCGGCTTCGGGTGCCTACATCACAGGCGCGCTGGACAGGTAAGTGTCCATGTATTAAAAGTCAGCAGCTGCAGTATTTGTAGCTGCTGACTTTTTTAATACTTTTTTTTTTTCCCGGCAGAACTCTGCTGCCTTCACAATGGAGCGGACAGGCGTTGACGGTAAAACACTGCTAGTTTTAGCGGCGCTTTACCATCATTTTAGCGGTGCTATTTGGCTGCTAGCGGGGCGATTATAACCCAGCTAGCGGCCGATGAAGAGGTTAAATGCGGCTGTGTAGCACTGCTGCAGAAGCGCTTTGCAGGCGCTTCGGCAGCAGTGCCCGTTCATTTCAGTGGGCAGGAGTGGTGGAGGAGCAGTATACACCGCTCCTGCCAGCGCACCGCCTCAGTGTGAAAGCCTTCGGGCATTCACACGGAGACTGCAGGGGGGCCGTTTTGCAGGCACTTTACATGTGCTATTTTTAGCCAAAAAGCGCCTGAAAAACACCCCAATGTGAAAGAGGTCTAACTGTTAGATTTTATGAGATGAAGGGGAATTTTTTTATTTTTTTTAAATATCGGCCCAAAAAAATCAGCATCATATATCGGCTGCCACTATTTCTAAATAGCGCCATTGGCTAGAGAAAAACCCATATCGGTCAACCGCTAGTCAAAACATCATGTCACATTTTACTATCTATCCATGTCCCTGTACAGGAAGTGAGAAGAAATTGATGGTTGTCAGCTGAATGAGTTTTATTTTATTTTTTTCCTGTCCAAAAATAGCGATACAATTGTTTTGCCTGGTTCTACTTTTTTTTTGCTAGACAATACTATATGTTCTTTTATGTGTTAAAGGAGGTGATTGAACAGAAGTCTTAAAGGGTTTGTAAAGGAAACTTTTTTTATCTTAATAGCTTCCTTTACCTTAATGCAGTGCTGTTTTCGCTCTCAATTTGCTGTAATTCTTCTCTGATCTCCACACTTCCTGGTTGTCTGTTTCCTGATCACCATAGTACTGGGAGCTTTCTCTCTGTGGTTACTAATCAGGGAGGTGTGATTGTGTGTCTAAAACCCCTCAGCAACAATCAGTTTAGTTTTACAAACCATCACTGCCCTATATTGGCTCTGTACATCACAGAAGCAGGAAACGGCATGCAAAAACGAAACTAAAACTGCAGGTACATTATGATTGATTTTTATCTATTTTTAATAATTTTTAAAAGGAATCCGTTAACTATTATGTCTCTATACCCTGTAAACAGTCATTTCAGCAAAACTTCTTTTTTTTTTTCCTTTACAACTCCTTTAACCACTTCCTTACTGGGCACTTATACCCCTTCCTGACCAGGTGAAATTTCAGCTTCTGGCACTGCGTCGCTTTAACTGACAATTGCACGGTCGTGCGACGTGGCTCCCAAACAAAATTGGCGTCCTTTTTTCCCCACAAATAGAGCTTTCTTTTGGTGGTATTTGATCATCTCTGCGGTTTTTATTTTTTGCGCTATAAACAAAAAAAGAGCGACAATTTTGAAAAAATATTTTTTACTATAATAAATAGCCAATTTTTTTTTTTTAAAACATTTTTTTTTCTCAGTTTAGGCCTATACGTATTATTTTACATATTTTTAAGGCCACTGGCTTGCGCAAAAGTTATAGCGCTTACAAAATAGGGGACAGAATTATTATTAATTTTTATTATTAATTTTTTTTACTAGTAATGGCGGCGATCTGCGATTTTTATTGGGACTGCGACGTTATGGCGGACACCGGCCACTTTTGACCCATTTTTGGCGCCATTCACATTTATACTGCGATCAGTGCTATAAAAATGCACCGATTACTGTATAAATGTGACTGGCAGTGAAGGGGTTAACACTAGGGGGTGAGGAAGGGGTTAAATGTGTGTTCTAACTGTGTGGGGGGAGGGGGGTGACTGGGGGAGGTGACCGATGCTGTGTCCCTATGTACAAGGGACACAGACCGGTCTCCTCTCTCCCTGACAGGACGTGGAGCTCTGTGTTTACACACATAGCTCCACGTCTTGTCCCTGTAGCCGCCGATTGCGAGTGCTTGGCGGACATCGCGGCCGCCAAGCACGCGCATCGGTATCTCAGGGATGCAGCGGGCGCGTGCCCTCTAGTGGCCAGGAATAGCACATGGCGCATATATGCGCCCTGTCAGAGATTCAGAACCACCTGACGGCCGCATATATTCGTACGGCCGTCGGGAAGTGGTTAAGAAATATTTCAAGCACAAGGCCTAATCTGTGTGATGGGCTTCATTGCTATGTTGGTGGTTTCTTCACATTCCATGCAACTAGGGGCGCAGTATAAATGCAGCAATATGACCTCACCACTGATTAAAAAAGCAAAAACCACATCTTTGTAAAGTGTAACTTTGCTGTGTGTTAAGTGCTTACTTTCAAGACATGGGCGCTAGTGATCACCCCCACCCCCATTGATTTCAATCTCAATAAGGACACAAATAAACATCAGGGGTAGGGCCACTCTGTCATAGGAACTGTCAGTAGCATGACCAGCCTGTCCTCCATTGTGGAGTGTTTGCAGAGAACTATCCCAGTACCGTTTTCTTGGTAGTACATTACATTTTGACTTTGAATTCCTAGTTATGACTAAATGTTACATCTGTGCCAATCTCTGCCAAGAGTTTCTCTGTAATTTTAGAGCAAATAAATGGGTTGTTTATGTGCAAGATAGTGACCGCTTTATAATAGTCTTGTGGCAGAACTTGAAGACAGAAAAAACAATCAAAAAATGTATTGTCTCAATTAAAGAAAAAGTCAGATACGTGGCAAATCCAGGTATTTTCTCCCACGTGCAGTAGGGAACCAGGAGTGAAGCCGAAAGTCTTTCGTGCCTGCTTCCCTTACTGGGAATGGTGGCTGCGGCACCACCCATGAGTCGATCCAAAGATCGGCTTTGGGTGCCAACATTGGGCTCCCTGGAAAGGTAGGTGTCCAACTATTAAAAGTCAGAAACTACAGTATTTGTAGCTGCTGACTTTTAATATATGTATGTATGTGTGTGTGTGTGTGTGTGTGTGTGTATATATAATATATATGATGCACTGAAGTTTTGGCACATTGACGAAAGGAAAAAAACCCCACAGAAAATGGGGTGGGCCCTGCTGCTGCCCATTACCGTGATGTCGTTCTGGAGCGCCCGGGTCCTCTCCTCTCTCTCCTCCTCCCCCCCCCCCCCCTCCTCGCCGCAATTTCCGTGTGTCACGGAGCTAAACTGCTCAGACTGCAGTAAAAATGTCCCGCCTCCTGAGACAGACGGCACACTGATCCAATGGTGGGACATAGAATCAGTGGGACGTGATCACAGTAGGCGGGACATTGTTACTGCAACCCGGGGAATTCAAATACAGGGGCACACGCAGGCTGCATGACGTGACGAGCACAGGGAGGCTGCATCGATCTCTTGTATCATGTCCGCAGTCTCTGACCACCTCCTGTATCATATGGATAGAGACTGCAGACAAATGGAAAAGGAAAATATGGTCCGCCGCACTCCAAAAAACCTTGATGGTTGTCTTTATTTTAAAAAGGAAAATGCACTACAAGTCACAGCACACTACACGGGAGTAAAACAGCTGATACTGATTTTTCTAACACAATCCACCTGGAGCTGTAACTTTCTTTCCCTCCTTTAGAGACTGCAGACGACATTTTTCTTGAGCTTTTCTTGCACTAAACGTGACAATAATGGCCAGCAATAAATTCATATTAATTTAAATTGATGGTTTTAATTAAGTCAAATATACAACTGTATATAAAAATATAAATGTTTTTTTAAAAACTGTAATTTCCAGTATGGGTTTTCGGCCTAGTGCATCCTTCATTTTCGGTATTGGTTTCAGCACCAAAATTTCCATTCGGTGCACCCCTAATAATAATAATAATGACTATAATAATAATAAAAAATATTACCTATTTATCGGCGTATACCACACACTTTTTTCCCCATAAAATCGGGGGGAACGAGCGCCTGCCGGAAATCACCGAGCCGTCATCTCCTCTCGGCTCTCACTTGGCTGTCGCACACGCACAGTCCTGCCTCCGCCACCAGCATTGGACCAGCGTTCTGTCTATCACAGGAGATGGTCCAATGCCGATGGCAGGACTGAGCATGTGTGACGTGAGAGCCGAGACGGCTCTGATTTTTTTTGGCGGGCGCTCGTCCCCCTCCTTCCCCTCTGAGGTATGTGTGTGATCTTGCAAGGTGCTTCCTTCTCAACCACCATCAATACACAGATCTGCTTATATCTGATATCTAGACCCCACAGTAAATGTGTCTAAATGCACTTATTGGAAAACACCAGCCATGTGAATGTCTCTGTTTAATATATAGGAGGCAATGTAATCAGGCCACACAATATTACACCTGAGGAGACAGAAGAAAGATCTCCATCATGTAGTAAAATGTTTACTCTTTAATATAATTAATCAGGCTGCAGATGCACATTCATGGGCACTGACCCTTAGATTGCTTCTTAAAAGTTGTTTATTTAAAAAAAAAAAAAAAATCCAGAAAATGTCCTCTTAAAATTGGGGTGCGCGTTATACGCCGATAAATAAGGTGTGTGTGTGTATATAATAATTAGTGTGTATATAAAAATGGCAGGCCATTTCATGCGGCCCTCGCACCTCTCCTGCAGCTGCAGGAGAGCTCCAGCCCTCCTCTGGTCCTCCTTACTTTCTGCTTACTTACTTAATGCATCCTTCTTCTTTCCAGCAGCAGCATAAGGAAAGGGGGTGCACTGGGATGTAACTTTAGGAATTCACCTCTGTCTGTAGACCAGAAATCGAATCTGCCATTACACACCGTTCAGTTTAATTTGTTACTGAATCGTCTTTTTGACCAAAATGGATCTCTCCTTTCTTTTTCCTCACGTCCAATGGTTGCTTATACCAGGTCTTATTCAATATATGGATTGGGGATAATCAGATGCTCAACAGAGAAGACATTTACCTGTAAATCCCCCTCTTTAAAGTAAATATCACAGTACAGCTTTGGTGATGTGGCATTAAAGGAAAGTGTTCTCGGTGTTCTCAGTGAAGATATTCATGTCCTGTGCTGGAGAACTTTGTTTACCTGTTCATGCTGCTTGTAGTCTCATGACCATGAATAGTCGTTCTGTGAGTCAGAGGCCTCTACATACTATTAGATGTCTTACACTGCTTTTTTATCTTTGTTTTTATTGTAGGAATAGGCTAGAAATCTCACTTTACCTATTTTTTTATTTTATTTATTTTTTAACATGTTCTATTTAAAGGTTATTTTTTTTTCTCTTAAAAAAGGAGGTTATACTTAAAGTAATACCAAAGCCTTTTTTTTTCCCTTTCATTAAAAATAACAAACATGTTTTACTTTCCTGCTCTGTGTAGTGATTTTGCACAGAGCAGCCCCCAGATCCCCCTCTTCTGTGCTCCTGGCCACTCCCTCCTACTGGGTTACACCCCACAGCAAGCGGCTTACTATGGGGGCACGCAAGCCGAGCCGCAGCTCCCTGTGTCCAATTAAGACACTGAGCCATGGCCAGGCCCTGCCCCCTTTCTCTCCTCATTGGCTCACTGACATTGACAGCTGCAGGAACCAGTGGCGCTGCACTGCTGTCTCAGCCAATGAGGAGTGGAGTCCCGGACAGCCAAATCTCTTGTGCAACATTGCTTCATCTAGATGGACCTCAGCTAAGTATTTGGGGGGCTGCTGCACACAGAAGGCTTTTTATCTTAATGCAAAATTAACAAACCTTCTGACTTTACAACCACTTTAACAATATTGCACAGAATGGTCCCTTACCTCTTCATTGGCAGGTCCCTGTCAGTGCTGTTCGCTTCTTTCCTCTGGGTGCCTCCTTAGCAAGCTGTGTGCTATGGAGGCCTCCATGCGTGTGCTCTCCTGGTCCAGGCTGTGTGCGTTCATAGGCACACACAGTGCCGTTAAGCCATCTATGGTGCCCGCTGCTGTGTCTACTATGAGAATAGGAAGTGAGAGGAGCGGTGCTGCACCTGGGACATCGCTGGAGTCAGGTAAGTGTTTAGGGATGGGGCTGGGTAGGAAAGATACTAGGTGTTTTTATTTATTTATTTTATTTTTTAGGGAAAAAAGGGTTTACTGTGCCTGCTCTGTGCAAGGGTGTTGCACAGAGTGGCTCCCAACCTCCTCTTCTTTAAAGTGGTTATTAACCACTTAAAGCGGAGTTCCACCCAGGAAAACAACAATTGCTCATCTTGCTTAAAAAAATTAAATAAAAAAAACGTGAAAAAAAAAAAAAAAAAATACTCACCCGAAATACCTGTTGCTATGCGGAAGTCCGTAATCTGCCTCTTCCACACCGCGGTGCCTTTTCTTCTTGTCCTTCTCCTTGTGAATGGGGCGCGCTGCTTTCTGGGAACTGTGTGTGTTCTCAGAGAGCAGCCGCCCATTCACAAGCCAGCGTGAGACTCACGCAGGTGCAGTAGGAAATGGGCAGTGAAGCCGTACGGCTTCACTGCCTGTTTCCCATAGTGTGAATGGCGGCGCGGGACCCGGAGCGATCGTGGGGGCCATCAGCGCGGGCAAGCAGGACAAGGTAAGTGTCCCTATTTAAAGTCAGCAGCTACACTGTTAGTAGCTGCTGACTTAAAAAAAAAAAAAAAATTGCGGCTGGAACACCCCTTTAAGGACCCCTTCACGCCGATATACGTCGGCAAAAGGGCACAGCTGGGCACAGGCACGTACCTCTACGTTGCCTTTAAGAGCCCAGCCTGTTCTCCGTGACCGTGGACCCGATCGCCGCCGGTGTCCCACAATCACAGAGCTGAAGAATGGGGAGAGATAAATGTAAACAAACCTTTTCCTGTTCTTTCGCGATCGGCAGGCCCGCGGCGGCCGGTAATTGAGGCCGTGGCTTTTCTTGTCGCAATTGCGATCTGGCGCCCGGATTTTGTCAAGCCCTGTCCTAACCTCAACTCCAAAAAAAAAAGAAGCCAATGTGTACACATAGGCGTTTAGCAGGGTTTAGGCGCTGCGTTTGGCCGAGGTAAATGTAGGCTGGTGTACATGAAGCCTAGCAGAATCTCCATCTGCTGAGTGGCCCTGCATCTTAACCTGCAATCACTTCCATTGGTGAGTGCCTTTCTCTGTCTAAGCACTCTGCCGCTTTTTATCCCCTATGTTGGAGCAGTAAAGAAAGATTACATAGCGCGCAGTCATGTGACACTTGTGAAGTGTAAAAAATATTTAGCACACTGCCCAGTTGTAGGCAGAAACATTGCTTGGTGTAAGAAATCTAGGCTACAAGTTAAGACCTGACAAAACAAGACGTAGAAGGGGCTGAGTGTCCCAGGATGGTGAAACAACTTGCATATTTGAGGTTTGGTTCTAATTCCTCAGCATGATGTCAATATTTTTGTACAGCGTGTATGTGAAACCAGCTCCAGAGAGGCTCATAGAGGATGTCTGGCTTACATGGGTGATAGTAGGCACCTTATGACTGCAGTTTGTAGGCAGAGTTTTAAGGCCTCGTGCACACTGGACATTATAATAACTAGGGGTGCAACAGATCAAAAAACTCACGGATCGGATCGATCCTCGGATCAGGAGTCGCGGATCGGATCATTTTTCGGATCAGCGATAAAGGAAAAAAAATACTAATCTTGTTTATACCCAACAGAGTTTTAGATTCAGTTTTTTTCATCACAAAACTGAGCTTATTTGCTTAAATACAGTGTATGTAAATCTGACGGACTGTTTACATGTTAAATTTTAAAAGCCGCAGCAAACCTGCTGACCTCTCATGCTTGCTATTTGCTAATGTGACAGAACACCTCCGATTTTTACATTTAGTGAGGTCAGCAGGTTTGCTGCGGCTTTTAAAATTTAACATGTAAACAGTCCGTCAGATTTACATACACTGTATTTAAGCAAATAAGCTCCGTTTTGTGATGAAAAAAACTGAATGTAAAACTCTGTTGGGTGTAACAAGATATCCAGCACTCTCCAGGCTCCATACAGGAAGCCCTCAAGGCTGTCTCTGGGAATAAACTCAGCTTTGTAGCACATGGACATGCAGTCCTGGCAGAGAAAGAGTCCATACAGAGGGGCTTACCTGCATGGTAACCAGCCAATCGACCTGCTATCACCAACCAGCTTCATCTGTATTACTCGATCAGCTGACTGGGCGCCGCGCTGCACTCTGGGAGGAGAGAAGTGTGGGCGGAAGTGCTGCACTGGGAAAGGTCTCAGAGAACTCAGTGCATGAGCGAAGACTGGGCGCCGCGCTGCACTCTGGGAGGAGAGAAGTGTGGGCGGAAGTGCTGCACTGGGAAAGGTCTCAGAGAGCTTAGTGCATGAGTGAAGACTGGGCGCCGCGCTGCACTCTGGGAGGAGAGAAGTGTGGGCAGAAATGTTGCACTGGGAATGGTCTGAGGGAGATTCACAGGGGAGGGCGGGGCACAGAAGTCAGCGCGGGGAGGCGTGTCACTGGGCTCTGGCAAGCTGGGTGGAGCAAGATGGCCGCCGCTCCGGAGCTAGGCCGAAGCCGGCGACTTTCCTAGGCCGAGGCTCCGGAGCGCTCCGCGGATCGCAGGGTGTGCCGATCCGAGCGGGGTGACCCGTTCGGATCACGGATCGCTGATGATCCGTTGCACCCCTAATAATAACGTTCTCAAAAATGGCAGTAGCTTTGCAGTGCGTTTTTTAATGTTTTTGCAATAGCGTTTTTTAGCGTCTTTAAAAAAAAAGATTTTATTTTTTCACTGGTTTAAAAACGACAATGCTGGTCACGTTTTTGAGCGTTTAGCTGTGTTTTTTTTTTTTTGACGTTCAAGCGTTTTTACAGCTGAAAAAACAGTTGATAACATAGGATGGACACATAGGATAAGATGATGGGGAGTTTTTTGATTGTAAACGCAATAAACAGCAGCTGTAAAAAAACGTCCAGTGTGCTTGAGGCCCTAAGACTTCATGTACATGGGATGTTTTTATAACCTCTCCTGAACAATTAAACTTGACAGATAGTAACCCATGTTTAAAAGGTCAGTTTTGTTGCGTTTACTTGCTGTGTTTTGCCCCATTTGCGTTTAGAAGCGTTCATCTTCTGAACCCATTTTTTTTTGCATTCCAAAAAAAGCCTCTAAACCTGGGGTCTCAAACTGGCGGCCCTCCAGCTGTTGCAAAACTTTAAGTCCCATGGGGAATTGCAAGGTGGAAGTTACAAGCATCACTCCCACAGGCAGAGGCATTATGGGACTTGTAGATTCGTAACAGCTGGTAGGGCTGCCAGTTTGAGACCCCTGCAACTCGACTGCCTAGAAATTCCTGTAAACGACCCTGTCTACATGTACTGATAAGATAACATAGAGAAGAGATCAGGGCTAGCTGAAAAAAATGGCCAACTGCTCTTAAACGTCCGTTTACCAGCAACAGTGTACATGAGGCCTATGGGTGCTTGCACACTGGGGTGCAGACGGCGTCATCGTGTTTTTTTTTTTGCTGTGCTTTACTGTTGTTTTTGCGGAGGTATTTGGCCACTAGCAGGGTGCTTTTTAACCCCCGCTAGCGGGTGAAAAAGGGTTAAAACTACTCGCAAAATCCTGTTGCAGCTTTGCTGGCGGTTCCGCTGCGCTGCCGCTGTACTGCTCCAAAGAAGCTGCTTGCAGGGTTTTTTTTTTTTTTTTTACGTCCTGCCAGTGCATCGCCTGAGTGTGAAAGCACTCGGGCTTTCACACTGGGGCCGTTTTTCAGGCTCTATTTTTAGCCCAAAAGCGCCTGAAAAACACCCCGGTGTGAAAGGGGGCCAACACTTAAATCATTGAAATGGCTGACGGTTTCAGTTTAAATAACGAAGGATGTAATAAGGACTCCTATAAAAACAGACTTTCAAATAACAGCCTATATACTTGATGAATAATTCAACAATAAAAGCACCCAATAACAAGTGGTATATAAAAAGACATTTTAATTACTGTTATTATTGAAGAGTCGAATCCATGTGTTTTGTATGAGTCACTCACGTTTTTACAATGGGCCCATGGCGTACTAAGCTGTTAATTCCACATTCGTGTATATTGTAAATGGACTGCTGCGTCTTCTATAATTATATCTTTTTTTTTTTTTTACTTTTCAAAGGAACCAAAATCAATTTTTTTTTACACTGCCTTCAAGTAAATGCTGAGACCTCACTGTACTCTCTATGAACACTTGGCTTATTATTCCAAAGTTCATTCTATATATAAATTGGCTGGATATCCAGGTCATGTTGTAATCGTTCCTTTAGTCTCATTGTGGCATTATGAAATTCCTTTTGCAGGATTATATTCTGTCATGTCATGTATGTGACCATTTTGAAGCATTAGGCCCTGTTCATACTGCCGGACCAATCGTGTCTCAGACGGACCCAATCAGACCGTCTTTTGTTCTCTATAGAGCAGCGGATGTCAATGCACATGTGTCCGTTGTAACATCTGACTCTGTCCCCTAAAAACAGACAGATCATGATCCGTTCCCCCATCTGTTTATCGGATCGGATGACGTTCAGATGGAAACGGACTGTGGTGGTCCATTTACATCCTACAGCCCATAGAGGACAGCGGGCTGTGTCTGTGTCCTCTGCATCAGCATAGCAGACACGGACCTGTCATCCTACTACTCCAGAAGGGATCCGTGACTAAATCCCTCAGATCACATTTATGGAAAAGCAACGGGGCTCCCACGATTGGAGATAATGTAGAATGGACAACGGGTTTATACCCCTAGATAGTTGCCATCACAAATCATGGCTGTGCAACATCCCCATTGGGTACATTTCCCTTCACTTCCTAACCTATAGCCAAAACGGAAAGTGAGAGGAAATCTCTCCAAAGTGAAGGAATTCTGATGTGTCGCCAGAACTACTGTCCCCATTGGAAGATTCTACTCTCCAATCCAAAATTTGGAATATACTTTTTACATTGTTACCTTTGATAATCACTGTAAACAGAACAAATAGAGAGGGTGAATTTCTATGAGGACACAGATGGCAACAAAAAACCTGACATGCGTTCTAATCCCTCTATCCAAAATGTATAAAAAAAAAATATGCCTTTATTTGTACTTTAATATAAACTGGAGAGTAGTCCAAGCCTTTGATTTTATACCTCAACATCCATATTAGATGAGTAATCTGTTCCAGCGATACTTTGCCAGTGAAAAAAATCTAATTTATCCTGTGGATTTACTTCCATGGTCCTGGATATATCCCTAGAAATTGTTCCTGCCACTGAAAGGCCATGGCACACTAGTGACTATAGAAGAGATTTTTAACCTCTTCAGGTTCTATTCCCTGGTGACGTGTATCTGGCTTTAAAGTAGGTGGCGTGTCTGGCTACAGTAGGTCTCCATCTATTAGTCTGTAGTTTGCCATGGTCATCAGCAGCTGCATAGAATAATAACTTAGTTACTGTAGCAATTCTGTAGCTAGCTGAAAAAACTGCAGACTCCTTCAGAGATGCAGCAACATATTGCTGGTACACATGGGGATGTACAGGTGTTTCGTGCAGTCCCATTCATGTCAGTTGGGACACAGCTGCTGCTCTCAATTTGTAAAATCCGTAGTTTTTTTTGTTTATTTCTATGTGTGCTTACCGTGATTCGGCAGCATTTTATCTTCCATCATGGAGACTTTCCCAGCGGGCGTGGGCGTGCCTTATTTTTCCCCGATCAGCGCGATGTCTCCTGGGAGTGATGTGTTGATACTCCCAGGAGACGCGCTGTAGCGTAATCTCGCGGGTCACGTGACTCGGATCCTAATTCAATGGCAACAGTGTAGTGTTGACGGCGACGCTCGCCGTCAACACTGCACATGCGCGGGATAGAGCGGTGAATGCTGGGAAGTCAGCATTCACCGTATCCCAGAAGGACGTCCTGCTGGGCTTCAGAGTGCCCACACTAAAGATGGAAACATCCATCCAATAATTTTATAAGTTATCGTTTGCGGGCCGAACACAATGCAGGCGGCTATAAGAGTGGGACACATGAGTGGCTGTTTGACCAAGGTAAGAGCGCCCGAGGGATGTAAAAAAAAAAAAAACGAAAACCCGTGGAACCCCCGCTTTAACAAAGCATATCAGTAAACTATATTCAGTGCCTTGAAATAGTATTCATACCCTTTGAAATTTTCCACATGGCTACATGCAAGTACTGGTGCCTGCTTTCTGGTTTGAGTATGAAGATTGGACAGCCATCGTGGGTTTTTTTTTTCTAAGTGTTGATAAACCCAGGACCCTGCATTCACTATATCTTGATTCTTACAGAATGTGGAAATGCAATCATTTTAGTAAATATAAATGCCTTTTTTCTCGTCAGCAGTTTTTCTATATAGCAGTCTTGTGAATCTATCGGTGTCTGGACGAGCATTGGTTAAGTTGTGGGAGCAGTTTTCATTCTCCCGTGACTGCTATGAGGTTGCACCCTGACCCTCTGTCTTAAGAGTGCCGATTGGCCCTGTGCCAATCGCATGCACCTTCACAAGAAATAAAACCTCTAGTAATGCACACCATACTGAGCATGTGCAGAGTGCTGCCAAGGCTCTGTACTATCAGCAGATGGATTGTGGAAGGAGGAGAGGATCAGGGAAGACAGAATCAAACAGCCTTTATACACAATGCAGAGGATTAATTCCTTAGTTTCCACAGTGAGTATAACAAGCATGCCCTACTGCATATACAGACTGATTTACTGTTGTAGGTTTAGTAACACTTACAGTAAGCAATCAGAGTTGACATTTAGGGAGTTGCACATTATGATTGTTTGTGTTGCTCATTGTGAAGCACCTGTCTATTGGATTCTGGCTGGGTGGGGTAGGACAGTTCTTGGTATTGATGTTGCTTGTGCCAGAGGAATGACATATGTAACCTCTCCACTTCACAGATCAGTGTTTACTGATGTGATCATCGCACTCTGGAACATCTTGGTGTTGCTCAAGGTTGCATTATGTAAATTATATTTCTAGTGAGAAGAAATCTCGCCAACCAGGACACAGAAATAAAAATCGTAGTTGTTTTAACTCCTATACCACTCACAAAGAGTTTTGGTTGGAGTAATTGAACAATTAATCCATGGAACCTTGTCTAGCTTTGTGGCTCGCTGGTCGCACTTTTTTCTGTTTACATTGCTACAGACGAAAAGAAGTCCTTTACTAATATCAGTGACTGGCAGCATATAAACAAAGATCTCACTTATGCTACTATTCCAGTAATACGGAGCACCTGTTAATAGCTGCTTTTATTGCCATAATGTTAAAGCAATAAACACATCAAGCTTGAACAACACAGGGTGCTTCTGTTTTTACAAGCCAACAGTAAAAGCTGTGTTTATTAAAGTGGAGGTTCACCCTAATTTTTCACTTACTGTTAATAAAACAGCGTTGCATTCACAATAACAAATCCGCTGTTTTTTTGGTTTTTTTTTTGCTAGAGGCTTACCCGTTTTTATCTTTGCATTCCACCCTGTCAATCAGAGTCCACCGCGGGGGAATGGGCGTGCCTATCGATTTTTCCCCCGACGGCGCTATGTCTCCTGGCACTCAGTCCTGACATCCCCAGGAGACGCTCTCTGCTCAAATCCTGCGAGATTTTGCTGCGAGATTAGGAGCCATCGCTTCACAACAGGGCGGGTCATTATGACGCCGGCCGTTGCGATGGCAACTCAAGTGTTGACGGCGCGGCTCGCCGTCAACACCTGCCATGCGCGGAATAGAGCGGTGAATGCTGGGACAGCATTCACCACATCCCGGATGTAGACATAGGTGGGCTTCAGGAGTGCCCACACTAAAGATGCAAACGTCCATCGCTGGGTTATCTAAAATATAATTTCGATTCAAGTCGGGACAAATGTGGCTGCAAGAACGGGACAGGTGAGTGTAACATTAGATGTACAAACGGCGCCCGAATGTTAGAAAAAAAAAAAAAGTTTATCCCGCAGAACCGCCGCTTTAAGTGGATGTAAACTCCAATTTTATTTTTATTTTTCAGGCTTGTACACTATAGGATTTCATTTCATCTGTGCCCAGTCTTGCCACAAAGAGTTAATCCAGCTCTGAGAAATCCTCTTATATTTTTTTCAGTGAGATAAAAATGTTCAGACAGAGAAATAGAAGTCAGTTCTTCCCCCTTTCTGTGAGTGACAGGTGATTTACATATCTCATGCAGGAACCTGAGAGACATTCTGTGTACTTCAGATCTCCTCCTTTCTTCTCCAGCTCTCCCAGGATTGGCTGCTCCACACCTCAGCGTGATTGGGCATGCTGAAGTCATGTGGTGACTTTTCTGGGTTTTTACTGGATGTTAGTGATCATAGCAGAAGCTCAGTGTAAAAAATTCACAGGAGAAAATGCATGTTGACAAGGGGAGTGTAGAGGTGGGTGGGGAGTCCACTGACATCACGACTCCACCCACCGAGCTCTGGACAACAGACCCACCCACAGAATCTGCAATTTTTCAGGTCTCGTATAAGACGGAGGGGAGCATTTGACAGGTATAGATAACCACTATGGCAGTAGTTTTATAAATGATAGAAGTGGGCTTCCATCCATTTTAATAATCATGAAATAGCTGCACAAGACAGACTTGCTTTTCTTCTGCCTGGGACTTGGGGTTTAAAGTGGTTGTAAAGGAAATGTTTTATCTAAATGCATTAAGATGGAAAAACCTTCTGTGTGTAGCAGCCCCCCTAATACTTACCTGAGCACCATCTCTATCCAGCGATGTGCATGTGTGCCTCGATTGTCTGGGACTCTCCCTCCTGATTGGCTGAAATGCAGCAGTGGAGTCATTTGCTCACGCTTCTGTCAATCAAAGTCAGCCAATCACGGGAAAGGGGGTGGTGCTGAACTGTGGCTCATTGTCTGAATGGACACAGAGCTACAGCTCGGCTTGACTCAGGCACCCCCCATAGTAAGCTGCTTGCTGTGTGGGCATTCAGCAGGACGGAGGGGTCAGGAGCGTTGACGAGGGAGCCAGGAAGAGGCAGATCCAGGCTGCTCTGTGCAAAGCCATTACACAGAGCAGGTGAGTATAACATGTTTATTTTTAAGGGAAAAAAAGGCTTTAGCATCACTTTAACCCCTTCCATACAGGGCATTTTCACCCCCTTCCTGCCCAGACCAATTTTTAGTTTTCAGCGCTGTTGCACTTTGAATGACAATTGCGCGGTCATGCAACACTGTACCCAAATTAAATCGTTATGTTCTTTTCCCCACACAAATAGCTTTCTTTTAGTGGTATTTGATCATCTCTGCGTTTTTTATTTTTTGCGCTATAAACAAAAGAGCGACAATTTAAAAAAAACACAATTTTTTTACTTTTTTATTTAATACATATCACAATTTTTTTTTTTTTAAACTTTTCCCCCTCAGTTTAGACCGATACGTATTCTTCTACGTATTTTTGTTAAAAAAAACCGCAATAATCGTATATTGATTGGTTTGCGCAAAAGTTATAGCGTCTACAAAATAGGTGATAGATTTATGGCATTTTTTTTTTTTTTTACTAGTAATGGCGGCGATCTGCGTTTTTTTTTTTTTTGTTTTGTGACCGTGACATTGCGGCGGACATATCGGACACTTTTGACACGTTTTTGGGACCATTCACATTTACACAGCGATTAGTGCTATAAAACTGCACTGATTACTGTGTAAATGTGACTGGCAGGGAAGGGGTTAACACTAGGGGGCGCTGAACTGGTTAAAATGTTTCCTAAAGTATGTTCTAACTGTAGGGGTAGGGGTACTCGCAGAGGGAGGAGATCGATGTGTGTTCCTCTGGTGGGAACACACATCAGTCTCCTCACTGCTGACAGGAGGTGGATCTGTGTGTTTACACACGCGGGATCGTGAGTGGTGCCGCCGGTGCGCGTGCCCTAGAACGCCGTGAAGACAGGACGTTGTGCAACGTCCAGTCTCATCGGCGAGGGGTTGCAGAAGACGTAAATCCCCTATGGCTGGTATTGAAGTGGTTAAGGGCAGTTTTTTTTGTTTTTGACTCCACTCAAAATGAATCCTAAGGATAAGTTTACACAAGCATGATGAGGCGTCAGTGCACAGTGAAAAGCCAGAGTATGGATGTTTAGACTTATGACCTGTAAAGGGGATCCGAATATCGGACGACAGATTATTTTTTTTTGCATGCTAGTCGCATATCGAAAATGGAGAGGTTACTGAAGTTCCAAAAATTCTCTTTACGGCCGAATAAAAAATCGGAAGCGATACAATGTGTTTTGTAGTGTATTTCTATTGTGTTTTTGGTAGACAACTGTACTGATTAAATTAAAATCGTATGATCTGGTTTCATAAAAGAAAATTTCACATTTGTCCAATTGGATAATATCGGATGAAAGGCTGTGATTGGCTGTGTACAAACAATCCGATTACCGTACGATTGCTTCGAAAGCATTATTTTTCGTCCGATTTTCGGATCCTGTGTAAGGGCCTTTAGGCTGTGCACATAAACCACAAATAATCCACTAATAAAATGCGGCCAAATTATTTCCAAAAAATGCTCTTTTTTAATGCAATTTGTGCGGGTAATTTATCGATATCGCTCTTCTTCTCCGCTCTGCATGGGCTGGGTCAGTGGGTGAAACTAAGCTTCAGTCGGTCACATGACATTGCTGCTTCTCATTCACAACTTCTGCCCCTAGTTGTGCAAAACGGAACAATAGTTTTCATGGGTATGTTTACCAGTCATATTATATATCAGCAGATCAACGATATAAAAACAACATATAATGATACAATTGAATATTAGTCAAATACTCAAATGAAATGCCACCACCTCTCCTCGTAAGACCATGAAAACCATATCCACACATCAGGAGTTGTTAATAAACGCGTTCACATCCGTGTCTACGTTCAAGCCATGGGGTACAAAGGTCTTCATTCTATGTATCCAGGCCATCTCCTGTCGGGAAATCTCCCTCACGAGGGAGCTACCTCTCCAATGGGGTTTGTATTTATCAATCCCCATATAGAGGGTTTTGGTTTTAGACACCATTAATCATTGGGTCTCTAGGCTCTGTTTGGATCACACCAGTCATTTTGAGCCGATTTTTTAATTCTTAAGTATTCCAGACAGGGAGACATTATTAGATCGCGCGGGCGCCATGTTTGTATTCAAACTGTTTTAAACTGTTTATAGGAATCAGTCAGCAATGTCTGATTTTTCCCTTTTTTTCTTTGAGATTTTGGCATCTGGCTGGGCGGTTAGGTATGTAAGTACACATATGTCTGGCTAATGCCAATGAGAGTAGATTTAGATTATTAGAATATTTTACTTTGGTTCACATTGTGTGCTGTACATAGTCTGTCTGCAGCTATGGGCGCCATGTTGTAGCCTAATCTTTCATGTCAGGTGTGCAAGGTGGGAGGCGGCTTTGGATCAATCATGGGCCTGACTTCATTTGCACTCCTATATATAGAGGTGCCTGAAGTTTTATTCGAAACGGACGTAGGGCGAGCGACGCGCTGCTGTCACGTTCCCATATTTCCACCAGTGGACGAGTGCCTGAAGTTACATTAATTCTTAAGGCGTTTTTTCATTGCATAATTGTAAGTGCATTTTATTCCCTTTTTTAATAAATTTTATTAAGTTTAATACACTATGTGGAACATTTGATTGTTTTTGCATGGTGGGCATCCATACTGCTGCATGTTCCTGGCTACCAGCCCTTACCGGGTGTGACGGTCTGACATCACGCGAGTGAAACTCTGTATATGCTGTATCTGATCCTTTGTCATTGGTTTCTGGTAAGAGACTATTCTATAAGCTTGGTGGAGGATACACTTGTTTTTTGACCACTTCTATCAACTTGTTGTGACTCAGGAGCACCGGTGTTTACTTTTTCACTGACTTTTTCTTTTATATATTAATTGGAAATTCAGCAGAGGGACATTTATTTTTATCACCATATGGTTTTCGTCATTAACAATATCTATTAGGTGATCGTTTATTGTCCAGCGGCCATCATAGGTCACCCTTCTTTAATTTGTGTTTACTCACTTATTGGTTTGTGGTCATTTATATTTTATTTTATTCGATTTGTGGTAGCGCGATTTAATTTTTTTCTTATACTTTATTAATAAAAATCGAGGGAATCCGGCAAAGCATTCGGCAAAATAATTCCCCCCTCTACCCTCCCCGTAATTATCTGCACAACACCTGCAGTAATTCACCACAACCAGGTAGGTTCACGTTGGAACCTATCTCTATCAATGACACTAATAATATCATCGGTACTTTGCGTAACAGCACCGCGCCGAATGATATTATCCCCACTAAACTGCTGAAGGAATGCGCCGACATCCTGGCACCTTCTATCATGCAGCTTATCAACCAATCTTTCAGGGAAGGCACAGTGCCCTCCCAATTGAAGGAGGGTATAATTCGACCCATTCTGAAGAAACCCAATCTGGACCCCAAGGATCCACTCCACCGTCGTCCAATAACAGGCCTAAATGTACTCTCAAAGGTACTGGTAAAAGTAGTGGTGCAACAGCTGCAACAGCATCTAGATACCCACAACCTACTTGATCCATTTCAATCGGGATTCCGGCCTGGACACGGGACATAAACTGCATTGCTCAAAATATTGGACGACGCTCTAGAGGCTGCAGACAAAGGAGAATCTTGTCTTCTGGTTCTGTTGGACCTAAGAGCAGCCTTCGACACAGTAGACCACAAGCTTTTATTGACTCGGCTAGCTGAAATAGCCAGAGTCGCAGAAGGCGATTTATCTTGGTTCTCCTCTTTTTTGGAAAACCGATCGCAAATAGTGAAGTTAGGACCTTTCACTTCTGAGAAATGCACATTATCGTGCAGAGTCCCTCAAGGATCCCCCCTGTCACCGGTGTTATTCAACATCTATCTTCACCCTCTCTTTGAGATTATCAGCAGCCAAAAACTGCTCTACCACTCATATGCAGACGACCCGCAACTATATTTTTGCATTTGCAATAAAAAGGATCATCACCTCAATCTAGAGACATGCCTCTCTTTGATAGAGGACTGGATGACAAAGAGTTATCTTAAACTCAACGGAGCGAAAACAGAACTTCTCCTGTTTCACGCCAAGCGTATGATTCAACCTGCAACAACCTGGACCCCCCCGCCCATTCTGGGCAAAATCATCTCCCCTAGCGACAAAGTCAAAAGTCTTGGGGTCATCTTTGACTCCTACATGACAATGGATGCACAAATAGGGTCAGTAGTCAACAGTTCTCATCATCTGCTGCGCCTACTACACAGACTTACTCCTTTTATCCCCAAGGAAGACATAGCGGTCGTGGTGGGAGCAATTGTAAACTCAAGATTGGACTATGCAAATGCCCTTTACCTCGGACTCCCTAAGTACCAAATCGCTCGTCTACAGGTTGTTCAAAATACGGCCGCTAGACTTGTGACGGGAAAAAAACCTTGGGAATCCATCTTACCTTCACTGAGATCCCTTCACTGGCTACCAGTAAAAGACAGAATCACTTTTAAAGCACTCTGTCTAACGCATAGATGTATCCATGGGAATGCACCCCATTATCTATGTGAAAAAATAAAAGCTCATAATCCCAATCGCGTTCTGCGATCCACCAATCAAAATCTACTCCAGATACCGAAAGCCAGCTACAAGTCCAAAGGAGAAAGGTCCAAGGTCCCAGACTATGGAACGCTTTACCAACCAGCATTCGATTGGAGGAGAACCACTTAGCGTTCAGGAGAAAGATCAAGACTCATCTCTTTTGATACCAAAAGGGACAGGAACAACAAGCGCCCAGAGGCGATTAAGTTCGCATGTTGCTGCGCTATATAAGTTTATTTATGCTGCACATTGTAGTTATTGAAACATTTGTGATTCAAAGTCTCTGTAGAACGAGGGATCATTCTGGACACTCATCTGTCTCCTGCTTCAGAGAAAGCAAGTCTGTATCTCCAGTGTGAGAGACCTGTGTGGTGCTCGCTGTCAGTGGAGAGTTCCTCTGCTGGCCGCTGTGCAGACTAACTGCCAGTGAAGGGATTGCTGCCCCAGTGAGGGCGGTAATAACTACATATCTGACAGTATGCTTGTGATATGAGGAGCTGCAATTATGTGGAATGGAACAGAGCACTCTGTGCCAAGATGCAGCTTTTTTTTTTACCTAGAATCCTAGATCCTCTGCTTGAGCACAATTTATATTTCCAAGCGTTTTATGTCCTTAAGTTAACCACTTGCCCACCGGGCCTGTTTTTCAGATTCGGTGTTTACGAGACTAAAACTGTTTTTTTTGCTAGAAAATTACTTAAACCCCCCAAACATTATATATTTTTTTTTCTAACACCCTAGAGAATAAAATGGCAGTCATTGCAATACTTTTTGTCACACCGTATTTGCGCAGCGGTCTTACAAGCGCACTTTTTTTGAAAAAAAAACACTTTTTTGAATAAAAAAATAAGACAACAATAAATTTGGCCCAATTTTTTTATATATTGTGATAGATAATGTTACGCCGAGTAAAATGATACCCAACATGTCACGCTTAAAAATTGCGCCCGCTCGTGGCATGGCGTCAAACTTTTACCCTTAAAAATCTCGATAGGCAACGTTTAAAAAATTCTACAGGTTGCATTTTTTGAGATACAGAGGAGGTCTAGGGCTAGAATTATTGCTCTCGCTGTAACGATCGCGGCGATACCTCACTTGTGTGGTTTTAACACCGTTTTAATATGCGGGCGCTACTCGCGTATGCGTTCGCTTCTGTGCGCGAGCTCGTCGGGACGGGGCGTTTTACATTTTTTTTTTGTTGTTTTCTTATTTGTTTTTAATTCGTTTATAATTTTATACATCGAAATAAATAAAAAAAAAATTATCACTTTTATTCCTATTACAAGGAATGTAAACATCCCTTGTAATAGAAAAAAGCATGACAGGTCCTCTTAAATATGAGATCTGGGGTCAAAAAGACCTCAGATCTCATATTTAGGCTTAAATGCAAAAAAAGAAAAAAAAAAAAAAAGTCATTTTTCAAATCTCAGAAAAAAAAAATGTTTCTTTAAGACGCTGGGCGGGACTGACGTTTTGACGTCACTTCCGCCCAGCAGAGCTGTGGGGGACGGGTGGGGGCGATTTTTTCCCTCACTCGTATCCCAACACAGCCAGCTAGAGGACCCGATCGCCTCCGCCGCTACCGACGGCTCCGGTAAGCGGCGGAGGGCGCGGGAGAGCGGCGGGAGGTGCCCTCTCCCGCCACCGATAACGGCGATCTTGCGGCGAATCCGCCGCTGGGACCGCCATTATCGTGTACAGCACTGCCTACGGAAAAGATGGATATCTCGGTTGTGGCATCAGCTGCTGCCGTTACCGAGATATCCATCTTTAAAATCATGACGTATTTTTCCTATGACACCGTGGGCAAGTGGTTAAAGCGGAACTCCAGCAATATTTGTTTTTTTCATCTATTAAATCTTCTGCGTTTGTTGTTTTTAACTTTGAAAAAGTAAAACATTTTTAGAGGTAGAGAATTTGCCATCAAGGGAGGGGGATGTGCCATAGGAGGGCCAATGAGAGCTGCAGAGCTGGAGGTGTGCCTCTGTGTAAATCCAGAAAGTGAACAAGCAGCAGCTTCGGCTGCCCACAGTTAATATGATTGCAGCAAGTCTCAGTGAAGGGAGATTTCTGCAGCATATTTGGCAAGTACAGAGTCACGGTATATATAAAATCCAATATGCAAAGTGGTTGTAGGGAAGCTTCAGAATGGCAAAGATGTTTTTATTGCAAATTATGTGAGCAGACTGCAGTTCAGCCTTTAAAGCCACTTTTAAAGAGGAAGGTTTTTACCTCAGCATGCCGGTACCGCCTAAAGACCCCCCCCCCCCCCAAATACTTGCCCAGGTCTGATCTCGATCCAGCAATGTGCACAAGAGCAGCTTCTCTCTCTCTCTCGGCTCTCTGCCTCCTCATTGGCACAGTTAAAGGACGGAAGCTATTGGTTCCCACTCTTGTCAATCACAGCTAGTGAGGAGGGAGTGGAGCAGAGGAGTGAGCATGCACGAAAGTCTGCATAACAAATGGCTTTCTGTGTGGGCACTTGGCAGGGGGAGGAGCACGGTGTGCTGGTGGGAGCCCCAAGAAGAGGGGGATTGGCTTTTCTCTGTGCAAAACCATTACACAGGGCAGGTAATTTTGTTTTGTTTTTTGTTTTTTTTTAAATATCACTTTCAACTAACTATTATTTTAATTTCTGTATTTTTTCCCAGCCTTCTGTTGAGGTTCACAGACGACACTTTTGATCCAGAACTGGCTGCTACCATTGGTAAGTGATTTTTAGGCTGTATTAATTTTTGTAAAGGTACCTGTAGACAAGAACCATATATTGGACCAATTAGAAAATCTACTCTGATTCCTATGGTTAAATTCATACACACCCATTTCCTGAGACAATTGGCTCCTAACGTTTGTCAGCACCTTCTCATTCAATTACTCGCATTAACCAAATCGTTCTACAAGCTGTCCATGTTCATGGGCCTGTTGGCCAACCCTGATGCTAAAAAACTGAATCTGTACATAATGAGCAAATATGGATTTCTTTCTCGTACATCACGGGACACAGAGCGGCATATTCATTACTATATGGGTTATATGGAGTACCTTCAGGTGTGGACACTGGCAATCTCAAACAAACAGGAAGTCCCTCCCTATATAACCCCCTCCCCTAGAGGGAGTCCCTCAGTTTTTTCGCCAGTGTCTTAGGTGTTGGTCACGGAATAGCTTTGCTCCACATCCTTGGGATTAAGGGCGGGCTAACCGGATCTGTCCAAGGAGCCTCAGTACCAAAGTGGACAGTACCCGGGCCCCAAACCGTGGGGTTTTGCCTATAATGCTCCTCTTTGGAGGGCTGGACCCTGGGCCCAGGACTTGGAGTTTGTAAAGACCATAAGTTCCTGTTTGCCAGGGTGCTATATAGGTCCAGGACAGTGGGTACCTTCATAGGACCCCAGGGCCTGAAGGTCTACTACGCTACCCACGGAGATGGGAGAAGATTGGACCGTTTTGCAAAACGTCCTGCGGCATGGAGCAGGTAAGAGGGGAGCCTGCGGGACTTGGTTCGACAGCAGGCTCTCCAGGGGAGATCTTAAGGGGGGTAGCCTGAGTATGCTCTGCATTGGCACCATGGTCACTATGTCTGATAGACAGGATGCCCTGAAATGTTTCCCCCCATAACTTGATCCCCCTACCTATCTATGTATGTTTGCTAGCTACCTGCTGCTCGCTGGTTGAAGATCTTTAAAAAAAAAAAAAAAAAAAGATCTGTCTCTAGGCTAAAGGGACTCCTTAGGGGCCTGTGTTAGCCTTACCTTGCCGGGATTCAAATCTGCCGCCTGATGCGTCCTCCAACCTGCATTCCTGGGCTCCAGAGTGCGTCTCCTCCCCCGACAGTCGCGCGCGCGTGCACGCGCGCATGCATATAGAAAATTTTCGCGCCGTTCGGGAGGGGGGGGGGCGGGGAGTGTGACTGCAGTGTAGAGTGGGCGTGCCTTTAATTGCTGTTATACACAGCAGGCGCGTTCTTAGCTCAGTTCAGAGCTGAGCTGGAGAGAGAGAGGACGTAGAGCTGGCAGCACAGTGACTCCCGGTGGCGAGAAGGGGTACTACATACTGGAGTCAGCTCCAATACTTTTTGTTAAGCCAAAATCCCCTTGGCAACAGGTTGAATGCTGGCAAACATGTTGGGGGTGGGGCTGTATGTGGTGAATAATATATCAAAACAAAAAAAAATAAAAAAAATAAAAAAAAATAAAGAGAAAAGGCAAAGACAAAGGGGTTCCTCCTCTGGTTCTGATAATATGCCAATACTTTCCCCACAGGTTATTCCTATAGGGGTCACCCTGGATAAGCCATTAAGGGGGTCTGGTGCTGAGGCTGGCCCAGGTCGGCCCAACCCTGTGTTATCACAGAGGAGATGCTAGCCGTCACCCTAGGGGGGCTAGAGAAAAGAGGTTAACAGCTATGATCGCTGGCTCTTTTTCTGGCAAGAAGCGGACTAGATCCCCATCGCCAAAAGGGACAGAACCTAGAGGATCTACCACTGTAGAATCGTTTTCAGCCTCCCAGGCGGAGAGTCTGTGGGTCCAGTCTTTGACAGACATGGCCCGCTTGGCATTTAATTTGCCATTTCCAGAGCCTCAGGTTCCTGCGGTATCCTCTTTGGGTTCTTTTAAAAGCGCCTTTAAGCAACGCAGCTTTTCTGGCCCATCCTCTGTTAGAGGAATTGGTTTTTCCAGGATTGGGACGACCGGACAGAATTTTTTCTGCCGCCTAAAGCTGACGAGAGGGTAGTCTTTATGCACGTCTGCCAGGAAATATTTGTGCTTGCAGGCACTCTTTCCCCTGACCAAGTGCTCTTTAAAAGGGGCCCGGATGGCTCAGTTGGTAGAGCATCGGACTTTTGATCTGAGGGTCCAGGGTTCAGATCCCGGTTCGGGCACTGCTTTTCAACTACCTGTGAGGTCCTTGAGGCCGCATCTCCCGGAAAGCGCCCGATCTCGTCTGATCTCGGAGGCTAAGCAGGGTAGGGCCTGGTTAGTGCCTGGATGGGAGACCACCTGGAAGGTTTTCTGTTATTTACCCTATGGAAAAGACATTTTTCTAAAGAAAGGGGGCGCTCCCAACGGTGGACGCAGCCATCTCATGGGTGAATAAATCATTAACTGGCCTAAGGGGAAACATACAAATGTTTAAGGTCCCGGTCGATAAACGTTTAGAGACACTTTTTCCAGCATCCCTGGCTACAGCCAGCAGTGGCTACAATTGGAGTTTTTTTCAGGCATTAAGGAACCAGACAAAACAGATGCTTAGACATCCCTGCCCGATAGGCAGAGGAGTTATTGGATATTCCCAGAGCTCTGTGCTTTGCGGTAGAGGCTATAAAAAGACTCCATCCAGCAGGCGTCTCGTTGTCACTATTTTTAGTGCTTATGAGAAGGCTCTTTTGGTTGAAGAACTGGGCGGCCGAGCCCCATGTAAAAGACTGCTGGCAGGTTTGCCCTTCCATGGAAAGATCTGGATAAATACATTCAGACTGTTTCAAGTGGCAAAAGTACCCTTTTACCAGTCAAAGGAAGTTCCGGGGTCCTGCGTTTAAAAGGGGCAGCTCCCCCCGGTTCCAGGGCCCTCAAATTTCAGGCAGTACGGTCCTCCTGCGCGATCAAACTTTTAACAATGAATCGCAAGGACAGGCCTCTGGGGATCGGTCCCCGACAGAAGGGGTCCGATCATCTGTGGCCGCAGGCTACAGATTAGAATTTCTAAAATTTCCTCCAAGGCCTCAATGCGGGCAGCATTGGATCACCTGCTTTACCAGGGCATAAGGGTAGAGGTACCAGCCCAAGAACAGGGGCTAGGTTTCTATTCCAATCTGTTTGTCATACCAAGGCTCATCGGCAATGTCAGACCAATTTTGGACCTAAAAGGTTTAAATGCTTACCTAAGGGTTCGCTCTTTCCGGATAGAATCCGTTTGGCCAGCAGCCGCCACACTCCAGAAGGATCGGGCTTCTATAGACATAAAGGAGGGTTACCTTCATGTACCAGGTCTTTCAGCCACATCAAATATTTTTGTTTTTACGCTTCGCAGTGATACAGCGTCACTTCCAATTTGTGGCGCCCCCCTTCGGGCTGGCTACGGCCCCCGGGTATTCACGAAGGTCCTAGCTCCTATTCTAGTCAGTCCAAAGGATCCAAGGGATCTCGGTCCTAGCATACCTGGACGACCTCTTAATCATAAGATCACTCGCTTCCTTGGTGGAATGCGTAGTAGCCCTCATGGTTCAGTACCTCGAGAGGTTCGGCTGAGTCCTAAACCGGGGAAAGATCAGCATTTCAACCTACAAAGCAGTTGGAATATCTCGGCACGAGATTAGACACAGAACAGAAGATGGATGTTCCTGCCCCTGGTAAAGGTCGAGGCTATCAAGAGATTGATTCAGTTGGTTCTAAGCAAAAAAGAGCCAACTATTCGCCTATGTATGCGATGGCCATGTTCGAGGCAATACCACACGCTTCCACGCTCGTGTCCTACAGGCAGCAATTCTAGCAGCTTGGTTCTGCCCAGTGGTCTGGAAGGCTGGAGAGCGGTCTTGAACAAGTTCACTCGCCAAGGAACTTGGGCAGAGGCGGAGAGGCAGCTGCCCATCAAGGTCTGGGAGTTCTGAGCGGCTCAGCTAGCCCTCCTGGCATAGACATCCAGATTACAGGGGTCCTCGGTGAGAAGTCATTCAGACAAGGCCACAGCGGTGGCATATAGGTGAACCACCAAGGGGGAACCAAGAGTCAAGCCACTCAGAGTGAGAGGAGCTTGGTTTTTCGGTGGGCAGAGGTTTATGTACCCTGCATATCGGCGACATTCATTCCCGAGGTGGACAACCTGCAGGCGTACTTCCTAAGTCGCCAAACCCTGTCGCCGGGGGAGTGGTCTCTGCATCCACAAGTTTTTTCAGACAATCTGCCAGAAGTGGGGAGTGCCAGACGTGGAGGTCATGGCATCAGGATTCAACAAGAAGCTAGACAGGTTCATGTCTCGAACGAGGGACCCTATGGCCTGCGGAACCGATGTGTTGGTTTGCCCTTGGCATCAATCATAACTTCTATATGCATTTCCCCCACTGCAGTTACTACCCCGCCTGCGGCGCAGGATCATACCACAGGCTGGTTATCCTGGTAGCCCCAGCTTGGTACCGGAGGGCATGGTACTCACTAGTCCTGAAATTGGCAGCGGGAGGCCCTTGGACTCTTCCTCTAGGGCCAGACCTACTCTCACAAGGCCCGATCCTCCACCCTGCATTACGGCGTCTAAATTTGACGGCCTGGCGGCTGAATCCCTAATTCTCAGGGGTAGAGGTCTGTCTAGGCAGGTAATCCCTACCCTCATTAAGGCTAGAAAGCCGGCCTCCAGGGTAATTTGTTACAGGGTTTGGAGGGCCTACGTAGGCTGGTGTGAGTCTAAGAGATGGTTTTCCCGCAAGTATACCATTGATAGAGTATTACGTTTTCTCCAGCTAGGAGTGGATAAAGGCCTGGCATTAAGCACGATCTAAGGACAGATTTCAGCCTTATCAGTGTGGTTTCAGAGGCCGCTGGCCGCCCACTCGCTGATTAAGATCTTCGTACAGGGAGTCTTACGTGTTAATCCTCCAGTCAAATCACCACTTTGTCCATGGGACTTAAATCTTGTTCTGTCAACTCTACAGAAACAACCCCTTGAGCCGTTGGCTGAGGTACCTTTGGTTTTACTGACTAGAAAGTCGGTATTTCTGATCGCCATAGTTTCGGCCAGGAGAGTATCGGAATTGGCAGCCTTATCTTGTAAGGAACCATATCTCATTTTACATAAGGATAGGGCGGGGTTCCGTCCTCATTCTTCCTTTCTACCAAAGGTTATATCCAGTTTCCACCTGAACCAGGATGTGGTACTTCCATCCTTCTTCCAAAACCCGCCTCTAGAAAGGAGGGGTTGCTGCATAAGTTGGATATTGTCAGGGCCATAAAGGCCTATCTTAAAGCTACAGAGAAGGTTCGGAAAACAGATGTGGTGTTCGTTTTACCGGAAGGGCCCAAGATGGGTCAGGCAGCTGCTTGATCCACCATCGCAAGATGGATTAAACAATTAATCATTCAGGCCTGCGGTTTGAAGAGGTTGCCTCCTCCTTTGTCGGCAAAGGCCCATTCTACCAGGGCCATGGGCACCTCCTGGGCAGCACATCATCAGATCTCTATGGCTCGAATATGCAAGGCAGCAACGTGGTCGTCAGTCCACATGTTTACAAAATTTTATCAAATGGACGTAAGAAGGAATGCGGATACAGCCTTTGGGCAGTCAGTACTACAGGCCGCGATTCAAGCTCCTCAGGATCTGAGGGGGCTCCCTTGATTTGATTTGAGATTTACATTTCTCGTTTAAGTTGGATTTACTAGTATTTGAGTATACCTCTAAATTAAATCCTTCTTTGGAAGATGTCTCCCTCCCCTCATTAAAGCATTGCTTTCGGACATCCCATATAGTAATGAATATGCCGCTCTGTGTCCCGTGATGTACGAGAAAGAAAAAGGGATTTTTAAATACAGCTTACCTGTAAAATCCTTTTCTTGGAGTACATCACGGGACACAGAGCTCCCACCCCTCTTTTTGGGAACATTTTGGGAGGCATACTGCTTGCTACAAAACTGAGGGACTCCCTCTAGGGGAGGGGGTTATATAGGGAGGGACTTCCTGTTTGTTTGAGATTGCCAGTGTCCACACCTGAAGGTACTCCATATAACCCATATAGTAATGAATATGCCGCTCTGTGCGTCTTACCTGGGCTAAAGAAAACCACTCCTGGTCTGTTGCTCGGTGGTCCAAAGTCCTCTTTTCTGATGAAAGCAAAATTTGCATCTCATTTGGAAACCAAGGAGCCGGAGTATGGAAGAAGAATGGAGAGGCACACACTGCAAGATGCTTGAAGTCCAGGTGTGAAGTCTCCACAGTCTGTGTTGATTTGGGGACCTGTGTCATCTGCTGGTGTTAGTCCACTGTGCTTCATTAAGTCCAGGGTCCAGATCTACAGCGAGTGCTCTTGTAGTGCACCACCATGGATTTGCCTTTAGTAAATTGACCCCCAAGTGTTTTTACCAGTTGCACTTTTGTAGGTATCCAATTTGTATCCATTTTTGTAGGAATGCAGTAGGTGCTTGCACCTTCCTGTCTCCTTGTTTTTGCATATTAAATCACAAGAATGTGAGCTGCTCCATAAATAACACTTCTACAAATAGGGCTTTATTCTCCTTCTTATACAAGTCTGGATCCATGAATAACACCTGATGGAAGAGCATGAAAAGACTTGTCTATTCATATTAAGGCCCCTTTCACATTGGACGGGAGGTGCGGTGACGATTTACCGTCAGAATTGCGGTGGTATTCAGCCGCTAGCGGTGCGGTTTTACCTCCCGCTAGCAGCCGAAAAAGGGTTAATACCGATGGCAATGGGCCTCTGCAGAGGCGCATTGCTGGCAGTATAGCAGCGGTTTCCCATTGCTTTCAATGTGAAGAAGCGATGGAGAACCGGTAAACGCACCGCTCCTTCGCTGCTTCAAAGATGCGGCTAGCAGGGCTTTTGGAGCGGTCCTGCTAGCGCACCGCTCCAATGTGAAAGACCTCGAGCTATTTTTAGCGCAATAGTCACACATAGATCTATTGATCAGGGATTGAAAAAAAAAATAGCCACTTATTTGCAATACAAATAATATAACTATGATTTTATTTTGTAGGTGTTGATTTTAAGGTGAAAACCATTTCAGTTGATGGTAATAAAGCAAAGTTGGCGATTTGGGTAAGTACAAAGGAAAATCGTTCTATATGAAGCGTTGTGTGTGTGTGTGTGTGTGTGCTTGTTTTTTTGATACAGCAAGAAAAATTCTAGAATCAGTAGGTTATCAAGGGAGCACAGCACTGACAAGTGCTGCAGTGATATAAAACAGATGGCGCTGTTTGCCACAGATCTTCAAATAAATCCAATCTCACCAGTACATTGTATGCTCAAGAGTTTTATTATTCACAGTACAAGCAACATATTTCCAAACACTTGACTCCTTTATCCGGCAAATTGTGACAATAGTGATTCCATTCTATACAGACCAATCAGAGAGCCACTTTACAAAATACATGATTGCTCCCATAGTGATCTGACCTGGGCATATGAATCTGTAGTGTTTACTTATCTCTCTATCTTTCTGCTGCTCAGTTTCTCTGTTATCAGCATGATAACTTCTGACAAGTTCTCTGACACATGAGATGAAAGCAGCTGGAAATTTGTGTCGGAGAGGGAACTCAGAGATAGTTTAGCAGGGAGCTATTGTGTAATCACACAATGGAGTCCATTTTTTTTTCCCGACTGCCCATAGAGAGTGTGCTCTGTATGTGTCCACACCGCAGAAACTGAGCGGATGGATGTGTCATCCACTCTCTCTGCTCCAGTAAATGATCTGTGAGCTGATCCCTTGCTGATCAGAGCGGAAGCCTCCCATGTGAATGGTACCTGAGGATCAACACTTCTGTGAAGATTCTTCATATCTCACAATTCCAGGGTCTCTTTGTCTAGTGCAGGTGAAAGCAATAACAGAACCAACTATGATGGAAGAGATGTATTTGTTTCAAAAGATTTGTGATGCAGCACAGGGGCATTTCTAGGCATGCGTGTGACCTGAAACAAGAAGTTGCTTATCCCATTGGTAAATTGGGACAAGATAGGTGAATTACTGCATGGACATAGGGGAATGAATCAACCTTGACACTACAAACTGCGAGTTTCTTTACAACCTAAGGCAAACAGTGTAGGGATTATAAGTACACTAATGCCACGTACACACGACCGTTTTTAATGTCATGGAAAAACAACATTTTTCTTAACGTGATTCTTGTCAAGCTTGCCTTGCATACACAGCGCAGTGACGTACAACACGTACGACAGCACTATAAAGGGGAAGTTCTATTAGATTGGTGACACCCTTTGAGCTGATTATTAAAATGTCCCTTCCCATAACCTGCTTCTGAGCATGCACGTTTTTTTCCCCGTCGTTAAAACCTACACACAGAAAAAATAGAGCATGTTTCTAAATTTTTAATTGCCATTTTTCACGTCGTGAAAAATGCTCTGGAACCCACACATGGTCGTTTTTAATGACCAATTAACCAATTAACCCACTTGCTTACTGTGCACATATACCCCCCTTCCTGCCCAGGCGAAATTTCAGCTTCCAGCACTGCGTCGCTTTAACTGACAAGTGCACGGTCGTGCGACGTGATGTCCCCTTTTTTTTTTTTTTTTTACAAATAGAGCTTTCTTTTGGTGGAATTTGATCACCTGTGCGGTTTATATATTTGGGGCAATAAACAAATATTTTTTTAACTTTTTGCTATAATAAATATCCAATTTAAAAAAAAAAAATCTCAGTTTATAGGCCGATATGTATTCTTCTACATATTTTTGGTTAAAAAAAAAAAAAAAAACGCAAAAGTTATAGCGCCTACAAAATAGGGGACATAATTATGATTTTTTTTTTTTTTTTTTTTTTTACTAGTAATGGTAGCGATCTGTGTTTTTTTTTTTTTTTTTTTTGGGACTGCGACATTATAGCGGACATATCGAACACCTTTGACACATTTTTGAGACCATTCACATTTATACAGTGAACAGTGCTATAAACATGCACTGATAACTGTATAAATGTGACTGGCAGGGAAGGGGTTAACACTAGGGAGCGAGGAAGGGGTTAAATGTGTAGCCTAGTGAGTGATTCTAACTGTAGGGGGAGGGGACTGACTGGGGAGGTGACCGATCTGTGTCCCTATGTACAAGGGACACGGCATCGGTCTCCTCTCCCTGACAGGACGTGGATCTCTGTGTTTACACACAGTGATCCACAGTCCTGCTTAGTTACTGGGCAATCGCGTGCCCCCTATCGGCTTTAAAAGACGAGGACTTTATATGACGTCCTGTCAGAATAACTGAGCTACCTTGCCGCCGTCAATTGACGGTGGCTGGTAATATAGTGGTTAAAAAATTTATTTTTTCTCGTCGCGAAAAACGGTTGTGTGTTCGCGGCATAAGATCTTGTTAAAACAACAAAAACACTTGAAAGCGTACAATACCTTTTTTTTAAATTGTGCACATCGCATCGGGTCCGATTGTGCTAACTAGGGTTGTCCCGATACCGATACTAGTATCGGTATCGGGACCGATTCCGAGTATTTGCGGGAGTACTTGTACTCCCGCAAATACCCCCGATACCAAAATAGAATACCCCCCCCCCCCCCCCTCATATTGCAGCGATGGCCTGTCCCTCATACCTTTAGATATGATGATGCTGCCGCATACCGCTGTTAATCCCCTGCAATATCGAGTAGCGCACATTACGAGCTTTCATTCTGAATACTTGTAAATGCCTGCGCCGCCATGTACAGACACTCCCCTTCTCCGGATTGGTGGGATCCCTGCAATCCCGAGCAAGGGGGAGTGTCTATACGCGGATTCGTGCATAGACACTCACCCTTGCTCAGGATTGGAGGGATCCCACCAATCCGGAGAAGGGGGGAGTGTCTATACATGGAAGCGCGGGCATTTACAAGTCATCAGATATTGCAGGGGATTAACGGTGGTATGCGGCAGCGGCGGCATCATCATATCTAAAGGTATGAGGGACAGGCCATCGCTGCAATGTGGGGAAAATACATGGCTGCAATGTGGGGGACATACATGGCTGCTGCAATGTGGGGGGACATACATGGCTGCTGCAATGTGGGGGGACATGCATGGCTGCTGCAATGTGGGGGGACATGCATGGCTGCTGCAATGTGGGGGGACATGCATGGCTGCTGCAATGTGGGGGGACATGCATGGCTGCTGCAATGTGGGGGGACATGCATGGCTGCTGCAATGTGGGGGACATGCATGGCTGCTGCAATGTGGGGGGACATGCATGGCTGCTGCAATGTGGGGGGACATGCATGGCTGCTGCAATGTGGGGGGACATGCATGGCTGCTGCAATGTGGGGGGACATGCATGGCTGCTGCAATGTGGGGGGACATGCATGGCTGCTGCAATGTGGGGGGGACATGCATGGCTGCTGCAATGTGGGGGGGACATGCATGGCTGCTGCAATGTGGGGGGGACATGCATGGCTGCTGCAATGTGGGGGGGACATGCATGGCTGCTGCAATGTGGGGGGGACATGCATGGCTGCTGCAATGTGGGGGGGACATGCATGGCTGCTGCAATGTGGGGGGACATGCATGGCTGCTGCAATGTGGGGGGGACATGCATGGCTGCTGCAATGTGGGGGGGACATGCATGGCTGCTGCAATGTGGGGGGGACATGCATGGCTGCTGCAATGTGGGGGGGACATGCATGGCTGCTGCAATGTGGGGGGGACATGCATGGCTGCTGCAATGTGGGGGGGACATGCATGGCTGCTGCAATGTGGGGGGGACATGCATGGCTGCTGCAATGTGGGGGGGACATGCATGGCTGCTGCAATGTGGGGGGACATGCATGGCTGCTGCAATGTGGGGGGACATACATGGCTGCATTTGGGGACACATTTAAAAAAAGTATCGGTATTCGGTATCGGCGACTACTTGAAAAAAAGTATCGGTACTTGTACTCGGTCCTAAAAAAGTGGTATCGGGACAACCCTAGTGCTAACAATGTTTGTTGGTCCAACTTCTACCATGAACAGGAATGTGGGTTTCAGGAGAGGAGCTGTTGTCCAGCCTGAGCATGGGATCTGAAGGACACAAGGATAGGTCTAAGGCCGGAATCACACTTGTGCGGTGCGAATTTCAGCTCTGTAATCTCTGCAGATATAGAAGAGAAGTGTTCAGCAGATCCATTGCGTTTTAGCTGCGAATTTGGAGACCTGTAGTCTGGAGAAGTGTATTGAGCTAAATGAGAGAAATTCCTGAAGAGAACTGAACACATCTGCGAATCAGCTGCGTACCCATAGAAGATAATGGGACTGAATTCACATCTGAGCCGCACCGCAAGGCATAAAATCCGCACACGTTTTTTTCTGCAATGCGCAGTGCGAATGCATCGCACATATGTGAACCAGCCTCATTGAAAACACTGTATTTAGAAATGTTCTGCGTATTAGATGCGGTTTAAGCCGCAACCAATTCGCATAGGTGTGGATCCGGCCTAAAGACTGACAAAGATTTTTGCAGGTTCCGCAAAGTGCCTGAACTTCACACTACAGTACTTGTTACCTTTTTGTAGGCCAGATCAGTTTAACATGAACCTGATGTTTTGTCTTTTCTCTTGAGCAAATATTTGACATCAAACAGCATTAGATAAATTTTCAGCGCAAAAGCGGAAAGGGAGTATATGCCAAAGTACACATAACGTAAGTTTAATGGTATGTGAAAAGATATACTTTAGGAAATGTTAGATGGGCCTTACAAGGAATTATAGAAATCTAATCAACAGGTGGTCTTGGCTAGGTGTCTTATAAACAGAATCTATCTTCTTCTTGTATGCATTCATGAGTCATGAAGATGTTTTAAGTATCCAGGACCCCTGTGCAGTTAAAGTGGTTCTTTTGCCTTGTATTAAAAAAATGAAGTGGACAGCTAAAAATGCTGTAGCTGCTGAGCGCCGTGCTCATCCAAGCTGCTTCTTCACTGGTCTTCGGGTTCCTGTGCAAGGGTGAGCTGCACTGCGCTTTGTGAATGGTCCCGCAGCCATCTGGGACCTGGGAGAACGTTTGGTGGATCGCCACAGGTGACCCAAGCAGGAAGTAGGAGCAGGTGCCTGTCAAAAAATAAAAAAAGTGGCAATAACAGAAGAGGAGAGTGAGTGGCATAACGCGGAAGGTCAGTGTTTGTGATCCATTTCTAATGTTAAATCTGAAGTAGGTAGATCATCCCAGTGTGCATGTTTGTCGGTGGAATGAGGACAAGGAAGAGCAAGTAGACAACTGGGTGTTGTCTAACACTTGTTCTATGTTTTTATCTTACTCAATTTACACACAGAATCATTTGTTTGGTTTATTACTGCATATATTTATTGTAAATAAAAAAACAATATCTGTTGATGTACATGTGGGTAATGTGAGCTTTACATTGCATAATAGTCACTGCACTGGTTCATCTGCATCTGCCGCAGGAAGTATGAAAGACCTTATTGGGTAGAGGAAAAACACTTATTCTGAATTAGGAAAGCTGTGGGAATGCACAAATTCAGGTGCCCATGTACTCTGACCAACTGTGCAGGCACCATATGGCTGCCAAATTTTTCCTGTTAAGCACTGTTGTACGAACACGCTTGTTTAGGTCTGTGGAACATGTAGGGATTAACCCCCAGCCTGTCTTGGGGTGGGGACCAATATCGGTCGATCTGAAAAATCCTATTTCTGACAATCAGTTTATCTAATCGACAAAAGCTGTAACTATCGCAGTGATTGTGAAGACTCACTTTTTTTAAATGACAAACCTACGGCAGTCCCCGAGTTACGAACACCTGAGTTACGAACGACTCTACTTACGAACGGCCTCAAACGCCAACCACTTGTGCTCCACGCTCATCCTGGATACTTTCGAGCACCTCTGGACACATCCCACACTGCAGTACTGCATGGCCAGAAGAGCCCCAGATAACATAACAAGCGCCCGGAACATCCCACATCCATGCAAAGGCGGAAGTTACACTTATGCAGTTTTGCGACTTACGAACAACTTCGACTTACGAACAAACCTACAGTCCTTTTGTGTTCGTATCTCAGGGACTGCCTTATTATACTTATCTTCTCTGTGCAATGGAATGGCAGGGTGGCCCCGATCCTCCTCTTCTCGTGTCCCCCGGCACTCTTTGCTGCTTTTTCTTTGTGTTTGCTCCCATAGCAAGCCATGGGAGCAGACGTGCATGCTCACTCCCTCCATAACAGCGCGGCTTGGGCCCGCCCGAGAGAAAGAGAGAGTGGATACTGAAAAGTTAATTTTTTTTAATGCAGTGTAGTAGTGGACATTCTGCCTTTCTTTACCAACAGAGGCAGGAAGAAATGCACCTCTTCACCTTAAAGTTCCCCTTATCTTGAGAAGAGTATAGCGGGTGTGATATATACTTCTCTCCCCGCTGCTCACTTTTGGCTCTTCTGGCTGGCTTCACAGCATGCACCAGGATTGCAGGTATTCGACTCACTCAGCAGTGATGGATATGTGCAGGAGCCAAGCATTTGCTATGTGGAATAGAAAATGTTTAACCACTTTAAGACCAGACCTATTGACATTTTTTGTTCACATGTATAAAATGTTTTTTTTTTTTTTTTTTTTTTGCTCGAAAGTTACCTAGAACCCCCAAACATGCATTTTAGGCAGAACCGTAGAATATGTAATATAGTGGGTTTTGCAATGATTAGATGCTTTTTACCAGTTAAAAATAACTTGTTTACATGCTGCGAAGTGACCGAATACCCATCGCTTCCAGTTTCTAATGCCATAGAGATGATCAGAGAAGACCCTGTTTCCGACAACCTCTAAGCTTGCAGAACTGCTGGCTTCAGTCCCAGGCTCCCTGGTGGGAAGGGAAAGCCTGGAAAGGCACCAGAGGGCGGCAAGAGGGGGGAGGGGGAGCACCTTTCCGCTGCCTGTAATAGCAATCCAGCAGCTAATGAGCCGCTAGGATTGCTTTTACATAAAAGCCCATTGCTGGCTGAAATAAAACAATACTGGGATGATGACTGTAGCTGCAGGCAACGTCCTGGTATAACCACCCCTACCAAATGACATGCATCGTATCACATTTTTTGTAAATATTTTATTATATCTTTTCATGTGACAACACTGAAGAAATTGCACTTTGCTGCAATGTAAAGTAGTGAGTGTACAGCTTGTATAACAGTTTAAATTTGCTGTCCCCTCAAAATAACACACAGGCATTAACCACTTGCTTACTGGGCACATAAACCCCCTTCGTGCCCAGGCGAAATTTCAGCTTCCGGCAATGCGTCGCTTTAACTGATATTTGCGCGGTCGTGCGACGTGGCTCCCAAACAAAATTGGTGTCCTTTTTTTCCTTTTTTGCCCGTGCGGTTTTTATTTTTTGCGTTTTATAAACAAAAAAAGAGCAACAATTTAAAAATATATATATATTTTTGACTTGTTGCTATAATAAATATCCCAATTTAAAAAAAAATAAAAAATGTTTTTTTTCTCAGTTAAGGCCGATGCGTATTCTTCTACGTATTTTTGTAAAAAAAAAAAATCGCAATAAGCGACTGCTTTGCACAAAAGTTATAGTGCCTACAAAATAGGGGACAGAATTGTGCGACTTTTTTTTTTTTTTTGGGACTGCGACATTACGGCAGACACTTTTGACACATTTTTGGGACCATTCACGTTTATACAGCGACCAGTGCTATAAATATGCACTAATTACTGTATAAATGTGACTGGCATTGAAGGGGTTAACACTAGGGGGGTGAGAAAGGGGTTAAATGTGTATCCTGGGTGTGTTCTGGGGGAGGGAGGTGACTGGGGGAGGTGACCGATGCTGTGTCCCTATGTACAAGGGAAACGGCATCTGTCTCCTCTCCCTGACAGGACGTGGAGCTCTGTGTTTACACACAGAGCTCCACGTCCCTGCTCTGTCACCGCCGATCGCATGTACCTGACGGACACCGCGGCCGCCGGGTACACGCATTGAATACTCGGCGATGCGACGGCACTGGTTTTTCCTGCTGCGCGCGTGGGGAATTGCAACAACATTGATGTCCAAAGACGTGACTCCGGCAGCTCAGGTCCACGCTGTTGACGTCTTTTGTCAATAGCGCGGATCTGTAGTGGTTAATGTCTGAACTGCTGGCAACAAAAGTGAGTGAAAATATCCTAATTGGGCCCAAAGTGTAGCCACTATTATTTTCCAGCACTGCCTTAACCCTCTTGGGCATGGAGTTCACCAGAGCTTCACAGGTTGCCACTGGAGTCCTCTTCCACTCCTACATGAGCACATCATGGAGCTGGTGGATGTTGGAGACCTTGCACTCCTCCACCTTCCGTTTTGAGGATGACCCACAGATGCTCAACAGGGTTTAGGTCTGGAGACATGCTTGGCCAGTCCATCACCTTTACCCTCAGCTTCATTAGCAAGGCAGTGGTCATCTTGGAGGTGTGTTTGGGGTCGTTATGTTGCAATACTGCCCTGCGGCCCAGTCTCTAAAGAGAGGGGATCATGTTCTCTTTCAGTATGTCACAGTACATGTTTGCATTTACAGTTCCACTTAAGGAACTGTAGCTCTCAGTCCCAGAAGCACGCATGCAGCCTCAGACCATGACACTCCCACCACCATGCTTGACTGTAGGCAAGACACGCTTGTCTTTGTACTCCTCACCTGGTTGCCGCCACACAAGCCTAAACACCATCAAATCCAAATACGTTTGTTTTGGTCTCATCAGACAACAGGACATGGTTCCAGTAATCCATGTCCTTAGTCTGCTTGTCTTCAGCAAACTATTTGCGTGCTTTTGTTGTGCATCACCTTTTTAGAAGAGGCCTCCTTCTGGGACGACGACGATGCAGACCAATTTTGATGCAGTGTGTGGAGAATGGTCTGAGCACTGACAGGCTTTCATCCAGTGCTGCACTTGCGTTTCTGGATTCTGAGTAAGGGGGAAAGGAAAATAATTGTTAAAGGATCTGCAGGAAAAGGTAGTTGAACTGTATAAAACAGGAAAGGGATATAAAAAGATATCCAAGGAATTGAGAACGCCAATCAGTGTTCAAACTCGCGTTATGGTCGGATGTTTTTTCACCTTAATGCATAGGATGCATTAAGGTGAAAAAACATTAACCTTTACAACCCCTTTTAGGCCCTGTGCACACGAGACGCTGGTAAACACGTGTTCAGAGGCATTTGGACACTTTTTTCAACTGCCCCTAAACACATCCAATGTTATCCTATGTGTCCATGCACACAATCTCGTTTATTGCCGTTTTTCGGCAGTTGCGTTTATCCTCGTTTTTCCAGAAGCAAACAAAAGTTTTCGCGTTTCAGACACAAAACGGCGATAAACCGCGGTACCCGCGTTTTGCCACGATTTTGTTTTATAGGCGTTTTTAAAGGTGACCTATTTTTTTACATTAGAAATCTCAAATGATGGCAAATAATGAAAAACCCCCCAAAAAAACATAAAAAAATGTAATTGCTTGCATTGCATTGTGGACAATCCACAACTTGTGGCCAGGTGATGTGAACAGGTGACGTGGCAGGTGACGTGGCAAGTGGACAATCCACAACTTGTGGTAGGTGACGTGGCCAAGTGACGTGGCAGGTGACATGGCCAGTGGACAATCCACAACTTGTGGCAGGTGACGTGGCAGGTGACATGGCCAGGTCATGTGGCAAGTGGACAATCCACAACTTGTGGCAGGTGATGTGGCCGGGTGAAATGGCCTGGTGATGTGGCAAGTGGACAATCCACAACTTGTGGCAAGTAATGTGGCCAGGTGATGTGGCAAGTGGACAATCCACAACTTGTTTAGGTGACGTGGCCAGGTGATTTGGCAAGTGGACAATCCACAATTTGTGGCATGGCCAGGTGACGTGGCAAGTGGACAATCCACAACTTGTGGCAGGTGATGTGGCCTGTTGACGTGGCCAGTGGACAATCCACAACTTGTGGCAGGTGATGTGGCCAGTGGACAATCCACAACTTGTGGCGTGGCCAGGTGACGTGGCAAGCGGACAATTTTACCACTTGTGGCAGGTGACAAGGCCAGGTGACGTTCTGCAGCTTGTGGCAAGTGACACGCTAAATACAAGTATACTGCTGCTCTCTCAGCTGCTATTCACTTTGGTCTCACAAAATGGCTGAAATGGTTAAATAATAGTTTTTTGAGCTTAGGGAGGGTCTTCAGATGTTTGTTTAACTAAACGCTTATAAACGCAAACGCGGCAAAATGCCGCGCAATTCATGACAAAACGGGCCGTTTCTAAACGCTGTTTTTTGCCTTTTAAAACGTGTGTTCAGCGGAGTTTGCACCGGCGTCCCGTGTGCATGGGGCCTTAAAATTTCCTTGCTAATCTCACTGTACAGTAGTACATTCTGTACACTGTGGTAAGATACATTTTTTTCAAAATGATGTCTAATCATTTAAAACCTCGTCAAATTGAATAATTAGGATTTCTTTATGGCTTTAGTGTTATGCCGGTCAGAATTTCTGACAACAAATGTTCGATGGGAGCTTTTTGTCGGAAATTCTGACCGTGTGTAGGCCCCATTGGACATTTGCTGTAGGAATTTCCAACAACACAAATTTGAGAGTTTGTTCTCAAATGGGTCAGGGTTATTTCAGAGTGAAAATCTCTCATCTTCTATAATAAATGTTTAAGACTGTCTCAGAATTTGCACATGGTTGCCAAGGAAAACTTGCTAAAAGAGATACAGCCTGACCTGCAAATAATTGGAGATTTAATAAATCCGGTGCGCACAGAATCTGGTGCAGCTGTTCCTAGTAAGCCGTCATCTTTTACTGGCAAAGCTTAATTGAACAAGCTGAAGTTTCTACACCAGTGTTCTACATCACTATTTTTGTTGGTGAGTTTTATGGGTGCTTATTGCTCATTTTACCATGACTTCATTAGTTGTACTGTCAATTTCAATGTAATAGTGATGCTGTTTGTCCACTAGATGGTGGTATGGTACAATATAAACACTGCTCATGTGTTAACCAAAGTGTGACTTTTTTGAAGATATATAATTTACGTTTTTTATTTGTTTTATAGGATACTGCTGGACAAGAACGTTTCCGAACCCTTACTCCTAGCTATTACAGGGGTGCACAAGGTGTTATATTGGGTAAGGAATGTGTGTGTGTGTTTTTTCTTTTAAATCAGGGGTCTCCAAACTTTCTAAACAAAGGGCCAGATTACTGTCCTCCAGACAGGATTGTGGCCATCAGGACAGGACAGGACCGGATTGTGGCCATCAGGATTACAAAATCCCCCATCATTGGTGTCATTGGGAGAAATTCTGCCCCATCACTGGGAGGAATTCTGCCCCATCATTGGTGTCATTGGGAGAAATTCTAATGCCCCATTATTGGTGTCATTAGGAGATATTCTGCCCCATCATTGGTGTCATTGGGAGATGTTCTGCCCCATCATTGGTGTCAGTGGGAGAAATTCTGCCCCATCATTAGGAGGAATTCTGCCCTATCATTGGTGTCATTGGGAGGAATTCTTCCCCATCATTGGTGTCATTGGGAGATTTTCTGCCCCATCACTGGGAGGAATGCTGCCCCATCATTGGGAGATAAAATGCCCCATCATTGTCATTGGGAGATTTTCTGCCCCATCACTGGGAGGAATGCTGCCCCATCATTGGGAGATAAAATGCCCCATCATTATTGTCATTGGGAGATTTTCTGCCCCCTCATTGGTGTCATTGGGAGAAATGTTGCCCCGTCATTGGTGCCAATGAATAGAAAAGCACCCGAAGGGCCGGATAAAATCAAGCAAAGGGCCGCAGTTTGGAGACCACTGTTTTAAATGATGGTACCTTAAGAAGTTTGCCTTAAAGTGCATATAAAGCAGAAACTTTTTTTTATTTATTATGTTAATGCATCCTTGCTTGGATGTGCGGTAATACTCTATGTAGCTTAGGCTACATACAGTATACACCGATTAGCCAATCCCGGTGAGCGATGTATTTAAATGAATACAGAGCCTGCTCGGATTGGGGTAACAACTTCTGCCAATCCGAATGCCTACATACAGTAGCCTGCTCGGATTGGCTTTGAGAGTCAGAGAGGTGTGGGCTGATGATGTTACAGCCTCTGCCAATCCAAGCAGGCTTTGTATTCATTAGTAGAATACATTGCTCGCCGTGATTGGCTTCAGCTCCAGCAAGAATGAAGAAGAAAATGGCTCCAGAAGGAAGACATATTAAGCATCGGAATAGGTGTGGTCTTATACGGTGAATACAGGCAAAAAAATCTTTTAAAAAAAAAAGTAAAATTAGGGGGTCGTCTTATACGCCCGGTCCCCTTATACGCCGGCAAATACGGTAAGCCTCTTTTACTTGCCTGAGCTCTCATTCGATCCAGCCCGTGTCCATCTGCAGCTCTTCTCTCCTCTCACTTTCTGGTCTCTCCAGGCTTTGTTGAGGCAGCGTCAATCAAAGCAAGTGATAGGGGCTGTCTGCTTCTATTAACTTAGAAGTGAGCCCACACAAGTGCCCCCATAGAAAGTGTCTTTCAGTGGGAACACTCGTAAGAGAAGATTAGCCAGGAGCATCCGCAGGGAAACGAGAGGAAGAGGAAAGTTCCATACAGTTTCGTTGCATAGAGCAGGTTTTTTTTTTAAACAATCCCTTTTTAAATCCACAATATTTGATTTAACTTGGAGCGTGTGGATCCGATAAACTGCTATTTGGGTTCCCTTCAGTGTCTGTCATGGGTATCTCTGCTCTTTTATCTTTTCATTCTCTTTTTTTTTTTTTTTTTTTTTTTTAGAGGTGCTGACAACTAGCCTGCCATCAGGCTGGGTCAGTAGTACTTTTGTGCCTGCCATCCGGAGAAGTTTAACAATGGAATTGGATATTCTTGATTTAAAATAAGTTTTATATTTTATTTTGGCGCTTTTTAGTTTTGTCATATTCTGTTTCCCTTGAATGCATCAAATGATGGACAAATATATGTGTGTGTTTATATATATATATATATATATATATATATATATATATATATATATATATATATATATATATATATATATATATATATATATATATATATATATATAATATTACACACACATATAGGCACTATCTGTGTGTTATTGACAGCTTCCTACATATCCTGATTTTTGTTGGAGACACAACACGTACTATACCACTAGTGAAGAACATGCCTTTTGTCAGCAATAGATTCCTATAGGTGTGTTTTAAGTTAATTGTAGAAAAACAAGTTTTTCATTTTATAAAGTGCTTTAATGCTGAATAGATTTTTACACCAAAGTGAAATGCAAATGAAAAATACACAATTAATATCAAATGTTTTTATTCCTCATACAATTTTATGTATTTAAACTCAAATCTTTATTTTTGTATCTAGGGGTAGGTTCTGCTAATCGCAGCCTGTTTCATGACCCCCTCCAGCCTGGTACGTGCTTAGAATTACAGGGAGGTGAAGCCTCCCTGAATCGGCATGTAATATCCCACCCCCATTGTGTTTAGCGGTTTAGTGGACATGGAGGAGGGGTCAGTGGGCTGTGATTTATCTGGAGCGTATACGCCCACATGTGAATCTATAGTCACATGGGTTTCTCAGATAAAAAAAAGGAGGTAATGAACTGCTTAGAAAAGGACTGAAACTGGAGCATGCTCGGTAGATGTGGCAGAAGCTGATCCACACAATCTTAGGCTGAAACGGGGACACAAGACAATGTGGGGATACAATAAACGGCAACCAGTTTTTTTTTTTGTTTTTTGCAGAATACAGAAAATTACTCTCATAGGGACTGAGTGTGAACAGCATGCAATACAGCACGTACGGACTGTTTTTTTAATGATGTGGGTTTAATGACACTTTAAGTTCTATTTTTTTTTTTTATTATTATTATTATTCCTTCTGGTGCCTCCATTGGGAGCTTTTGCCTTACTTCCTGTCTTTGGTAACACCAAAGAGTGGTCCAGTCACTTATGGGACAGGAATGCATGGACAATTAAAACATTATCACAAGTTCTAACCATTCTTCACTCTGCCAGTATGCGTTCTTTTTATTTTATTTTTTTATCCATGTTTCTGTTGGAGACATTTCCCATCACCTTCTGCCCTGACAAGAAATTTAAAGAAAATTTCCCCAGTAGAGCCACAAATGGCGGTAAAAGCTGAGACTCTAACTTTCCCGCTTCTATACAAAACATTTTTTGCTGGATTTAGTTTATTGGTATGCAAGTGGCATTTGTGGTCAGTAGTAAGGACAGTACCAGCCTTTGTATTTTTCCTTCTAAAAGTCGCCATGTTCTTTTTATCTCTTCAGTTTATGATGTCACGAGAAGGGACACATTCGCAAGACTGGACAACTGGTTAAATGAGCTGGAGACATATTGCACAAGAAATGACATAGTAAAAATGTTAGTTGGGAACAAGATAGACAAAGTAAGTCACAGCCAACTCTTTAATGATATACTCTTCTGCTTTCTTTTTCTCTTTCGGTATGAAAATGGTAGTAATATGTTGGTGTTGGCCCATTATCTGACACCTTCAGGTACTGGGGGACAGGGCTCCTCATTTCTGTCCCTGTTTTTATTAATGTAATTAGTCGCTGGAATAGTAGTAAATGGGGTCACCATTTGGTATGGGCTATTTCTAGTTGTATAATGGCAGGGAAGGTAGTAGAGCGCACACAGCCCAGAAGCATTAAGCTAACAGTACCGCTGAGCTCCCAGCACCATTTCCGAAAGCTATATCTGGTAAAGAACAGCAGAATTTACCATTTAACCACTCTGGACCTCGCTATATACAAAAGGCGGCTACAGTGCAGCCATCCAAGTTCTGAAAGTTCACCCACCCAGAACCCTGCCCCCCTTTGTGCCTCCTGCGGCCCACATCAGGTGCGCTCTGTGACCACTGTGTGCTTTAGACGTAGCTAAACATGGATCAGGTTAAAGGGTCAATTACAGTAGCCTTTTACCGAGTGATCAGCTGTGTCCAATCACAGCTGATCACATGTAAACGGATTGCTGGTTATCGTCTGTCCCTTCCTCCCACAAGCACTTGGTTTACACTAATGCCGTGTACACACGATCATTTTTTTTGATGAAAAAAAACAACATTTTCTGTGAAGTAAAAAACAACGTTTTTGAAACGTCACTTTTCAAAGACGATGTTGCATACACACCATCTTTTTTTTCACAAAAAGCGAGGTTACGTTCACCACCCTTTTCCATTGAAGCTCGCTTCATAACTAGCTTCTGGGCATGCGCGGGTTGAAAAACGTCATTTTGAACGACGTTTTTGCTACACACGGTGACTTTTTGTGAACCAAAAAACGACGTTTTGAAAAACGACACAAAAAATTCAAGCATGTTGGAATTTTTTTTTGGTCGTTTTTTTTTTAAGACAAAAAACGCTGTTTTGCCCACACACGATCAATTTAAATGACATTTTAAAAAACAACGTTTTTTTTCATCGCAAAAAACGACCGTGTGTACGCGGCATAATAATCGGGGGACTTTTGGTCTTTTTTTATTTGTTTAGTAAAAATAAATAAATAACCCCAGTGGTGATTAAATACCACCAAAAGAAAGCTCTATCTGTCGTAAAAAAATGACCACTCAATTGTCATTCAAACTCTGACAGCATTGAAAGCTAAAAATTGGCCTGTGCAGTTGGTGAAAGTGCCCCGGTATTGAGGTGATTTAACGTATAAAGGTATTCTAGGACAAATCTTCGTGAAAACATAAAAAAAAAATGCGTAAGCGGAAAATTTGTAATGGTCTCACTGTTTTTGTTTTTTTTCCATGTATTTATTCATACACTTGAAATGATCATGTGACAGACCCTCTCACTCAGGAAGTAGGGAGCAAGTATAGTCCATGTGTGAGTTCCAATTTAGGACTGCATGAAGTTTGAATTATTGAATCTCTTGGAAACATTACCAGACTGATAATTGTATTTATGTATAATTGCCCAACAAAGATGTAATTTTCACAGTAAAACAACCTAGAAGAAAAAGTAGATCATTGTAAAATAAAGATCATCAAATTATAGCCCAAAATGATACAAATATTTTGTTTTAGTTCTGTGGGTGACCATTTTAAAACCAAGACTGCCGGGGAGGTGGGGCTTATAGTCATGTGACCATAATTGCCTGTCACATGATCAGAAAGCTGCCCGCAAGATGTGAACGGGAGCTTTCAGTTAGCCACCGGTAACACTGCCGCTGTCAACACTGCTCTATTGGCGTTATTGCATGCAAATCTGCGACCTCTCGGCACTATGTACCGGCCACTGAGAGTCCACATGTTTGTGTGCACTTGGCGCCAAGGTGTTAAACTGATCATAATGTTTTTTGTTTTTGTTTTTTGATGGTTTGTTTTCTTTTAGGACAACCGAGAAGTAGACCGAAACGAAGGCCTCAAGTTTGCACGAAAACATTCAATGTTGTTTATAGGTAAGAAACTGTAAATTCCTCACCATTTTACATACACAATTACCATCTATACTCGAGTATAAGCCGAGTTTTTCAACACTTTTTTTTTTTTTTTTTTGGTGCTGAAAACTCGAGTCTTATGCCCCGTACACACGATCATTTTTCAGCATTAAAAAAAAGTTTTTCGGCATGTCCAAAAAACAAAGTTTTTCTAACTTCATCATTAAAAACAATGTTGCTCCACACACCATCGTTTTTGAAAAATGATAAACAAAGCATGGTGACGTGCAACACGTACGACGGCACTCTAAAGGGGACGTTCTATTCGCCTTTGGGCTGCTTTTAGCCGATTCCTTGTTAGTAAAAGAAGATTTGCGATTTTCTGTTTGTTACAGCGTGATGAATGTGTTAACTCCATTACGAACAGTAGTTTTACCAGAACGAGCGCTCCCGTCTCATAACTTGCTTCTGAGCATGCGTGGGTTTAAAACGTCGTTTTATCCCACACACGATAAAAAATTTACAACCGAAAAACATTTTTTTTTTTTTTTTAAACGGCATGAAAAAATGCAGCATGTTTGAATTGTCGTTTTTTCAGAACATGGAAAAAGATGTGTAGCCCACACACAATCATTTTAAATGACATTTTTAAAAAAAGTTTTTTTTTTCATGGCGAAAAATTATCGTGTGTATGCGGCATTATACTCGAGTCACCTTTTTTGCGCCTGATCTCCCCGGAAATTGGGGACCCGGTACCAGCCGGCCGTAGGTTCCCTGGACCCCAAACTTGGCACACATATAGCCCCCCCCCCCTTTCCTCTACAAGAGTGCAAAGTTTGCTGTCTCGGGGACCTACGGCCCGGGAGCGCCGATTTTTCAAAGTCAGGCACCCCTTTCTCTATACTCCCATGTTAAACGTAAGTCTAGTCATTGGCACAGTGAGGCATTTACACAGTGAGACATGCAAATGGACACCCTAGGCTTATACTCGAGTCAATACGTTTTCCCAGTTTTTTTGTGGTAAAATTAGGTCCCGCTGCTTATATTCAGGTCGGCTTATACTCGAGTCTGTATGTGTGTGTATTTTTTTTACTAGTAATGGCGGCGATCAGCGTTTTTTTTTTTTTTTAAGTACTGCGACATTATGGCGGACACTTTTGACACATTTTTGGGGCCATTGGCATTTTTATAGCGATCGGTGCTATAAAAATGCGTTGGATTACTATAAAAATTTAATTGGCAGTGAAGGGGTTAACACTAGGGGGCGGGGAAGGGGTTAAGTATGTTCCTGGGTGTGTTCTAACTGAAGGGGGGGTGGACTCACCAGGGGAAATCACTGATCTCCCGTTCATACATTGTATGAACAGAAGATCAGCATTTCTCTCCCTGACAGGACCAGGAGCTTTGTGTTTACACACAAAGCTCCCGGTCCTCGCTCTGTACCAAGCAATCGCGTGTGCCCGGCGGCGATCGTACGAAAAGAGCCGACGTAGAGCTACGAGCTCTCGCCCAGGAGAGCCGACCTGCCACAGTAAAATGACGGCGGCAGGTCGGCAAGCAGTTAAAGAGGAGTTCCACACAAAAAAACAACTTTTGCTTAATCCCCTCCCCTCCCCCTTACATGCCACATTTGGCATGTAATTTTTTTGGGGGGGGAGTGGGGGGCTTCAGTAGGAGTGGGACTTCCTGTCCCACTTCCTGCTTCCGCCGAGGGGCTGGTTAGGCGATTAAGCCTTAATCGCCTACACCAGCCCCTCCCTGTAGGCGATCACATGGGACACTGACAGGTCCCATGCGATCGCCTCTCCAATCAGCGGCGAGCCGCGCCGCATGCGCAGTGCGGCTCGCGCATGCGCAGTGGGTGCCCGGCCGTGAAGCCGAAGGCATGTAAACTGACCAGTGTCGGGGCTCAGCAGCGATGATATACTGTGGTCAGTTTACAGAGAGGAGGGCAGAAACTTGTTGGATCAGCCAGGTTTTTCAGGTGTTACTGGGGGCCAAATTACACGGCGTAGGCACTGTGCTGTATTAAATGCTTTAAAGGCGCAGGATCCATTTTTTTTTTTTTGATTAACAAACGCTTTAAGGCCTTAAATACTGGGGTTTTAGCCCTGGAGTGTGAGATCCGGTTTGGGCAGAAGGCACAAGCATATCATTCAGCTCCATTGCTTACAGCCGTTTAAAGTGTTAGGCTGCATTCACACTTAGGCGATTTGAATCATGGAAATACGCAGGACGTGAGTGTGATGCCATTGCTTGTTAATGGCACATGATTTTTGCCACGGTTGTCGTGCGATAAATCGTTCTGCAGTTGCAGCAAATTTGCAGCATGCGAAGCTTGTCACTCGAAAAGTATTAGGAGCTTCTATTGGGTGATATTGCGAATGTTGCGAATTGCCTAGGTGTGAATGCAGCCCAACTAAAGGCAAACTTGTGTTTTGAGTTTTGGATAGAGTTGAGAAGAATTAGAATGCCTGTCAGTTTTCATATGTTTAGGGCAGTATGCGACCAGGAGCGAATGCCCGTATATCGGTCTGCTTGCTTTACAGGCATTCGTCTCTGGGTGCATACAGCCCTAAACATTCGTACTACTCGGTGCAACTCCAAACCATAGCAGTTTTCAGCCTCTCATAGTTTTACAGGCTGCTGGCCTAAATACCCTGTGACCATGAGACCTAAAGCAGCTTTAGTCCTGTTTTGACATATTTAGTTGCATTTTATAGCGTTTGGCCATATTTAGGTGTGTAATCAGATCCTAGGTGTGCAGAATTCTATTTTTCTAAACAAAGCCAAACTTAACGCAGGCAATTGCACAGTGTGAATCGTACTATTATGGTACCATTTAAAAATCATTACATTTATATGCATTTAGAAATGTCCCCTAAACACACATAAACTATAGTTTGACAATAACAGGCTCATAGGAGTTATAGTCTATCATTCTATTATATTGGGTTATATTCCATCACAGATGAATAGACAAGATGCTATGTGCTGCGTATTTCATTGCAGGGCACGTACTTTGGAGGTACCTTGAGCTGTCCTTTACAATGAATGGCAACGCAGTATATCACTGCATGTAACATTTGCAATAACGCAGCACAGTGGTGTTAGTGAAACCTTATAGTAACAGTTGATCGCCACACAGATGGAACAAATGGCTCCTTTTGGTGCCAGATAAACAGGTAGCAAGTTAAAACCATTTATCATTCACAATACTGCGTGTGTGTGTGTGTGATTAATCACTTCCACATTCTACTTGGTGAAGCTCACACCATAGGGAGCCATTAGTACTGTCTGTGTAGTAAATAATCTGTAACTATTTTAGTATTGTGATTGATCTGGTAAATGGCACACATGTGCTTGTGCACTTATTGCTTCACTGCTCTTCTTTTAAATGCAAAGCATTCAGAAATGTTCATCTTTCATATTTTTTAATGGAAAACAATATTCTACAATAATCTAGTCTTAGATTATTGGGTTATATGCTGCCTTCAGGTTACAGAACACTGACAAACAAAGCTGTAAGAACAGCCCTAATATAACCCTTCTCAGTCCCATTTTTTTTTTGATCGGAAGTGTATAGATGTCTTCTCTCTGTTCTGAAAGAAGCAAAGTTATTTTTTCTTTTGTTTTGTTTTTCTTCAAGACACTACTTTTAAGATTCCAAGCTGCTACATAGCTGCTGCCACTTCCCACTTTGCTGCTTTTCCAGGTCGGTTGACTTCTCTGAGCTTTCGGAACTGGCCTGTAATGTTGCTTTGGGCACTGGAGGATCATGCACTAGATGCTCACCTAAGCATGTGGTGCAACATGGTGAGTTAGTCACAGGGTGCTATACTTGTTCAGCACCATGTTGCTGCTCCCTGGTGTAACCCTGGCCCTGAAGATTTCCTAGAGAATATGCCATTAATCCCCTCTTACTCTGTAGTTGGTTCATGACCTGACCTGGCATTGGCTCACTTGTTGCAAACTGTTTTATGGCAGACTACCGTGACCTAGCCATGTTTAGGGCCCCTATGGACTGAACTGTGTAGGTATTTTGACTAGATTTTTACCTCTGTTGTACTAAATGGGTACTTAAAGGCAAAGTGCAGTTAAATCTTGTTGTGGCTATACTTCTGTGGATCACAGGAGTGCAGTTCGTTCTGCACTCTTGTGAGCAGAAGAAGATTAAAGTTTTGGAATGGCCCAGCCAGAGCCCAGACCTGAATCCGAATAAAAATCTGTGGGGTTATCTGAATAGGGCTGTGCAGGAGATGCCCTCACAATCTGACATAATTGGAGTGTTTTTTTTTTGCAAAGAAGATTTGGCAAATATTTGTTTGGGAGCCACGTCGCACGACTGACGGTTAAAGTGACGCAGTGCCGAATCGCAAAAAGTGGCCTGGTCTTTGGCCATCGAAATGATCCGGGGCTGAAGCGGTTAATTGGCCAACAGCATGCTTGCTGTTCTCCAAATTCTCCTGTATATTTGTCCATTAGTTAGAGAGCATGGGTCTCGAATTTAACTCGCATTAAACAGATCTTATAGTATGTAAAAAAAAAAAAAAAAAAATCCTGTTGGCAATATCGCACCAAAAACATAATGCAAATGTTATAGTTCTTTGATGAAATTCATTTGTCGGCACTAAAATCACATGATCTAGTTGAAAATTCAGCAACTTGGAAGCTAATGCTTCCTTTGAGCTGAGCTTTATGACAGCTGTAACATAAGTGGATCTTCTCCAATGTAAATATTATTTATTTTTGCATATGTGTAGGAAGATATATTCCCTCCTTTCTGCAGTTCGGTTGTGAGCAATAATATACCGTATTTATCGGCGTATAACGAGCACAGGCATATAACACGCACCCTAACTTTCCACCGCCCCCTGCGTATGACACGCAGGAACAGTTTACCCTCTATTCAGTTTACCCTCTATTCTCAGGGTAAAAAAGTGGGTGTTATACGCCAATAAATACAGTACTTCATGCTTGTGTCTGTTTACTTTGCTCAACATTATTTGGGCACCTTTGTGCTGATTACATCTCCTAAACGTCCATTTACACCTCCGGGTGCCTACATGTTCATTCTGATGTATTATAGAGTGCATCGGCAGCCCGATAGTGGAAGTGTTTTAAAAAGCTAATTATGACCAGCTCCTGTGGTCACTGATCAAGGCCCCTCCCTTTCCATCCATCACTGTGACAGGTGGTTTTTCTAATGGATAGTAGTATAGTGTGGGAGGGGGCAGTCTAGGTAACCTAAGTACTATTTGCATATATTAGGGCTGCTCAACCTTCTGAATAGCGAAGGCTACTTACGTGATTTGGTAACCGGTTGCGGGCTACAATGAACTACCAGCTTTTACCGCTCCCCAAACCGCAAATGTTAACAAGTCCTTACTGTCCTGAGCCCCCTACAAGGCTGCTATCACACTGATGCACTGCGATTTACCCCCACTGCGGGCGCAGTGCACCAAAGGTTTAGCGACATGGAGCCATACACCTCTATTACATCTTGTGGGTGTGGTGCACCTAGCTACATGGACCCATACACCTCTATTACATCTTGTGTGTGTGGTGCACTTTCTGAAAACAAACCAAAATGCCTGCATTCAGGAGTTTTGGTGAGCTTTCAGAAAGTGCACCAAACCCACAGGATATAATGGAAGTCTATGGCTCAGTGCAGATCACCTGCAGGACTAGTGCTTCCATTACAGATTTCTCCTGCAGGTGCCTGTGCACATTCGTGGTAAAACCTATTGGCCACAGTCTGGAGAGATGTATGCTTTAGCTGGAAAAGGGCCTTAAAACTTTATCGTGATCTTTTTCAAATGGGATCTCAGACTGTAAAACCTTTACATTTTATGGTGGAAACATAAAAAAAAAATATTTCATTACTCAGCAGTTTTGTATGTTCTACATCCTCATTTGATCATCTTTTCTGTCTTGTTGGTCCACATCTGGAGAAGACAATATGTTAGTGATTGTCTTTGAGAGACATGCACATAACTCGTATTGGTGCCTACAGCTCCCTAAGGACATTATTTGTTTAATGGTTTTGACACAATGTAAGTTCACCTTTTCCAAGAATAGACTCACTTCCTGAGCCTTATGTGTTTTGATATCCTTGGGGCAATGCTGGCCAAAGTTGGGCATGACATCACACTGAGTCAGGGCTGATTCTTAGATCTCTTGTTGTATGATTCACTCCTTTGTTGCGGTGTTCACAATCTTGGTCTATAGCTGGGATTCGTTTCATGCAAATAATTCAGTGGTTTGTCTTAGTCTGTCTTCCCTCAGGTTCATTTGGTGGGCTGTGTTAAACCTCTCCTATAATTTTCCGCGTTGTTTGTACTTTACCTTTTTTTTTGGCCTACATGCAGTCTGTGATTTGGCACAGTATCGGCTGCTATTTGTGATTCCTAAACGTACTTAATTGTTAAACCCCATCATTCATCGTATGACTGAGTTACCAGAAACAAGACTCTTACACCAGCCAAAGCAAAACACCTTTCTCATACCTATTCCGAATTCTTGAGGTCAGGCTCTTAACCTCCAGGTCCAGCACCCATTTTTCATGGTTTCATGTTTGATGCCAAATGTGTTCCGCCCTATGCCAAGAATCACAATGCTGACCCCCAGAAACTGTAGCTGTAAATTTTAACGATATCTAATGTGTTTTCTTTTGATTATTGAAAGCAGCTTTTTTTTTTTTCGGATTTGGGAACCTGTCTTTGCCTTCCACTTGTGTGCAGATTTAGTACAAAGTCGGCTCTACGCCTGATAAATTCAACATAATCAAAAGATTTTCACCTGAAACTATTGAACATTGTCAATTAACCATTTGGCTTTATTGCCTCAAAGTTTGTTTTTGGATTGTTTTATATGGTATGTAACTGATTTATAGACTGATCACTTTGCAGTATGAAGCTGGAACAACTTTTTGCTGTTTTCCGCCCTAATAATTGTTTGTCTCTTGTTTTAGAGGCCAGTGCAAAAACCAGAGATGGTGTACAGTGTGCCTTCGAAGAACTTGTTGAAAAGATTATACAAACTCCTGGACTTTGGGAAAGCGAGTCCCATAACAAAGGCGTCAGATTGTCCGATGAAGCTGGTGGCCGAGGAGGAACATGCGGCGGATATTGCTCCATGCTATAAACTAGTTGTACTTTCCTTCCATTTAATCTGAATCTAGTGATACCAGTCTCCTGTATATATAAACTCATTTATGGCTAATCTAGGGACCTTTTCAGTTTGCACATATTTGTATCATGAGGCAGATATTTGTAGAATTTTTTTGTCCAGCAAGTTTGCAGTCAAACAACGCATGAAACATTTTGAATTTTTATTAGTGGCCAGCTGCATTAGCCAGTGCATTGTTTGCAGTGCCACCTGTTCATGTACTTTTTAACACTTATACATTACTGCACCATTCTAAGCTTTGTGTTCTATGCCTTTTTTTTTTTTTTTTTTCCTCCACGCATTGGCTGTCTTTATCTGTTTAGCTTTTTGAAAGTAGACCCAAACATGTCAGACCCCCTCCCCCAATCCTCCATTCTTGCCTAGGTGAGAATGGATGAGTCCTGGTCTCCCTGTTATATCCTAAGTAGGCTACTGGAGCAGGGACACGCAGTGGTTGGAGGGTGGACCTGGCAATGTGTCATTGGGGGCCTGTTGCAACTGCCTGGAAGAAACTGACGTTTCCTGATGAAGTAGGAAGGATAGGGGGAGTCGTGGGGCGTGGCTTTTGTCAGCAGATTACAAAAGGATATCACTAGATTGCTGGGCAGGTATGTTTTTATGAAGACAATTCAGCATGAAAAGGAAATTAAAAGGAGCAAAGGGACTGGAAAGTTCCCCTTTAAATACTCATGAGACCATTGCTAAGCAAATCCTCCTCATTGTTCTAGATGCACATGAAAGTATGTTCTAGAAAATGTCTATTATATTGCCAACAAATCACAATGTCTTTTTGATAAATAATGACTTATGTTAAAGTGTGTAAATGCTTGTACTCGGCACACTGATTTCTTGAGCATTTCTCGCCTTTGTACATGTCTCCTGAGTAAAAAGTTAAAGTGGTTGAATGAGTTCTATCAAAGACCATGGCTTCCTATCACATGTCAATCTGTAAGGGCCAGTAAATCTACTTTAGAGCATGGTTCGTGTGACAGAGCAATAAGTGACTTCACAAAATCAAATGCACTTGTCTCAAGAGATTCCAACAATTAAAGTGGTTGTACACCTCTTCAGACATGAAAAATGAACAAAGCACATCCACTATAGCAGTGATGGCGAACCTTGGCACCCCAGATGTTTTGGAACTACATTTCCCATGATGCTCATGCACTCTGCAGTGTAGTTGAGCATCATGGGAAATGTAGTTCCAAAACATCTGGGGTGCCAAGGTTCGCCATCACTGCACTATAGTGTCTACTAACATAAATCCTAAGCATCAAGTGTGATTCCCCTTTATAGCTGCATGAGCCAACACTATAGCCTCCCAGGAGATGCCCACTTCCTCTTTTAGCACACAGCAGATACCCTCAGCTCTGTTTCTCTGAGCCTGTGACAAGGAATTGATTTCACTTTCCTCCAATCAGTTCTTAGATTACACCTGGCTCTACAAAACCCCCTGATTTGTGCTGCTGAGAAAAATCCTTTCACCTGTGTGTTGTGTAAGGCTATACAGGACAAATGGCTGTAGATAAACAAGCAACTTATGTTGGATTTGTTTCATCCCTGTGTATCATCTGGGGCTATTCACTTTGCTGGGTATATGTAAGGGTTTACAACCACTTTACGTTTTGAATAGTGTGAACGTTTTTTTTTTTTTATTCCAGGTTAATATTGCTGCCTCTGTCCTCTTGAGGCAATGTCGATTCCTTTCATGGGGATCTGCAGGCATTGCTGTGAACCAGACTTTTAGCTTTCCTTCATCACTGGAGTATATGGTTTATGTATTAGAATATATCACTAGGGACTAGTGGATGTTATTGGTTCCAATTGGATTTTCTAAAGGAATTTATGGAGAATGCATTCTATAGAACAGTGATGGAGAACCTCGGCACCACAGATGTTTTGGAACTACATTTCCCATGATGCTCATGCACACTGCAGTGTAGTTGAGCATCATGGGAAGTGTAGTTCCAACACATCTGGGGTGCCAAGGTTTGCCATCACTGCTATAGAAGGTAAATATAAAGTTCATCTGAAAGCTGTGCCCTTGAGCACCGTGAGGAGAGGAAGTGGGTAAATATTCTCCACAGTGTCTCAGACAAAAATATTCTTTACTCAATCTATATCAACTTGGCTATAATTCCAACTTGTATGTAAATGTCTGGATTTGGTCTGTTGACATAGAAAGGTTCTCCCTCTCATCTCTTAACTCCCATGGTTTACCAAGATAAAAAGTTGTAATTCCAATGTTGATGATCAGTGCTACTTGCTGGTGAAAATTTACGTAGTGCCTTCTGTGGTATAAAATTAAATATAAGTGTGTGGTAGCCAGGCAAAAGTATTTCCTTGAGGGCTGTATTTGACAGCAGAACGATTTGTCTCTCATAGTACCAATCTATAGTATAAGAAACAAATGGGAGATTTCCATGTCACTGGTGTCCCTTAAATGAAATGTTCTAATCCTTTGAGAAAATCTCTTCTCACACTTAGAATCTGTTTGGCAGGTTTGCTGAAATATTTCTAAGCGAGTGTCTTTTTTACATTTTATTTCACGTGTTATGCATAGCTATGGAAATACCAAATAATTTTGTAAGTGTCATTAGTAACTCTTTTATTTCAGACAATTATAGGTCTACTGGAAAATGCTTCTTCGTGTTAATGTAACACTAAATTGAATATCATCTTCATATTGCATGTTGTGAAAAGTATTCCTCTCTTCTCCACTTTGTGTGGTTTACAGTCTTATAACAATAAATGTAGACAATGATTATAGGGAAAAACTTTTTTTTTTAAGGCTTGTAACCCTGCCATATCAAGAACATGCTAATATTTAACCTAGCAATATTGTTGCAAGGTGAAAGTACGATGTTCAAACAAAAAAACTCCCAGTTATTGGTAGTTTTTGATTTAGTTGGATTGGAGCATTTTTATAATCACAATCACATGGACTTGCAGTTTTTTTTATTTAATACCAAAAGCTTCACACTATTTGTCATGCTGAAAATGTTTACACCATTTAAGACTTACAATGGACCTAGGATTGCATTCACCTTAATATTCCATTTACTGAAAGCACATTCTAACTTATTGCATTTATGAATAAAACATCCGATAAAACTATGGATTTCTAAACGGTTTATGCACTGGCTTTGCTTTTCTCTTCTTGGCTGCTCATTTAGTATGTAGCATGTTTATATCAATTCTCTTTATTTATCTACTAAGTTAGCATGCGGCCTACTGTGGGAAAACTTTGTAGATACAAGATTTCTGTTCATATTGTGTATAAAAAGACTTTTAAATACAAGCGTGGATGTGCTTTATATGCTTGTGCTTTATATTGCTGTGATGGTACACATCCTCAATCTTTAAGGCCCTTTCACACTGGGGTGGGAGGTGCGGTGGCGGTATTCGTCTGCTAGTGGTGTGGTTTTAACCCCCGCTAGCGGCCAAAAAGGAGGAATACCGCCCACAATGCACAGTTAAGTTTGCTTTCCAAGACACTAGTCTCTTGTAGATATGGGGTTTGGTAAGAAAAGCACCAAACAGTTATTTTATTAAAGGTTCAGGTAAACAAAAAGCCAATGTGTCCTGAAAGTCACCAGTGATTTTGATGCCGGAAAACCCCCCCAAAGCTAAACTGTAACATTGGAGTGATCCCAATAGGTACTTTTCAAGAATTGTGACCATACATTTTGTCTTTTAATGAGATACCATGTGACAATTCTAGAGAATGCTAGATGGATTTGGTAAACAAGTGTGACCATTGGTTACATGTATTGCTATTGTGCTAATTTCCCCTGGTGTTCTATAGAATTTACTCTAAAGGCAAATTGCAAGGACAGTTGCTTTTTGTAAGATTATTAGCCCTAGAGCTTAGTGAATGGGGTGGAGTTGTGCTGACTTCCATCATCCAATCAGGTGCAAACAAAATTGCTTTTTTCTTTTTATGTTCCTTGCATGTGCTTGGGTATTCTATGCAAATTAAAACTTCACAACGTTCACAAATTCCCTTGGCTACATCAACCCCACTATTAAAAAGGTTCAAGTGTATGTGAACTGTAACCATTAATGTCTTGTTTGCACCTTTTGGTTTCTTTAAAAGATTTGAAAGTGTTTAGGTACTGCTCAGTAAGCACAAAAATACATTTTGACCTTGCCAAAATTACACGGAGTTCCTGACTCCCAATTATTGTGGACTACAGAAGATCACTTCTATGAGGTGAGGAGAGATGTTTAGCAGACCTAACATGCCTCCTGTTCTAGCGTGAGAGTGCTGCTTTTTCTCCATCCATAGACACAGTAAGCACTCTCACCATAGGGCAGGGAGTGTGGCACTGGCAGGATATACAGTGGTACCTTGGATTACAAGTTTAATTTGTATATTAAAGCAAGTTTCCCCATAGGAATCATTGGAAACTCCGATAACTTGTTCCACTTTGACTGCTTTTGTATGCAGTACTGCATATGGCCAGAGGTGGAGGGCGCCAGAGACCGCTCAGATGCACTCGGGAACAAAGTGTTTCAGAGCGGCTCCAAGTGTCATCGGTGCTCCCGCCCAAAGCAGTGGAAACTTCAGTTTAGATTTTGTAAATTTAAATTATTGTATTTTGTACAATTTTGTGGGTACAGTATTGGTCAGCACTACAGAAAAAAAAGTATTGGGGTGCTTGTGGCAAGTGCTCACAAAATGAGAAAAGTGGAACAAGACAGCAAGAGGAACAAACAGAATTTTGGGGTGCATCACTCGAGGGATCACCACAGATGCAAGAAGGGCCTTAATCCACGATATCAATATAGTTATACCTTGTTTAGACTACTCCATTTGATCCTGGAGAACTTATTTTAAAAATAAGGGTCCAGAGGAAATCAACCCTTGTGTGTGTGTGTGTGTGTGTGTATTGAGTCCATCCAATTGTGTATTGTGGTGTTGCACTTCTCTGGATTCTCTCCAGTTCAAGGACATTCTTCCTGAATATGAGATACTAAAACTTAACTTCATTTGAAAGATGTGGCTGAACCAGTGTTTTGTATAAATAGTAGTTTTTTTTCTTGAATATAAATACTTCAAGTTTTTATTTTTGGCATGAGAATAGTTAAGAAGTGGCTGCAACATTTGGCCAATAAAATGATGGAAGAATAACGCTATGCTTTCTGATGGTAACACTAACTAAATCTCAAATGGTAGTGGACACTAAATAGTGAGTTTTGGGTGGATGGTCGTGGTCTGTTATGTAATTGGAGAAGGATTAATCAATAGATCATAAAAATATAGTTTAGGTGAGGTGTGAAATATCAAGTGGAGGGTCATTAGTCTGGTATGATACTATTAAGAAAAGTGGAAACCTTGTACTATAGCTTGTTGGGTAGCAGTAGACTAAGTTTGAATAAAGCAGACCTCACTAAATGATAGATGAGTTACTGTCCCATCCAGCCCACTACTGTTGTGCCACTTTAGAGCTGGTCCCCATCCTTCTCTTAGCACAGCCACCAGTTGTAGGAGGCAGGACTGTTCTGGATGGAGGGCAGAAGCAAGTTAACGAGCATGTGATGGCCTAAGTGAATGCAACAGATAACCGTTCTCTTGTTTTTTTTTAAGGTTTTACTTGTTAACTGAGGTTTACATTGTTCTCCACCTCCTAGCCCACCTTCCTTTGCCCCCCCTCCCCTTTTTGTTTTTGTTCTCTTTTCCTTGTATTTTTTTCAGATCCTCGGAGAGTTCTTTGCCATGAGGTGCTATATTGAACTTCCAGTGACCAGTATGAGAGACTAAGAGCGACAACGCTAAAATTAACACACCTGCTCCCCATTCATATCTGAGACCTTGTAACACTAGCGAGTCACATAATACAGGGGAGGGAAAATGGCTAATTGTGCCCAATTTGGACATTTTCATTTAGGTGTGTACTCATTTTTGTTGCTAGCAGTTTAAACATAATGGCTTTGTGTTATTTTGAGGGGGACAGCAAATTTACACTGTTATACATGCTGTACACCCACTACATTACAGTTTAGCAAAGTGTAATTTCTTCAGTGTTGTCACAAAAAGATAGAATAGAATGGGGAGTGCATATGAAGTGGGACTAAGGACACTGCTCTGAAGGGGCCCAGAGGACACCACTGGTGAGGGTGGGGGGTTGAAGTGAAGGGAGGTGTAAGAATTACTGTGAACCGGAGGAAACTGATGTGCAGGGGGACTGAGGACGGTGATGTAAGAACGAAGTTGTGATATGAGGCCAGGTTCAAATACGTGCACGTTTGTGCGCAGGGTAGCCCATTCAGTTTAATGGGCTGCGCTATCCACGAGAGGCATGAGGAAAGAAGTCCCTAATCCCCTCTCCCCCTGACCCATTCTATTACTGATTTTGTAAGCTACAAGGACCCCTAGATCCTTTCCTATCCCTGGGTTGCCCTGGAGATTCTCCTAGTGAATAACTTGCTTGCATATGTTCAGCTCCCAATTACATTTTTGAATATTTAACATCATCTGCCCCATACACAGTAGCTGCCCATGGCTCTATTTTAACTAGGGCTGCTTGTAAAGTTATATCATCTGAAGTTATCGCCCTGCGTATCTTTGTATCAGAACAAACACTGAACTATTTATTCCAACCTCTTCATCATTCATGTACAGAAGATAGTCTTGGGGAACAACACACACAACTCTTAACCATTCATAAAATGCCATTAATTACTACTCTCTGGATGCTCATCTGTAACAATTTTTTTATTCAGGCACATACAATCTCATCAATGCCAAAAGACCCATGTTTGTAAAGTTGTGGGGTACTTTGGCAAATGTCTTTGCAAATTATAGATACAGCAAGTCCACTGGCTTCCCTTATCCAAATTACTCCTCATAGATAGTCAAAAGGTTGGTCCAGCAAGATATTTAAAATCTCAAGGATAGAAGACAAGACTGAAACCTTTAAATACATCAAACAAGGCTCAGGAGGGCAGTGTTTTTAATGTGATCTAATAAGCAAAGTTCAAAACTAACTGTAGAAAGTATTTTTCCTGAAAGAGTGGTTTATGGTTGGAATAACCTTCAAGCAAAGGTAGTGAGTGGGTCAACAGTAGGTAAATTTAAACACATTTGAGATGAAAGGTTATTATAAAAAGGGAGGGAGGTACTTTTTTTTTCTGCCATCAAATTTCTATGTAAAATAAGGGATATGACCACTTCATCCAAGAACTGGTACTATAAAACACCATATGTATCTTTTGTTCTTGGGTCTAGACCAGGGGTGGCCAACCTGTTGAAGAGCGAGGGCCACTTGGTAACTGGTCTTGGGCCACAATGAACGGAGCGGGTGGATGACCGCCCACTCTATTCTATAGAACCCACTCTACTCTTTTTTTTTTTGCGGATCAGATTGAAGGTAGGCATTTATAAACGGACACAAGTCCATTTACATCTGCCACTCCTTAGAGGTGAATGAAGGGTCAGATTGGGTTGGACTAACTGTGTGAAAGGGGCCTAACGCTGCCTTCACACTGATGCACTGTTGTTTACCCACACCACAAATGCACCTGTTGCTTTCCTGCAGGTTAGCTGCACTAGACTTCTATTAAATCCTGTAAGTGTGGTGCACTTTCAGAAAGCGCACCAAACTCACAGGTAACAGAAGTCTATGACTCAATGCAGGTGCACTTCTCTGCAGCTGCGGATCAGTTTAAAAGTAGCGCAGTAACCACTGCAGAACAGATATGCCGTATATACACTGTGATTTTGGTAATAAACTTACCTTAAATTACAGTATTCTATTCCATCCCAGAACAGGAGGTCGCGGGCCACATCAGAGGGCTCCGCGGGCCCCAAGTGGTTAGGCACCCCTGCTCTAGTGGAGGCTGGATGTATTTTTTGTGGGGGGGTGGCAAACAGTGGACAGCCCATCTGCAGCAGCTCCCTTCTCTCATGTGTAGCAGCTGGAGGTATTGCCTCTTGCTGTTGTCAAGCAAATGCAGCAAGCAGAGAGCTGGGGGGGGGGGGGGTGCATGTTGAGGTGCACTGTGTGTGTCAATAGACACACACAGCCTGGCTCGGGAGTGAGCCTGCAGGTGTATCATAATAGAAAGTGGCTTCCTATGGTGGTGCATCAAACAAAAGGAGGAGATGAGGACACCAGTAAGGAACCCCAGAACAGGAGAATCAAGGCTTCTCTGTGCAATACCATTGCGTACAGAGCAGGTCAGTATAACATGTTTGTTATTTTATAAAAAAAAAAAAAGGTTTATAACTGCTTTAAATACCAATACACATCTGATATATTAGTGTGTATGCACTTTTTTTTTTTTTTTTAAAGCTATCAAAGTATAGTGCCTGCTTGCAAAATCAACGTTTGTCCATATAAAGGGTTGAAGAGGGTTTTACCATATTTAGAATTTGATGGCGTATACCTGCAATGGTTTTGGATTTGGAATTCTCAAAATTGTCTGTTTTATGCCTCTGCACTTAACCATGTTGTGGTGGACATGTTATCAGAACCACATGCTATCCCTGGCTCCGTGGCTGGATTACATTTGAGAGCTTTTTGTACTGTGATGTACATATAACTCTGAATGACACTTTAACCTGTAGAAAAGAAATACAGCATCCTAAATGTCTGAAAAATTAAAACCATATTTGTCCAGATGAGGAACGCTCTAAAAATGATAACGAGGACAAACCTCTTGGCTTCATTGTCAGTGTGGATACTAAAGAACCTGGATAAAGGCATTTGGAGAACGTGAAAGCAATAAACTGCTTTGTAAATCAGATTAAGCACTGGTGTACAGCTATAATTCAGGAGCAAATACACATGTTAGAGAGCACAAAATTAGCTGAGCTCTACAAGACCCAGATTGATAGGCCATATACATTTCAAGAGGTCAAGTATCTACAACTTAAACACTTACGTTTTGTGACAATTACAATGTGGTGATTATTTCCACAATTAGCACAGGGGCTTTCTGTTAAAAATGATTGTTATGAAGATGTCTGCGGTATGGGTATAGGCTTACAGAAGTTGCTTTGGACATGTTTTGTCAATAAGGTTTGAATTGCTTGATTGAAGAATGCATGCTATAAATGTTTTCTTCTCACATGGCGAAATAGATTGGGAAGAAACGGTTTCCATTTTGGCTGATTCCTGCTGAATCGCCAGATCATTATTTAATATTTTATTTTTAATTCTTGTATCAATTTATCATAACTAATCCGGTATCCCCTCTTTTAATTCAGATGGGAACTCTGTATTTGAGGAGTTAAATTATCCATCCATTTATATTTGTGTTCCTTTCACAATTTAATTTGAATCTTTAATGGTCGTCATTATTGATATCTGAAGACCTGACTCGAGATCGAGGCCGTACTTCTGTTATTGTATAAGGGTAATGTGTGTGTTAATATATTGGTCATCATGGGCCATCATAGTTGTTTACCCGGAGATCCTGACTCATAACGAGGCTTGGCTCCTGCTAATTAGCTTGATGTGTGACGTGGCAATATGCCGCCAGGAGACCTTGACTCACAACAAGGCTTGGTCCCGATGTATTACTATAATACGCGATGCATCAGTACATCGCCCGTTCCCCAGACGACGTCATTGTATGATGAAACGTACATCGGGCAAGGAGACGTGCTGACGTGTGGCGTTACTGTCCATGAGGATGGGCGTTCGTGAAAGCCGGCCGGCTTATCCTTTTATGCTTTTAAGAAAATCATCTCTGTAAGTGCATTTTTTACATAAAATTTAATATGTTTTACGGTACATCACTATTGTGAGTTTTACTTCTTCCGGGGACCTATTGTTATCCACGGAAACTTGGAGGATCTTAATCATTGATGTTGGTGGCAGTTCGAGTTTAAAGGCCCTGGCTGGGGTTTCACCTGCAAGCCCTATATGCTTGCCTTCTGGTAAGCGTGCATTTCTTATGGTGCTTCCTGTTGCTGGTGGTCTCTTCCATTTTTGCTTCACTGGTTTATACTCAAGTTAACCATGAATATTGGAATTTTTTGGACTTTTTTGCTTGCTTCATTCAACACTTGGGACTGTGTTTACTAATATCACATAATTATCATTTATTTAGCGCAACAACATTCTCTTTTTCTTGTATTTTGGTGTGTATATCACTTTTTAGTTGCAGCTCACTTATGTTTTTTGTTTAAGCGCGGTAACTTTTTTTGTCTTCATACACACTGTTTGGCCGAGGGTACCATCAGTGAATTACACTAGCTCCGCCCCCTGTATCTCAGCAGTGCGTGTGAGGGAGAACACACAAGCAAAGCGGTGCCCCACGAGTGATGGAAGAGGGTGCCGTGCCCAGTCTACTTCTCATGCAATGAACAGATCTGTTCTATGAGCAAGAGCATTCTACAGTACATGTTGGTGAGCCACAAATGCTGATTGTTGTTGTTCTTTCCCCCACTGCAAATGACGTGTTTTGTGCAAACATCTTCTAGCTGAAAAGTTGACAGAAGCAAGAATTAATTATCACCATAGTAAAGATATGAGAAAAAAATCCATGACATCTGAACATCTTCCAGTCAATTTTAAGTGCATTCTGCTCTTACTATATTAGCAAGCTTTGTACATATTTTTACCTTTTAGGAAGAAGGATGCAGACTTACCATAAGTACAGAGAGAAAAAAGAAAACCTCTGGGTGCAAATATTTAATGAAAGCAGCAACATGTATTTCCACACTTACATAAAAGCTATGGATAACAAGCGCTCCGAGGGATGGATGCGCCTGCTGGGTCTCTCCTGCTGTGGATCCTGTACACAAATGCCGTCTGGAGATGTGAGATGACCAGGCTCGCCGTGGTGTCAGACGGAAGAAGTCCCAGTCGTAGATCTTAGATGAGTGCCCAGGGAGGAGGAGTGAGATAAAACTGACTAATAGAGAAAAACCTTGGTCCGTTCTGCCCCCTTGCTTGTGATCCATATTCAAGTGGAGCGCCGCTCAAAGCACTACAAAACTTCCACCTGCAGTCCAAAGCAAAGTTTGGATGCCGATGTTCAAACAACCTCATCCAGGCTAGCTGAAACAGATCGGAAGACAGATGGTGGAAACCCCGCACACCAAATCCCAGCAGCTATCAGCTATTAGTCAAGTAGGGCTTCTGCGCTACTAAATAAAGTCTTTCTAAAGCCAGTGACAATATGCAGCAAACACAAAAAATGCATACACAGCACCTAGTAAAAATAAATTCAATGTGGGTGATAGCGCAAGTTGTATAGACAAATCATAACATACACAATAAATAAAAAAATCAAATAAAGTGCAAAAGTGCCAAACTAAAGTGCATCCAAATAAGTCCAAAAAAGTGCAAAAGCTTCAACAAGTGCAATAATGTTCCATAGTGGTGAAACAATGTGGAAGGATGCCCACTGATCCGAGAGATGTGAAGAAAAACCACCACACACCGGGTCTGGTCTCCCAGAACTCTCACCTCCAGCAAGTGTATACAGGCATAAAGGATGATCCTTTGTATGGGAACCTCCCTGGGGGATCCTGCTCACCACCACGGATCGGTGGGAAGATGGGTACCTGAGATCTCAAATGACAGTGGAAATAGAAGAGGGGGAAGGACAAGAAGCCTCCAATCGTGTATTATCCTTGATATATAACGTTTAATAAAAGAATTGCACTTACAAACGAATGAATGAATCACGCATGTAGGACAACGGTGACCGCAGCGCTGGTAGCACGTCACTCGATGCACGTCTTTCCCTTCCCTACGCGTTACGACACAGGATCATCTGGGGTATGAAAATACTGATCATTCCCTAATAGAACAACTGCTCTGGATCCTACTCCTTGATAAGTCAGCTGCAAAGGTGTCTGGCAATTGCTTTTGCTCCTACCTCCACATGCCAAGTGTGCATGTTTAGCCAGTTGCCAGCAGATGGATAAGCTTTAAAGCCCAACTCTAGGATAAAATTAACTCTCTTCCCACCCTTCTCTACCTGACTGCTGTGTTTAAAAAAAAAAAAAAAAACGCATTTATTTATTATTTAGCTTAAGCTGTGTTCATGTGATCATCCAGAACCTGGTCCTTCTTGCTATTCACTTCCTGGAGGGGTCTTTTTTCTGGATGACAAGGACAATTCCCTTTGGCCAGCCAGCAGAGGGAGGCTCCCTCAGGAGATCCATAAGAGGACTAATGTTGGGCCAATAGGAGTGAAGGGGACCAGGCAATGAGGGTTAACGTGTGGTACTAGATTAGCAATACCCGCAGGTGGGAATGGTGGTAGCGAGTGACCTAGATGGGGGGACTTGGAGACTATAATTGGCTTTACCAGGTAAGCAAAGAATAACACCTTTCAGGATGGTCTAGATTAGAAGGTGATGGGAAGGGGAGATGGATCAAAATTACAAATTTATTACTATCACTTGTGTTGCCAGTTCCTCATTCTGACTGAAAGCCTGGAAATAAAGCATTTGATTCAGTTTAATGCAACGAAAACAGGAGCATCTTTGCTGCTAAGATGCCATATTATTTAATATCACTTTACCATTTAATATCTATTTCACACACTGACACAGTAGGCCATGAGCTGTGGTACTAGAATTATTGTTCTCAATTTGACATTTGTAGTTACACTTCACATGTGTGTTACATTCACCGTTTACATATATCTGTGGGACCTGTGCAACAGAAAAAGGAGAGCCTGGTGGTGGACAGTGATGGGAGGGGGAGGCCCCCTTTCCATGCCCTGTAAAAGTGATTGGGCGACTGTAGAGCTGCTTGAATCACTTTTATGTGAAAGCCAATCATCAGCTCTAAAAAATAATACCAGGATTGTGGCTGTATATTTACAGGCTTATGCAACAAGCGTATGTATGTATGTATTCTTAACCCCAGGACCATATTGCTGCCCAATGACCAGAGCACTTTTTGTGATTCGGCACTGCGTCGCTTTAACTGACAATTGCGCGGTCATGCGACGTGGCTCCCTACACTCTCCCGCGCCCTCCGCCACTTACCGGAGCCGTTGGCAGCAGAGGAGGGGATCGGGTCCTTCACACAGCTTGCCATGGATACGAGTGAGGGCATGATGGCCCCCACCCATCTCCATAGCATAGCAGGGTGAAAGCGATGTCAAAACGTCACTTCTGCCCATGCTTCCTAAAGGCACATTTTTTGTTGTAATTTTTTCAAATGTCAAATTTTTTATTTTTTTATTTCATTTTCTTGCATTTTCTTTTTACCCCAGATCTCATATTTAGGAGGACCCATCATGCTTTTTTTCTATTACAATGGATGTTTACATTCCTTGTAATAGGAATAAAAGTGACCCATTTTTTTTTTTTTAAACAGTGTAAAAATAAATAAAATCAATTAAAATAAATAAGAAAACAACATTTTTTTTTAAGGCGCCACATCCCGACGAGCTTGTACGCAGAAGCAAACGCATAGGTGAGTAGCACCCGCATATGTAAACGGTGTTAAAACCACACACATGAGGTATCGCCGCAAGCGTTAGGGAAAGAGCAATAATTCTAGCCCTAGACCTCATCTGTAACTCAAAAGATGCAACCTATAGAATATTTTAAACATCGCCTATGGAGATTTTTAAGGGTAAAAGTTTGACGCCATTCCACGAGCGGGCGTAATGTTGGGTATCATTTTACTCAGCGTAACATTATCTTTCACAATATAAAAAAAATTGGGCTAACTTTACTGTTGTCTTATTTTTTTATTCAAAAAAGTGATTTTTTTCCAAAAAAAGTGCGCTTGTAAGAAATTTTGTGAATGTTTCTGGGGTAGCAGTCATTAGGGACACTAACTGGTGAGTGTGGGTAAAATAAAAACAAAAAAATATATATATCCTATTTACTTAATTTTTTTTACATACTGTCACCAGAGCTTTGCATTGTTACCATAGTGTCACTGTGTTACTCTGATGATCACTGCAACAAACAATCAGTAAGACTGTGATGTTTCATTCATAAAAACCTTGTGTACTACTATGATGCTGTGAATGGTCAAAGCTATCACATGGTACAGGGCGGCTGTGATTAGTCCTGATACCATGTGATCGCTGTGACCAATCATAAAGCTCACACAATAGTAAACAGTGACATAATTGTTTACAACTGTTCATGTGCTTGCTGTGATTGGTCACAGCAAACATGCCAGGGCCATTCACAGCAGGCTGGTACAATGATCAGTGATCCACTGTGCCTGGTGGATGCAGCGGGTCACCAATCCCAGTGCTGTGTGCTCTAGAGAGCACGCATGAGCAGGTGATGCGGGAGGACGTACCCTCATCTCTTCTGCGCTACTTTGTGTGACCGTTTATGTACTATGTTCCATCCGAAAGCAGTTAAGCAAAAAGTAGTTTTTTCATCATTAAGATTGCTTTATACTGGCTTTTTAAAATAATAATGTAATAATAATAATAAAAAGGTTAGTGTGAAACTTTTAACAGTTAAGTATTGTATTTATTGTAGTCCACACATGTATCTAAAATAAGGGACAACTGAGAAGGAAAAAGGGACAGAGGGATTTTGTTCCATAAAAAGGGACAGTCTCTCAAATTTAGGAACATTTGGGAGGTATGTGTAAATAAACTTTTATGCTTCCATTTGTGTGCAAAAAACAACATATAAAGTTTCTGTCCAAGTTACGAATGCTTATCCTTTTTTACATTTTCATTTTAATGAGCTTGAGTTAGCAGCAATAACAATGAAGACTGCTGCTTTTTTAGTGTTTTTTAAAACATGAAATTAGAATTGCATGGACTTTGATCTTCTGTATGTTTTTCTCTGATCTCTAGTTCTCTACCTTGAAAAGAGTTTGGAAATGGGAAGTGAAGCTTTTCCAATTATTTGTAGTACAGAAAATGGGAAGTTTCTTTAGATTTCTGGTCTCATTGAAGACAAAAAAAAAGATCTGAAAACAACGCAGGGTGCCTTTATTGTGTACCTGATTCCCCACGCCATGCTCTGACCCACAAGTCCCAGTAATGGCAGAAAGGAACAAGGCCCTCTTCTCTGTCTTTCCAAAAACTGTTACAAAATGAAAGATGCAAAGGATAGAGAGAAGGAAAGTGTTGTTCTTGTTCACTGCAACAATTGATTCAGAGAGTCATTTTGATCTCTTTATATCGATTGTACACGTTCATTTTGTACTTAGATTAAATTGCAGAATGTTTCCTTCGCTTTTTTTTTATTTTATTTTTTTACGCTTTCATTTTTATGCAAGTTGCAGTTATGGTCACTGAAAAGAAATATACAAACTTGTAACTCAACTTCCAAGAAGAATGTTTTACTCTTCATGTGCAGTAAAGTACCAATTTGATTAAACAAATTGTGTTTTGAAAAAGAAACCGGAATGTTTTACAAAAGAATCCTGCCAAATGCTTTAATTTATGGTTTTATTTGTGTTTTAGGGGTGGAGTGACTTCTATTCTTTAGACATTTTCCAAGTTACAGTAAAATCTGATCAGTAACCAGCCTTCTAATCCAGCCTTTTTCAACATTTTAACAAAGGCAAACCTTTCAAATTACTTTCTGGTACCAGGAAACTCTGCTAATGATTACTATATTCATAGCTCCCAACTGTCTCATTTGGAGACCAAATTCCTGTGTACCTTGTGCAGCCTTAGTTGTCCTTTTTGGTTTGATATGTACATTTTTATACAAAGTTTTATGTATAGAAAAAACTTTTTACCACCAAAATTTTAGGCTGTACCAAACGTTTTATCCAAACTCTATATTACTACATTTGATATTTTGAAAAGCCGATACAAATGTCTGATAAGCATTTGTATGGTTTTGCATATTCGATCTTTGTGGTTGGTGTAACTGGGGCCATGGCAGGGACATGTCCTTTGCCTACATACTGTGTGCTAAAAGGTATCCCTCCTTTATCATTTCAGAAAGTTGGGAGGTATACTATAACTCTTTTGTTCTTTCAGTGGTTTCTAGTATTTCATAGAGAGGCAATTTTGCCAATTTTGCCAATTTCGCAAAATTGCTAACTCATCTAGGAAATATTGGCAACCTCTGGAAGAATAGAGTTCCATGGAACACTGGTTGATAAAGGCTATTCTAACCTATCAATGTGTTTCCTGTCTTGTATACCATGTAAACTCCAAATCCAATCAGTGGAAGACTGGGATTAGAGGCAGGAGGTCAGGGGGCCCAGTACAAACAATATTGGTTAGGATAGTGGCCCCATTCCAACATCAGTCAGAGCAGAAATGGTAGCGAATGACATGAGTATTATATAGATCCCTGCCCACTGTTCAGACCTGAGTGTTCCATATCTTTTAAAGATTCCTAAAATGTAAACATATTTTTGTCCATTAAAGGCTCCACCATTGCAAATGTTCCTCACTTAAGTCTCTTAATACAGTATTCCCTCTATTTCTTATGCAGTGATTCTATGTGATGGTGAACTTCTTGTACAATGATTCCCAAAGCTCCAGGCAACATATGAAGGGCTTGTATGGCACTGAACTGCATTCAACAAAGCTTTGAAACACTCTTATACTTAGACTATAATATAGTGGTGGTGGACTTGCTAGTATGGGGTTGCCTGCATTATTAACCAGCTTTATATCTACATAATTATTAGCGTTGCACCAAAACTGGTATCGGTGCCAATACTAAGTATTTGTACAAGTATTTGTACTCTGCAAATGCTCCGATACTTAAACCAACACCTTCAAGTCTGCAGACTGTAACCGCTGCCTTTATGAAGAGAGACTCAGGAGAATGTCACATGAGGCCGTGGCAGTGTGAGACATGACATCCGGAACGCAGAAGCTCTGGCAAGTGCTCTACCGCTACACCACCAGGGCAGAGGCAGGTAAGCAGGGCATCATGTAAAAAAAGAAATGCATCCAAGGGCAACGAATGAATGATTGATCATACTGTATTTGGTATTGGTAATTTGTCTCCATTTTCTGGATATGTTATGGGCCACTGATGCCTAAAGGGGTTTTGATTACCCCAGCTAGAATTACACCTGGATTTTTTAGACTCTGTCACAATGTCTTGCTGATTATTACAAACTCTTGCTAGTACTCGCCACCCTATATTGTATTATTGGGCAACATTCCTTTCTGGACAACAAGCTGGTGGTGTATATACAGTGTGGAAAATAAGTATTTGAACACCCTGCTATTTTGCAAGTTCTCCCACTTGGAAATCATGGAGGGGTCTGAAATTGTCATCGTAGGTGCATGTCCACTGTGAGAGACATAATCAAAAATAAAAATTCCAGAAATCACAATGTATGATTTTTTTAACTATTTATTTGTATGATACAGTTGCAAATAAGTATTGCAATTACAGAGGTCAACCGTTTCTTGTAGTTTTTCACCAGGTTTGCACACACTGGAGGAGGGATTTTGGCCCACTCCTCCACACAGATCTTCTCTAGATCAGTCAGGTTTCTGGGCTGTCGCTGAGAAACACGGAGTTTGAGCTCCCTCCAAAGATTCTCCATTGGGTTTAGGTTCTGGAGACTGGCTAGGCCACGCCAGAACCTTGATATGCTTCTTACAGAGCCACTCCTTGGTTATCCTGGCTGTGTGCTTCAGGTCATTGTCATGTTGGAAGACCCAGCCTCGACCCATCTTCAAAGCTCTAACTGAGAGAAGGAGGTTGTTGCCCAAAATCTCGCAATACATGGCCCCGGTCATCCTCTCCTTAATACAGTGCAGTCGCCCTGTCCCATGTGCAGAAAAACACCCCCAAAGCATGATGCTACCACCCCCATGCTTCACAGTAGGGATGGTGTTCTTGGGATGGTACTCATCATTCTTCTTCCTCCAAACACGGTTAGTGGAATTATGACCAAAAAGTTCTATTTTGGTCTCATCTGACCACATGACTTTCTCCCATGACTCCTCTGGATCATCCAAATGGTCATTGGCAAACTTAAGACGGGCCTTGACATGTGCTGGTTTAAGCAGGGGAACCTTCCGTGCCATACATGATTTCAAACCATGACGTCTTAGTGTATTACCAACAGTAACCTTGGAAACGGTGGTCCCAGCTCTTTTCAGGTCATTGACCAGCTCCTCCCGTGTAGTCCTGGGCTGATTTCTCACCTTTCTTAGGATCATTGAGACCCCACGAGGTGAGATTTTGCATGGAGCCCCAGTCCGAGGGAGATTGACAGTCATGTTTAGCTTCTTCCATTTTCTAATGATTGCTCCAACAGTGGACCTTTTTTCACCAAGCTGCTTGGCAATTTCCCCGTAGCCCTTTCCAGCCTTGTGGAGGTGTACAATTTTGTCTCTAGTGTCTTTGGACAGCTCTTTGGTCTTGGCCATGTTAGTAGTTGGATTCTTACTGATTGTATGGGGTGGACAGGTGTCTTTATGCAGCTAATGACCTCAAACAGGTGCATCTAATTTAGGATATAAATGGAGTGGAGGTGGACATTTTAAAGGCAGACAAACAGGTCTTTGAGGGTCAGAATTCTAGCTGATAGACAGGTGTTCAAATACTTATTTGCAGCTGTATCATACAAATAAATAGTTAAAAATTCATAAATTGTGATTTCTGGAATTTTTTTTGGATTATGTCTCTCACAGTGGACATGCACCTACGATGACAATTTCAGACCCCTCCATGATTTCCAAGTGGGAGAACTTGCAAAATAGCAGGGTGTTCAAATACTTATTTTCCGCACTGTGTTGTGAGCTGATAATAGGTAGCAGGTACAAACGCTCCCTGGGGTAAGCACACTTTAATGCATAGATACAAGTCTGATGGAGTAGTAGAAAACCGTGGTGTCTTTATTGTTGCTAAATACAAGTCTATTTACAAGTGCTGTACAGTGAGGTAAACAGAAAAATGGTTCAAAAACGTACAAAATGAAATCCTAGCCGTGTCCAGGCACAAACTACACAAATCACAACCCTGACTATCAGGAGGACCAAGCCTAATGCTTGCCAGCCTCCTTATACATAGCTTGCTTACTTTTCACCGACCTTGCAGCTCTAATGACACGTACACAATCCGAAAATCATACAAAAATACTGCTTTCTAAGCAATCGTGTGATAATCTGGTCGTTAGTACACAACTTTTCGATAGCCAATCACAACAGTTCACCCGATATTATTCAATGGTGATAATATGGCACAAAAACATTTCCTTGTAAGATACCAGATTGTACAATTTTCGTTTAATCAGCACAATTGTCATCTGAAAATACAATACAAATACAATACAAAACAGGACATCGCTTCCGATTTTTTATTCTGTCGTATGAGAATTTTTGTAATTTTAGTAACCTCCTCATGTTCGCTATGACACTAGCATGCAAAAAAAACAGACGATCATTCGGTTGATAATCTCATTATATGTACCAGGCATAACAGACACAACCTGTCTGTTCCCCAGGCTCTGAGCACTGACTGCATGATCCAGGTGAGTCTAATTTGACAGAGGGGAGAGGAGTAAAACCTGAACTGGGTCAAAGACCAGAGATCCCTAAAACTTTATGAGAGGAGCCTGGGAGATATGTAAACCCCAACAGTACTTTTCCAGGCTCCCTCTGAGACACTCTGCTACAATGTGCATCTTGTACATGCATGTGGTAGCAGTAAGATCTTTCACAGCAGTCTGTACTGACAAATGTCCAAGGAAAGTTGGTTGCCTCCTTCCAACATCCATGTGTCGTGGAAATCTGGGGGTTTGCAAGGCACACCCCCATCTTGCCTAGTGCTGTAAAGCACATTCGCCATCTTAAATGAAATGATGCCATGTTTAAGCTAACAGATTTACTCACCATATATTCCATGCCCATCCATACCAATCAAGAGACATTACAACAGCTGTCCTCATGTTACCATCCTTGCAAATCATCTCCCCTCCCAGGGCTGACCATGGCGCTTTTATTTACACAAAACAGGAAGCCATCACCAGTAAGTCACCTCCCCACATGGGAGGCGACATTACCAGATGTCTCCTATACACAGCACCAAAACATTCCTTCTGACAGGAAGTCAAATTGAATAGATGAATAGACTATAATACAATGAATACAATGAATAGAAATACAAACAATGTCTTATGGGTGTGTCCGGTCAGGGTGTGCATGTGCCCCCCCCTGACCCCAGAAACGCTCACAAGCCCTCAAAATATACCCTGATAGAACCTTTAATCTGCGCCATTCCATAGAATAATGCATATAAAGATTATACCCTTATTGAGGCTATTTACAGATGTACCCTATGAATCCCAAATCCTGCTGATCAGACATGACCCAGATAAGAGCGTACATCTGTCCATAGCCACTAGTGTGTTTGCGGAATGAACGCATCCCCCTCAACGATCGTCTGTGCTAAATGCACAGAGGGGCCCCTCGCTGGTGGGCATATGCCCATGCCGCAATCATCACACTCCAACCTCAAGACGAGAGTCAACCAGCCTCAGGACTGCCACAGTCAGCTCTATTTAGAGCTGGCTGGGGAAGTGTCAAGACTGGGTGCCAATTATGACAATACATAATAAATACATCTTCAAATTTCCACCACAGTCCTCCCTTTTTGTCATATTGCTCCCACTTGTCCTTCAAATCTTGATAGTCTTCTTACACCTAGAAACTAATCAGTCCTTACAGTCCATAAAAAGGAAAACACGGCTTGACATGTAGACTCTGTTCTTCAGGAGACATGACATAAGGAGGACACAACTTGGTGAGCTGTAGTAATCGCAGATTGGGTAGTGATCCTCTGTGTCTTGTCCGTTAGTCCGGCTCCGGGGGCGTCTCATCTGGTACGAGGGTCATCTGCTCCGGGGCGTCTCATCTGGTACGTAGTCATCTGCTCCGGGGCGTCTCATCTGGTACGTGGTCATCTGCTCCGGCTCTGGTCACGCGTCCAATCAGGCAACAGGAGCGCTCATCACGACATAGAAAGAATAGAAATAAAAACGATATGAGTATATATATTCCCATTTCAATCAACCACGATCCGCTGAAAAATAAGAATTAAATCCCCTCAGATTCCCAGACCCTTCAAAGGACTCCCAACCTTCACTCAGTTACAGCTCTGGCTTTGCCTTGTAGGGACCCAAACCTTATCCATATGGGCCTGAACTCCAATTCCCAGTATCCCCCGCACCAGATATAACAATATTTACTTGTAAATTCCCAGAAACCCCCCCTTGGGCTGTGAGAACTTCCTTGTAGCTTCAACAGTTACATGAAACATTCCATCCTCAATAGGTGTGAATTGTTCGAACGTATCACAAGCTCAAGCCCCCCACCTTGTACATGCAGGAGACCGTGCCCAGACCTAGTCCGTGTTGGTGAACAATTCCCTTCTAGCTGTCCCCGCCATTCCCAATTTCTCTTGCGCCATCAGATCCTCGCAATTGGCCGCGACATAGGACAGGGACAGCTTCACCACCACGCATGAACCTCTTGCATTGGGGGAATTACCTTATAAGCTGTAGATCTGCATAAACACCAAACTAAAGTTACACACTTGTGGACTACCCAGTCCTGATACCCAACTGACAAGAGGCGGAGCCATAAAAACAATAATCAATTTTACCCTCTAAAAACATATTAATAAATTCCATTGACAAGTGTCTGTTTGGAGTCTTCACTCGTTTGTCAATAATCCTCATAATTAGCATGTACTACTGTCATCGCTGGGGACTAAAGCTCAACGGAGACTCAGAACAGACCCAGCAATCGGTCCCGTTCGTCTTCTTAATTAGTCATGGAATACACTTTAAATAATAACTTGGGATGCTTTCCATCGTTACCCTTGCTAAAATTTACTAAACAAACAAATACAAAATAAACAAAGATACTCCTCATTTCTTTGATGTGGTTGAGCCGCTTCTTGCAGTGGCTGGCGTGGTCTCGTCCATCAAGCTTCTTTACAAATGAACCAGTCACCTGGTTGGGGAAATATGAAAACCAATTACCGTGTCGGGGTCCAGGAGAGACTCCTGAACCCTGTGAAGTTCATGTTACAGGGATCGTACCCACCCCATCACCCAAGAATGAGAGTGACAGTTGAGGGAGTACGACCCTGGTTTTGGTTGACCTCCAAACAACCCTTATGACAACCTCGGGACTGTGGTCGCCGCTTAACCTGTGCGTGGCTCACCGTCGCCTGTAATCGCTTACCAGTGCCTGTAATACCCGGAACCATTGACAGTTTCTTAGCAACTAAAATGGGAACCTACTTCACCAGACTGCTGCTTGCCGATTCAAATTCTATCAAAGAAAGACAATCTTGGCACAAAACTTGATTAAAATTAGAAAGATTAGTGTTATTAGTTCGGAGAACTGTCATCTTTACATTTTATCTACCACTTCCTCCCCCCTTTTCTTCCTCATTAGACTGGAGGAAGAAATGATAAAAAGAAACAATGAAATAGCCTATAATACTTTCACCTCCTTAGACCCGTAATTATCCATGTGTACAGCTGTCTACATACACCTGCTCTCTATGTACAAACACTTCCGGAAACTCTTTGGACCTGAAAAATACTTATAAGCAGAAATCATTACTCCATCCTTCATATTTATCCTGCAGAGAATGGCAAACAAAAATGACATTCCTGTACATTGTCAATGACATTCTTCACAAAACCGATTCAAACAAAAACCCTTTGTAGCCCTTACTTTTCCCGTTCCTACAAAAATACAAAAGCCGCGACGCATCAGAAGATCGCCGCGGTAAGTTTGAATAAAAAAACATTCACGTTACTACATACAAACATTCAAATACAAATGTGGGGGAGATATTCATAGCTTTCAAAACAAAAATGAAAAAAACAAAAACCAGCCGGAATTCTACCTTCACTCTTTCCACAATACAAGAAAATACAATGGAAAAATACGAGAACAGCGCGAGAAACTTGCATAGACCAGCTATACAAAGTTCTCCTGAGGCGCGTACCACACCTCCATCCACACTCATTACAGATTTCTGAAACCACATCAGATCTACATCCAAGGTATCTTTTATTCTGAGGTCTCATACCTCCATCCAGAGTACCTTCCAAAGGAGTACACCTTACTGTACCCTCTGACCACCTATGACATTCTTTAGGGGTCTCATGTCCGGAGCCCCTAATCCGGACCTCATGTGCGGTGCAGCTGTCTGACTGGTGCACTGCATGGGCGGCACATCCCATGACGATTCGAATCGCTTTTTTTTAGTGAGCTCTGCGTCCAGAACACACCGCGCTTTGTTTTCGGAGCGGTTCTGACTTGCGCCTTTATCATCAAAACCGATGCCTGCATTCCGACTATTCTACACGGCCTGAGCAGGACCACTAGCGTACTACTCCTACACATTTATGCTAATATAATCGCTAATAAGATCTCCGGCTATTATACACGGCCAAATCTGTATCACGATATAAAGCCTCCTAAAATGTGTTCGTCAGACAACCTTCAAAGCACCATGAAATCCTCCACTTTTCAAAACAATATTATGGCTTCTTTCTACCTGCGTCTACATGATACAACAATAATGGTGACGCCCCTCTGTTCTCACATACCCAAAACTGTATTTACGGTATAAAACTTCACAAAAACAACTGAAATTAAACTTTAAAACACTCTTTCAAATGCCAAAATATTTCTGTTGTCCCTTCAGGACACAAATCTCATTGCTCATCTTTCAGAAGACTTCAAAACTCCTCCCACTGACTTCCTGCTTATATATAAATGCTGAGAAAGGACTTCCTGTTGTATGCTCAGCTCTTTAAAACCCAAATCTGATTTATTTACATAATGACAGAAAGATGGAGAGAGAGGGGAAGTCTGTCTTCACTGCCTCGTTTTAACAAATCAAAAAACTCCATGGACCACATATATCCCCTGGAAGTATTAAAAAGTAGTAAACAAAGCCAAAACTCAAATCTCCTGCGTTTTTTTCTCTTAAAAACAAAACACCTTTGGTTCAGGGAAAATAAAACCATCTCCTCCCATCTGCAGAATGGGAGTTGATCCCCCCTGACCCAACCATTATTCAAAAACAATGAACAACTCCCAAACATTCAAACAACAACGCACATCGCTGTGCACAAAAATGCAGTCAGCGCCAGTAACATATTCAAAAACGAAATGTTACACAAAAAGTTTCCACTTTTACACTGCAACGTCAGCCAACAGGTTAGTCAGATCCTGTATATACTGGCCCTAGCGTCCGCAAACGCTACTCAAAAGATAGCACTTTACACTGAGTCACAAAATGGCCGACAACAAACCAAGCAACAATGGCGCCATTTACGCTTGTAGTAAAACAATTTAACTCCACTTCCAAATCACCTGTTTACCACAGGACATACCATACTACACACATAAAGGAAAACAAAAATGTTCTCCACCCGATCCTAACACAGAAAAGAGCGCGCTAATCAATTCGCACTAAACATCGAAATCTGCCCCAAAGGCTGCTAAAATCCACCAGCAAAATAGCCAGAGAAATACCACACAAAAAGGAGAGGTGGCTGCACCTCCCCCCTGGGGTGACCCATAGTGCAAACAGACTACGCCCCCAAAATGGCCACTGATGACCAAAATGGCCGCCATATGCAGTTTTTTTTTTAAAACTTGCCTAGAACCTTTCTTCCACAAAGACAAAACATTGATCATCAAAAACAAACAATAAAAAAAACATTTTCTAAAAACAACCAACCTAAAAAGCACACACTTTAGGCTGCTTCAAATCTGACCTTTTGCCAACTAAAACAGCACATTCAAACAATGTTGGTTATATGAAGCAACATAAAACAAAAACACTTTTCTCAAAGCCCATGTAACAAACCATTTAAAAAAATACACACATCAGGTCACATTTTAAAACCTTCCAATATAAAAAGCATGTATGCCATTGTTTACAGAGGGTTACCATCCCTGACTCAGTGATGGGACAGCCAATGCTGGTTGCCCATTCCCTGAGCCTCATGGCAAGAAGGCCATCTTATACAATTAAACATGCCTTCCCTGTCTAAACTACACACAGGCAACCCTTCCAACACGAAATGATCTAAATACACAGTCTCCATTTCACATTCAGTTTCTTACTGTTACTGCACGCAGCCTCACAGGAACAAGACATTCAGAAAATACAAAAAGACTCAGCCATACACATCGCAGGCTGAATAAGCTCACCTCTATACTGGGGAAACATCTACAATATACAGTTTCCATATGCATCATAAAAATGTTATATCTAACTATGTCCTGAAAGTTGCAAAGTCAGTTGACACAGAAATCAAAACACTGTTCGCCCTTCCCCCCAAGCCGCATGGCTAGAGGAGCTATGTTACACAAAAGCTTGCCTTCTCCAACAGATTCAATCTGGTCAAACAATCAAGTTACAAACAAACAAACAAATCGCCCTTCCCCCCCCCAAGCCGCATGGCTAGAGGGCCATGTTAGAATCTATTCTAACCTATCTGCTCCATACATCACACAAAACTGTTCAGCCACACTTCAAACAGCATTTAGACATACAAAGCAAACTTCCAGTCGATGACGAATCATACATACACACACGATCAAAATCCACTCGATTTCACAAACTCACGCAATCACACACATGCATCCAATCGTTTTTCACAAATGCACGCAATCACACACATAAACAGTCATACACAACTATCATCACACACACACACACACACACACACACACAACTCTATCAAACAACAGTCATACAATCAGGATCACACACACAATCATACATCTATCAAATTCAGACATACAATCAGGATTTCACATGTGCACACACACACACACACACACAACTCTATCACACAACAGTCATACAATCAGAATCACACACACACACACACACACACACACACACACACACAATCTTCCTCAATCAAACAAGCATTATTTCAAAAAGATGGCAAATTTGTTCCTTTTGTAGAGCAGAGCCCCCCCACGCATCGGAACATAAGACTACCGTCCCCCATTTGTACCGATGCTCAAAGGGGCTCTGTCCACTCCTACCATTGGCCCGCCATTTAAACTGTCGTGGAAATCTGGGGGTTTGCAAGGCACACCCCCATCTTGCCTAGTGCTGTAAAGCACATTCGCCATCTTAAATGAAATGATGCCATGTTTAAGCTAACAGATTTACTCACCATATATTCCATGCCCATCCATACCAATCAAGAGACATTACAACAGCTGTCCTCATGTTACCATCCTTGCAAATCATCTCCCCTCCCAGGGCTGACCATGGCGCTTTTATTTACACAAAACAGGAAGCCATCACCAGTAAGTCGCCTCCCCACATGGGAGGCGACATTACCAGATGTCTCCTATACACAGCACCAAAACATTCCTTCTGACAGGAAGTCAAATTGAATAGATGAATAGACTATAATACAATGAATACAATGAATAGAAATACAAACAATGTCTTATGGGTGTGTCCGGTCAGGGTGTGCATGTGCCCCCCCCTGACCCCAGAAACGCTCACAAGCCCTCAAAATATACCCTGATAGAACCTTTAATCTGCGCCATTCCATAGAATAATGCATATAAAGATTATACCCTTATTGAGGCTATTTACAGATGTACCCTATGAATCCCAAATCCTGCTGATCAGACATGACCCAGATAAGAGCGTACATCTGTCCATAGCCACTAGTGTGTTTGCGGAATGAATGCATCCCCCTCAACGATCGTCTGTGCTAAATGCACAGAGGGGCCCCTCGCTGGTGGGCATATGCCCATGCCGCAATCATCACACTCCAACCTCAAGACGAGAGTCAACCAGCCTCAGGACTGCCACAGTCAGCTCTATTTAGAGCTGGCTGGGGAAGTGTCAAGACTGGGTGCCAATTATGACAATACATAATAAATACATCTTCAAATTTCCACCACACATGCAACACCTCTCTCCTGTGATACCAGACTAGGCCTTCAGCAGACAGCCCTTCAGTCAGCTCTCTGTAGCCTCAGCATCCAGGCCCCCAGGTCACACCTGAGGCCTCACGAACAGCAAGTATATGGCAGTGGTGCCCTGGAGGGACTGATCCCCTGCAGAAAAAAAAAAACCAAGCTCAGTGTGCTCACAGTATTTATACAAACTCCCAGAAGCCTTCAGGGCCACCCTTCCTGGAATTGACCAGGGCTGTATAAATATTTATGCTGCCATTTGCATTGCCCCACACCAATGTTCCAGAGAAAACCATTTATCATTTCCCTTCCACTTCACAATTATGAGCCACTTTGTGTTGGTATATCACATAAAATCCATTTACGTTTTTGGTTTTAACATGACAAAATGTGGAGAATTTCAAGGGGTATTTTAAGGGACTGTATGTTGCCTGTATCTGGCCAGCTAGCTCAGAAGTGCTAGAAATACACATTCTAAAATGTTGAATATCGCCTTCAAATAACTGACTACTAGAGGAACGCATAAATGGAACGCATAAACAGAAAGCATTGGAATAATGTGACCAGTCTAGAGGTAAATAGTACCTGAGGGAATTCTTTACGAGTCTTTCTGCTGAATAATTAGATAATGAACAGACTCAACCTGATGTATATTCATGTTAGCACAGTAACTTGAAGTGAAAAAGTCAATGTCTCTTGTGGGCAGAATCCTGACAGAATAGTTTATCTTTTGTTCTTTTGCACATTAAGGAATAATGGTTCTGACATCTCAGACTCTTTTTCTCCCTTTCCAGTTGCTGCTTCTGAAATATCAGACTCCGGGCCAGTGAGTTACAATTAAAATTGGCACTACTGGCAGACGTGATTCTGTAGTTGGCAGAAAGATGCACAATCATTTTCGCAGGGAAATAATTTAAAGTTTGGCTGTAAGTCTGAGGTCTCTCCTCCATAGCAGGTACTGCTTAAATATATATTTTTACGTTTTTATAATGCCTTTTGGCTTATGTTTTTGTTATATCATATTTTACCTAAACAATACAGCATGTTCAGATTCCCTTTCAAACAAATAGTTGGGTTAAAACACCAAACATTGGCTGGCGTGATCAAAAAAAACTGAAGCTAGAGAACATTTGTAGGTCAGGTCAAGAGCAAATATATTTATCTTCGCAACTCCTTTGTGATTCACATAGCTTAGAAATGTAACAAAATAAGCTTAAATGATTCCATACTTAACTGTCATTTATATAGCCGGGTAATATGAACAAAGAAGGGTTTATAAGGGTGCTTTCAATTGAACTTAAACTCGTCAAACTTAACCCCTTAAGGACCGCCTCACGCCGATATACGTCGCAGAATGGCACGGCTGGGCACAATCACATACAGATACCTTGCCCTTTAAGTGTCCAGCTGTGGGTCGCGCGCACTATAACTTTTGTGCAAACCAATCAATAAACGCTTATTGCGTTTTTTTTTTTTTACTAAAAATAAGTAGAAGAATACGTATCGGCTTAAACTGAGGAACAAATAATTTTTTTTATATATTTTTTGGGGATATTTATTATAGCAAAAAGTCAAAAAGATTGCATTTGTTTCAAAATTGTCGCTCTATTTTTGTTCATAGCGCAAAAAATAAACATCTCAGAGGTGATCAAATCCACCAAAAGAAAGCTCTATTTGTGGGAAAAAAAGGACGTCAATTTTGTTTGGAAGCCACGTCACACAACCGCGCAATTGTCAGTTAAAGTGACGCAGTGACAAATTGCAAAAAGGGGCCTGGTCCTTTAGCTGCAAAATGGTCCGGGGCTTAAGTGGTTAAAGACACACTGCCACTATGCATATTCAGGGCAAAGTGACTGTGCTTCCAATAACTTCTCGCCCAAGCAAGGTGTACTCTCTCATCTGTGCTCCTTCAATGCCTTTTGTTCAGACAGTATCCTTGCTTCTTGGCTTCAACAGAAGGGATTCTGGGTATGGGAGATCATGTGACCTTCCTCATGTGAGAGTGTTTGGGCATGAGCAGCCAATTGCCAGGCTCAAAACTTTCCCATGGATGGGTTCAATCATCTCCCTGGCCAACTACTACAGCAGATTTAAATCTGAAACTAAGAAAAGTATGCAAATCAAGCAAAGACTTAAAGGGGAGGTTCACCTTTAAAATAAGCTTTTTGCATTTATGATATTAATGACAATTAGAATCGGCTGGTTTTTTTAAAAAAAATATGTCCGTACATACCGTTTCCTATATGTATTCTCATCGCCGCTTCCGGGTATGATCGCCGAGGCTGGGCGTTCCTAATTGATTGACAGGCATCCGACCGACGCATACAGAGCGTCACGAGTTGCCGAAAGAAGCCGAATGTCGGTGCGGCTCTATACGGTGCCTGCGCACCGACGTTCAGCTTCTTTCAGCATCTCGTGACGCGCTGTATGCGTCGGTCGGATGCCTGTCAATCAATAAGAAACGCCCATCCCCGACCATCATACCCGGAAGCCGCAATGAGAATACATATAGGAAACGGTATGTCCGGACGTATTTAAAAAAAACAGCTGATTCTAATTGTCATTAATATCATAAATGCAATGTTAAAAGTTTATTTTTAGGTAAACCTCCCCTTTAAGTTTGTGAGTCCTGAGATTCAATAATTAAATACTGAATTATGACAGTTCGAATCTCCATAAGTTCAGCAGGGACCAGCCGAGATTCGAACCATGTATGGGCAGGCTGAATGTACCCAAGTTGATCAATTGATCAACATGGGTACAACTAGTCCACCCCGCTTGTGTAGATGGAGAAATCAGCTGGCTGATTAAAAAAAAAAAATCATAATCTATGGCCAGTTTAAGAGAGTTTCAGATTAGTGAGGACCTAACCCAGTCATGAGAGCAAGGGGGTTGATAAATATTTATGACAGACCTTGCAAGTCTATTCTTTTTTTTCCCTGGGCTTCTGCTCAGAGGTATGTGATTTGTAATGTGTAACATGGAACATGATTTGGCATTGTAGGAAGATTGATCAAAGCAGTGGAGATTGCAGTTCAATATTTCTAGATGTAAAATAGGAAAAATAGGGAAAAGGAATCCTTAGAGAGTACAACGTTGGGGGTACAATGTTAGCCAGAACCACAGAAGAAAAAGATTTGGGGGTACTTATTTCAGATGATTGCAAAATGAGCAAACAGTGTAGCCAGGCAGTGGGAAAAGCGAATAGGATACAAGGATGCCTCACTAGAGGGATCATCAGCAGGAGGAAGGAGGTTCTGATTCCCCTACATAGATCTTTAGTGAGACCTAATTTAGAATACGGTGTCCAGTTCTGGAGACCTCACTTACAGAAAGATATTGATAAAATAGAATAAGTCCAGAGACGGGTACCAAATATGGTGAAAGGTCTGGGGATAAAACTTCAGGAACTTAATATGTACAGTTTGGAGGAAAGAAGGGAAATGGGAGACATGATTGAAACTTTTAAATACAACGAGGGGGTCATTAAGGTTTAGGAGGGCAGTTTTTTTTAATATGAAACCAAAATTAAGGACACAGGGACATGACCTTAAACTATCTGGAGGAAAGTTCAAAACAAATCTTGGAAAGTATTATTTTACTGAAAGAGTAGTTGATGATTGGAATAAACTACCAGCAGAGGTAGTTCGACAGTCAACAGTAAATGGTTTCAAACATGCTTGGGACAAACATAGATCAATAGACAATAAAGAAAAAAAAACTAAACAAAAACACACAAAAAAAAATGTAATAATGGGCAGACTCCATTGGCCACTCTGTCTATTTCTGCAGGCACAGAGGAGTTCTGCCTGGGGGACTTTCTGCCGTAAGAAGAGTAGCCTTGGAGACTAAAGTAACCCAAATACTTTTAATCTCCTGCAACCAAGTGGAAAGCTCATGCAGTTTCCCACATAGAAGAAATAAAGTTGAACTGGCTGTCAGGGAGAATCAAACACAAGCATCTAGGGGTGATGGCGTGTACGTGAGGACGTGACACGCTAATGGAGGGCGGGACCAGCGAACGCAAAGCAGTCTGGGTGCAAGGGTGGCCGTGACGCGGAAGACGCCGAGTCTCCGGAACAGAGCGAGAGGACGGGAGAGCCCAGCTGAGCCACGGAGGAGCCGCAAGCTACACCAACGCTACCAGACCGGGAAGGGACTGAATGGACCCGATGCGCTGGATGATGTAGAGCGCGGAGTACAAACCGGAGATTCGTGCTGGGACACACCCGCTACTCCCTCACTCACCATTAGAACACGTCACGGAGCGCATGTTCACAGCGCATCCCCGCAAGCATCCCCGCAAGCCGACTCCCCTCCCCATGGGATACAGGTAGTATAAGAAGCGGACTTTAAAGGTACTGTGCCTAAATAATTGATCATACTGCCTAGAGGTTAAGAGTGACAACAGAAGCGGATTTTAAAAGGTACTGTGCCTAAATAACTGATCAAACTGCCTAGAGGTTAAGAGTGACAACGGTATCGCTTGTTTATGAAACACCTAACGCGCAGCTCAAATGTAAAATGACTAAGTACCCAGGTGAGGGTAAAGGAATTCCCTACGTCTAGCTGGAAACTGCATATACAGTATGTGATCTCAGCAACAATTTTTTTATTTTTTTTTGGCTTGGAGAGACGGTTCTCAATATACTGTGGGTCAGAGTGCTGGTGTTCTTTAAGATCTTTTTTAAGAGCCCCACTTTATGCAGTATAGCCGGTTAAATAGGCTTATTAAGGTTAGATCAACCCCCCCTGAACTTTCTATCAGGATAACCTCTAACCAGAGAACAGAACAGGGGTTGAAAAGGCTAAAGGTTAAAAACGTGCCAATAACAGAGAAGGGTCTGTAATGACCCAGGCAACGCATTGGTTACCGTAGAGCACGTAGATCACAGAAAGCAGCGGGGGAGCTGGGCCTTAGGGGACACACCACCCCCCCCCCCCTGTGCCCCCCGTGCCACCAAGATTAGGTGCTAAAAGCCCACAAACAACGCCCCGTTTGGCATTTGAGATCTGGGCAATATATGAGGTGGACTTCAAAGAAAGCTACTCTATCTACTATAGCCCTTCCAAAGTCTTGTTATGCTATGCCGAGGGTAAAAGGGAAATGATAATATTGACCATCAAAATACTATATACCAATATTGTGACTAAGGTTCACTTTGCCTATTATAAAACGGTTGAACACAGTATCGAAGATAAAAAGGAAGTCTGGTAATGGGGGACGTATTGGTTTAAGGCACTCAATGACACAAACCCTAAAAAGTATCAAGCCGAGAAGCAGAAAAAGAGACCTAGGGGGTACCTATCCAAGTCTGTGAGTGGCGATACCATATACTGGGTTCTGTATATGGTAGTGATACCCTCGAAGTGGAGGCAAGGAAAGTTGTTGAAACAGATTTAACACACAAAAGAACTCCATTAAAAGGGGGCAGTTCTACCAAGCTCCACAGGGGACTATATAACTACAGACCAAGGTAGTAACAAGAGATTAAAGATCTTAGGATAAAAAGAGCTCTATCAAAAATCGTTGTGGGCTGATAGCTGTGTTGCGCCGAGGCCTACAGAAAGTGTAAGGGAGCCCTTCAGATAATACCCTGAGTAAATTACATTAACCCCTGGGCCACATACGCCAAGAAGACCGATACGCCAAAGGGCCAAGAAGACCTGAATACAAACAATTTTAGGATCGGCGCATACCAGGAAAAGGCAGGCAAAGATAACGGGTCGCCAAACTGGGGAAAAGAATCAGAAAGGTGAAAGGAAATATGTCAAGGATGTCAAGCAGAGCGACAAAAGGTGACACCCCAAAAACACCAAGTAGTTCAAACACAACAAGTTCGATAAGACAATATATGTCCAAAGGGGGAAGCACAAAAATCACAGGCTCCCCAAAGACCCTACAAGCCAAAACAGATAAAAAGTTAGACGCCACAAAATCGCATAGCTCAACCCAAGAGGAAACAATAGAGGAATCAAGAGAAGAGGAGACCAGCGAGATCGATTCAGAAACAAGTAGAATGGAAGAACAGAGATCTGACAAACAAATCCCAACAAAAGGGGACATGGAAAAGATGCTGCTGCGTTTGGAAAACGTGATAAAAGGAGAAATACAAAGCCTTAGGACAGATTTCGGCCATCTTCTTACCAGGGTAGAAGCACTAGAAGAAAGATCAGAGAAACAAGAACAAGAGTCAGATCAATTAAGGGAACAAGTAGTCCAGTTACAGGTACAACAAAGGAACACACTGTATAAGTTAGAAGACCAGGAAAACAGAACCAGGAGACAAAACCTGAGAATTAAAGCAGTACCAGAAGAAAAAGGGGAAGATCTGAAGAAAATAATGTGGACAATTTTCAATCCGGTACTGGAAAAAACATCTGAGAACCCAATCAGGATAGAGAGAGTTCACCGTATAGGAAAACTCAAAAAAACAGCTACGGAATGGCCTAGAGACGTCATAGTTAGATTCCTCTCCTTTGAAGAGAAGGACGAATTATGGAAGAAATTGAGGGGTCACCCCCCCCTAGTTTATGGAGGATCTACTTTACAGATATATGCAGACTTATCCGCAGAAACCCTAGCTAGGCGACGACTCTTAAAGCCTCTCTTATTATTGCTTGTGGACAAGAAAATTAAATATAACTGGAGATTCCTGGCATGCCTTGTAGCAACAAAAGAAGGCAAATCAGCGACATTACGATTCCCTGAAGAATTAAGAGATTTCTGTAAGAGAATGGATATACAGATACCAGAACTACCGGGATGGACTTAAAGGGGGGAGTTAGCAAAGGGGGATGGTATGGAGGGATGGATGAGGGAGACCACTCTGACACCCTTGAGTAGAAAATAATTCACCCCTATCACTTTAGATAGGGGGTACGCGTAGGTCCCACCTCGGGGAAACTGAACCAAGGGGAGATGGTTGGTTCAGAGGCCTGGAGATGGCCATTAGGGAAAAGGGAGGTAGAGGGAGGGAATAGAGGGTGGGGAGAGGGGAGGGAGAAAGGAAGAGAGGGAGGGAGGAAGGGGGGACTCATCTCACCAAATTTGCTGGGGAAAAAAAAAAGGAATAGGATAAGATGCCAATACTAAAATGTGTATCATTTAATGTAAAGGGCCTCAATAACCCTGTTAAAAGACATAAAATGCTGAAGGAACTAAAAAGGATTAAAACGAACATAGCTTTCATACAGGAAACACATTTAACATTACAATCTAACATTAAGTTACATTCAAAAGACTATCCAACTTGGTACTACGGAGATACCGTGACAAAACGTGCCAGGGGGGTAGCCATAGGAATATCTAAGGGGGTCAGATTTCAGACATACGAAAGGTTAACAGACCCCGAGGGAAGATTTATTTTTGTAAAGGGGAAATTAGAAGATATGGAGTGCACCCTGGTGAACATATACTCTCCCAACACGAATCAGATAAAATACTTAATAGACATATTGGGTAAACTGGAGGATTTAAAAAAAGGGAGGATTATTATGGGAGGTGATTTAAATTTCTGCATGGACCCTATAGTAGATAGAATAGGTAGAAAAGAAGGAATTAACAATACACAGCCAAGAAATCTAAAAATCTTAAAAAAATGCCTCCATAGAAACCAACTTTTAGACACATGGAGAGTACTGAATCCGGGGACACGGGACTATACCTTTTTTTCCCCGGTACATAAGTGCTATTCACGTATAGACTATATCTTTGCTGATCACTGCTTATTGGAAAGAGTGATAGAGGCAAAGATAGAGCCTATTACCATATCTGACCATGCCCCAATAAGTATTACCCTAAACATTATGGGCAACCAGAGAACATCACGAACATGGAGATTAAATGAGGAATTAGTAGTGGATGATATCAGCCTAGCCAGAGTTAAAAAGGACCTAGAGGATTACTTCCAAATTAATGACACATGTGAAATATCGAAAGCAACACTATGGGATGCCCATAAAGCTCTAATTAGAGGGACTATGATAGCAGAAGGAGCAAGGAAAAAGAAAGAAAAGAGCCTCCAGAAGAATAATTTAATAACTGAGATACTTAAGTTAGAACAAAAACATAAAAGAGGGCATAACCAACAAGAAGTATATCTAGAACTAGTAAATAAACGAAATGGACTCAAAGACCTACTCTTTCAGGAAACAAAAAGAGAATTCCATATAATAGCAAAAGAAAGATATAATTGGGGAAACAAAACCAGCAAACATCTGGCGAAGATGGTTCAGAAAAAAAAGCTAAGAACTACATTGAAAAAATCAAAAATGTACAAGGAGAGGTGGTATACACAACAAAAAACATAGCAGAGGCCTTTAGAGCCTACTACGAAAAATTATATGCAGTAGAACAGAAAAAATGGGAAAAAGGAGAAAAGGAAAAAAAAATTATAGATTTCCTACGGGAAGCAGATCTTACATCAGTAAATCCGAAAGAGACACTTGTAATGGATAGGCCTATCACAGAAAATGAAATACAGAAAGCCTTGGCAGGCATGTCATCAGGTAAAAGTCCAGGCCCAGATGGCCTTACTACCCTATATTATAAACAATGCAAAGAGATCCTTCTACCACGATTATGCCAATATTTTAACGGGCTAGGGAAAGACTACTTTTTAAGTAAAGAAGCCGCAGAGGCAATTATAACTGTAATTCCAAAGGAAGGCAAGGACTCCAAACTTTGTTCGAGTTACCGACCAATATCTCTGCTGAATATAGATTTAAAATTATTCGCAAGGGTATTGGCCGATAGAATTAAACAGGAGATGGCGGGTCTGATTCACCCAGACCAGACAGGATTTATTCAAGGAAGAGAGGGCAAAGACAATGGGGTAAGGGCGCTCCTTTTGATCCACAAAATGAAAAGCTGTGGACACCCCGGTCTACTCCTGTCGATCGATGCTGAAAAAGCGTTCGACAGGGTAGACTGGGGACTAATGTTACAAACCCTTGAAAGAATGGGATGTGGACAGAGGATGCTGGAGTGGATTGGTACCCTATACCAGGTCCCAACAGCAAGAATAAAAATAAATGGTGACCTGTCACACCCTTTCACAATGAAAAACGGAACAAGACAGGGGTGCCCCCTCTCTCCATTACTATTTGTGCTATCCATCGAACCCCTATTGTCTAGGATCCGTAAATGCCCAGAAATAACAGGACTTAAAATAGGAAAAGAAGAGCACAAACTATCAGCTTTTGCAGATGACGTGCTCTTCTATTTAAGTAACCCTAAAACTTCAATCCCGAACCTATTAAAGCTATGTGGACAATATGGAGAAGTTTCTAATTTCAAAATAAACATAAATAAAACGGAAATACTTAATGTTAATGTCCCCAAGCAAGAAGCCCGAACACTAAGAGTAAAATATAAATTCCCTTGGGTAAAAGAGTTGAAATATCTAGGGATCCAGCTAGCAAATACGGGGAAAAAAAATTATGAAATTAATTTCGTCCCACTATTGGAAGAAATCAAAAAGGAAATAAATAGAGTTAAAAATAGACCAATTTCATGGTTGGGACGAATTAATTTCTGTAAAATGGTCCTGTTACCAAAAATCCTATATAAGATCCAGATGATGCCCATTAAACTGCCTAAACAACTGTTGCAAACCTTCAGAAAGTTGATAATGAATTATATATGGAGGAGTAAGAAACATAGGATTTCACTCCAGACCCTTAGGCAAACCAAAAACAAAGGGGGACTCGCAATCCCAGATATTAAAATGTACTATGAAGCCATTATCTTGTCGAGAGTAGTGGAATGGGCTAGGGGAAACGAGGAAAAAAGATGGGTTAGTCTTGAGAATACAATAGCAAAGGTGAGACTGGATAAAATAATATGGAATCCTCCACAGTTCAGGACACTTGACAGGGATACACATGAAATAACAAGGAATGCACTTAAAATATGGGATAGTACACAAAAAAGGATAAAAATTACAATTCACCCCTCATAGCACTAAAGAACAACGATTATTTTCCACCGGGAAAAGAAGAGATAGGAGGGAACTGGATCAAAAATGATAGAGCACAATTAAGGGATGTACTGTATCACGGGCACTTAATAGCACTAGAGGAATTAACACAAGAAGAAAATCCTATGTTATTGAATGACTGGAGGTACCAACAATTAAACCATTTCATCCAAACATTACCTCAACCGATCAGAACTGAAGATCAGTTGACAGACATAGAGAAACTATGTACTATGCAAAGAACCAAAGGAACTATGTCAAGGTTATATAAAATATTATTACAGCTCGAAGAACCAGAGGTACCTCCATTCATTAAAAACTGGGAAAGGGAATTAGGGACCCACAGAGATAAGAGCACAATAGATAGAATCCTAAGACTAACCCATACCTCGGCAGTAGATAGTCGGACGGCCGAAATGAATTTTAAATGCATATCGGGATGGTATATTACACCAGTAAAGCTAAGTAAATTTAAGATCGGACAATCAGCTGACTGCTGGAGGGGCTGCAGGTTTCCCGGAACAATGGCCCACCTATGGTGGGAGTGTCCTAAGGTTAAAAGATATTGGGAAACCATCCTAGGATTAGTTGAGGAAATCACGAAGATAAAAATTAAAAGAGATCCATGGACGGTTCTTTTTCATGGGGGAGGGGAAGGGATCAAAAAATATAGAGAATCCTTGGTTCCACACTTATTGAACTCAGCGAAGAGATTGATACCCAGGAAGTGGCAGGAAACAGAATGCCCAATGGTATGGGAATGGATCGACGCAGTAGAAGAAACATATGAAATGGAAGATCTCAGTAACAACATTGAAGGAAATAGCCAAAATAAAAAATGGGAAAACTGGAAAATCTTTAAAAAAAACATGGAGCTACGTAGAAAATTTAAGGGTAGAAATGTAAAGAACAATGAGAGAGATTAGAAATTGTTTAATAAAGAGAAGAGAATAGCAAACAAAGGTGAGGTGGGAGGGGAGGGGAAGGGAGGGGAAGGGGAGAAAAAAAAAAAATCACAGAAAGATAAATAAGATATGGAAAAAGACTAACCACAAATGATGCAAACCTACTACAGAGACAGAAAAGAGCATTATACCATGAGCTGGTCTCTTGTGCCTGGCCAAAGCTGAATGTGGTTAAAAAAAAAAAAAAAAAAAAACACAAGCATCTTCTTGGCCGACTGTTATTTGCAAATTATATATTTACTACAGGTATTTATATAGCACTGACAATTTACACAAAGCTTTGCATATTTTATGTTTACATACGTCTCTGTCCTCAGAGAGCTTTAAATCTAAGGTCCCTGTCTCACATTCATACATACGCTAGGGCCAATTTAGACAGAAGCCCAGTAACCGTAAGCATGTATTTGCAGTGTGATTGAAAACCCATGCAGACACACGGAGAACATCTAAATTCCATGCAGCTAGTGTCTAGGTTGGGATTCAAACCAAGGACCTTAGTCCTGTAAGAAAGAAACGTCTGTGCTGCCTTCAATGACTTGGAGGTTAGCACTTCTTCCTTGCAGTGAAATCGTCAAGAAGACACCAGACCCGTAATTTTGGATAATGTTCTGCCTTGACAACCTAGTTTTGCCTGTGCCATACCTCAAGTGATGGTTGTTATGCCTCGTACAAACGATCGGAAATTCCGACAACAAATGTCTGATGTGAGCTTTTTGTCCGAAATTCCGACCGTGTGTAGGCTCCATCGGACATTTGGTGTTGGAAAATTTCCGTCAACAAAAATTTGAAAGCTGGTTCTCAAATTTTCCAACTTCAAAAGTTATTGTCAGAAATTTTGACGCACAAAAATCCTATGCATGCTCAGAATCAATTTGACGCATGCTTGGAATCATTAAACTTAATTTTCTTGGCTCATCGTAGTGTTGCACGTGACCGCGTTCTTGACGTTTGGAATTTTTCGACATTTGTATGCAAGACAAGTTTGAGCCAACATTCCGTCCAGGAAAAAATCCACGGTTTTATTGTCGAAATTTCCGATGTACGCAGCATTACACTTGTTTAAAACTATAGAAGTTGCAATTAAAATACTGAAAAGGTAATCACTTGTACTGTAAAATTGTTCATCTTAGTGCTGTTGAATCTATTGCTGCTTCCCCCAAGCACTGGTCTTTGATTACCTCTTGGTCAATACAGTCCTGCCATTAGGGTTTTTGATGTTATTTCTACTTTTCAAAATGTCTGCCAGCATTTTGGTGAAGCTCAAGATGGAGCAAACGAGGCTGGGGGTAGAGACATTTAGCAGTTTAGGCATTCTTGTTAAAGCATATCTGTTAATATCTAATGAAGTTTAATCTCTGAGGCCGCATACACAGGATCGGTCAAAACGGATGAAAACGGACTGAAGGTCCGTTTCAGCGGTCCAAACCGATCGTGTTTTGGCCCCATCGGTCAGTTATCCTTTGGTCAAAAAAAAGAGAACTTGCTTTAAAATTTGACCGATGGACGCCTGACCTATGGGTCAAAACTGATCATTAGTATGCAAAAGCATGCTCAGAATCAAGTCAACGCATGCTTGGAAGCATTGAACTTCATTTTTTTCAGCACTTCGCCATGTTAAAACACGTAAACGTCACCGCGTTCTAACACAATGGTTTTTTTAACCGATGGTGTGTAGGCACATCAGACCATCGGTCAGCTTCATCCTTCAGACCGTTCTCATCGGATGGACTGATGGTGTGTACGCAGCCTCAGACATGTAACATGTGGAATGGTTGTTTGCAGTTGATTTAAAGTTAAAGTCCAAACTTTTTTCTTGTTTTGACTCTAGTCAGTTAGAATGCTTGGATATTTAAGGATTATAGCATGGGATTAGGTCAGTGTTGCTGGTGACAAGCCCAAAAAAATATTCAGGTGGTGCTGATTATACCAGCAAGGATGCAGCCAGTGAAAATTAAGTGAATGATCAGGGCGACAGCTATTTCTGGAACATCATACTGTAGGTGCGCTATGCATTTCTTATGGAACCATGATGAAGTTGCACACACATAATATATGTAAAGTAAACAAAGCAGATGGGGGTTCAGCTGTTTCTCAACAAGAGAATAATCTACAAAGGGGTAATCTCTTGATGTAGTCAGATTTGCAAAACATGATTTTAGTAAGTTGTTTTGGTTTATTCCCCATGACACACAAATATTGGCAATTGTTATGTCATTTGACTAAGCCCAGTGAAGTGCCTCTTGGTTCTGTCCATCCATAAAGGCTTTTCTACCCTAACTTGACTCTTAGGGCGCGTACACACGATCAAATCTGTCTGCTGGAAACGGTCTGCCAGACCGTTTCAGCAGACAGATTTGATCGTGTGTACGGGCAAACAGATGGATTTGGCCAGCCGACAGATTTGAAAGCATGCTGGGAACCCGTCCGCCCGACATGTCTGCTGGTTAGTATGCTAACCAGCAGACATATCTGCTCGCACACGCGTTGAATGGTTTCGACGCATGCGCGGAGGTGTTTTACTTCCTGGTGCGGTGACGTGGTGTTGTCAACGTCACCGCCACGTCACCGACACGTCAGCACGCTGTCTGCTAGCGGGGATTTTGGTTTGATCGTGTGTACACGATCAAACCAATACATCCCAGCAGACAGATTTGTTCAAATCGGTCTGTCCAACCGATTTGAACAAATCAATTTGCTCGTGTGTACGAGGCCTTACTCTTAATTATTGACACAAATGATTACATGGCCATGTGTCTGTCTATTCATGTAAGGTAGAGGTGTCAAACTTAATTTCATTGTGGGCCTCATTAACATTATAATTTCCCTCAAAAGGGTCGTTGTATCTGTAAGATTAGATGTCCAGCGCATCTCCTCCCCTTTACCTTAGAGGTGAAGAGCCACCCCACCATCAGAAGTTGAGTCCCCCACTCTCCCTTACATCACAGTGCACCCCTCTTTCCTTATGCTGCTGCTGGGAAGAAGCTTAATGCATTGCTTGAAAGCAGAAAGTAAGGGGTCTGGAGTTGCAGGACAGGTGCGAGGGCCGCATTAAATGGCCTGGAGGGCTGGATTCGGCCTTGTGTTTGACACCTGTGATGTAGACCTACCACAGTATACTGGAGTAGGACCAGAGGAGGCCTGGAGCTATTCTGCAGTTGCAGAAGAGGTGCAAGTGCCACATTAAAAGGCCTGGAAGGCCGGATTCAGCCCGCGGGCCTTGTGTTTGACACCTGTGATGTAAGGCAATGTCTACTGCAGGTCATAGATTGACAGATGTCTCCCTAGGAATGATGAGTAGGAACACATCTACGTTTTCCTTCATTATATAGGGATGCACTGCACTGTCACTTGTGCAGATTGCCTAACAAGACATAGGAGCACATGTGTGGCTCAGAGTATCCATCCCTTTTAATGAGAAGGAAGAACTACTCACAATCTGTATTTGGAATCACCAATATTCACCCACAAACGTACCTATAAACAGCCCAAGCTTCATATCTGGCCCTGGACTGGGGGTAGGACCAAACCTTTTTTTTGCCAGCCTATGTCACTGTTGAAAGGATGACTTGCAACCACATTCCTAGATCTGGAATGATGCCATTATGAAGTTGTATGAACTACGTTTTCAATACAGAGCTGAAATTTGCACACACAAATAAATGACTCCTTCCTTATCGTAAGGCTGTATTCCGGGCTTTTACCAAGATACATTGCGCTTTAAAGGGAAATACCTGTTTAATGCTCCCTCTTTAGATAACTAAGTGTTCTTGGAAAATTTTGCTTTATATTAATGTTTTTTTCTTGTATAGTAGAAAATAGAACACATAAGTTAAAGCTGTACATGGATAATACCTTTCCTTGTCCTCCCTTAATGGTAGATCTAAAGGAGATTGTACAATCACATTGTAAAGCATATGGTCAGTCTTTAGCTGAAATTGCAGCAACCTTCAGATTAATGAAAACACTTGGAAGTTTTATAAGTGACATCAATTCGTGAACTTGGAGAAGTCAGCAGACATTCATTGGCAGATCATTGTCATTGCAGCAGCTAAGGTCTGACAAGCGAAGACCATATTAACAATCTACCTACCTACCAATATTATTAATTTTTATGGCATGAAGTAGATTTTTTTATATAGTGTGGATCATCAAGGCTCATACCTGTCATTCAAATGAATGTAATATTCCGAAAATACTTGTTTTCCAATTACAACTAGAAAATTAGAAAACCCACATATCAACACTGTTAGAGCAATATAGATGACGAAATATCCCAAGGTATTTATTTTAATCCTGTATATTATGAAGTTTTTAACATTTTTATTGCTATTCTAGATTAGGTTACAGCTTTAGTACATGAATCAAATCTTCTGTTACAGTGATGTCCTACAATGTCCATGTAATTAATGGCTTAGCCATAAAATGTTAAAATTGATTTTCCAAATAGACCAAGCTATGTCCATGTTATCTGTGCTAAGCATTAAATGTGTCTAAAAAATTATGTATTTTCTTTTAAATAAAATTTTTAGTCCCTCATGTTTATAATGGCATTTTCTCTATCTGTTGTTTAAGCCAACCTGTCACTAACCTGGCAAATTCATACTAAGCACAAAGACATGGACCAGCAAGGATTGCCTTTAGTGAGATTTATGAGTTTACTTCTTATCAGACTTTAGTGGGGCTGGACTGTGGCCATTGTGAGTAGACCATGTCCTGGTGTCAGTGGGAGTAAACAATGTCCCATCTTTGGTATTAAGAAGAGGAATCGTGCCCCATTGTTGGTGTCTGCAGCAGGAATAATGCCTCATTGTTGGTGTCAGTGGGAGGAATATTGTTTCATATCAGTGGGAGTAATAGTGCCCCAAGGGGTGGATAGAGGCAAGAAAAGGGCCACTTCCGGTCCCCTGGGCTGCAGTTTGGAGACCACTGAACCCCATTGGTCAATAAGGCCACCCATCAGATTTAAAGGATAAGTACACCGTTAGTGCTATTATCTTTTTTTTCCACCTCCCCACAGTAGTTTTTTCAAAGTATGTCAAAACCTACCCTATAACTTTGCTAATGTCTGAAATTTTCAGAACTCTTCAAAGCAATACTTGTGTGTGCATACTGTGGTCTCCATTCACTTTAATATAAAGCTGTCCACAACCTGAGGTCATGTGCTTCACACATATGGGTTCAGCTCTAAAAATTTCAGTACATGGCTGTATGGTGCTGGGCACAGAATGAAGATTTTCAAGTAGCATAATAGAATAATATTCGTCCCAGGGAACCCCAACTAAAAAAAAATAGGCCATCGAGGGTCAGTAGGAAGAATGCTTCTTGCATTGGTGGATAGTGGGTAGAATGCCTTCCTTATGCTGGTGGTCAGAATGCTACACTTAGACAGCTAAAAATCATTTGTGTCATGCAGGTGGCCATACCAAGTAGTGTTGGACCCAAAACCATGGAAGCCCCATCAGGTAGGTAGTTAATCAGCCACAGCTCAAGTGAAGTGGCCCCTGGAAACCTCTGGAGGAACCCTAGGGCTCCATGGAACCCTGCCTGGGAATGGCTGATCTAATCTATCCAAGTAAAAAAAAAGTATAGTCAATTTATGGTTATGGTGGTTTTTATAGACACCACAAACAGTCCTGAAATCAAGACAATTTCCTCAAGTTCAACCTTCCTCACATTTCAGCAGTCCTTGGCAGGGCTGGACTGGGACAGAAATTTGGCCCTGGACTTCATCCAGACTGGCCCACTTTGACAGGTCTCTCCTATGGCGGCCGGACAACTCCCGCACCCCCCTCCCCCGGCCACCCTCTCCCCCTTCACTAGCCATCCTACTTTATTAGAGTAGAACGGCTGGTACTGGTGCTCTTATAGGCAGTACCAGTGGGGAAGCTAGATATTATTTCACCCGGGGCAAAGAATCAGTTCGGTGCCCCCCCTTATGGGACAAGATTAGGCAGAAGGGAGAAACTCCCAGGCCATAGCTGTTGAGTCAGCTGTCTGTCCCCTCCCCCATGCTCCTCAGTCCTCCCCCTGCTTCTTTGTTCCCCCCAGGTGAGCGCTGCGGGGAGGGAGAGGAGGTGAGCGATGCGGGAAGGGATAGACAGAGAAGCGGAGGTGGGCGGCGGCCCACTGTCACTGAAGCCGGCCCACTGAGCCATCGGCCCACCGGGAAACTCCCTGTAGTCCCAATGGCCAGTCCATCCCTGGTCCTTGGTCCCTTTCATTTACATCAGAAAAAAAAAACTTCCAGCAGTTGGAACAATTTTCTGGAAAGAAAAAAATATTACCACAGTATGCTTAGTAATTCTAACCATGATACCATCGGGTGTAATCATCTTGTACACCGTTATTGTACAATACTTGTAGTACAGCACTATGTATGATCAAAACATTTAGATGACTTCAGACAAGCATGCCATTCCCACCCCTAACAAGCTTGAAAAACATAACGTTTCGTTTGTTGCTAGCTGCTCAGACAAAATAATTAATCTTCCCATGAACAAAAAAGCAAAGCGTAATGTAGAAATGATGCATGTTTAGCTAAATATTTAAGCCATGGTTTCAAAGAAGCTGGCGTCCATCTCCGTGAAGGAAGCATTGCCAGCAATGTATAATTGGGATTAAGATGTTCCAGTTTTTTGCAAATGTTAACTAAGGCTATTGTCTGACCCCCAATGACTTGGTTGACCCCAGCAGCCATTGATATGATATCTCCGCCCAAGAAAAATGATTTGATATGTGTTACAGCTTAGCCCCTGCCTCGCTCCGCACTCTTGGAGCCATCCGTAATCTAAAATAAAAATATTTCAAATCTAAATGTGCCACCTGAAGGATAAGCAGTGTTTATGTAAGGTTTCAAAACTTAAAACAAATGGTAAACAAAAAATGTGGAGAGACTTTTCCAATAACATCTTGAACTTGTAACTATCTCTGTGTTGTCTTTCAAGCATTAATAAAATCCACATTGAAGATGTGGCTTTGATACTGAGAAAAGGAAGCAAGCACATCTGTATTCGCTAAACCTTGGCCCATTTTTATGTTTGTTACTTTTGTCTTTTTCCTTTTGATGACATCTTTTGGATAGTGTTTTAGGCTAAACATTTTTATTGTATTTTATGACGTGGGGGGCATGGAATAATTTAATTTAAGATGAATCTTTATTTTTGTTCTTGTTCTCTGTGGATATACTTTATGCTTCTAATGATTTTTAAACTGGTTACCTGTGAAAGAAGTTCACTAAGAGTACAGAGACACACCAGAAACTCGCCATATTATGTTATTCTTTATAATACTGTGGATCCAGAGGAAGGCAAAACAAGTGAGGTAGTTTGCATTTCATACTGTAAGGGCAAAAACAACTTTTCATGACACTGTAAATGATGGTTTACATAATTCTCTGAAGCACTCTGTCCTTCCTACCGTAGTAATGTCGATTTGTATTGGTTAAAGGGGTTGTAAAGGTTCAAATATAAAAATAACAAACATGTTATAATTACCTCCACTCTGCAGCTCGTTTTGCACAGAGTGGCCCCGATCCTGGTCTTCTGGGGTCCCTCAGCAGCTGTCTCGGCTCCTCCCTGCATCAGCTAACCCCCTTCATGGGAAGATCTCTCCCAAGGGGGTTAGCTTGCGGGCTTGCTCCTGTGATACAGCTGGCAGCTATAGCCGCCGCTTCATTGGTTTGATTGATAGCAGCGGGAGCCAATGGCTGCGCTGCTATCAATCATCCAATGAATGAGCTGAGAAAAGCCAAAAAGCCCAGTTGAGAAGCCTGCTCGTTCACGACGTTGGACATTCAAGGGCTCAGGTAAGTAAACCGGTGGGCTGGGGGGCCGGAAAACATCAGATGTTTTTTCACCTTAATGCATAATGCATTAAGGTGAAAAAACATGAATCTTTACAACCCCTTTAAGTTATAAACCACCCTGGGTAATCGATAGGCTATACATGCTAGTGAGGCTACTGAGGAAGCGTAATACAGAGGCGTAATGCACATAGGAGCGAAGCCACGCCAGCACGTTATTTAGCAGTTATCGGGTGGTGTTCAGAAGCTGCTTATATATGAACAATGAGCAGATCATGGCACATTGTGTGCATTGTTCTGTTTTAGCTTTTAATAAATGTGTTGAATTGTACGAAGAGCACTATTGGGTTTTATTCATTTTGCATATCTATGCATGAGGATAGAGGAGGAGTGAAGGAGCTATTCTGGGAGTTTTGATGTACAACTAGAAACCAGGAGCCATTGGGTGAATATGCAGTATCCTCAAAAAGGATATTGGGGAACTGGAGAAAGTGCAATGAAGGGCAACCAAACTGATAAGAGGAATGGAGGAGCTCAGCTATGAGGAAAGATTAGAGGAACTGAATTTATTCACTCTAGAGAAGAGGAGATTAAGGGGGTATATGATCAACATGTACAAATATATAAAGGGTCCATATAGTGAACTTGATGTTAAGTCATTCACTTTACGGTCAACACAAAGGACAAGGGGGAATTCTTTTCGTCTAGAGGAAAAGAGATTTCACCTCCAAATATGAAAAGGTTTCTTCACAGTAAGAGTTTTGAAAATGTGTTAATAGACTCCCTGCAGAGGTGGTTCTGGCCAGCTCAGTAGATTGCCTTAAGAAAGGTCTGCATACTTTCCTAGATGTACATAATATAACTAGGTACTAACATTTATAGGTAAATTTGATCCGGGGAATATCCGATCAGGAAGCATTTTTTTCCCCTGCTGTAGCAAATTGGATCGTGCTCTGCTAGGGTTTTTTGTCTTTGTCTGGATCAACTGTGGGTATAGAATTGGGTATATGTGATTGTATGATATTATTATTATTATTATTTTATTTTTTCATGGTTGAACTGGATGAGCTCGTATCTTTTTTTCAACCTGACTAACTATGTAACTATGTAGTTCATGAAGAGACACAAACGTGTGTCACCTTGATTTCAGATTGGGGTCAATATCCATAGGTGGGCATATATGATTCATGGGAGATGATTTGCATGCCACACAAGGGTGATCTGATACAGTGCCTTAAAAAGTTTTCATACCCCTTGACATTTTCCGCATTTAGTCATGTTACAACAAAAAACGTAATTGTATTTTATTGGGATTTTGTGATAGACCAACACAAAGTGGCACATGATTGTGAAATGGAAGGAGAATGATAAATGGTTTTCAATTTTTTATTTATTTTTTACAAATAAATATCCAAAAAGAGTGGTGTGCATTTGTATTCAGCCCCCTTTACTCTGATACCCCTAACTAAACTCTAGTGGAACCAATTGCTTTCAAAAGTCACCTAATTAGTAAATAAAGTCCACCTGTGTGTAATTTAATCTCAGTATAAATACAGCTGTTTTGTTAAGCCCTCAGAGGTTTGTTAGAGAACCTCAGTGAACAAGCAGCATCACAAAGGCCAGGGAACACACCAGACAGGTCAGAAATAAAGTTGTGGAGAAGTTTAAAGCAGTCTTAGGTTATAAAAAATATCCCAAACTTTGAACATCTCACAGACCACTGTTCAATCCATCATCCAAAAATGGAATGAGTATGGCACAACTGCAAACCTACCCAGACATGGCCGTCCATCTAAACTGACATGCCGGACAAGGAGAGCATTAATCAGAGAAGAAGCCATAAGGCCCATAGTAACTGGAGGAGCTGCAGAGATCCAGAGCTCAGGTGGGAGAATCTGTCTGGTATCAAACATGGTACCTGGTCCTGCTCATCGACTGTTCTCTGGGCTTAGTGGGCATGCCTTTGCCTCAGCCCCGGGGGTTAACATTAACATATTGTACACCCCCATCTTTCTTCCAATAAATGGGCTATTATACATGTTCCATTAGCTGACATGTAAGTGTCTAGATCTCTTGTTTTCCAGGTTTTTTTTTATCAGGGAATCCCCATTAATACATAATTTTTCATTATTCTGATTTATAGATATTGACATCACACTCCCGATGAGAGGATGGATCCTCGAAATGCGTCGAGTATTTTTATGTCACCACAGTTTGATTTTTTACCCAGATCTACCATGTACCTGCTTATTTATGCCATAGTGTATCTATAATATGAAATACATTTTTAAATTTATGTCAGCTCTTGGAATTTGTTTTTATGATTGCATCATGTGTTTTAAGAATATTTTTTCTTGTCTGTATAATAAATACATTTCTACTTTATATACTTTTTGTACCTTTACCTGATTTAGTGACTCGCCTCACCCAAAGTCCCATGACCACTGTTCTCTGCATACTCATGTATATAATGGGATGGAGGCTTGTCACTGGTGTTGTGTCAGTTCATATCTTTTTTGCATACATCTATACATTTAGAAGCCGACCTCAATGCTCTGTCTAATTGGGCAACTATGTGGCAGATGAGGTTTAATGTTGATAAATGTAAAGTTATGCACTTGGGGGCTAAGAATATATATGCATCATACATACTAGGGGGAGTACAACTGGAGGGATCCATAGTGGAGAAGGATATGAGGGTTTTGGTAGATCATAAGCTCAATAATAACATGCAATGCCAAGCTGCGGTTTCCAAAGCAAGCAAAGTAATTTCTTGTATTAATATAGGTATGGACTCCAGAGAGAGAGATATAATTTTGCCCCTGTACAAATCATTAGTAAGACCTCATCTGGAATATGCAGTTCAGTTTTTGGCACCACTTCTCAAAAAGGATAGCAGGGAACTGGAGAAAGTGTAGAGAATGACAACCAAACTGATAAGAGTCATGGAGGAACTCAGCTATTAGGAGAGATTTAAGGAACTGAATTTATTCACTCTTGAGAAGAGGAGAATAAGGGAGGATCTGATCAACATTTACAAATACTTAAGGGGTCCACATAGTGAACTTGGTGTTGAGTTATTCACTTTACGGTCAACACAGAGGACAAGGGGGTACTCTTTAGATCTAGAGGAAAAGAGATTTCACCTCCAAATACGGAATGGGGTCTTCACAGTAAGAGCGTGAAAATGTGGAATAGACTCCCTCCAGAGGTGGTTTTGGCCAGCTTAGTAGATTGCTTTAAGAAAGGCCTGGATACTTTCCTAAATGTACATAATACAACCGAGTACTAAGATTTATAGGTAAAGTTGATCCGGGGTAAATCTGATTGCCTTTCCGGGGAACAGGAAGGATTTGTTTTACCTGCTGTAGCAAATTGGATCATGCTCTGCTGTTTTTTTTTTTTTGCCTTCCTCTGGATCAACTGTGGATATGGGATTGCACGTTATTTTTTATTTTATTTATTTATTTTTTATGGTTGAACTGGATGGACTTGTGTCTTTTTTCAACCTGACTAACTATGTAACTATATAACATTGTCTCTCATACAAACATTTGTCTACTGTCAATGTTTACATTTCCATTAGCTGTAATCCACCAGATGCATAAGAATTTCATCTCACTTTAAAATTACACAAAATACATACGTACTGTATGCCTATCTATAAAAATTTGATCTAACATTTAATTTAATCTGGTCCTAAAACTACTAAAAAGAGTAGAATATACACACTGAGGTTTTTTTTCCATGCAAATAACAGGAACTGGCTGAATTCTGATCCATCTGTGGACAAGCTGGTCAACAGATTTCAGTACAACCAGCCTGTCAGGTTTTCCTTTCATGCAATCACTGCCTGCGGCTATAAACTCCAGTAGTTATTATTATATTCTGAAGGCTGGGAAATGTCCTTCTGTGAGAATACAATAGCGCAGAGGGAGGGATTCCCCCATCAACACTGACTGTGTTGATGGGGAAATCAAGGAATTTCCTTTTCTTCAACCAGTGAGTGAAGCAAAGAAAATTGCATAATCTATGGCCAGCTTGAAAACAGAAATGAATGCAGCCACCACATCTAAGGACTGAGAAGCTGCATATTTTTGGTTCTTGGGTTTAGATATCCTTTATGTGGTAGGCTACTGCAGCCCACTGACTGTTCTCATGTCTCACTGTGAGACCACCACAGTGGTGATGCAGTAAAATCCCATGCATTTGTGCGCAGCTGGAGATTAAATCCTATACAGTTCAAAAATGACTGTACATTATGCGGCTAACATGTACTGTTATGTTAGAGTAAACTAACTTTATATGCAGACTATACATGTCTTTTACATAGCATTCACAGCCTTATTGCATGGTGTTTGGTTATAATAAAACACTCTAGTCTCAATATACATTCATGTCCTGAACTCTTTATTCTTGTGTGAAACTCTTTCCCGAAGCTGCCAGTCCCATCGTTTCAGACTGTAGATCAGGAATTACCATTAGTTTCAGGTTTACTGTTAGAATAACACAGCCTCTAGCCACCTGAGACACTAATATTCCAAACGGGTAGAAAGACTACAGATGTAACTATGTCCTTAGAGGCAGCAATGTCTTTAACATGAGACCACAACAACCACATGTCTATTGCCTGACAAATTGTTCTACATTTCAAACGCTTAATTGCAATCAGCAAATCACAAGTGGCTGTAGAAGAATGGGCTAATAGTGCTTTAGAATAAAGCTAAGTGTTAATACAATATGGGTAATTTTACTCTAAGGAGCACTTAGCATTAAATTGCACTTGTCACCTTTATAGTGACAAATAGAAATATATATTCTAGGGGCTGAGCAAATAATACAGAGAAGGCAACCTATACGTTTTATAGTCTTTACTCATTTGCACCAAAACCCCCATATTAATACTTAGGAAAACTGCTACACGCTCTCTTCTGGATGCAGTCATCTGCATTTCACATCCAAATCATAAAATGCAGTACCTTCACAGGTGCATTTAACCTCATTTTAATCCACAGTTGACTTTTAAATGCTTAAACTGCAAAGGGAATGTTTGATCACAAGTCTAATACCGTGTTCCCCCGAAAATAAGACCTAGCGCTATTTTTTAAGAGCGCTGCAATATAAGCCCTAACCCGAAAATAAGCCCTAGTTTGAGGTGATTGTGTGCTTTTCAAGGAAATGCGGTATAATCCTAGCAGTGTCTGATCCTGTTACGGCGGTGTGCGGTGTGTGTCTAGCGATGTCAGGTGCCTTTGATACAGCTCAGCTGATCTCCCCGCGGGTTTCCTCTTCTCCCCCCTGTCTGCGGGGGATCTTGGCCCCCCTCCCTCCGCAGAGCTTCGGCGGGTCACGAAAGGTACGGTGCAGAGCCTCTGCTATCAATATGTCATACTGTGTTCGGTATGCAGCATGGATACTCCTGTCTCCACAAGGTGTTCACAGATTATTTTTCTTCACATGCTGGTGTGTTCTCTTCCCTGCTTCGAGCCTTGCAGAGGGAGGGGGCCCGAGGTCCCTTTCTGGTGGCTGGGAGAGGTGGAAGAGAGCTAAGGTGTTTGGCACTGTTGTATTGCAGGGGCACACACACATTCGGTATTGTGTGCTACTGTAAAATAAAGTATTTGGGCATTTTAAGTTTGTTCAAACTGGGGATTCCTGACAGGCAGGGAGAGAGAGAATATGTTAAGACCTACCCCGAAAAAAGCCCTACTGGGTCTTTTGTTGACAAAATTAATATAAGACCCAGGCTTATTTTCGGGTGAAACACGGTACAGCGTACACATGACCGTTTTTCATGACGAGAAAAGTTCAATTTTTTTTTTTTACATTTCCATACAGGGCATTTTCATCCCCTTACTGCCCTGACCAATTTTTAGTTTTCAGCGCTGTCGCACTTTGAATGACAATTGCGCGGTAGTGCGACGTGGCTCCCAAACAAAATCGACGTCCTTTATTCTCACAAATAGAGCTTTCTTTTGGTGGTATTTGATCACCTCTGCGGTTTTTATTTTTTGCGCTATAAACAAAAGAAAGCAACAATTTTGAAAAAAAAACAATATTTTTGATTTAATAAATATCATAATTTTTAAAAAAAAAACGTTTTTTTTCCCTCAGTTTAGACCGATACGTATTCTTCTACATATTTTTGGTAAAAAAATCGCAATAAGCGTATTAGATCGGTTTGCGCAAAAGTTGTAGCGTCTACAAAATAGGAAATAGAATTATGGATTTTTTTTCTTTTACTAGTAATGGCGGCGATCTGCATTTTTTTTTTTATTGTGGCCGTGACATTGCGGCGGACACATTGGACACTTTTGACACATTTTTGGGGCCATTCACATTTACACAGCGATTAGTGCTATAAAACTACACTGATTACTGTGTAAATGTGACTGGCAGGGAAGGGGTTAACACTAGGGGGCGCTGAAGGGGTTAAATATGTTCCCTAAAGTGTGTTCTAACTGTTAGGGAGAGGGGGACTCACAAGGGGAGGAGATCGATGTGTGTTCCTCTGTACTGGGAACACACATCAGTCTCCTCACCGCTGACAGGACATGGATCTGTGTGTTTACACACACAGATCCATGCTTCTGCCGTGATTGCGGGCAATCGCGGGTGCCCGGCGGTCATCGCGACCGCTGGGCACGCGCACCGGGTCCTGAGGAATGCTGCGGGGGCGCGAGCGCTGTCGGCAACGCGCGCACCCCCTAGCAGACGGAAGGGCAAAAGGTCCCCACCGATGTCATTTTACTATGGCTCGGTGGGGAAGGGGTTATAAACGATTGTGTGTAGGCTCCAGAGCATTTTTTGCGACGTGAAAAATGGGCATTATTAAATTTAGAACATTTGTCTCGTGTGTAGGCTTTAATGACGGGAAAAAAAAGCGCATTCTCAGAGTCGGTTCACACTGGGGTGACTTGGAATCCGACTTGAAGTCGCCTCAAGTCGTCCCAAGTCGCGCTGTCCAGAAAAGCAATGTAAGTGAATGGGAGCAGTCTTAATACACACTACTGAAGTCTCTCCGACTACAGAAGAGGTTCCTGTACTACTTCAATCAGACTTCTAGGCGATTTGTACCCATTGATTTCAATGGAAGTCGCTTTCAAGTCTGATCACTGTCTTAACTGAAGCAACTTTCCAGGAAGATAACATACATTTCTCAGGCAAACCCCTCCCTCCCCCTCCCTCCCCTCGAGCTGATTGTTGTTTGATTGGTCACTGGAAAGTCTCCTGTCCTGGAGACGACTTCAAGTAGTGTTGTAAATCGCCCCAGATCGCCCTGTGATTCATGCTCAAGTCGTGTTGGAGTCACCTCTGAAAGTCGTGCTGGAAGTCATGTCGCCCCAGTGTGAACCGACTCTCAGAAGCAAGTTATGAAACGGGAGCACTCGTTCTGGTAAAACTAGCGTTTGTAATAGAGATAGCACATTCGTCACGCTGTAACAGACTGAAAAGCACGAATCGTCTCTCACCAAACTTTTACTAACACAAAATCAGCAAAAGCAGCCCAATGGAACTTCCCCTTTATAGTGCCGTCGTACGTGTTGTACGTCACCGCGCTTTGTTCAAGCATTTATTTTTTCACGGTCGTGTGTATGCAAGACAGGCTTGACAAGAATCACGTCAAGAAAAACATTGTTTTTTCCATGACATTAAAAACGGTCGTGTGTACGCGGCATAAGACTAGCCATATACTATTCAATTTCTTCATTAGGCCTGAACAAAAGAAATCTTATGCCACTTACACACGATCAGAAAACCGTGGATTTTTTTCGACTGAATTCTGGCTCAAACTACAGTAGTGTTGCATACACACGGTCACGCAAATGTGGTCAGAAATTCCGACCGTCAAGAACGCGTGACATACAACACCTACGATGAGCCGAGCAAAATTAAAATCCATAGCCAGTGCAGCCCTCAAAATTTCCATTCGCCTACTAGCATTTGGCGAGTGGATTTAAGCTGAGGGCGAGTGATGACAGGGCTGCATGACCAATCTCCCTGCAATCTGTGCCTACACTTAGAGCCCCGAAGAGATCGGCGGCCGAAGAGGAAAAGTGCATGCTCGGGAAAAGTAGTCTGCTGAGCTGCGCACAGGCAGAGCAGAATACAGGTGCTCTCCTTACAATTCTCATTAAGCCATGGGACCTAACAGTATGACCTCTGAGCCTGCCCCCTCCCCCCGGGCCCTGACCAATGTAGCTGGAGAGCAGAAAGTAATGAGTGAGGTGGAGGATTGCGAAAATTACCACTCCGATGCAGTGCTCACTGAAAGTTGCCCTGACATGAGAGCGGCAGCCTTCCAGTTTGTGCAGTTTTCTTCTCCTTATGCTCGAGAGAGAGAGAGTGTTCTAGTGCCCGGTCCCTCTGGTCTGCCCCCAGGGCCCTGTCCCTCTGGTCTGCCCCCAGTGCCCTGTCCCATTTTGTTAAAGTTGTTGTTGGTAATATTTAATTTTGTAACTAGATTCTGCATAAAACATTGTCATTCCATGAGATAATCTACAAGGGTGTGTTTACAGGTGCAATTAAGCGCAGGACAGTGTATAAATTAGGTGGGGCAACTGGTGGCGAGTAACTCTTGAGGCCTGGCTAGTAGCTCAGGACTTGAAATTTTGAGCCCTGAGCCAGTGCGTCTCTTCTGCTTGATTCTGAGCATGCGTGTTTTTTTGTGTGTTGGAATTGCATACAGACAATCCAAATTTCCAACAAGAACTTTTCCCGTCTGAAAATTTGAGAACCAACTCTCAAAAAGTCCAACAGGGCCGGCCTACACATGGTCGGAATTTCCGACCAAAAGCTTACAGCGCACTTTTCTTGGCAGAAATTTACACTGCACAAGAGATTCTTTCATCCATACCAAAAAGCATGGATTGCTGAAACTCCCTCTGAGCTAGGCAGGTAGGGCCACATGCTAAGCAAATTCCAGCTGGTTAATCAGGAACTGTCCAAAATTCTCTCAATGGCCAGTTTGTGGCTTTTTTATTGCACATTCACAATGCAACATACACTCTTGGCCAACTCCTGGTATCTGTAAGGTGCAGGGAAGGCAGCCAAGATGATGTAACTCTAGCATGCATGCGCAGGAGTTTTATCACCAGCAGGGATGTATTCTGGCCTAGGCCAACAAGGCCCAGGCCTAGGGCGGCACTTTGTGGGGGGCGGCCCTCTGTCCTCTTCCCATGGCATCCCTCTCTCCTCCTCCCAGGGCATCCCTCTCTCCTCCTCCCAGGGTGTCCTCTCTCCTCCTCCCAGGGTGTCCTCTCTCCTCCTCCCAGGGTGTCCCTCTCTCCTCCTCCCAGGGCGTCCCTCTCTCCTCCTCCGAGGGCGTCCCTCTGTCCTTCTCCCAGAGCGTCCCTATGTCCTTCTCCCAGGGCGTCCCTCTGTCCTTCTACCAGGGCGTCCCTCTGTCCTTCTACCAGGACGTCCCTCTGTCCTCTTCCCATGAATATGACAGGGATGTGGCTTTGACAGGAAGGGGTGGGTCATATTTAAATTAGAGGGTGCGCAAGTTTAGTCAGGCCTAGGGCAGCACAAAACCTAAATACACCTCTGATCACCAGTCACTGCTTAATGGCTTAAGAGGGAAGATGCCAGGTCAAGAAAAATGACAAAAATGATAGCCACAGCAGCTGACCACTCTAAGGTCCCCATCACAGCTCTTACCATCATCTTTGCCATGACACAATTCCACTTTATAGAATAAACGTACATGTCCTATATCTGCTGGAAGGGAGAATCTTCTTCTGAGCAAGTAGCTGCATAGCATTGACATGCCACTTCTGAGCACCAAGACTTTTGCAGGTCATCTTGAATACATAAAAAGCAAAAAAAAAAACACATAAGTGCAGCGCTAACTCATTTATAAAGTGATCATATATATGAACATATATCACATAAAAAAAAAAACATTAAAAAATAATATATGAAAATCGCACCACATGAATGCAAAATCTTGCAGCGCTGCACCATTTTCAACATACTGTACCTCTATTGTGCTTTTCCTGCATTTTGTGTCAGCTGCTTTTTATTCATCTAATTTATTTCATTGCTTCTTTGATCCCAGCGCAACAACGTTTTTTTATATTTTCCAGAGTACACTATGTAAAACATCTTTTCATATTTTTGTTAAATAATTTAAAGGCAAATTTTCCTTGTGTTTTTCAGTATATGCCCTTTAGTGTAGGCACTCTTTAAATGAATATATAATGTTTACCTGTTCAGATATGCAGAAAAAATAAACTTTTCCCATAGGGTGCATTTACTTTTTCACATCACTGTATATTACCTAATGCCAAAGACCCATTTTAATCTTTGTAGTGTTACAACAACACACAGTTGTGGAATCTGCAATATACTAAGAGCATTTCTTCCTTACTAAACTTTAAGCTATCCTAAACTTTAGTGGAAAAAAGGAAGCCCTAGGGCTAACGCTGCGCTAAATTGTGAAAATAATAAATTCCGTGATAATGAAATATATAAGAGCAGCTGGCACTTAAAGTGGAGTTTCCATCCCAAAATAATTTTTTACTCATCTGGAAACGCCTGTTGCAATGCGGTCCCACAGAATCTGCCTTTGGAATCACCTAGGATTCTGACATCTTCTCCCTCTAATGCTCCTAGGAAATGTGTGTCATCATTTCCCAGGATGCAGTGCGCTATCCAAGACTTCCAGGAAGTAAGTGCTTGTGGGCTTCACAATGCCCACAAGCAAAATGACAACGGTGTGGACATAGTTTTATAAACTATCTTTTTTGAATAACTATGCGGAGCGGCGGCGGATTGTAATATAGTAAGTGACCATATTCATATTATAAAAACGCATGATGAAAGGACATACATTTAAAAAATGCTAATTGTGGTTGGAACCCCGCTTTAAGTTCAGTACAAAAAACTTGGGATAAATAGCAAAATTTGAAAGAGTGCAGTGCTAAATAATTGATATCATATGTGGCATAACTAAAATAATAATAGCAAACCTTCAAATACAAAACAAAAATGTTAATGAAAAAAATTGAGTCCAAAAGTCCGTGAAGGGTTATTTCCAAAAAGAGAAATCTGTGAAGGGTTAACTCCCAAAATAAGACAAAATAAGACAAGATAATTGCCAAGAAAGTGAAAATAAAGTTCTGTGAGTGGTTAATTCCCAAAATAAATCAGGGTATTGCCAGGAAAGTAGTAAATGATACAAATCTTCCCAAGAGCAGCGTGATTTTTCAGGTGTGACACCCAAGTGAATAATATCCTGTTTACCAGATAGCCGTGACTGTGATGCACATGGGAATGAGGTTTCCCCAAAACCTATAGATGTCCAGAGCGATGGCTGATAATCCAATAATACTCAAAGATACAAGATGGAAACTTCCATAGTGTAATATGTATGATCACATCATTTAATAAAAACTGAGGATACACTTACAAAATCAAAGATAAATGTTCAGCGGTATAATCACAGATGAGAGCCGCAGTGTCTCACTATGCCTCACCTTTGGTTCCTGTATCATTCGTAGCACCACCATTCGTTAGGTATAGCGTGATGACGTCACCGGCTCCGTACGCGTTTCGTCACTAAGGGATTTAAACTGGGGATTGGCCGAACTTTAAGCTTTTGGACACGTCTGCAACACTGGAGGTAACTTAAAGCATCATTTTATCCAGTAAAGGTAAGTATTTCTGCCCTTCTATTTTACTGTTAACACAATGTTATGCTGCTATTTTAGAATACGTCCATTTTCAAATCCTTGCTCACCTGCTGCTTTGAGGTGAAACGAGGTAGGTTGAACAAAGGCAATGTAACCACGGGGGTGTGTGTTTGACTTTGAAATTTGCTTGAATATAAATATGCTTGGGTTTAGATGTTTCTGTGCATTATGTCTGCATTGAATAAAGTATATAATATATGTTACGCCTGCAGTGCTGGCTACCAGTGACTGCTGCTGGGTGAACTCATGATATTAGTAAATCGGACCCCATTGGCCAAAATTGCGTATCTGGCGGCGTAGCGTATCGTACCGCATTTACGCTACGCCTACGCCAATTACTGGAGCAAGTGCCGTATTCTCAAAGCACTTGCTCCGTAATTTTCGTCGGCGTAGCGTAAATGCGGTGTCGTAAGGCCGCGTAATTCAAATAGTGAGGGAGGGGGCGTGCTGTATTTAAATTAAGCACGCCCCCGCGTCAAACAAACTGGCCGGGAAAAAAGCCCAGTGTGCATGCTCCAGCTCACGTCGGAAAGCTTTGTTGAAACCAACGTCAAAACGACGTGATCGTCACTTACGCAATTCCCTATTCGTAAAATGGCGTAACCGACGGAAAAAGACGACGCTGACCCGACGCTATACTTAACATGGCAACGACGGAACTTTGGAAACCTACCACTCATATAGCAGGGGTAACCTTACGCGTACGCAACCTACGTAAACTACGTCGCCGCGTCGCAAAAACGTTTGAGAATCGGCGTATCGGCTCATTTGCATATTCGACGGTGAAATCGACGTAAACGCCACCTAGCGGCCGTCGTAGTATTGCATTTAGGACCCGAAGGTGTAAATGACTTACACAAGTCAGATCCAAGCTTAAAACCGGCGTATCATGTTTTCAGAATAGAAAAAAATGATACACCGGAGGGAAATTCGAATTACGCCGGTGTATGTGTACATACACTGGCGTAATTCCTTTGAGAATCTGGCCCCATGACTTTAAACATAGGATCAGTTAAAATTTTACAACAATTTTACAGTCCAAGCAGTTATATAGCTCAATATAGGATTCTATAAGGAAAAGGAAACTATGGCGCCATTGATTTTTAAAGGAGCTATAATCAAGGTACATTTCAAACGCATGTATTACATGTGAGCCAAGCTGATTCTTGCTGTTAGGTTGGTCTTGCTGACACAGGCAGCACTGACCTACCACAAGGATTATGGTAAAATATATTAAACACATTTTACTGCTACCTATGTATTGTCTAAGCATTTTTTTCTGCATTTCCTGGCATGGTGTATTGAGCCCAGGTTACTTATGTTGGAATGCAGAAGCTGATTTTCAATATTTTTTTTGGTGCTTCAATTTTGTTAGAACTAAAACAATGGAGAGAACATTTCACCATAGGAAGATCATTTATTTATACGGTTTCCATAAAGGCTTAGCGTTTTCTGTCTGAGTTCCAAGATTAGAGCAATTAAATAATCTTTCCCAGTCACAGTAAATCAGCTCATTTCAAACTTTAAGCTTTAAAAAGTTACTTTTTTTACGTAAAAAGGCAACTATGATTGAAAGTCTATGGAACTAGCTCAAAAAAGGGTGGTCACAATGCTTTATAGACACAAATAGTTTGTGGGATGATTAAATTATGTAATGGATGGGGGGATGGACTTGGTTCATGAGATGTTGGCAAAAAATGGAAATTACTGGCAGTATTTTCCACTAGCCAACCAGACACAGATATTAAAAGGAATGCATTGGGTATATATTTTCTGTTTCAATGTTTTTATTAAAGTTTTTCACAAAGGGTAGAAAAATAGCAACATAGGGCCAGATTCATGAAGAGTTAGGCTGGCGGATCCAGTGATCCGCCAGCCTAACTGTCACTTTAAGCCGGCGTTTCTGTTTTCTATAACCAGAAAACAAGAAACGCCGGGTTGGAGTTCCGATGCGATCGGCGTAATTGAATTTCGCCATCGCATCGTTACTTCAACTTAAAAATGGCGCCGGGGGCATTCCCGCCGATTTACGCTCAAAAAATATGTTAATGAGTGGAAATCGGCAATTCACGATCTTTTTCGGGCGCGACGCAGTGACTTTACGACGTTTCCGGAAGCGATACGCGGCGTATAGATAAAGCAGCCCCCTAGTGGAGTATCCTATGTTAGGTATAGCCGTCATCATCGCGTCGGAAAAAAAACAAATCGCGTCGTTTGCGTAAAACATTCATGAATGGGGACGTGACGTCATTGACGTTCACTGACAGAACTTGGAGCATGCGCACTGGGATGCATTGACACTCGACGCATGCGCAGTACGTTCGCCGCGGGATCGTGCATAGTTAGAATACTACAGGCCCCGTACCCGCCCAATTTGAATTCCGCTGGCTCATTTGCGATGCGCTGCCGCAACTTTAGGAGCAAGTGCTTCATGAATAACAGCACTTGCTCCTAAAGTTTCTGCAGCGTAACGCAAATGAGATGCGTTACTCCAGAGCAAAGATGCTCCGATCTACCTGAATCTGGCCCATACAGGGAGTGCAGAATTATTAGGCAAGTTGTATTTTTGAGGATTAATTTTATTATTGAACAACAACCATGTTCTCAATGAACCCAAAAAACTCATTAATATCAAAGCTGAATATTTTTGGAAGTAGTTTTTAGTTTGTTTTTAGTTTTAGCTATTTTAGGGGGATATCTGTGTGTGCAGGTGACTATTACTGTGCATAATTATTAGGCAACTTAACAAAAAACAAATATATACCCATTTCAATTATTTATTTTTACCAGTGAAACCAATATAACATCTCAACATTCACAAATATACATTTCTGACATTCAAAAACAAAACAAAAACCAATTAGTGACCAATATAGCCACCTTTCTTTGCAAGCACACTCAAAAGCCTGCCATCCATGGATTCTGTCAGTGTTTTGATCTGTTCACCATCAACATTGCGTGCAGCAGCAACCACAGCCTCCCAGACACTGTTCAGAGAGGTGTACCGTTTTCCCTCCTTGTAAATCTCACATTTGATGATGGACCACAGGTTCTCAATGGGGTTCAGATCAGGTGAACAAGGAGGCCATGTCATTAGTTTTTCTTCTTTTATACCCTTTCTTGCCAGCCACGCTGTGGAGTACTTGGACGCGTGTGATGGAGCATTGTCCTGCATGAAAATCATGTTTTTCTTGAAGGATGCAGACTTCTTCCTGTACTACTGCTTGAAGAAGGTGTCTTCCAGAAACTGGCAGTAGGACTGGGAGTTGAGCTTCACTCCATCCTCAACCCGAAAAGGCCCCACACGCTCATCTTTGATGATACCAGCCCAAACCAGTACTCCACCTCCACCTTGCTGGCGTCTGAGTCGGACTGGAGCTCTCTGCCCTTTACCATACCAATCCAGCCACGGGCCCATCCATCTGGCCCATCAAGACTCACTCTCATTTCATCAGTCCATAAAACCTTAGAAAAATCAGTCTTGAGATATTTCTTGGCCCAGTCTTGACGTTTCAGCTTGTGTGTCTTGTTCAGTGGTGGTCGTCTTTCAGCCTTTCTTACCTTGGCCATGTCTCTGAGTATTGCACACCTTGTGCTTTTGGGCACTCCAGTGATGTTGCAGCTCTGAAATATGGCCAAACTGGTGGCAAGTGGCATCTTGGCAGCTGCACGCTTGACTTTTCTCAGTTCATGGGCAGTTATTTTACGCCTTGGTTTTTCCACACGCTTCTTGCGACCCTGGTGACTATTTTGAATGAAACGCTTGATTGTTCGATGATAACGCTTCAGAAGCTTTGCAATTTAAGAGTGCTGCATCCCTCTGCAAGATATCTCACTATTTTGACTTTTCTGAGCCTGTCAAGTCCTTCTTTTGACCATTTTGCCAAAGGAAAGGAAGTTGCCTAATAATTATGCACACCTGATATAGGGTGTTGATGTCATTAGACCACACCCCTTCTCATTACAGAGATGCACATCACCTAATATGCTTAATTGGTAGTAGGCTTTCGAGCCTATACAGCTTGGAATAAGACAACATGCATAAAGAGGATGATGTGGTCAAAATACTCATTTGCCTAATAATTCTGCACTCCCTGTAGATATTTGGATAATATATAATTTACACAATCCAAAGTGCTCATATACTGACAAAAGAAAAAGGTTTGCAGTAACATTCAAAGGAAAGGAGGCAGACGGGATATAGCCCCAAGCCCCACGTTAGCTGGAGAGGTTTCCCTCAAAATTGCCGCCCTCAGGCATTACTGAGGCACATGAGCATATGAGGTTGTGCACAAACAATATTAATACAGTAACAATATCTAACAAAGAGACTACGGGCCAGATTCAGCAACACTTGCGCTGGAGTATTTCGATATGCGCCGCGTAACTGTGAAGATGCGCCGTCGTTTCTATGTGCCCGTACCCACCAAACTAGATGCGCCCAATAACGGGCCATTTGCGACCGGCGGAACGTTCCGACGCCAGAGTATCGTCAGCGCTTAATTTCGCTTGGCGCATCAGTCGCGCCTATTGATTTCCCCTGCAAATATGCAAATGAGGGAGATTTCCCAATTCACGAACGGATTGGCACCATACGCCAGCTACATGCGCCGCGCGTATCTCGTCCGTCCGGCGCAAAGTTATTTCTACAAAAGGCTGCTTTATATTTACTCCAGATGGCCACAGGTCAGCAGGAGAGCAGCTACAGCAGCGTTACCGACGATAAGAGCTAGCTGAGCACCCCCACTTGCAGGACAACACCTCTGTCCATGCTTGTCTGTCAAATTTTACAGCCATGGAGGAAGACATCATAGGTCTCCATAGCCGAGATGATGGCTTACAGCTCCTGGCCATTAAAGTTCAGCTTTCTCCTGTGTGTTTGCGGGGAACGGGAGCAGCCATCTCAGAACAAAAGTAACATCACTGCGGGGAGGGGGAGCAGGATATACTTTAGTGCCGGAATGGCGCTTCTACGGGCGCATTTAAACGCCCAACGGAAGGCATTGCGCTGACGTTTCCCGTGAAGTGGTGCCGACGGAAGTTGTGAGCATGCGCACAGAGGGGGCGAGTGGAGCCTCACTCACTGCGCATGCTCCGTGGTTGATGCGCTGAATGTAAGCCTCTGCGCTGGGCTCCACCCATCATTTACATATGATCACACCCACTTCCCCTTGCATCGGGTTACGCCAGCGCATTATCGTTACTCTGGTGCAAGTTTACGCGCAACTGCTATGTGAATAACAGTACTTGCGCTGAAAGGGTCGTCAGAGTAACGTAAATGAGAAGCGTTACTCTGGAGCAAAGATGCTCTCATCTACCTGAATCTGGCCCTACAAGTGTACTTCCAATTCGTTATATCATAGTAGTAGCCAATGTGGATCAATGGAGTCTGGAATTTGTATAATGTGTGGCCCCATATGGGTAGATTCACATAGAGCGGCGTATATTTGTGCGGGCGTAGCGTATCTCAGATACGCTACGCCGCCGTAAATTAGAGAGGCAAGTGCTGTATTCACAAAGCAATTCCTCCCTAAGTTACGGCGGCGTAGCGTAAATGGGCCGGCGTAAGCCCGCCTAATTCAAATGTGTTTAAATTAAGTGTGACCCCACGTAAATGAAGTTTTTTTTACTAATGGCGCATGCGCCGTCCGTGATCGTATCCCAGTGCACATGCTTCAAATTACGCCAATAAGACTTATTGGTTTCGACGTGAACGTAATTTATGGCCAGCCCTATTCACGGACGAGTTACGCAAACGACGTAAAACGTGAAAAATTTGACGCGGTCCCGACGTCCATACTTAACATTGGCTGCGCCATCTTTTTGGTGATTTATCTTTACGCCTGAAAACGCCTTACGTAAAAGGCGTATCTTTACTGCGACGGCCGGGCGTACGTGTGTGAATAGGCGTATCTCGCTGATTTACATATTCTAGGCGTAAATCAGCGTACACGCCCCTAGCGGCCAGCGTAAATAGGCAGCTAACATACGACGGCGTAGGAGACTTACGCCAGTCGTATCTTAGCAACATTTAAGCGTATCTCACTTTGAGCATACTCTTAAAGATACGACGGCGCAGATTCTGAGTTACAACGGCGTATCTACTGTAACGTTGTCATAAGTCTACCTGAATCTGGCCCATAATCTATTGCCTGGGGGCCCCATAATCTCCTATTGCCTGGAGGCCCCATAATCTCCTATTGCCCAGGGGCCCCATAATCTTCTCCTATTGCCCCATGAGTTGTCAGTCCGCCCCTGGGCTGCTGATGGGATTTCAGCGAAAACAAATGAGGACCATGGCATGCATGTGTGGGTACCAATCTTCAGAGTTCTGTAGCACCCCATTTGATGGACTTGCTTGTTGTACCAGGTTCTTCTATCCTCTGAAATATATTCCACCACTCACTGACACAGCTTGGGCTGTTAAAAAATGTGTTGGGCAACGCTGTTTACATACAGTAGTTGCATAATTACTTAAAGGGAAACAACGCAATAAAAATCAATAATGTGACAAGAAAGGTATGAAATAATACTAATCTATACGCTACAAGCTATTGCCCTTTGGGCTCACCAGCCATTGGCTATATAGAGTCTGTTGTCATAGCAGATGGAGGGATCTGTGTTCCTCAAAAAGATGAGATAGCGAGCCTTGTAATTTTTCTCCAGCAGTGGAATCAACTGGCCTCTTACCCATCCCAAGCCTCTGGAAACTTGAAACAGTGTTTCTGGATGTGACAGTCGTGAATGCAGCAATCCCTGATACAGCATCAATTGACTTAGATGCAGCAGCCCCACAGGCAGGGGCTCAGGGCTTCTTACAGTGACCCCCAGTACAGTCCTGCTGTGTATACAGTACAAGCTGACGGGGAACACACCCATTTTCCTCAAGTCCAATAGCCTTGCTTGCCCTCTCCACATGTGTATCTTCTACCCTAGTCCTCTCAGTGACCACATCTTCCAGACAATAACAGTCCATCTTCATCCATTCAGGCACCCCCAAGATGGGCATCCCCAGGGACACTCCATAGAAAAACTTTGTCCATGGTCTCCTTCAAGATGGCCCCCGCCACTCAGTCTTTGACAGGATGGGTTCTATGAATTACAGGTGCTTCTACTTTACTTTTATTGTCAGGACCTGGATCATCTGCTGGTGGCACTGTGGTTCTAAGAGCAAAATATTATAGTTCTGGTGTAAAAGTGAGTTCTGTTCACAAATGTCAGTTTATGCTGGTATATTCGTAGATAACTATTTCTTATAACTAGGACATGTGTAACTGCAAAAATCTGTTTTGTTTCAATGTTTAGTGTCTAATGTGTCTGTAGAAACATATGTACATTTGATGACAGTTGTCCTATTGGCCATGGTTCATAAAAAGGAAAAAGCACCAAGCCACACCTCATCCTGGAAATGTAAAAATCATGGGTGTTCAGAAATATATGAAGGCCACGTACACACCAGCAAATATATCTGTTCAAATTGGTCGGACAGACTGATTTGAACAGATCTGTCTGCTGGCCGTCTTGGTTTGATCGCTGTACGCGCGATCGAACCAAAATCCCCGCCAGCAGACAGCGCGGTGACGTGGTGGTGACGTTGACGCCGCCACGTCACCGCACCGGGAAGTAAATTACTTCCGCGCATGCGTCGAATCCATTCGACGCGTGTGCGAGAAGATATGTCTGCTGGTTAGCGTACTAACCAGCAGACATGTCGGGCGGACGGATTCCCAGCCGACAGATTTTAAAGCATGCTTTAAAATCTGTCGGCTGCCCAAATCTGTCTGCTCGCCCGTACACATGATCGAATCTGTCTGCTGGGACGACCTGGCAGACCGTTTTCAGCAGATAGATTTGATCGTGTGTACGCGGCCGAACACAGAGACGGTTTCAGTACATTGCTAAAACATTTGTATTTTTTCTATACTGTTTTGTTCTATAATACATTTTTGGTAAAGGGTATCTACATCCTAAAACAAAATATATAAAATGTTTTGCAGATTACCAATCTTTGGATGTGGTGGTTGCATTAGTTTCCCCTCTTCTGGCTTCTTTTATTTTCTTTTCAGCTAGCGATCCTGCCAATAAAACTTCCTGTCCTAGGGTGACAACACTCACTCACTGTACTGTATCTATGGAGAAGCAGCATGTCATGAATCTGCAGTAATACTTTCATGCCCTGTCTGTCTGCTTACCTCTGGTTGTGTATCGGCCTTAGGGTCTGCACTCTCACACCTGTCTGCTTAAGTAATCTTCCCTCTAGCATGGCTCCACCCCAGCCTCTAACTGGGAACACTATATTAACCTGTGCACTGCAAGCCAGTCTCGCTGATCAATATTTTGTGTTTGGCTTCCTGTGTGCTTCTTGCTGTGTGCTCTATGTCTGATCCCATTTACCAACCTTGGCTTGTTCTTGACTGTCTCTGTCTGCTTCATATCCCAACCTTTGACTATCCCGGCCTGATTGTTTCCCAGACCTTTTGGCTTAACTCCTGACTATCCCTTGTTGTCCCGGTCTTCTGATTCCTCTCTATCCTCCAGTAACGTACCAAGAGCATTAGCAGAGAGACCCTGGGGGCCTGGGACCTGCAGTCCATCCCCACCATCAGGGGCTCTGGTGAACACCTGCTGGCTCCTAGATTCCACGCCCTGGGGAATTTCATGTTCTAGCTCCCAGTGTGATCCTTGTTGGTGCCCCAGAGGACCTGCTTTCCTGAACCGCCTAGAGCTACATCCGCAGCAGTCAGCCATAGGGTCCACTACCTTAGCAGTGCACTTCTGACCCCAACGGGGTGCATCTCTCACCTGGCTTCAGGTGACCTGACAGCATTAAAAGAGCAGCATAGGCTGCTCTACTGATTTGGACTGAAAACATACCCTCCCATCTCCATTAACTAGAGTAGTGTTAACCTGGGGTCCATGGACTCCTAAGTGGTCCATGGATGGGTTTACATTCACTATACAGCCCCCCTCCCCCCTTTCATAGTCAATGGTTTTCTTGCATGCAAAGTTGCATGTTTGTGAATATTTCTGGGGAAGTGGGCACATAACTATTATCAGATTCTTAAAGGTTTCTGAAATTCCAAAAAGGTTAAGAACCACTGACCTAGAAAGCTGACAACATTCTTTGAAATTTCATTGCCGTTCACAGGAATTTTCAAGGACATAATATTTCTAGCAAGACCAGCAGAAGAACTTGCAAGAAATGTATTTAGCCCTAAAGTGCATTTCTACTTTTGTAGCCAAAATTTTTGTGTGGGGACAAAACACTACGACTTTCCAGAAAGTCTTAGAATCAGCCCTGAAAGCTTCTCCTTAGAAACAATTAAAACAGGGTTTCTGGGGTTTCTCCAGAGGTTACTATGGGTTACATTGCAATGAGCAATTTCTGCCTCTCAGATAAGTTCCCACTGACACTATTGATTTTCTTAGATATCTGTAAGGGGGTATTTCTTCCCAATAACCACAAGTGTAAGGATCATTCTTCCCACTGACCACAATTGTAAGGAACTTTCTCACTGTCCATCGCACTAATGCAGGGCTCTCCAAACAATCTAAACAAATGTCCGGTTTATTGTCCTTAAGGCTGCATTCACACCTAAGCGTAGGCGATTTGCGGCGTTTTTTACAGCGATTTGCCACGACAAATTGCAGCGTTTTTTACCGCGATTTGCTGCGACAAATCGCGGCGTTTTTTACCAGGATTTTGTACAGGTCATTGGCACCAAAAAGAATAAAGGCAAAGCCCCCTAGTCGGACTTTAAAGGCACTGTGGTGTGTCAAATGTAGTTAGAGAAAACATAGTATTACAATATAATTTATTGAAGAAGTATCAGATAAAAGTTGATTACATGATCTATAACAAATACAAAAAATACAAAATAATGAAATATAGTTCAACATATATTGCTGTGTGATGTGATGCCCTGTGTGGTCCCGACGTTTCAGGGAGACATAGTCCCTTTCTTCAGGGGTATTCCAGGATTCACAGCTCTAAAAATGTATGGGAAATGATCAGGATAATCCTAATAATGTTGATGATGTTGTTATATAGATTAATACTGAAGTACTTACAGTGAACTGTATGGTACTTCAAGTCAGTAGATCATGTATTTAAAAGCATGGGTTTCCGGATGGTCCGAGTCTGCTGGCCTGGCCACTGACGACAGAGCAGAATTGTGAGCAGGGTGTGTTGTTGCCAGATATAAATATGCTGCTGGAGTCAGAGGACATTGGAGCCTAGAGTTGTAATGATGTGTGTTAATATTTATGGACATAGTTGTATTGATAAAATGTGAAATAAATTGTGTTTTATAACATTTTCTTGGAGGGATATGGTATGGCTTACCTAGTAAATAGCGATGGAGAGGCTCGTATTAGGCTGGAAGTGTACAAAAGTAATAAAAAATAATGAGTAAATATGTACAATGTATGTAAGTAAAAATATCCATGTTATATTAATGTGGTTAAACCATATATAGTTAAATGTTATAGCAAAAATTGCTCAATAGATGGCGTTCAATGGGGATATTTAGATGTTATAGCAAAAAATGCTCAATAGGTGGCGTTTAAAGGTTGAGTATTAAGGAGTTGATTAAAAAGGACATTTTTTCTTTTGTGTTCCTGTAAGTATGAAACTGAATGTATGTAGATAACCAAAACCAGCAGGGAACTGATAATGTGGTAGCTGTGATTGATATGAAGAAAATAAAATAAAACGTTTTTTACCTTGGGAAGATGGATGCAGAGGAACCGTCATGTTGTCCAGCAAGTTGCTGGATAGCAAATGACTAGTTCCTCTGCTGCTATATAAAGTGCCTATCAGCCAAACTGCGACGCCCAGTGCAAAGGGTTTGCAACTGTGCTCGGACGGCTAATTAAGGCAGGTGTGGGGCTCACAGGGCAACTGATTCCATGGGTCATGGCGCATAAACATCCGAGATGCGCATGCGTGCGCAGCAGGATGACACGCCATGACCCGTCACCATGACGCGCGTCACGGATTGAACCGACGTCGACCTCACTGTGCGCACGGAGCATGCGCACAGGAGGAGAAAGATGGCGGCCATGGCATGAGTAAATGCCAGGTTGCCAAAAGTTCACCAACAAGGAGACCGGTTGGTCTCCTGTAGTGAAAAGTATGTCGGGCAGCATAATTAAACTAGGCAACAAATAGCAGTACAAGAGACTTGTGTTTTATATCTTATTTCACAAATAGATATATTGAATAGGCAGAGCGCCCTCTAGTGGATAAATTATAGAATTGCTGAGTTTGTCAGGGACAGATCAACCTGGCTCGGACCAGGAAAAAACATTGCTGATAAAGTATTACTTTTAAAATGTGACAGACATTATGACATAGTACAAAGTCAGAAAGAAAAACAGGGGGAGAAGGGGAGGGGGGGGAAAGGGATTGCAAAGAAGGAAAAGGGGGAAGGGGGGAACAAAGTTGATTTGCAGAATTGTGCTAAGTATAATTGTAACAAACAATTGATGTATATCGTTGGCAGTGATGTAATTTGAGCTTATGCTAGGAAATATATGCATCATGATAATCAAGATTGCTAAATATAGATATAAATATAATTGCCTATATATCAATATAGCCCTGTGTCTATATAATTGCTTTATATAGTCTATATTGCCAGGTATTGGAGATACAGGTATTTATGAAATGGTAATTTGATAACTTGAGAACATGAAAAAAGAATTAAAAATTATTACGAATAATTATCAATACATTGTGGTTTTTGAAACAAACATGTTCCATTGTTTAAATATATATACTATTTTACACGGCCTAAACCAGGGTTGTAAAGTATGTTGCGGGATTCTTGTTGCTGGGCAAGAGCACAATGTAGACATAAATTACAATCTAATGTGTAATGGAAGAGGAACTTGTGACAAAGGAAACAATTTTTTACGTAGAGAAAAGAAAAGGAAAGTAAATGATGTGTTTAAAGTTAATTATTTTGAGGGAGTAGCAGCATGTGGTGGTGTTTAATGAGTTGCATAATTATTTTTCCATTCCCCCGGAGGAGAACCCTTCGAGGAAGGGTTTGAAGCATATTGCTTCATTGAGTCCGGGGGGCAGGGTGGCTTGTAAAGTATAGATCCATCGCAATTCCAGTTGGAGGAGGGACTTATTCCAGTCCCCACCTCTGGGATTGGGATGGATGCGGTCAAGGATTAGGAATTTGATGTTCGGAATTTTGCCTGCGTGTACCAATAAGGTATGGCGTCCAAGAGGGAGTTCTGGGTCATTTTTGCGCATACTTCTGATGTGTTTGTAGGCACGTTGCCAGAATTGTAGTTTGGTCTTGCCAATGTAAAAACATCCGCAGTCACAACATAACATGTAAATGACACCTAATGTTATACAATTGGCAAAGTGTTGAGGATAGAAGGTTTGACCATTGGGGAGTGTAGGGTTCTTTGCTGTATGCATAAATTTGCAGTAGTTACATTTTCCGCACATAAATGTGCCTTTGGCTTTGCAGGGATCAGATCTTGCATCTCCTTTATATTCACTTGTGACAAGTTTGTCTTTTAAAGATTTAGCTCTTTTCATGGAGAATAGTGGATGTTTGGCACCATTGTAAAATGCCCAAGCCGCCTGATTCGCGCGAAAAAGGGTCCGGGACTTGTTTGAGCTTCAGGCGTTCGGCGTTCGGCATTTTGGAGTGGAGATGTGAACCATCTCCATAGAGAATAATATTTTTTTCTCCTCTAGCGCTTTTGAGTGTCGCGCTTCAGGCGTCAAAACGCTCAGGTGTGAATGCAGCCTTAGACTCTAGGAGGGCTGGACTATGGCCAGTGGGAGTGGAAATTTTCCTGGCATCAGTGAGAGTAAGCATTGCCTCAGTTGGTATTATGGCAGGAACAGTGCCCAGTCATTGGTATCATAGGGAGGAATAGTACCCAATTTTTGGTGTCAGTGGGAAAAATTATGAGAATAGTATCTTGTATCAGTGGGAGGAATAGTGCCCAAAGGGCCGGAAAAAGGCAATCAGAGGGCCACATCCAGGCCTCAGGCCGTAGTTTGGAGATGACTGCACTAATGTATCATGAGTTGTAGATATTGTATTTTTTTAGCAGGGGTTCCCTGAGACTGAAATGTTTTTTCAAGGGTTCCTCTGTGTTGAAAAGTAGACATGTGCAGACTGGAATATTTTGTTTTGTTTTTTCGTTTTCGTCCGGAAAATACATTTATTTAGTTACTCCCGAAAATCGTTTTGATTTATTTTGTTTTTCGTTGGGGAATAGCTTTCGTCCGAAAATCCAGATATTATACTTGGTTTCTGTCGAATGGTGTTGAATGGTCAAAAGAATATTCGACGGGACATCGAAACTTTACGCCGAATCGTACATTTCCGGTCGAATATTCTGCCTACAAGAATTCTAATGTTGTAAGAATCTATAATCTCTCTATAATGTGGATGTCGAATCTATTCTCTATAATGTCGAATCTATTTTCTATAATGTCAAATCTATTTTCTCATAAATCGAAATCTATTCTCTGTAATGTCGAATCTATTATTTCTATAATGTCGAATCTTTTCCCTATAGCGTCAAATCTTTTCCCTATAGCGTTGAATCTTTTCCCTATAGCGTCATATCTTTTCCCTATAGCATTGAATCTTTTCTCTATAATGTGTATATCAGGTTCAATAGACAGATTGCTATTCACTGTATTCCGTCAGTGTCATGTCGAATCTCTCTATATTGAATTGTTATCGCAACGAAAACGAAAATAAAGCATTTTTTATGTCGGATCTTTCGGTTTTCGTTTTCTGCGCTTTTGGACGAAAATGCATTCTAACGAAAACGAATGCACGTGTCTATTGAAAAGGAAGTAAAAGGTAAGTACATTTTTTTAAACTAGGTAAACTTTCTGTTTACAATATTTGACTGGTATTAGACAGACCAGGACGGAAGAGAAAATCTTACCAATGGGTCCCTAGAAAATTAAAATGTATCTAAAACCAAAACTGAAAGCACATATATCATGGACCACAAACCCTGTTGCTTGCAATTTAATACAAGCAGTGTTAGTACCCAAATTTTAGCATTTTGCAACCCCCTGCACAGCACAGCACAGCTCAGGCTGGGTGATGGAGAAGCTGCACAAGCAGTCAGTTGTATGAATGTCTTACCAAGGGGCATGCTGATGAGAGGAGAGAGTCACAGCCTGTGGTAGGGACATGACCTTTACATGTTTCTCAACTAAAGCATAGAAAAATCAGGCATATTGTACTGCCCGACAGGGCTGTGCTGTTTGGCAGATCTATGTACACTATAGGACTGAATGTCTAGAAATGCAGATTCTTTGGCAGATAAATCAGCTCCCATATATGTGTTTCATATAATTATTTAGCTGTATGTCTTGGAGTTCAGCTTTTGCAGAGAATTTCCATGCATATTTGAAACATATACAGTAATGATTTTCCTCTACAGTGATGTTTCTAGTGGTCGGTATTCCAAGTCTGGGCCATTGTTATATTCAATGGGTTCTGGCTCCTCAGGCTCCTCCAAAGTTAGCACCTCACCTTTGCCCCTCTTCACTACTCTTTTTTCTTGCCTAAAGCTATTCTTCCCCTTTCAGGATCAACATGCTCTCATCACCCCTGATGGGTTTTGGAGAGATACAGCAGCTTTTCTACAACTCCTACACATTCTTTTAGATTATTGATACAAATGAAAAGATTCTGTGCGCCTACTGAATTTTCCACAAAGCAAACAGACCTAATCTAATTATTACTTTGTTCCACAACTAATGTGAAAGTGCAGCCGATTTTAGAAAAACGAGTCATATTGAAGAAAAATGTCAGGGTAATTAAAAAACAGAGCATTTATTTTCCTTTATATAAGTGCACAGTGAATGTTTATTAGTGTATGGTCCCAGTAAGTAAAAGGTGGTTATATTATTAGTAATATATTAAAATCGTCATGTATGTTAAATTTTTCTATTTGTCAAAAATGTCTGCATATGATTAGATGTTCCATATACCTTTTATGGCACCTTCAGTCTTTCCTAGGGCTACAAACCTTCTAATCAGTGTTGATCCAGTAATTCAGATGATGTTGGATTCAGACCAAATTTTATGAAATAAAAAGTCCTCATCCAAATCCAAATTTCATAATTTTTTGGGGGAAATTTGAATTCCCAAAAGGCTTTAGGTAAAAGGAACAAAAAATTGCTTAACCACTTAAGACCCGGACCAAAATGCTGCTAAAGGACCTTGCCCCTTTTTGCGATTCGGCACTGCGTCGTTTTAACTGACAATTGCGCGGTCGTGCGATGTGGCTCCCAAACAAAATTGCCGACCTTTTTTCCCCACATATAGAGCTTTCTTTTGGTGGTATTTGATCACCTCTGCGGTTTTTATTTTTTGCGCTATAAACAAAAATAGAGCGTCAATTTTGAAAAAAATGCAATATTTTTTACTTTTTTGCTATAATAAATAACCCCCCAAAATATATATAATTTGTTTCCCTCAGTTTAGGCCGATACGTATTCTTCTACCTATTTTTGGTAAAAAAAATCGCAATAAGCGTTTATCGGTTGGTTTCAAAATTTATGGAGTTTACAAAATAAGGGATAGTTTTATTGCATTTTTATTAATCATTTTTTTTTACTACTAATGGCGGCGATCAGCGATTTTTTTCATGACTGTGACATTATGGCGGACACTTCGGACAATTTTGACACATTTTTGGGACAATTGTCATTTTCACAGCAAAAAATGCATTTAAATTGCATTGCTTACTGTGAAAATGACAGTTGCAGTTTGGGAGTTAACCACAAGGGGGCGCTGTAGGGGTTATGTGTTCCCTGTGTGTGTTTACAACTGTAGGGGGGTGTGGCTGTAGGTGTGACGTCATCGATCGCGTCCCCCCTATAAAAGGGATGATGCGATCGATGCTGCCGCCACAGTGAAGCACGGGGAAGCCGTGTTTACGCACGGCTCTCCCCGTTCTTCCGCTCCGGGGACCGATCGCCACACTCCAGTGGCGATCTGGGTCCGCGAGTCCCACGGTCCCGGTCACGGAGCTTCGGACCGAGGATGGGTACTAGTACCGACGTAAATATACGTGGATGTGCCCAGCCGTGCCATTCTGCCGACGTATATGTGCAGGAGGCGGTCCTTAAGAAGTTAAAGGCTGTTTTTTCCTTATATCGTATGTACTTCTATTGTTGCCTGGGCACACTTAGCTTTTCTACCAGTGCTCCCAGGTCCCATCTTTCTTTTTTTTAATATTCCTGGTAGATATTTAAGGCAGATAAGGCTGATTTTTGGCCTCGTCATCAAATCAGGCAAAGATGGCAGGGCTTTTCAAACTATTCTTTACACTTTTATGCAATTTGCTGCTCTCTAATACACAATTTGTAGCATAGTTTTGATTACTATTGACTACATTGCAGTGCCTGGTTGAGAAATTCGTAATTTTGTTGGTTCCTAAAAAAAAAATATTTGGCTACAGCTGATCAAACTTTTCATAACTTTATTACTCATCTCTACTTTTAACATGAGCATAGTGAGTTTGAGAATATACATTTATTACACATTGAGCTGCTTAAGTGAATTTTGCGTGAAAAAATATATTTCCTTTATTTTTATTTTTTTTAGGGGGATGTTTAGGGTAGTATATGTCAGGTCACCCGAGTCTAGGGGACAGATGCACCCCGTTTCTTGGGTTTGGAGTGCACCCTATGGCTGACTGCTGCCCATGGAGCTCTGGGTGATTCAGGAGAGCAGGTATTCTGGAGCACCAACATAGATCACACTGGGAGCTAGAGCATGAGATTTGCCAGGGCATAGAATGTAAGAGCCAGGAGGTGTTCACCAGAGGCCCCTAGTGGTGGGAATGGATTTAGCTGCAGTCTGGCTCCAGGTCGCGACCCCCAGGGCCTCCCAGCTCATGCTCATGGTAGACTACAGGAAGGTAGGGAGGAAGCCGCAGGCTGCCAAAGGTGGGGGCAACAAGCAGGTAAGGATAGTCAAGGAACACGCCAGGGTTTGGATATGAAGCAGACAAGGACAGTCAAGAGAAAGCCAAGATCGGTAACTAGAATCAGACATTGAACACACAGTAAGGAGCACACGGAAGCCAAACACACAATATTGATCAGCAGGGCTGGCTTGCAGTGCACAGGTTAATATAGAGTTCCTTGATAGGGCCTGGTGTGGAGCCATGCTTTGAGGAGAGATTGCTTAAGCAGCCAGGTGAAGGGCGGAGTCTGCAGTGAGCGATCTCATCACCCTGCTGCTCCCCCTCCATCCACGGTGAGGGAACCAGGAAGTGAAGCGCTGCGGCTTCACTGCCCGGTTCCCTACGGCGCATGCGCGAGTCGCGCTGCGCCGCGATTGGCTCCAGCTGTGTGCTGGGAGCCGAGTGTTCCCAGCACACAACGGGCGGGAGACGGGATGTGATGTAATGCAATGCTGGGCCGGAAGTGGGTGCAGATACGTGTCTATCTGCACCCCCCTCCCCCCTGAAAGGTGTCAATTGTGACACCGGAGGGGGGGAGTGTTCGGATCAGCGGATCTTCACTTTAGGGTGGAGATCCGCTTTAAGCAGCCAGGTGAAGGGCGGCTGGTCTCTCAAGCTGAACACATGGAGAGGTAATCTGACAGATAAACATTACTGTGGATCCATGGCAGTGTAGTTTATTTATTTAATTTATTTGTTGCTTTCCTATCCTATACTTATTATTGCAAAAGAAGAACACAGAAATGAAAATGAAAATGAAAATTAATTTCCCCCTTAGTTCCAAATTCATAAGGAGATTGCATGTTCACTATAATAATATAGAGGGTTAAATAGTGAAGGAAGGAGGAGTGATAAATAGTGATGTTGTATTTCAAATAAAATGCTTTCCCTCCAAGTAAAGGAAATAAAGAATATGTTTAGATGTTGGATTTCTTAATGAACGTTGCTGCATGGGAAGGGTTCTGTAGCAATGAAGGCAATTGGTGAGTTTACAATAACATATTTTTCCTCTTAACCAGGAAGTGTGCACTTCCTCTCCTTTTTCCTGGGAATACACATACTGTAAGTGCACAGCTCCCCCTGAGACTGGAGGACTGACTGCCTGACCTGAAGCATGGTTGCCAGATGCACGACTGACAATTCATCAAGGACACTCCGAAGGCCCTCGGCTTTAAGGGGTCACTACCACTTCCAAGAAATGCTTCTCTGGGAGAAAATCTGCATCTACAGGATACACTGGTGTGGAAGTGATGTCACCAGAGCGAGGTGAAAGTAGGTGAGCCAAATGCAGAGTGAGCAGAAAATTCTGAGAGCAGGGACAGTGGGAGCAGTGAAAGGGGTTAGCAGGGACAGAGGGAGCAGTTGTTGCGTATGCATTGGCAGAATTGCTGGGTGGTGAGGGAACTGAATGTCAGAAAGTTGCAGTGTAAGAGGTGTTAGGGTGTTGGAAGAAAGGAAGTGTCAGAGTTAGGCCGCGTACACACCATGAAATAAATACGATCAAATCAGTCTGACAGACCGATTTGATCGGATTTGTCTGCTGGGATAGATTGGTTTGATTGTGTACACACGATCAAACCAAAATCCCCGCCGGCAGACAGTGCGGTGACCTGGCGGTGACGTTGACACCACCACGTCACCGTCACCAGGAATTAAAACACTTCCGCGCATGCGTCCTATCCATTCGACGCATGTGCGGACAGATATGTCTGCTGGTTAGCGTACTAACCAGCAGACATGTCGGAAGGACAGGTTCCCAGCAGACAGATTTTAAAGCATGCTTTAAAATCTGCCTGCTGGAAAAATCTGTCTGTCCGCCCGTACACACGATCAAATTTGTCTGCTGAAACGGTCCGTCGGATTCGATCATGTGTACGCGGCCCTAGAGGTTTAGTGATTGAATTCCGGGGGTAAGCTGCTGAATCGGCCAATGAGATTATGCCAAGGTTTCCATTGCTTGTACAGATTTTGCCTGTCACAGACACAATTCCAAGCACACTGACAATAAAGGCTCAGTCTAGGAAATGCATTTTTGTGAATGTATTACAGAAACATGCACAGGAGGGTATTTAGAGGTTCAGAATACTCTAAACAATATCAGAAATCAACACAAGGTCAAACTCATTAGCACTAATCCTGTAGCAGCAGTCTTGAGTTGAGGTGATCGGTAATGATCAGTAACTCTAGGTCTCTATAAGAGCAGGCCATGTCCATCCAGTAACCTCTGGCACTCAATTCCCTCTAGCAGCAGGCACACCCAAAAGTACCAAAACCAGGTTTTACAATGTCCTAGGAGCTGCCTGCCACTCAGCTTCCACACGGCACTCTTCAGTGAAGGGGATAGATTATTATTCTCCAGGCCAGGACTCCAGATTGAAAGAGAACTGGAATCCTCCCTGAAGAGGAAAGAAACCTCTGGAAAAGGCCTTACAGACATTTATCACCTCCGCAACCACCTTCTGAACACCATCTTCTAGGGATTGACTGGGGCATGATAAATATTCATGGCTGGTCATTTGACTCTCCCTGCCCTATATTCTGAAGCTTCTTCCAGAAGCAGATGAGAGACATCAAACACACAGCTTGAAGAAACCTTGACCAGACAAAAACTATCAAACACTCCTCCACTGACTGAAGCGAAACAAAAAATGTTTATTTAGGCTAGCAGCCCTAACTTTAGGAGGGCGCTACAAAGTTATTTGAGAATATAGTTAGCCTTTAGGCTCCCTTCAGACATATTTGCTGCGATAATGTTCATTTTACTGCTGATTACCTCAATGCACTGTAACAAACAGCACAATGCACAAGTATGGTAGGTGCCAGTGGACCTGCACTGCAGTGTTCTGCAACCTTCATGCATTTCATTATGGTACACTGCGTAGTATGTAGTGTTTTTAATTGGGCTGCGGGTGAAAGGGTATAGCTGGCATTCGCTCTCAAATTGGGTTAGGGCATGTGAGAACTTTGTCGAATGGATCAGAGAAAGTTGATGACCTGTACAAATTGCATGGGTCCTAATGAGGAGAACTCAGTGTCTTGTGACATCTGGGTCGAGAACAACCAGGATGAGTTTGTTAAGAAATATTTAGCGCTACACTTGTTCCACTAATAGAGCGGTATATATGCATTGTCTTGGAGACTGGAGGTAATTGGTGTTCCCTAGGATTGGAATAAGGAAACAAAGAAAGACTGTAATGCTGCTTACACACGACCGTTTTTCATGACGAGAAAAATGCAATTTTTGAAATTAGTCATGAAAACAGTCGTGTGTAGACTCCAGAGCAGAAAAATTGACATTGAAATTTAGAACCTGCTCTATTTTTTCTCATCGTTTTTCACGTTGTCGTTTTTTTTGTAGTGAAAAATGGTAGTGTGTGGGCTTTAACGACGGGGAAAAAACGTGCATGCTCAGAAGCAAGTTATGAGAAGGGAAATTTGCATAACCAGCCCAAAGGGTGGCGCCATTCGAATGGAACTTCCCCTTTATAGTGCCGTCGTACCTGTTGTACGTCACCGCGCTTTGCTCGAGCATTTTTTTATCATGATCGTGTGTAGGCAAGGCAGGCTTGAGAGGAATCACGTCGAGAAAAACTTTGTTTTTTTCCATGACATGAATAACGGTCGTGTGTACGGGGCATAAGGCTTGAATACTGGTGAGCAAGTAAGGGATTTGAGATACGATACAGGAAATTGGATTAGAATTATCTGAAGTATGGTAAAGAATGTGAGGTAGGACATTCTACTTAAGAACATTGATACCCCATCCATTAAAAATTCTTCATAGTCCAAGTTAACACCTCTGTACAGAGAGAATGTATTGGGCAAAAATTCAGGAAAGATTGTTTGACAACAGGATTTCATGGCATCTACACCCTGTTCCAAATTATTATGCAAATTATATTTTTCCCATTTACCTAAATAATTGATGTAAACAACAGTCAGCATAATTTTCATGTTATCAACTATTAAGAGTACAATTCAAATTTTATTGAACAAACCTCCTAATAACAGTTTTTTTTTTCCAAAATAAAAAACTTACAATGCTCTGTTCCAAATTATTACGCACAGAAAGTTTCAAAACACTTTATAGCAGGGGTCTTCAAACTGCGGCCCGAGGGCCAGATGTGGCCCTTTGCTAGCCTTTATCCAGCCCTTGGGGCACTATTCCTCCCACTCATACCAACAAGGGGGCACTATTTCTTCTACTGATACCAATGATGGGATACTATTCCTGTTACTAATGTGGGGCACTACTATTCCTCCTACTGATCACCAACCTTGAGGCCATATTTATTCTCTGTGATGCTGGGCTCAGGACGTTTTCTGCCCCCGCTGGCCGCAATTTGGCCCTCCTGAAGTCTGAAGGACAATAAACTGGCCCTTGGTTTGAAAAGATTGGGGACCCCTGCTTTATAGGTTGTAAAGAACAGAAAATTGTCATTTGTTGTGTTTGCAGCATATTTACTGAAATCAAAAGCTATTTCAATCAAACTTTGAACAACATTTTAACTTTTTAAACATTTTAACAGGTCACGTTACATTTTAACATAGGACCCCTTATTTGATAGCAGCTTCACACGTCTTGCATTCATTGAACTTGTGAGTTTTTGGACAGTTTCTGCTTGAATTTGTTTGCAAGATCTCAGAATCGCCTCCCAGAGCTGCTGTTTGGATGTAAACTGCCTCCCACCCCCATAGATCTTTTGCTTGAGGATGCTCCAAAGTTTCTCAATGGGATTGAGGTCAGGGGAGGATGGTGGCCACACCATGACTTTCTCTCCTTTTATCCCCATAAAAGCCATTGATGCAGAGGTATTCTTTGCAGCATGAGATGGTGCATTGTCATGCATGAAGATGATTTTATTACGGAAAGCATAGTTCTTCCTTCTGTACCAGGGAAGGAAGTGGTCAGTCAGGAACTCCACATACTTTGCAGAGGTCATCTTAACATCATCGGGAACCCTAAAGGGGCCGACCAGCTCTCTTCCCATGATTCTGGCCCAAAACATGACTCCACCACTGCCTTGCTGATGTCGCAGCCTTGTTGGAACAGGGTGGCCATCCACCAACCATCCACTACTCTATCCATCTGGACCATCCAGGGTTGCACAGCACTCAGTGAACAGGACTGTTTGAAAATTAGTCTTCATGTATTTTTCTGCCCAATTCAGCCGTTTCTTCTTGTGAAATTTGGTTTGGGGGTGGCCGAATGGAAGGTTTATGCACATTTGCAAGACTCTGGAGGACTCTACACCTTGATGTTCATGGGACTCCAGTGGCACCAGCGGCTTCAAATATCTGTTTGCTGCTATGTAATGGTGTTTTATCAGCTGCTCTCTGATCCGATGCATGGATCTGCCAGAAATCTTCCTCAATGTGCCTTTATCTGCACGAAACCCTGTGCTCTGAATCAGCCACAAGTCTCTTAATAGTGTGATGATCACGCTTAAGTTTTCGTGAAATATCTAATGTTTTCATACCTCGTCCAAGGCATTGAACTATTTCACTCTTTTCGGCAACAGAGAGATCCTTTTTCTCCCCCATATTGCTTGAAAATGGTGCTCTGCTTATTAATGTGGAACACCCTCCCTTAGTAGTTTTTCCTTTAATTGGGCTCACCTGGCAATCTAATTATCACAGGTGTACGAGATTGTTTTTAGTGATCAAATAAACCCTGAGACACAATGCCATCCATGAGTTAAACTGAAAAACGAAATATTTAATCTTTGTGACACTGAAATAGAATTTGCATAATAATTTGGAACAGGGTGTAATCTGGGGAGAAGCCCATTTGAAGGCAAAGTTTGGCTTCAATATATGCAGTGTGGGCAGTAATAGGGTTAGATCTAAAGCTTCTGATTTCTAGTTAATATAGAAATTGGTCAACTCAAGGTATGTGAAAAACTCGGTGGTCGCCTAGCTTCACACTGGGTACGGCAATGACACCGCCCTAATTGGTGCGATGCCGCATCTGCGGCGCTGCACCGATTTCAAAAAGTAGTTTCTGTACTACTTTTTGCGATTTCAGGACGCGATTTACATTGACATCTGTGCAGAAACCTGCACAGATGTCTCTTAAATCGCAGCTGAAATCGGGACTGCCAGTGGGAGTGAAATCGTGCGAGTTCTGCTGAACTCGCACGGCTTCACTCCTGCAGCCCAGTGTGAACCAGGGCGTCAGGTTAGGGAAGGAAAGATATTCTTAAAGGTTACGCAAAAAGAAAAGCAAGCCATCTCCATATGTAGAGAGTTTGGCCCGGATTCACAAAGCACTTACGCCAACGTATCTCCAGATATGCCGCGTAAGTACAAATATGCGCCGTCGTATCTGTGCGCCGGACCCACAAACTAAGATACGCCTAAAAACAGACTTCATCCCAAAGACGTAACTTGCCTACGCCGGCGTAGAGTGGGCGCATATTTACGCTGGACGCATGTGGCGCTCCCATTGATTTTTTTCTATTCAAATATACAAATGAGAGAGATACGCCGATTCACGAACGTACTTGCGCCCGGCGCATGATTTACATGGTTTGTGTAAGTTTTACGTTCGGCGTAAAGTTATTCCCCATAGATGAGGCACAACCCATGCAAAGGTATGGACCAGGGAACACAAGCCTACGTATTGTACGTTGAACATCTGTGAATATAAGCCGACATGGGTCTGGCTGTGCGTAGGTTACGTTAACAGCATACACAGTGATCCGGCGTATCTTAGGCAGTTGTTCCGACGTGGTTGTGCGCATGCGCACGGGGATACGTCCACGTCTTGACGCATGCGCAGTTAGTTTTAACTACTTGTCTGGCGCCCGGCCCATCATTTGCATAGGGTCACGCTTCATTAGCACGCCCACTTCCAGCCCAATTCCACCTACTTCCACTTACGCCGGCTTACGCCTACGAAATATACGCTACCCTGGTGCAGAGTTGGGAGCATTTTCTTTGTGAATTCCATGCTTGCCTCTCTGCGCTGTGTCCGCGTAGCGTAAAAGAGATGCGCTACGGCGGCATAAATGTGCACTGATGTATGTGAATTCGGGCCTTTATGTGTACATTTCCAGACCTGTCTTCTGTAGATGTTTGGGTTCGCTCGTATGTGATGCAAAAAAGGGTTCAAATGAAAATCAGTGGTGAGAGTGGGAAACCCTGGTAAGTACAGTTCCTGATGTAAAAGAGAGTAAAAAAAGTTTTTGGTTTAACATACATTTTAAAAATTGAAATATGGGACTTTAATGGGCTCTCTTCCTTCATTGACACAAATGAGGGGCCTTTCTTTGGCACAATAGCGGGTCAGAAAAGTTGAAATGAGCTTCTTTAAAGGAGTTGTAAAGGCAGAAGGTTTTTTTATCTTTCAATTTACAAATACCATACTGGTGTCCCCACAAAAGGTCTAAATCTTTTTCGCGGAACGGGAGTTTAAAAAGACACGTGGCCACTTTAGATTCTTCTTTTTCACTTTTACCTACAGGTAAACCTATATTAAGGCTTACCTGTAGGTAAAAAGAATATCTCCTAAACCTGTACAGTTTAGGAGATATTCCCTTTGCATGCAGCCGCTAACTTCAATGGGGCATGCACCCGGAGTGCCCAGCTAAAGGTCCGACAGCCTCTGCCGGACCTTGCCGGAAAGAAGTCTCCCACGCGCATGTGAGTGACAACATTGCGGCTCTGGCCACTCACAGCGCCGGAGTCGCGATACCCGGAAGACAAGCCAAGGGAAAATGTCAGCTCCCTCGGTGTGGACCGAGATCACCTGCCAACGCCTCGTTCTAAGGTAAGTATTTCATAAGGAGCTAGTATGCGATGCATAGCTCATTATACCTTTTGGTTCAGGTTTACAACCTCTTTACCCGTAAACTGCATAGAGGGTTCATTATTGTAAGAGCGACAAGGATGTGGAATTCCCTTCCATAGGTGGTAGTTTCAGCGGTTTCAGCGGGGGACAACGATAGTGTTAAAAAACTATTAGATAAGCACCTGAACAACCGCAACATACAGAGATATACAATGTAATACTGACACACATTGGTTGGACTTGATGGACTTGTGTCTTTTTTCAACCTCATCTACTATATAACTATTTAACAATGATTGGCTGAGACACAGCAGTGGTGCCATTGGTTCTTGTGGCTGTCAATCGAAGTCAGTTAGCCAATCAGAGGAGTGAAGGGTTGGTTCGGGCTCCATGTCTGAATGGACACACGGAGCTGTGATCGGCTTGGGTGCCCCCATAGCAAGCTGCTGGCTGTGGGGCACTCAACAGGAGGGAGGGACCAGCAGCAGTTAAGCGGGACCCGAGAAGAGGAGGATCTGGGCTGCTCTGTGCAAAATCAACTGCACAGAGGAGGTGGGTATAACATGTTTGTTATTATTTTTTTTTCAAAGACTTTACAATCACTTTAACCCTCTGTAGAATTTACAAGGTTACAAGGTTTGGGTTATAGGGAGGCTTAGCTGTAAGTTTTGTGTTAGGGTCACAGGAAGGCTTGAAGGTAGGATAGGTGTTAGAGTTACAGGGAGGCTTAGTGGTAGGGTAAACCTTTGGAATACGGGCATGCTTAGTGGAAGAATTACGGTTAGGGCTACAAGAGGTTTAGTGGTAGGGTTGTTTAAGGGTTTCAAGAAGGTTCATACATAGAAATCATTTTGGGGCTTAAGGGATTAGTGGTAGAATTAATGTTCAGTGTACCGGGAGGCTTAATGGTAGGGTTAGTGTTAGGATAACAAGAAGGCTAAGTGTGATCTGGACCTCTGAGTTAGGGCATCAGTGACAGTAGCTCAGTGTTGAAAATAATTTTTGAATTGCGTATCAGGGATGTATGGCTTCTTTTTATGCCTCTAGGTTAGCATTTTTCTTAAACTATATTATGATTAGATTATAATGACCTACAAAGAGTATGTAGCAAGGCTTTACTTTAATATACAAAGTGGTGGATGTCCACTCTAACTCTACATTTATTATTACCTTTCAGAGATTTAATGGGATGTTTTTCACATGAACATAAATTGGAGGCAGACAAGGAGGTGTGCAAACATTGTTCCAACAAAACTAAATTTAGATATTTTCCAGACGTTTCTCCAAAAACCAAAGGCTGATAATGCAGTGCTACAGAGTCGGCTTTGCCAAAGATTTTAGGAGGCATTGTAACCTAAGATGAAAATGGAAATTGAAGTGCGTCACAGCACATTGAGGATATGGAAAGAGGGCACAATATTAGTAAAAGTGTATCAAGCAGAGGAGGCTTTTATGACTAAACTCTGTAAGTCGTTCAAATTAAAATATGTATATGGCCCAGCTGGGAGCCAGTTTACAGCTCTCAAGTGAGATAATTGTGTGATCCTTGAAATTTAAGCAACCGATTTGTTCGGTACATTAATATCACAGTCTGACACTTGGCTGTTCAGAATAAGTTGCTCTTAGTATCAAAATGTATTAATAACCAATTCAAGTGAATGTGAATACTACTATAAAATCAGTTAATGAAACACTGATAAACGTTTTTTTTTTTTTTTTCATTTAACTGAGGCACACGGCATTTAATTTTAATTACTTTGCACTACTTGCTGCTTTTTGTATTTACTTTCAAAAATGATGTTTGCAATTCAATAAAGGTTATTATACATGCATCAGCTGGATTGGTCCACATGTGTGCTATATTATTATAGTTCACTTCAAAGCAAGCGGTTAAATGCACACATGGAGTACATACAGTACATGGAAACTGTTTTACCAACCAAGGGTTTGTATTCCCATTTACCAGTTCTGTGATTTATACAACTCTGTCACAGTCCTGTCTGACAGGGCAGCAGACCTAATTTTTCTCTATTGCAGTTAAAGCGGAGTTCCAACCACAATTAGCATTTTTTAAATGTATGTACTTTCATGCTGCGTTTTTATAACATAACACCGGTCACTTACTATTTTACAATCCGCATAGATATTCAAAAAAGATAGTTTATAAAACTATGTCCACACCGTTGTCATTTTGCTTGTGGGCTGTCAGGAAAGGTCCCCCCCCGCTGGTGATTCTGCCTGTTATTTGGGCTGCAGTACTGGCCTCCACCAGCGGGAGGTTCTTGGCAGTATGGAGCACACAGCCCTTCCTGCGTTCAGGTGTGACCTGAATGCAATCAGCACGCCTCTATAATACCCGGCATGTGTAATCACTCCTCGCCCTGGTATCTGTCTACTAACCTGACCCTGAGCCTGATATCTGGCCCTGAGCCTGCTGTCCCCTTTCTGGACTTCTGATCTGATCCGACCTGACCTGATCCCTCTCCTGGACATTCCCTTCCTGCTAGCAGAGGAGGATGAGGAGTATTGTCGCCAGTTGTTTGAGGGATGGACAAGTGACCAGCTGATGGAAGCCATCCGATCAGCCCATTCCATGGTGGATCTGAGTAATATGTCTTATGATGATATTCAGCCGTTAATCAAGTTATGTGTTAAACCGGCCCTATCAGTTATCCCAGATGGTAGTGATGACTTCTCTCCCCCCCATCAGTCGTGACCAAGTCGAATCCTTGGTGTGGTTAATGGAGGATGATCCGGCCTATTTTGATGAGCATTATTCCTCCTGTCCCCAGCAAAAGTTATCTGAGTGTATTGATTCTGTGCAGTCTCTGATTAGGCAAGGTGTGTGTGAACCTGCTTTTGTTCAACCTGTGCTGCAGGCATGGTCAGATCTCCTGATTCCAGCCAAGCCACTGCATTCCAGCCCTGCCATTAACCACTTACCTTCCCAAGGATCTAGCCGTCCATTGCCAATGACAACCTCAGCTATAGCCCAGTTAATTCCGCTTCCTACCAAGTATTATTACCCAGTCTCTACTTGTTGTACCTACCCCGCCTTTAATCCACCTGCTTCTTCCTTTTCACCAGTAACAACTCCACAAAAACCTCCTCCAGTCACCATCCATGTGTCTCTGCCATATTCCAACCCTTCATCGTACTTAATTCCATCCTCTTCATACATCACTTCTGTTAGCAAACCTGCAGTGTCTAAAAAGAAACGGAAGTACTTCCCAACCCACACCATCGTGCCAGTTACCCAGCCTGTCCCAGTGCCATCTGTTCAGCCTGTTCCAGTGCCATCTGTTCAGCCTGTTCCAGTGCCATCTGTTCAGCCTGTTCCAGTGCCATCTGTTCAGCCTTTTCCAGTGCCATCTGTTCAGCCTGTTCCTGTGCCATCTGCTCTACCTGCTCCTGTGCCAGCTGCTCTACCTGTTTCTTGTGCCAGCTTCTCTACCTGTCCCAGTGCCATCTGTTCAGCCTGTCCCAGTGTCATCTGTTCAGCCTGTCCCAGTGCCATCTGTTCAGCCTGTTCCAGTGCCAGCTGCTCTGCCTGTGCCAGCTGCTCTACCTTTTCCTGTGCCAGCTGCTCTGCCTGTTCCAGTGCCAGCTGCTCTGCCTGTGCCAGCTACTCTACCTTTTCCTGTGCCAGCTGCTCTGCCTGTTCCAGTGCCAGCTGCCCAGCTTGTGCCAGCCGACCAGCCTGTTCCAGTGCCAGCCGCCCAGCTTGTGCCACCCGATCAGCCTGTTCCAGTGCCAGCTGCCCAGCTTGTGCCAGCCGACCAGCCTGTTCCAGTGCCAGCCGACCAGCCTGTTCCAGTGCCAGCCGCCCAGCTTGTGCCATCCGACCAGCCTGTTCCTGTGCCAGCCGACCAGCCTGTTCCTGTGCCAGCTGACCAGCCTGTTCCAGTGCCAGCCGACCAGTCTGTTCCAGTGCCAGCCGCCCAGCCTGTTCCAGTGCCAGCCGCCCAGCCTGTTCCAGTGCCAGCCGCCCAGCCTGTTCCAGTGCCAACTGCCCAGCCTGTTCCAGTGCCAACTGCCCAGCCTGTTCCAGTGCCAACTGCCCAGCCTGTTCCAGTGCCAGCCGCCCAGCTTGTGCCAGCCGACCAGCCTGTTCCAGTGCCAGCCGACCAGCCTGTTCCAGTGCCAGCCGACCAGCTTGTGCCATCCGACCAGCCTGTTCCAGTGCCAGCCGACCAGCCTGTTACTGTGCCAGCCGACCAGCCTGTTACTGTGCCAGCCGACCAGCCTGTTACTGTGCCAGCCGACCAGCCTGTTCCAGTGCCAGCCGACCAGCCTGTTCCAGTGCCAGCCGACCAGCCTGTTCCAGTGCCAGCCGACCAGCCTGTTCCAGTGCCAACTGCCCAGCCTGTTCCAGTGCCAGCTTCCCAGCTTGTTCCTGTGCCAGCTGCTCAGCTCGATGACCCAGAGCCTCTGTCTGCTGCCCAGCTCGATGACCCGGAGCCTCTGTCTGCTGCCCAGCTTGCCGACCCGGAGCCTCTGTCTGCTGCCCAGCTCGCAGACCCGGAGCCTCTGTCTGCTGCCCAGCTCGATGACACGGAGCCTGCTGCCCAGCTCGACGACCCGGAGCCTCTGCCCGCTGCCCAGCTCGACGACCCGGAACGTCTGCCCGCTGCCCAGCTCGATGACCCGGAGCCTCTGCCTACTGCCCAGTTCGACGACCCGGAGCCTACTGCCCAGCTCGATGACCCGGAGCCTCTGTCTGCTGCCCAGCTCGATGACCCGGAGCCTCTGTCTGCTGCCCCGCTCGCCGACCCGGAGCCTCTGTCTGCTGCCCAGCTCGATGACCCGGAGCCTGCTGCCCAGCTCGACGACCCGGGGCCTCTGTCTGCTGCCCAGCTCGATGACCCGGAGCCTCTGTCTGCTGCCCAGCTCGATGACACCGGAGCCTGCTGCCCAGCTCGACGACCCGGAGCCTGCTGCCCAGCTCAACGACCCGGAGCCTGCTGCCCAGCTCGCCGACCTGGAAGCCTCTGCCCGCTGCCCAGCTCGACGACCCGGAGCCTCTGCCCGCTGCCCAGCTCGATGACCCGGAGCCTCTGCCTACTGCCAAGTTCGACGACCCGGAGCCTACTTCCCAGCTCGATGACCCGGAGCCTCTGTCTGCTGCCCAGCTCAATGACCCGGAGCCTCTGTCTGCTTCCCCGCTCGCCGACCCGGAGCCTCTGTCTGCTGCCCAGCTCGATGACCCGGAGCCTGCTGTCCAGCTCGATGACCCGGGCCTCTGTCTGCTGCCCAGCTCGATGACCCGGGGCCTCTGTCTGCTGCCCAGCTCGATGACCCGGGGCCTCTGTCTGCTGCCCAGCTCGATGACCCGGAGCCTCTGTCTGCTGCCCAGCTCGATGACCCGGAGCCTCTGCCCACTGCCCGGCTTGACACCATGGGCTTTCCCCAGCAGCAGCTAGTTGGAGCGTCTGGAGGCCGCTCCTTTGAGGGGGGGTACTGTCAGGAATGGTCCCCCCGCTGGTGATTCTGCCTGTTATTTGGGCTGCAGTACTGGCCTCCACCAGCGGGGGGTTCTTGGCAGTATGGAGCACACAGCCCTTCCTGCGTTCAGGTGTGACCTGAATGCAATCAGCACGCCTCTATAATACCCGGCGTCTGTAATCACTCCTCGTCCTGGTATCTGTCTACTAACCTGACCCTGGGCCTGATATCTGACCCTGAGCCTGCTGTCCCCTTTCTGGACTTCTGATCTGATCTGACCTAACCTGATCCCTCTCCTGGACATTCCCTTCCTGCCCATTCCCTGTCTGCAGCTTCTTCTGTGATCTCCTGGTATATGACCTTGGCTTGGCTTTTGGTTTATGATTACGGCATTTCCCCTTGACTTATATATATGCTTTGTTGTTATTTGTGCACTGGTTGTCTTCACCTGTTTTGTTCACCTTGTAAATAAACACCTTTTATTTCACTGCATACAGTGTTGGTCTCCTCTGTGTAGGCACACAGTACTGGTCTATTGAGAATCCTTGACATGGGCATTGTGAAACCTACAAGCACTCACTTCCTGGAAGTCTTGGATGGGGAGTGATAATTGGACAGCGCACTGCATCCTGGGAAATGATGACACACATTTCCCAGGAGCATTAGAAGGAGATGATGTCAGAATCTGGTGATTTCAAAGGCAGATTTTGTGGGACCGCATAGCAACAGGCATTTCCAGATGAGAAAAAATAACATTTTTTTAAAACTTTTTTAGGTCCAATGAGCACAATAATGAAAAACAAATTTTGGGATGGAAACTCCACTTTAAGTAACACTTTATCATCATTGTCCTTATTAGCACATGAGCAGGGCCAGACTGGGGATAAAAACCAGCCTTGGAAATAATTTTATACCTGCCCCATAGCATTATTATTGCAGCCCAACAGCATAACGTCATCATTTTATTGTTCCTAAAAAGGAAAAACATTTTAAAGCACATTTGAAGAGTGTATTATAATCACCAGTGCCCATCAGTCTGATCAGTGCCCATAAATGGAGCCTCACCAGTGTCCATTAATGCAGTACCATCAGTGCCCATCAGCTCAGCCTCATCAGTGCTCATCAATGCAGCCTGATCAGTTCCCATCAATGCAGCCTGATCAGTTCCCATCAATGCAGCCTGATCAGGGTCCACCAATGCAGCCGCACCAGTGTCCATCAATGCAGCCTGGTCAGTGGCCATCAGCTCATCCTCATCAGTGCTTATTCACATGCAGTACATTTTTTGATGGATGTCACATTCGCTGCTTTATAAACAGCATTTATTGTTTATTATTTGTTTATTATTTATTATTTGTTTTGATCATTCAAGCATGTAAAATATAAAAATTATCTACATATATACATAGTAGTTTTAATCTAGAAAAATACAAATACTTTATCAAGTGTAGCGCCAAAAGTAAAATCACTCCACGTGTGAGGTGAGTGTTGGGGGCAGGAACAAAAGTGTCCAACTTTCTACTGGAAGTGTCCTTTATTCAAAAAGGAAAGGAAAAAATAAAATAACAAAAGTGTATATTATATATATCGCTACAGGTGATAATTATCCTAACCACACAAAAATGTGAACATATACGTGATCATGAATATGCATAAAGTGTGAACCAGGGCCACAAGTTTGTTCAAGCTTGGGCCAGAAAAAAGTGTTACTCTGCAATCACAATAATAACATTCCAAATAAATAAAATATATGAAACAAATATATGAAAAATATAACCCGAGGTGTAGGGTTGCGAGCAAAGATAAGTCCTCTGGACATACAGCACTTGTTATAGTCCTAAAGGCCACACAGATCAAATGTAGATCAAAGAGATGGCAATCATGGGAAGAAGAAGATGTACGTCTTCACAATCTGTGGATCGTGTTGATGTTACTTTCTCTCTCAATGGACACAGATGAATTCATGTACTTCAGAGAATGAAAACCGAAATCTCGGCAAAAGGAAAAAGATAAAATACCCTAACCAGATTCTGTGGACCCGTGACTCACCGTACGGTGGAGGGTCTCGTAGGCATGGACAGATTGAAGGCTGTCTTCCCTTTATTCTCTGTGTGATGTCATCAGCTGACTTTCCAGATCTGAGAGGCTTCCAAAAGGTTCCAAATAGTGCTCGCAATCCAGGGTGTAAAATAATATCTCCGTGGACCCAAAGAATGATGTAATCAATCAATGGGTTGACATGCCCAAAAAAAGGAGAGAAAAAACTCTCATAGTGTAAAAAAGTAACAAACTTTAATCAAATTTTTTTCTTAAATAGGCATTCCCACTGCAATGTATTTCACTCCAATCCAAAAAATGTAAAAAGAACAGGTCACAATAAAGCTCTACAACACAGAAGGTAAATGCACAATCGCTCTACTATCCCAATGGAATGGGTAGGAGTGTATAACCAAAGAGTGTGCAAGAAATTGGGGGTGAACCCAGCGTACCCGACCGGTTTTGTCTCCTTTAGACTTCTACTGGGGTGATTTTTTTTACACTATTTACAACTTTCTTTGTTGTGTTGGCTGCCTACTTTTTAGAATAGGGTTTTGCGCAATATTTATACACACACACAAATACTTTATCGAAACCACACCCAAAAAACACTTACAAAACCATCCCGATTTATTAAATATCATCTTGCAATAATATATGTAAATATACTGTATCTCTGATGGGGTATGAAAATACTCACTGGAGTAAACCTGGGTTTCTCCATATATATATAAAAAAAAACAAACATAATATTTCATTAAATAGCAATATAGAATAACATGTACATGTTAGATACATTGTACAAAGATACATTGATTTTAGTAAGCCTCAATAACTTTAAAATCGAAAATGTGTGTGTATGTGTGTATATATATACAAAATGGCCCATAATTTTCACCACCTTTCACTGCAATTACAGCTGCAAGACTTTTTGGGGATGTCTCTTCCAGCATTGCATATCTAGAGAGTGACATTTTTGCCCATTCCTCTCTTCAAAATAGCTTACACTCTGTCAGATTGGATGGCGAGCGTCTGTTAACAGCAATTTTCAAGTCTTGCCACAGATTCTCAATTGGCTTTAGGTCTGGACTTTGACTGGCCCATTCTAACACATCATTATGCTTTGATCGAAACCATTCCATTGTAGCTCTGGATGTATGTTTAGGGTCGTTGTCCTGCTGGAAGGTGAACCTCCACCCCAAGTCTCAAGTGTTTTGCAAATTCTAACAGCTTTTCTTCTAAGAAAAAGGCCGGCACCTTTTACCATACGCCTTGAATCTGCATCTGTTTGTAAGTGCATTTCTTTGGCTTTTTAGAATAAATTTTTATATGGATTTACACTATTTTCGTTTTTTTTCGCTTCCATGCTGTGACTCATCGAGGATTGGTTTCTGATGTGTTGAGAACAGTGTATCCACCCTTTTGCTGCCTATATTGATCCTAGAGTGGATCCTATTGTCTGGTAAGGGTCAGTGTGCTCATATCGGTGGTGGTACACAGCACTTCTCTTCCTCACAGTTTTTTTGTTGTCTCCTTCACGGGTGATTTATGACCTGTTTCCATGCAGTCTACACTATGAAAAGTCTTCTTTGTTTTCTTTTCAACTGAGGAAAACATGACGATGTAAAGTGAAGTTTATATAACACCATTCTTAAGGCTGTTTTCGACCTCAAGAGGGTCATATTATCTGGTAAGGGTCAGTTGTGTACTGTGTTCCCGTGGTGAAGGGTTGTCACTGCCCCCTGTCTACCATATAGCTATTCTTCACGGGTGGATGTTATTATTCATAATTCTCAACGGTATCACACTATGAAAGTCTTTTTCTCTCTTTTCCGGTATTGTGACTACACACTACACATTGAAATTCTACAAGTGCAAGATTTTCGTGACTGGTAACGGGACATTGATCTTCCTGCATTTCGCTTGTAAAATTCAGCATCATTGGCTTCACAGATGGACCTCTGACCAATACAGAGAACTTAACCCTTCTTTTTCACGTTTGACTTATAAGGTTTTTTTTGCACATATATAATTCTATTTTGTGGACTTTACTAATATCAATTTAGGTTTTGTATTTCAACCACCTTTGTTTTGATAACATACTGTGCCATCACCAGGCATTGTCTCACGTTTAGCGCGATTCCTCCCCTTCTTCCTTTCTTCTAAGATTGCCCTGTATTTGGCTTCACCCATCTTCCCATAAATTCTGATCAGCTTCCCTATTCCTGCTGAAGAAAAGCATCCCCACAACATGATGTTGCCACCACCATGTTTCACTGTGGCGATAGTTTGTTCAGGGTGATGTGCAGTGTTAGCTTTCCACCACACATAGCATTTTGCTTTTAGGCCAAAAAGTTCAATTTTGGTCTCATCTGATCAGAGCATCTTCTTCCTCATGTTTGATGTGTCCCCCACATGGCTTCTCGCAAGCTGCAAAAGGGACTTCTTATGGCTTTCATTCAATAGAGACTTTTTTCTTGTCACTCTTTCATAAAGGCCAGCTTTGTGGAGTGCACGACTAATAGTTGTCCTTTGGACAGATTCCAGGCCACCTAGATAAGTATAAGTGAAGAAAAAATGACAAACCCATACTTCTCTTTAAGGCCCCTTTCACATGTGCGGACCGTATGTCCGCATTTTCATCCATCTGTTTGCGGATGAAAACGTGACATACATGGGTCCCTATGTGATTGCGGGTGTCAGCGAATGAACAAACAAACAAAAAATGCAGCGCACAGTAGGTAAATTGATAATGTCATTTTATAGCCCATCCTCCAAGTGGTTGACAGCTGCACTGAAGGTTTTTTGCACTTGTTATCACAGAACATTGTGTGTTACTGTATCATGTGGTAGCGCTATTAGGGGGATTTTTTTGTATTTTGTCAGCGGATGAACATCTGCTGACACCCGTAATTGTCCGCCTCCGCAAAGATCTGGATATTCTTCCGTCTGGCGGATCGGATTGGATGAACATGGACATACAGTCCGTGTTCATCTGATCCCCCCATAGGTGTGCGGGGACCACTCTGTCAGCCGACGGCTCAGCGGGGATTTTACGGAGGATCCCCGCTGAGCAAAAGCGGACACACGGAGGCGGATCATTATGATCTGCTCCGTGTGAAAGGGCCCTTAGGCTCCTTTTTCATGTTTTCCAGTCTCTTTGAAAAGTTGTTGCTTGCAGAGCCCAATAGCTCTAGTTGAAATTTACACATCCAAATGAGACAGAGCAGATATCTCCCCCCCCTTCACGCTCTCTCCTACCTTTTCGCTGCCTACTCTGTTCAGACAGGACATGCAGAGAGAAAAATATTCTGAAGGCAAACAGTTTCTAAATTGCTCTCTCTTTATAAATCCCATAATACCCTACTTGTCATTAGAGTACCCAGCATTAAAGCTGAACTCCAAACAGCCTTTGTGTGGCTCTCTTTTCCAAAAATAATTTAGTCTACAGAGGAGAACTTACCTTATTTCTTGCTTCCCCAACAAGTGGTACTCTAAGGCCGCGTACACACGAGGAGACATATCCGATGAAAACACAATCAAACCAAAATCCCCGCGGACAGACAGAGCGGTGACATGGCGGTGACGTTGACATCGAATGGGCGTGATGACGTTCCACTGCTTAGGCCACACCTACGCGTTTCGTCATCATAAGTCGTCGTCTTATGATGACGAAACGCGTAGGTGTGGCCTAAGCAGTGGAACGTCATCACGCCCATTCGATCACGGAAATACACAGCATGGAGCCCAACACACAGGAGCAGAATAGAGGAGACGCCACATCCCTTCGTTTTGCACTATTTTGCGCTGTTTCAAACCACCAACTGTAAGTGAAACTTTATTCGTCCATTAAACCCGCTTGTTTACAGTATCACACTATGGGTTGTTTTTTTGTTTTTTATCTTCTGAGTCCCTGAAGTTCTCATTCATCTTGCGCAACAAACGCTGTGGAGTCATTATCCATACTGCTCGTTTATACCTGGAGGAGTCTACTGGGGAAGACTTTAATCATCCCTGAGCCCATGAGACCGCTGTCATAACGGTCAATATCTTCTGGTAAGGAGACAACCTATTAACTGGGTGGCTTTTTGGTGGAAGAGGATTCTTTGATTCACCTTTCATGGACTTTATACATTGAATCACTTTTATATGGTCATCTTTATATAACTGCAATTTATATGTCACATATGGTATAATAATATCATCATTATCTTCCTAATTTTAAATTTTATAGCGCTGTACCTCATGATTTTTTATTTGTTTTTTACTTTGGTTCTTAGGTAAATGGTACTGGCAGCTTTTCAATTACTTTTGATTCATTATTCACTTCACGTTTATTTCTTATCGTGTTAGCGCAGTGTTTTTCTCCCTTCTGGGAGGATTTTTTAAGTTTTAAAGCATGCTTTAAAACTTTTTTCTGCTGGAAACATGTCTGCTAGCCCGTACACATGATCGAATCTGTCCACTGAAACTGGTCTGCGGACCAGTTTCAGCAGATAAGCTTGATCGTGTGTATGCGGCCTGAGGCCTAAAGACTGGTAGGCTGCAAAATAATACAATGATGTTCTTTGGTTTAAATATGTTTTAAAAATATTTGAAATGAAAAAACAATATCAATATCAATATTTCTATAGATAAGATTATATTATGTTCAAATGTTTATAGACTGACTCATAAGGGGCTAGAAAAATTACAAAGTTATTATTGATCTCAATCATAGCATTTGGTTATGGGCACCTTTACTTTTAAAACTCTAACACATTTTTCTTCTGAACCCATCATAATATGGAATTCACTCCATCAGTTTGAGGAACTGACTGTGCCTGATCCAGGTCAAATCCACTGAACTTTTTATTGTGCTATTATTTCAGTTTACAGCCAATGACAATGACACTGGATTTCCAGCAAAATCAACACATTTTTCTGTACTTGTAAATATTCTCTGCCTGAAAAATTAAAAATATTATGGCCACCACATCTATAGACTGGTGTTAAGCTACACTATATTACATTTTTGTTTTGGGGTTTAGCTATCCTTTGGCCCCTTCCACATGGGTGATCCAATCTGGTCCAATATGGTCTGCCTGTCCGTTTTTTACGAAAAACCTGATCAGAGGGTTCATGCATTACCTCCAGGTCTGATCCCGTCCCCTTAAAAAAACGGAAGGGGATTGGAGGGTAGTCATGTGTAAATGGACAGTCCATTTACTCCTGTCCTGGCTCTGTCCGTGTCCGCTCTGCAGAAATTGAGCAGATGTGTCATCATCCTACTCTTCTTCAATCATCCAGGAATCTGTGAGCTGATCTCCTGCTGGTCAAAACAAAATCCCCCAATGTAGTAGGGGCCTTAAGAAGATAGAAAACAGACAAGGACACCCCAGAAGCAACACAATTGTGTATCTTTTTATAGAACATATGATTTAGAGCAGTGGTCTCCAAACTGCTGCCCTTTGCTTGCCTTTATCTAGCCCTTGAGGCATTGTTCCTGCCACTGACACCAACAATAGGGCACTATTCCTTCTACTGACACCAATGATGGGGTATAATTCCTTTCACTGACAACAAAAATTGGGCACTTTTCCTCCATTGACACCAACTCCCCCTGGGCACAATCCGGCCCCCTAAAGTCTGAATGACAGTAAAGTGGCCCTTTTTTTAGAAAGTTTGAAGACCCCTGTTTTAGAGCCCAGTATAGAACAAGTGACACAGAGAAGAAAGGGGGTAAATAAGGGCTCTATATACAAAATTCTTCACTATCATGTCAACAAAAACCACCATGTCTTGCATCTGTTGGTTCTTTGGTCCAACATGCTTGGTATTAACAGTAATAATAAAAAGTCCAACTGTTTTCCATATGTGTAAATAGAATTTTGAGTAAACCAAATATCGTTTTTTAACATTCCATGGCATAATTGTAACATACAGTAATTACTCCAAGATGGTTTTTATGAAAAAGAAGCATTTTAAAATTAATTGACAGAAACAGCTTTGGTTAGTCAGCAAAAAAAAAAAAAAACATCTGAGCAACTGTCATCCATGAACAGCTTTTCTGTGTTCTTTGGAAACAAAAGTGTATTAAAGGCGTGTATCCAGAAAATAGAAAGGGTTCAGGTCTGGACAAAATGTAAACTCACTTCATCGCAATATATTGCGGTTACTGACAGAACTTAATTTCCTGCAATTTCATAGCTTATTCTAAACAAAGGAGATCGAACAAGATGTGATAAAACATGTTTGTTTTAATAAGCAATGGTGTGTGTTTGGGAAGGGTGGAACCAACAATAAAGTTTTGCATGGCAAAAAGTACAAAGCAAAAAGAAAAGAAAACAGCAGATGCTACATTACCTGCTTCTCCAAAGTACCACCAACGCACTAATTTGTTGGGCCATCAGGCCTAAACTCAGGGCAAAGTCAAACAATTCAAGAGATCAAGAGCACGTTTCTGGAAGTCCAGTAGTGGTTGATGGAGGGGAAGATTGCTAACAGTTGGGCAGAAGAGATAGGGGTCAATTCACAAAGAGAAACGTTATTGGTTTTCTTCAGTTGTTAAATTAGCACTCCTTATTTAACGCTAGCAAACATGGTATTCACGAAAGCTATAATCGTTATTTAACATAGTCGTTATGGTTTTCAACTGACTCGTTATGCTAACTACTCAGACGTTATTATTAAGATTTGGGAAGTTAAAATAACTCTTAAGATCCTTAAATAATGCTGGAGAGATGCATTCTGGGAGCAGAAGGGGAGGAGAACAGCTGCATGTGGAAAAGAGCAGATACAGAGAGAGAGAGAGAGAGAGACACAAGCAATACACATTGGACGCTCTCCAACGAGTCACTCTCTCAGGGATAGTGCAGGGTCCTCCCACTGTGCGGCTCCAGGCCTCACAGACAGGCAGGCAGGGTTTCCATCTCCCTGTCATCCACCTGCCATCCACCTGCCACCACTCGGACTAGCTGCTCTCCCCCCTCCTGGACTTCCACCTGACCTGGTAAGCCACTTCTTGGGAGCTGCAGGCGGCCGTCCTTCTCAGGACAAGCCACAGCAGCTTCCCCCAATCCCCACGGCTTTTCCCCGCTCCTCACCCCCATACCTCTACCCCCGCTCGGGCATCCTTTCCGCCAGCCATCCCCACAAGCCCCACAAGCCACCGCCACGCCGCTCTTCACCCCCCAATCAGCCGGCTTCCCCCCCCCCCCAATCCCCACGGCTTCTCCCCGCTCCCTCACCCCCATACCTCTACCCCCGCTCGGGCCGTCCCTTTCCGCCAGCCATCCCCACAAGCCACCGCTTACCCTCGGGCGCGGTGTTTTTGTTCCCCTCCGCGCCGATCAGTGCAGATTCGCGGCAGCCGCTACTCAGGAAAGGCCGCGGCTTCACCCGCGGCCTAGCGGCGCGCCGCTCTCCACCCCCCAAATCAGCCGGCACCACCTAAATCAATCGGGCCACAAAGCCCCCCCCCCCACCCCAGTAGAGCCCCTTTTCCCTCCGATCATTTCCCTTAGGCCCACCAGGCACCACTCAGCCCTGGTACCCCCCAGCCTGGGATCCTGCTGCCAGGTCGGCGGCCATCTTCCTCCACCCAGCCCTATCACTCTCAAATTCACTATAACTTGATCCAGGGCTAATACCCGATCGCCTTCTTCAGGGGTCAGGAAGAAATTTTTTCCCCTACCGCAGCATATTGGCTCAGCGTGGTGAGGGTTTTTTTGCCTTCCTCTGGACCAAGCCGAGGAACAGAGGATACAGTTATCCTTGTGAATCCACCCCACACCCCCCCCCCGCCCTTGGTTTCCACGGCGGACATGGTTAATCGGCAATACTCGGCGGAGATCATTTGGGATCTGGGTCGATCTGCCGCAATTCTGCCGGCCGCCACCAAAAAAAGCCCTAAGAAATCTGCGACTTTTGAGGATCGATCGACGATCGACTGCCAGAAAATCGCAGCCATTTACCCCAGCCTAAGCACATATCATGTGCATTGATCAACACTAGATCGGCAGTAAAACACCGATTAGAAATCCATGATTTCTTATTACAACATGACTTAGACTGCCTCTTTATTACAGAGAGCTGGCTCACAGCCGACTGTAACTCCATTCTAGGAAGAATTGGTGCCAGAAAACTACCGTATTATAACGGAAAACAGAATAGGGCAAAGAGGAGGAGGACTGGCGTGATCCATAAGACGCGTCTCGTGATCACAAAACCAAGCCTCCAAAACCCTCTTCCATTCATGGAAACCCTTACTCTTCAACTGCAAGTAAACAGCCAGGAGACCGTCCGGATTCTACTCTGCTATAGGCCACCCGGCCCCCAAGTCGCGCAGCTGCTCCCATCTTTGACGGACTTTGTCTCCACCTATAACCCTGAACAGCAAACACCTTTTGCTGCTCGGGGACTTCAACCTCGGGGCCAACTCCCCGCAAGACCCCATTGCTGACGCCTGCATCGACCACTTGGAAGGATTAGGGCTTCAGCAACCTAGTATGTGGGGCCCCACACATGCTTCAGGTCACACGCTCGATCTTATTTTCAGACAAGATCTGGAAATAAAAAATATTGGATAATGAACCATTGCCATGGACAGATCACCATGCAATAAAATTCATTATTTCCGAATTCCCCCCCCTAACAAAAACATCAAATCCAGTGACAACACACTGGACCAGATGTCAGAAGAAGCTCCACTCGGAACTCTTCAAAGCCACGTTAGGGGAAAAATTAAACACAATTTCAACCGCACCAAACAGCGGAAGAAAACTCTGGAGGCCATAAACCACAGCACTATTGCAGTCAGCTGACTTGATAGCGCCGAAACGAAAGACCCTGATCAGGAAAAATAACTCTGGCTGGTTCAACAACCAGCTGGCGTTACTGAAGCAAGAGCGCAGAAGGGCAGAAGCAGCCTGAAAAGAAGCTCTTCAGATGAGAACCTCTCGATCTACAAGGCAATAACCAGAAAATACTACAAGCAAATCTTCGAAGCCAAAGAAAAACTATTTTTCTGAGGCTATCAACGGTGCCCTAAATCGACCCCGCGAACTCTTCAAGCTGGTCACTCAGACCATGAATCCAGGATGTCTGGAAGCCCCCAAACTTGGATACACAAGAATTTTGCGATGAGTTGTCGGATTGCTTTTATTAACAAAATTGAGGCAATCCGGCAAAGCATTCAGCAAGAACAATTGCTCTCCCAGCCCCCCCCGTAGTCCATTTACAACAGCACCTGGCAGCAATTCACCACAGTTAGGTGAGTTCACGCTGGAACCCATCTCTATTCAGACCACTAAAAATATCATCGGCACTCTGCTGCGCAACAGCACTGCGCCAAATGATATTATCCCCACCAAAACTGCTCAAGGAATGCGCCGACATCCTGGCACCTCCTGTCACGCAGCTTATCAACCAATCCTTCAGGGAGGGCATAATGCCCTCCCAGCTGAAGGAGGGTTTCATTCAACCCATCTTGAAGAAAGCCACCCTGGATCCTAAGGATCCACTCAACTGGCGCCCCATAACAGGCCTAAATGTTCTCTCCAAGGTAATGGAGAAAGCTGTGGTACAGCAGCTTGCAACAGCATCTAGATACCCACCAAAACTTACTCGACCCACCTTCAATCAGGATTCCGTCCCGGTCACGGGACAGAAACAGCATTGCTTAAGATATGGGACGACGTTCTCGAGGCCGCAGACGAAGGAGAATCTTCTCTTCTGGTTTTGCTGGACCTAAGCGCAGCCTTTGATACAGTTGATCACAAGCTGCTATTGACTCGGGCTGGCTAAAATAGCTAAAGTCGCAGATCTATATCCTGGTTTTCCTCTTTTTTTGGAAAACCGTTCGCAAATAGTGAAGCTAGGACCCTTCACTTCTGAACAACGCACATTATCGTGCGGGGTCCCTCAAGGATCTCCCCTGTCGCCGATGTTATTCAACATCTATGTGCGTCCTCTTTTCGAAATCATCAGCAGCCAAAAACTGCTATATCACTCATATGCAGACGACACGCAACTGTACTTCCGCATTTGCAATAAAAAGGATCACCACCTCAACCTAGAGACATGCCTCTCTATGATAGAGGACTGGATGACAAAGAGTTATCTCAAACTCAACGGAGCGAAAAAAACAGAACTCCTTCTGTTTTCAACGCCAAGCGTAGGAAATCAATCGACAACAACCTGGATCCCCCCGCCCATTCTGGGCAAAATCATCACCCCTCAGCACCAAAGTCAAAAGTCTTGGGGTCATCTTTGACTCCGACATGACAATGAACGCACAAATAGGGCAGTAGTCAGCGGATCTCACCATCTGCTGCGCCTACTACGCAGACTCACGCCTTTTATTCCAAGAATGACATAGCGGTCGTGGTTGGGGAGAAATTGTAAACTCCAGACTGGACTATGCAAATGCCCTTTTACCTCGGACTCCCCAAGTACCAAATCGCTCGTCTTCAAGTCGTTCAAAATACGGCCGCCAGACTTGTGACAGGGGAAAAAACCCTGGGAATCAATCTCACCTTCACTGAGATCCCTTCACTGGCTACCAGTTAAAGACAGAATCACCTTTAAAGCTCTCTGTCTAGCGCATAGATGTATCCATGGGAATGCTCCCCATTATCTATGCGAAAAATTAAAAAGTTCACAATCCCAATCGTATTCTACGATCCTCCACCAATCAAAATCGGCTTCAGATACCGAAAGCCAGATACAAGTCCAAAGGAGACAGGAGATTCGCTGTCCAAGGTCCCAGACTATGGAACGCCTTACCAGCCTGCATTCGGCTGGAGGAGAACTACTTAGTCTTTAGGAGAAAGATTAAGACTCATCTCTTTTGATCTCAAAAGAGACAGGAACAACAAGCGCCCAGAGGCGATTTACTTCGCATGTGCTGCGCTATATAAGTTCCCATTCATTCATTCATTCATTCATACACATGGAGATTGAGCATGTGATGTGCAAAACTTCTAGTGTGTGCTTTTCTAAAGCCATGTGCATTTCCTCATACAGAGAATAAATCATGGGAGATGATAATCGTAATTTAGCTATCACCTCAGAAAAGTCATCCAAAATAGTATGTGAACGGAATACAAGTTTATAAATCTGAACAACATTCTAACATGTTCTTCTTCGCCTCTGGATAATTTTAAGTTCAAATAGAGCATGGTTCTATCTTGCCCAACACTACTAAAAACTTCACTACACTACAAAAATCGCCAAAAGCTTCCTCTAACAACAAAATATCGCCTGGGAAATGTCATAACGCCACCCTGAGGGAGGTGTTAATTTAACGATTGCTTAACGATTGATAACTGTCAAAAAAATCTTTGTGAATTGCACTTCTGTACATATTTAACGATTTGACTCTTTAAAATAACGATTTGACTCTTTAAAATAACGATTTGACTCTTTAATAAGGATCCACACCTTAAAATATTGGTTCTGTGTAGTGAAACGTTATTTGACGATTTTTCAAAGCGTTAAATCGTTTAGGGAATTGAACTAGCTTCAATAACGTGCAAAATCGTTAAAATAACAACCACAATCTGGAATTAAAGCTTTGTGAATTGACCCCATAGTGTTCACTAGTTGTTGGAACATGGGGGTCTAGTCTTGACTCTGTGCCAAGAATCCTTGGTTAAAGAACAAATTATAAGCCTGAGCTGCACTCTCACTTAAAGCTAAATTCCAGTATTGCTACTAATTTTGCCCAGCCTCCTCTATTGTACTGCCTGAATTTCACAGAGAAGCACATAGGCTCAGTGATGCAAGTATTTTAAAAACATATTTTTCTGAACCTCTTGGGAACACATAATTCAGAGACATTTGGGTCATGCTTCCACATACAGGAGCATTTGAACACTGGTAAGCAAAAAAACAATACTGGAGTGGAAGGAGTATAACACCTCCCATTCCCAGCATGTCTCAGTTTTGTGATAACGCAGTATAGAGAGCAAGAACATAAACATATGAACTATAGAAATTATAATTTTTGGTGAGCACAAAGGTTCAGTTTCCTTTTTTCCTTGTTGGAGAATGCAGCATTTGGGATGTCTAAAAGCAGTTCAACTGAGAGGTGGGCAACAAACCTCAGTAAACACTAACAGGCCAAACTATTAACAAACTAGGGGCTGCTTGCAGCTCAAAGAGCTGCCTAAATGGCCTTGCTACCAAAGCAGGCATAACAAACAAAAACCTGACCACTGACCAGGTAAACAGAATACCAAGTGGCAGCCTTGCAAATTTCAAAAACAGTTGCCTAATGCCAAAAAGCTCTTGTAGACTGCATCTTTACAGGAATGTGTGAAAGCTCATCCCTAAGATTATAAGCTTGAATAATGATTTGTCTGAGCACTGAGAAATGGTGTAGCAAGAAGATGGTTCCCCTTTATGAGGACCGTCAGGGAAGGAAAAGAGAAAGTCAGTCTTTTTAAGGCAGTGGCTGTAAGTTAGACACACACAGCTCAAACCACATTTGGACAATGAAATTAAATATTTTTTTGATGTACCAGGACCTGACAGAGGGATGGAAGCACAATGTCCTGGTTAAAGTAAAAGGCTGATGTCACCTTGGGGAGGAGGGAGGCTTTGAGCCTTAATACCACCTTGTTCTTGTGTGAAATCAGACATACGTTTGCCCCACAGAGGTGATGACAATAAGGAAAAAAAAAATTTGTGTGGTAATGGGAATATCCTTGATAGGTTTAAAGGGCATTTTTTAAAGTATTAAGAGAACCAAATTCAAATTCCATGTCTGACACAGGGACATAGATGGGAATAGAAAGGTGCTATATGAAGGTCCTAATCAAACAATGAGTGACTATAAATCTTTTAAATAAGTATGCAGGCTCCGAGGTCTGACCCTTAATAGTACTTAGGGCCAGTTGATTGTTAAATGTCAAGATTCATGCCATGGAGTACTTTCTGGGATAAAGGTTTTTTTTTCCTCGCACCAAGGCCAGTATGACTTCCATGATAGATTTTCAAGGAAATGGACTTCCTGGTATTTAACATTGTGGGGATCACAATGATCACAAACCTGAGCTTCAATAGTTTAGCATACCACATCCACCTAGGCATACTCCAGATCTATGAGTGTGACAAACATCGGTCAGACCATGGCCCTTTCCACCAGCTTGTGACAAATGACTGATCAACCTCACGACACGTCACTGATATGCAACAATGACATTCTCAGCCTTACTCTGCACACAGATTTTCCCACTTGAGGGACCACAATCTATGCGCCAACTGGCTAACAAGCTGAGGAAGCGATTGTCACTGTGTTTAGTTAACTAAGCAATTTACCCTTTAAATTGCCAGCACGTACCAAGAAGTAGTAAATGTTCTCAATATTCGCAATTGCCACTATGATTTCAGAATAAATATCTGTAACACACACTGTCACCACAGGTAGGTATATTTACTGATTTACACTACAGTAGCACTCCACTCTTCAAGATACATGGGGGTTCTTTAAGTTTGCATTAGTGCATTAAAGACAGTTTTAACACATTTTAAATTAAGGTTTAATAATTAAAAAAACCTCACCATGGTACAAATAAAATATTTGCAAAAAAAAATAAAAAATATTAAAAAAAGACACAGCAATGCAACAGCAAGACATAAGTGTAAACAAAAAACAAAAAAAAAATTGCAAAGTACAGTGGCTCTCTGAAGTTCTCTTAGGTGTCCCTAGGCTTGATGTTAAATGAGAGCTGTCCACTGCAAGCCTCTTTTTCTTGTCAGTGGGGGGGGGTGTCAAATCATTTATTCTAAGATGTGGTTGCTGTGATGTCATTAGGTTTATGACCAGGTCCCAGATACAGTTTTCTATAGGTATTAATATTTTTGAATACCTACATGCTACATGCTACAGTCTGCTAGATGCATATTATTATTATCTAGTATTTAATTAGGGAATATACATATGACAAGTTTCGGATGGCTCCCCACTAATTAACTGATAGAGGTATATATGTCCTTATTATGGCTGTACTGTCATTATTTCCAGAGATATGAAATATACTGGAATTATGGAGAGAAAAAGTAGAAATGTGTATTGTTAGGCTTCAGCTTAAGTATTTACGTTAGGGGGACGATCTGGCAGGTATCTGTATCTGTTTGTTTTCCAGATTGCTCATGCTTCTAAATTTGATGGTTTTATTAGGGTTCCTAGACTGAACTGACTCATGAGAGGGTCTGCACCTGTCCTCTCAAGGATATGATAAGAAGGTTCTGGCATCATCTAGCAGTTTGTGTATTATTTGAATGGAAGCAGGAGGGAGTGGATAAAAAAAGGGGCCCACTGCTGCTATTCACCAACTCGTTATAAACTGTTATCGCTGTATTCTGAACAACATGGGGTCCTTGCCCATTTGCACAGCTTTGTAAGAAGCCCAGTATGCATTACCATTACAATGAGTATTACTAGAATGCCCTCCATCTCAGTCCTGTGAAGCAGATGAGGAAGGTTAGGGGAGGAAAGGGGTAGATCAGATTTTGGTGATACCACAGAGCCACCAGAGCATCCATTGCTTCCACCAGAGGGTCTTTGCACCCAAGTACTGCATAAATTGATAGCACTATACAAGTACCTGTAATAATAATTAAAACATTATAATAAATAATGCCCACCAACACCATCTTTTCAACTTTTTTCAGATATCTTTTCCAATTCAAAATAAAAAATACCTTTTTTTTCTATAAATTCTTTATTTTTGAAAAAACAGTGTTATAATTCCACAAGAAAAAAACATCTTACATCCATGACATGTCATTTAACATAAATCTTGTATAGTTTTCAAACATAGTTCCCCTAAAGATCACTCAGTTTTTCCTTTTATATTTCCCCTAACCGGGTAATATCCTGACCAAGTTAAAAATTATAACAAACAGAAGAAGAAAAAGAGAGAAGAGAGGAGAAAAAATGTCCCCCAGTCGTATTTATCCATTTGCCCCTCTTTCCTCTATAACCTTTTCAGGCAAACAAATTCTAGAAAAATTTACTTTGTTCTAACTTTATGTTACACCTCTTGCTGACATCTGGCTAGAATACATTTTCTGAAAGACAAATGCATTTACTTAAAAAAAAAATGAAATAAAAACCATAAATGGATTCAGACTTTGACTTACATTACAGCCAAATACGCCAGAATATAATAGTAAAAAAAAACATAATGATTTACGTTTGCAGTATCATTTTGCATTTGAGCTCAGTTTCATGCTAGTAAGGATAAAATATGTCTGTTGTAACATTCGACAAATGTTCTGGTTTAGTTACTATAAATTCACCTTGCGTCATTTTCTTCCTTTCAGCCACTATCTTAGCATGCCATGGCCCATGTAATCAATCATCTGTTTGTTATTGTGCTGTATCTCCCCTGTCTTCACTTTGTTGTGATGTAACATAAAGTTTGCTACTAAGTATAAGTTTACGGTCTGTAATTTTTCCACATGTTTTCGTTTCTTTTCCAGTTGTAAATCTATACACTCCTAAAACCCATGTCATGGCCTTGTGCATGCTCCAGTGAAATTGATACCCCGCATATTTCATTTTATAAATTGTGTGTTGAATCCCTAACTTTCTTGCACAATAGGAAATTGTGGAAAGAACGTGATTGGACTGTGTCATTTTTTTCCCCTTAACCAGCCGCTAAGTAATTATTTGTCCACTAGTTGAAAGAAGCACTTTATTTTATTATTATTATTATTATTAAAAGATGTTTAATATCGCGCCTTCCTTACCCATAGGGCCTCGAAGCGCTAAACGCAAAAGAAAAGAAGTACACATCACCCATGACGGAGAACTAAAATCGGCACCGCAGCAATTTAAAGGGGTACTAAGAAGGGAGAGACCTAATATAACATAAAAAGGACTCGAAACACCCCTCTACTGACTCAGCCATAGGCTTGGGTAAACAGGTAGGTTTTAAGTTTACGACGGAAAGCCAGGAGATTGCTAACCTGTCTAATGGGCAGGGGGATGCTGTTCCAAAATTTCGCCCCCTGGATGGAAAAAGAGCGACCTCCCCGACGAGCCTTCCTAAAGCGAGGCACCGTAAAATCCAAGGAGGTACTGGAACGGAGGGGGCGGGAGGGGACGTATTTGATGAATCTTGCACGGAGGTAGCCTGGACCCGAACCATAGAATACCCTGTGCATAATACAACCAGTCTTGAACAATATCCGTTTGGAAATAGGAAGCCAAACATCTTGCAACAAGCACTTCTAAAATTGATTTAAGCAGCAGACAGCATGGATTCATGAAAGACAGAAGTTGTCAGACAAACCTGATTTCTTTTTATGAAGAGGTAAGTAAAACCCTGGACAGAGGCGTAGCAGTGGACGTGGTATACTTGGATTTTGCAAAAGCGTTCGATACAGTTCCCCACACACGGCTCATGTGTAAGGTAAGGTCTACAGGATTAGATATATCAGTTTGTAAATGGATAGAAAACTGTCTGAAAGACAGAATTCAGAGTGTTGTGGTTAATGATTCTTACTCTGAATGGTCCAAGGTTATCAGCGGTGTACCCCAAGGTTCAGTGTTGGGTCCCTTACTTTTCAATATATTTATAAATGATATTGGGTCTGAGATCAAAAGTAACATTTCTGTTTTTGCAGATGACACCAAGCTATGCAGTGGAATAATGTACTTGCAGGATGTCTCCAATTTACAAGCCGACCTCAATGCTCTGTCTAATATGGGCGACTAAGTGGCAGATGAGGTTTAATGTTGATAAATGTAAAGTTATGCACTTGGGGGCTAAGAATATTCATGCATCATACATGCTAGGGGGAGTACAACTGGGGGAATCTGTAGTGGAGAAGGATCTGGGTGTTTTAGTTGATCATAAGCTCAATAATGGCATGCAATGCCAAGCTGCGGTTTCCAAAGCGAGCAAAGTCCTTTCTTGTATTAAGAGAGGTATGGACTCCAGAGATAGAGATATCATTCTTTTTACCCCTGTACAAATCATTAGTAAGACCTCATCTGGAATATGCTGTCCAGTTTTGGGCACCAGTTCTCAAAAAGGATATCGGAGAACTGGAGAAAGTGCAGAGAAGGGCAACCAAACTGATAAGAGGCATGGAGGAGCTCAGCTATGAGGAAAGATTAGAGGAACTGAATTTATTCACTCTTGAGAAGAGGAGAATAAGGGGGATATGATCAACATGTACAAATACATAAGAGGTCCATATAGTGAACTTGGTGTTGAGTTATTCACTTTAAGGTCAACACTGAGGACAAGGGGGCACTCTTTACGTCTGGAGGAAAAGAGATTTCACCTCCAAATACGGAAAGGTTTCTTCACAGTAAGAGCTGTGAAAATGTGGAACAGACTCCCTCCAGAGGTGGTTCTGGCCAGCTCAGTAGATTGCTTTAAGAGAGGCCTGGATTCTTTCCTAAATGCACATAATATAACTGAGTACTAAGTTTTGTAGGTAAAGTTGATCCGGGGTAAATCCGATTGCCTTTCGGGGGATCAGGAAGGAATTTTTTCCCCTCCGGTAGCAAATTGGATCATCGCTCTGCTGGTTTTTTTTGCCTTCCTCTGGATCAACTGTGGGTATGGAGTTGGGTGTATGGGAGGATGTACTGTGTTTTACTTTGTTTTATTTTTATTTATTTTTTATGGTTGAACTGGATGGACTTGTGTCTTTTTTCAACCTGACTAACTATGTAACTATGTAACTATGATTTATTCAAGAGGAAATTGTGGAAAATAGTTTGGTAATTGTATTTTTCTATCAAAGCTTTGCAGCATTAATCAGAATGTGTGCTCTTAATTACACATATATCAAATGTGAATGAGAGTTCTGCAATAACTAGAAGACTGTAGAAAGTCAAATTATGGGCTAGTGGTTTTTGTCTGTTATTAAAGTATCTTTATGACCAAAATAAAAATTCCAAAAAGGGGGCTCTTGCAAAAAAGAAAATTCTCACCTTTCCCTTGCCACCAATCTACGCTGTATTGAAGAGAGATCGCAGGCTAAAGACTGTTCGTAATTCAACATTTCTGGGCATGTCAGATGTCCAGGTAACCCTGACCTTTAAGTCATGACAGGGCATACTAGTGATATAGGGGCCACTGAGTGCAGTGGGGGACTGTGTGCCCCTTTAAACTACTTCAGGGTTTCTGCCTTTTTGCACCCCACACACCTGCTGAAGGGTCCAAGGCAGCTGCTCATTCTTGTTTATCTTTTCTGTGCTGGAACCTTAGTCCCACAAAAAAGTTACCATGGCTACATGGTGCCGAATTCAAATGTTCCACAAAAACTGTTGTTGGCCCCAAATCACTACCATAGACACTTACATGGGTTTCCAGAGCTGGTACCCTTGTAAACCATGCCTACTTGCTGAATTCAACCATGTGAGGTCTGATCTGTGACCTTAAAATATTAGGTCATCTTTGACTGTTTTGTAGCTGCATCATAAGCACAACCTGCAGGGAACAGGTCATTAGGAATACAGCCTTTTTTTTTCTATACTGCCTGAAATTCTGGATGCCCAGCAGACTCAGGTGCGTAGCTTGCAATCAGATCTTTACAAAATGGCTTGCAGATGCCATCCCAATGCCAGATGCTTCCTAAATTTAATCACACAAAAGAGCTCCGTTATATTGGAGTCATTAGGCATAATCAAATGCTTGTTCTGTCTTACTGCCATGTGTTCCTAAGAGGAAACAAAGTCAGAAGGCAATATAGTGCAATTTTTTGGGAAAAAATACACTTTTGTGAATTAAAAAACAAGACAACAGTGAAGTTAGCCCAATTTTTTTATATTGTGAAAGATAATGTTTTGCTGAGCAAATTGATATCCAAAATGGTGCCCGTTCTTGGAATGGCGACAAACTTTAACCATTAAAAATCTCCATAGTCAACGTTTAAAAAATTGTACAGGTTACCAGTTTTGATTGGGCGATTTAAAAAAATAATGTTTTTTTATTTATTTTATTTTTTATTTTTACACTGTCTTTAAACAAAAAAAAAAATTGGGTCACTTTTATTTCTTTTACAAGGAATGTAAACATCCCTTGTAATAGAAAAAAACACAGTATTCGGAATTTTAGAATTTTCTTCAAATTTATCGATTTTTTCTATTCAAAATGTTCAAATTGATACATTTTCGAATCAGTCTAAACTAAACTAAAATGTTATATTGTTTGAATGCAGTAAAGTGAACAAACAAAAAAAAATCTTCATCAAATTATTACAATGACTCTTGAAATCACCTTTGGCTTAACAAAAACAGCATTATTTCAAAATGGTACTCTAATAACACACACAGTCTTTGATATCAGCATTATGTGTAGTTAGAATTCGACTGGAGTTCAATGTAAAATGAAATTCAAATTTCCGAAATTCAGATGAATTTCGTTACGTTATCCGGAGCTTTCGGTAAAATTTATTTATATTGTAACTTGGGTATTCGGATATATCTAAATCTTCTAGACTGTAAAAATAAAAATTGGGTCACTTTTATTCCTATTACATCCCTTGTAATAGAAAAAAAGTTCAATGTAAAATGAAATTCGAATTTCCGAAATTCGGATGAATTTCGTTACGTTATCCGGAGCTTTCGGTAAAATTTGTTTATATTGTAACTTGGGTATTCGGATATATCTAAATCTTCTAGACTGTAAGCTTTAACGAGTAGGGCCCTCTGATCCCTCCTGTATTGAATTGTATTGTAACTGTACTGTCTTCCCTGATGTTGTAAAGCGCTGCGCAAACTGTTGGTGCTATAAAAATCCTGTATAATAATAATAATCTCTGAATAATGAAAAATTTGTCCGAATATTAATTCAGAACGAATGAACCACACATGTCTACTTATGAATGAGCTCCTAGAACGGAACTTATTCAAAAGTAGAGGACTTTATATTCTGGGTAGCAGCATTTTCAAAACATAGAAAATGTTATAGGCTTGGGGCTTGAGGTTATTTATATTGGTTGTTTTTAATTATAATTACTATAATTTATTCATTGTAACTACTGGTACTTATTTTTCAAAAATGCATTTTACATTATACATAGGAAAAACCAGGGTGATCTTAGTTTTATTTTATTAACTAACATCATCTTTCTAATAACTAACAAATACCATAATCCAGGAGAGGATTTATTGGTAGAATTCTGAAAGAACACAAAGGAGAATAAATATTGTTCATTGGTTTTAAGTCAGAATGGAATGTTAGAATATTTACACAATGAAAACTGATTTTAAATGGTTTTCTCCAATAACAGGATTAAAGTGCACTGCACTGAGCCACAAAGATGCATTCAAGTTGAGATCAGCCAACCTGTAGACATCAATCCCTCTGTTTGTGGTTTGTTCGGAAAGTATAACTCTTTCGACCCATAATAAAATGTATTCAGCAGATTGTAAACTTGATTTGTTAACTAAGAGTAAATTGGTGAGGAAATCCAAAACCAAATATATTGAGGGAAACCTGTACTGAGAGAAAAACAGGGAATTTAATTGCTGCTGACCTTGTTCTTGGAATACCAGTTTACTCACTATCTCTGGGTTCAATCCTTTCTTGGTCATTGACCTGGAACAAGGATGCAGGTTAGAAAGTCAGAAATCACAGTCTGCATACTTGCTCCAGGTCATGAAGAACTGAAGTCCCTGGTTAAGGACGTCAGTCAGGCAACTTGTATTTCCAGAGGCAAAGGTCAGTAAAGGCAACATCCTTATTTTATTCATACAGAGAGCTACCACTATGTTTTTTATTTTTGTTTAGGGATTAGGCAAAGCCAAGAACCAATCCAAGTATCAAGACGGACTTTCTGCTCTGATTAGCAGCTTTTTATTTTTGCATTATCATGGCTCAGTGTCAGGGGCATTGCTAGGAGTAAAAAAGACCAGGGGCTTCAGCCCGAAGTCCAAGCCCGGTGACGGCGCGCGTGCGCGCGGGGGGGGGGGGGTATGTTGGGGAATTGACTCCTTGGGGGGTGGGGGTTGGCTCACTTGTTGGATGCTGCCTGCGTCACCAGTGCCCATCCATGCTGACCTGCCAGACCCCTACACTGATCCCCCCTGGTGACACATATATGCACTGATCCCCCCTGGAGACACATATATACACTGATCCCCCATAGTGACACATATATACACTGATCCCCCCATGGTGACACATATATACACTGATCCCCCATGGTGACACATATATACACTGATTCCCCCCCTGGTGACACATATACACACTGATCCCTCCTGGTGACACATATATACACTGATTCCCCCCCCCTGGTGACACATATATACACTGATCCCTCCTGGTGACACATATATACACTGATTCCCCCCCTGGTGACACATATATACACTGATCCCTCCTGGTGACACATATATACACTGATTCCCCCCCTGGTGACACATATATACACTGATCCCTCCTGGTGACACATATATAAACTGATTCCCCCCCATGGTGACACATATATACACTGTCCCCCCCCCCCATGGTGACACATATATACACTGATCCCCCCATGGTGACACAAATATACACTGATCCCCCCATGGTGACACATATATACACTGATCCCCCCATGGTGACACATATATACACTGATCCCCCCATGGTGACACATATATACACTGATCCCCCCCATGGTGACACATATACACTGATCCCCCCCTGGGCCCTGACACATATAAAGACCCCTGTGACATGTGACCTCTGCAGCTCAGCCTTACCTGCCTTACTTGTAGTGTAGCCTAGACAGCTCATTCTGACCACTTCACAGCAGGCTGCCGCTGCACGCATCAGGGGGAGAGTCGAACCAGGATGACATGAGAGCCGCTCGCTCTGCTGCCCGGCAACACAGGATCAGGAATCTCCGTGCCCTGTGCGGCCACAGTGTCATTCCCGCCTCCTCCTGGACCTGGCGGCGCCTATGATGGACGTCACACGTCCCTCGTTCTCGGCATTGGACTAGTGGGACGTCCATCATAGGAGCCGAGTCCCCGGAGGCGGGACTATTTGTACGTCAATTCTGTCGGCCACAACCGCGCTGCATAAGCGCGAGATTGTTCCCCGTTGCCCGTGAAAACGGCTCGGGGCTAACAATGCTATTGTAAATTATGGAGACTCGGGGCTTTTCGGGGGCACATTCGGGGCTCCAGCCTCCTCAGCCAGGGCCTAACGACGCGCCTGCTCAGTGTTCTTGTTTACTGAACATCAAACTAGTGAATCCAGATGTGGCGCAAACTGCAGAAAAGAATCGTCAGACATACACGCAGTCTGAGCAACAAATAATCTTTGTCTTAGATGACAAAGAGATGTTAGATGTCATTTAGATGTCATACAAAAATATGCATTCAAATTACTTTAACATACAGTGCCTTGCAAACGTATTCACCCCCTTGGTTTTTTACCTATTTTAATCAGAGAGGCTGCACAGAGACCTAAGGTAACCCTGGAGGAGCTGCAGAGACTGGAGTATCTGTACATAGGACAATAAGCCGTACGCTCCATAGAGTTGGGCTTCATGGTAGAGTAGCCAGAGAAAAAAAAATGGCATGTTTTGTGTTTGCAAAAAAGGCACGTAGGAAACTCCCAAAAGGTATAGGGGAAGGTGCTCTGGTCTGATGAGACTAAAATTGAACTCTTTGGCCATCAAAGAAAATGCTATTCCCACAGTGAAACATGGTGGTGGCAGCATAATGCTGTGGGTATGTTTTTCAGCAGTCAGGACTGGGAAACTGTTCAGAGTTAAGGGAAAGGTGGATGGTGCTAAATACAGGGATATCCTTGAGCAAAACCTGTACCACTCTGTGTGTGATTTGAGGCTAGGATGGAGGTTCACCTTCCAGCAGAACAATGACCCCAAACACACTGCTAATGCAACGCTTGAGTGGTTTAGGGGAAACATGTAAATGTGTTGGAATGATCTGGTCAAAGCCCAGACCTCAATCAAAAAGAAAATCTGTGATCAGACTTAAAGATTGCTGTTTCCAAGCACAAACCATCTAACTTGAAGGAGCTGGAGTAGTTTTGCCCTTGCAATGGGCAATAGAATGGAATGGGCAAAAACCCCAGTAGTAAGATGTGGCAAGCTCATAGGGACTTATCCAAAGTGACTTGCAGCTGTGATAGTCGCAAAAGTATTGACTTGGGGGTGAATAGTTATGCACTTTGACCTTTTCTGTTATTTTGTTCTATTTGTTGTTTGCTTCACAATAAAAAAAAAAAAAAACATTTTCAAGTTTGTGGGCATGTTCTGTAAATTAAATGATGCAAATCCTCAAACAATCCATGTTAATTCCAGGTTGTAAGGCAACACAACATAAAAAATGCCAAGAGTGGTAAATACTTTTTTGCAAGGCACTGTACATCTGTGCCCTCACAAGACTCTATTGGGTGTTCTTGTCTCATTAGGGAGCATTCATTTCTCAGCATATAAATTTCAACCTAGATAATTTGCTCTTAAACATGTGCAGAAGGGAAAAATTTGTTTTGTTTCGGATAGATTCGTTATGTTACTAATTTTAATTTGTTGATATGTTTTTCGAAATTAGTTTTGTTTAGTTAATTAATTTTCTAACAAATTAAAAAATGTCAGAATGATTCGAAATAGACTCTCCTAGGAGAGTCTAGAATCCTTAATAACTGTAATACCTAAAGAAGGCAAAGATAATAGTCTATGTTCCAGCTATAGACCGATCTCACTCCTCAATATAGATCTAAATTTTTTTTCAAAAATTCTCGCAAATAGGCTGAAAAACATCATGCCAGATGTAATACATATAGATCAAGTGGGGTTTATTACAGGAAGAGAAGGGAAAGATAATGGGATTCGTTCGCTTATGATTATTGAGGAAATCAAAAGAAGGGGGACCCCAGGCCTTTTGATGTCTGTAGACGCAGAAAAGGCCTTTGACCGAGTGGACTGGGGTTTTATGCAGAGTACTCTAGAAGAACTAGAAATTGGACCTAGAATGAGGCAATGGATAGGAGCCCTGTATAACAAACCGACGGCAAGAATTAAAATCAATGGGAAGATATCAGACCCTTTCGAACTAAGAAATGGGACTCGACAGGGATGCCCATTGTCCCCGCTGCTGTTCACGCTTGTATTAGAACCCCTTTTGAATAAAATAAGGCGAAACTTGGACATCAGGGGTATAATGCTGGGAGGGGAGGAACATAAAGTGGCTGCATATGCCGACGATATTCTATTTTATATATCAAATCCTAGGACAAGCCTGCCGAGTATAATTAAAACAATAAAAGAATATGGTATGCTGTCTGGCTTTAAGATGAACCCAACTAAATCTGAAATATTGAATATTAATTTTTCTAAAAAAGAGGAGAAGGCCTTGCAGAAAGATTTCCCATTCTGTTGGAAAAAAGAATTAAACTACCTTGGAATTAGTTTGGGAAATTCTAAAGAGACCCTGTATAAATCCAATTTCATACCATTACTGAATAATATTAAAGAAGATCTTAATAGAATAGCACCAGGACAATTATCATGGACAGGGAGGATAAATATTTTTAAAATGATAATATTACCAAAAATTATTTATAAAATTCAGATGCTCCCAATTCGGATCCCGCAAGCTTTTTTCAAAAAACTACAAGCAATGTTTCTTAAATTCATATGGAGGGGGAAAAAAACACGAATTAAGTTAACACTTTTGACAAAAGATAAGACACAAGGGGGGCTGGGAGCACCGGATTTCAAAAATTATTACTATTCAATTATTTTATCACGAGTTATAGAATGGGCAAAATATAATGTAGAAAAAAGATGGGTAGCTATGGAAAATAAATTAAGTAAAACTGCACTTGGGAAAATAATCTGGATCCCACCACAATATAGAGGTCTAAGCCCTGAAGTTCACGACATTACAAAACACGCTTTAGCACTTTGGGATAAGATTCATAGGAAAGAAAGATGGAGTTTTAATTCACCATTTATACCCCTAAAGAACACAAAATTTTTCCCTCCGGGAGAAACTTTTTTGTTTGGTAACTGGATGAAGAAAGAAGACACCCAATTAAAAGATTTTATGGAGCAAAATAGACTATTATCATTGCAGGAGATGGAAGGGAAGAGAGATATTGTGGTGATTGATGAATGGAGATACGCTCAAATAAGACATTTTTTTGAAAGTCTCCCACAGCCTATAAGATCTGAAACAAATTTACGGCCATTCGAAAGACTTTGTATAAAGAAATTCGATAAGGGAATAATCTCGATGATATATGAAACTTTGAATGCCTTAAAAAAACAGAGCGTACCCCCATTCATCAAAAAATGGGAAGAAGAAACAGGCTCATCAATAAATGAATTTGAAATAAGACAGATAATAAACAGGGTCCATGTCACCTCTATAAACAACAAAGTAATAGAACAGAATTATAAATGTTTGGTAAGATGGTATCTTACACCTGATAAATTACACTCATCCTTAGGAAATGATTTGTGTTTCTGTTGGAGAGGATGTAGAGAGGTGGGTACAATGACACACATCTGGTGGTCTTGCCCAAAAGTAAAAAACTTTTGGTCAAAAATTAGACAAAAAATTAAAGAAATAATAAACATAAATATACAGGAGGACTTTTGGGTTTGTGTCTTGCATGGGGCTCGAATGCCAACCAAAAGATATCTAAAGACCCTAATTCCAGAATTTCTCAACGCCGCAAAAAGCCAGATTTCGAGTAACTGGAACCGAGAAGAGAGTCCTACATTAAGAGAATGGGGGAAAAAGGTCGACGAAATTTACTACAATGATTATTTAAGATATAGAGAGGAGGAAACTTGGGCAGAATTCGAAGATAAATGGGATCCCTGGAAAAAATATAAGGTTAAGATGGAATATGCAGAAATGATGGAAGCTTAAGTAATAAAGAGGAGAGGAAATTATTAAATTGAAGAGACGATAGAGGCCTAGTAAGAGGATCGGTGGGAGGTTGGGAGAAGAGGGGGGGGGAGTTGGGGATGAGGGGGGGGGGGAGGAAGAAAAGAGGAAAAAAAAATATACATTTATATATACATATATTCTCCACATATGATGCAAAACCTAAGTCGAGACATAATGATTGAATATAACCATGAGCAGGTCTCAAGTTGTGGTTAAGTCTGAAGTGGAAAAAAAAAAAAAGAATGATTCGAAATCAGGTTGGTTGAAAAATGATCGCCTGATTCAAATTCTGTATGAAGAATAGCCGGTTGTTTTGCAGTGGGCTGTGTCCTTAACAACCGATGACTCATCAGATGTCAGCAGGCTTCCCCACGGACAGCTGTAAAATGTAAACAAAAGAATGCCGGCAAAAGAAAATTACGAAAAAAAAACTGCCCCATCCATACCAGGCCCTTCACACAGATTTTTTATCGGTTAAACATTTTTCGACTGATCCGAATTCTAATTGTTCCAGAAATGTGAAACTCGCTAGAAAACGAGTAAGCAAAACAAATTTTAACAACATTTGTTACAATTTCATTCAGAGATTCTGAAACTTTTCAATAAACAAAAATTTGTCCGAATTTGTATTTGTACGAAAAACGTACTATTCACTTCACTGGGTATATGTGAGGGTTTACATCCTCTTTAACATTCTTTAACATTTTCTTTAACATTTAATCATCTCGGCAACCTTTTCACACTATACATGTTTAAAGACCTCACAATAAAACAAATTAGGGTGCTAAAAAGTCACTTGCCTTTCAGCAACAAGTGGATCTGTGCCCAGAATATGGAGATTTTAAACTCAACTGTAGGCTCAATCTATCACCTTCTGGTACCCCCCAACAGTATCCTATGCTGTTTTTTTTTTACTTACCTTTTCCAAAATCTTCAAGTGGGTCTTCCGACACAAAGGGTCCTCCTCCTCGGCAATGTTCTGCCAGTGCTGGGGCATCCTCCAACACTACAAAATCACACCAGGTTGCTGCCTGGCACTTTAAAATTCCTTTGTTTTAAAAATCATATTCAAATGTTTATCTTAAAAAATGTTACTTTTATCACTAGGAAAAAATGTTTGTATCCCAAAGTGAATTCTTTATATTTGCCCGTACTATGAAAAATGATTGTAGCCTAAGATGTTTTTGACTATAAATTGTGTTTTCAAGCATAATAGATGAGCAAATTGGTCTTTTTGTGCATTTTATAAGAACAAAGGAACAATGAAAGCCATTATGTCCAAGTAGAAACGATTGAAACAAAATAAGTTCAGCATGATATCAGGAAAAGCTTTTGATATTGTGGTCGTGGAAAGTATTCAAGGTAAATCTCATGAGTCAGATAAGAGCCAAGTAGGTATGCTAAACTGTAACACATTTAAAAACAAGTCCAGAATCATAGTTCATGTCCGGAGTAGTTATTGGTCGGCATTGGTTGCCTAAAGATCTTGTCTTGGCCAGACAATTACTGAGATTACAATTATAAGTAAGTAATCTGCTTTATGTAAATAAAGACAGGGCACATTCTTCAGTTCAACCATAGGAACATGGAATAAAATACCCTTCTTTGAATAATGGCTTCTTTTACTTTGGGGTTGACAAAAATTAAACTTGATTCTAAGATAATACCTGGCTATTACAATTTTCAAGTTTCTTTTTTTTTTTCTAGACAAATGCTGTGGAAAGAATCCTTTATCTTTCTTAAATTACATGGCCAAAGCCATAGCGGCCATTCATACAATTATAGGTCTAATCAAATTAAAGGAACACTCTGATCAGATAAAACTATGGACCTGTAAAGATTATTTTAGATCTTGAGTTTTGGCCAAAAACACAGGCAGGTGACATCCAATCAGATACCAAACAGGTAAGGTATTTTATGTACAGCCCCCCCAAGAAGCTCAAATACATAGTGACAGTGGTCTATGTTTTCAGAACAGTGCAATTTGCACAGTTGGTGGTCTCATGTCATTGCAAACTAACTTTGCCTTAACTTTTAACCCTGTGTCCCTTGTCTATGAGTCCATATCTTTAACTCTGATCTTAACCCAACAAAAAATGTCTTCTCTTCATCTTCAATACATTGGGGGTTGAGGAATTAGTAGTTTACAGACAGAAGATAAAATCGTTTGTGTTTTCTGTTAAACTCACAGAAGATGACAAAGATACTGCATTCTTGACAAGATCAATTGGTATTATTTTACTCATTGAGCTGTTTAGGCTAAATTTGCTTTTTAAAACAAAATGGTCTACTCTTTTTTTAACTTTTTTATTTAGTTATTTTGTTTAGCGTTCTTCATATTTGTGTATATTTCCTTTTATTTGTGTATTTTAATGGTATAAGTGTACTGTCACTTTAAATTTTTTCAATTAGATTTTTTTTCCATGTTTTTTTCTATTTTCTGTGAAGACAATGTAAAAAAACAAGGCTAATGGTGATTTATTTATTGATACCAAGACAGGTCCAGGATAGTTGGAAGGAGCTTTTGTAACACTCGGGAGCAAATCAAATACATTTATTTCCTTAAAAATGTATAAAAAACCAGACTACAGGCTATAGGTAAAATTTACGAACAGACTTCTAAACTCTGCTGGAGATACAGAAACGACACAAGAGATATCTCCTCATATTTTGGTCTTGTGCAAAATTGCAAACCTTCTGGAGACAAGCACATGGCATATCACACAAACTGACAGATTTGGATCTAAGGGAAGATGCAGCCTCTTTCGTTCTTCATTTTAACGGCCTATCTAGGAAACACTATTTAAAAATGCCCTATACCTGCTTTTAACCACTTAAGACCCGGACCAAAATGCAGGTAGAGGACCTTGCCCCTTTTTGCGATTCGGCACTGCGTTGTTTTAACTGACAATTGCACGGTCATGCGACGTGGCTCCCAAACAAAATTGGCGTCCTTCTTTCCCCACAAATAGAGCTTTCTTTTGGTGGTATTTGATCACCTCTGCGTTTTTTATTTTTTGCGCTATAAACAAAAATAGAGCGACAATAAAAAAAAAAAATCAATATTTTTTACTTTTTGCTATAATAAATATCCCCTCTCTTTTTGCTTGTGCAAACACAAGATATGGTGGTGGACTGAGTTATAGGGTTACGGGAGGGAGGGGGGGAGGGAGAGGTTTGGGGGGGGCGTGTTTTGTTAGACAGTTACCTATGTTAGGTAAGAAGTCAATGTTATGACCATGTTGGTCGCGAGGGGCATGGTGTTGTGCCATGGCACTCTCTTTTGTTTGTATCTGTATGTCTTGTTAAAAAATCTCAATAAAAATAATTTTCAAAAAAAAAAAAATAAATATCCCCCAAAAATATATAAAAAAACATTTGTTTTCCTCAGTTTAGGCCGATACGTATCCTTCTACCTATTTTTTCCTTAGATTTCCCTTCTAAATGTTTTTTTTCTTTGTTTTCTTTGTCTGAATTTCTCACTTCCTGTACCTCCCCAGTAAGCTGTTCAGTAAGCTGTTCTGGCTGACTAACCACCGCTCGAATGATGGTGGCAAGTTTACTGGGGAGAAACAGGAAGTGAGAAATTCAGATAAGGAAAAAAACATTTAGAAGTGAAATCGAAGGAAAGGGTAAGTGAACCAACAATGCATTAGCTTAAAGGAACCTATTTAGAAAATAAAAACCTTTACAACACCTTTAAATAATGCGTAAAATAATGGATATGCATTTGCTTTGTGACTGAGTCTCTTCCACTTTACAGAAGAAACTGAGTAACCTTATACATAATATCACAGCTGCAGTGACTACAAAGATTTTTGGGCAGCCAGGCGATATAAAAACATTACTGAAATATATGCAATATCATGAAGCCTTCCTTAAGAACAACACTGCTGTGTGGGGCCCCTGGCTAGAAGGTAATCTTATGTCTGGATTCAATGAATTATACATGCTAGCATACATTTCATGTGAATAAAGTTAAAACATGAGTTTAAAAAGAAGGGAAAAAAGTCTACTACATATTAAAATGGTATTTAACAAAAGTTTTTGCTCCCTGGTCAGATTAGATCTATCAGCAACATAAAAACATGGGACCTACCATACAGTAGTTGACTAGTTCTTTAGGTGCCACCTTCAGAACCGCTCTGCTTATCTAATATTTACTAATCTACTGACATGGTCTGTGCATATAAGGTGTACCAACACTTGATTTTTACTTGCTTGCTTACTCCAGGTCTATATAACTCATTAAACAGGAAGGATATGGATGACAGCCTTGGATCTGCATCTCCAAAAATAAGTCAACCACTTTTACCACTGACGATAGGTGTGAAAATTAGTGGTCAATACGAATTTCGGTAGGATAGATGAGCCATCGATCCAGTAGTTCCATATTTGAAAACAGAATAACCTATTATGTATAGTGATTTTAAAAAACAATGGCCCAGATTCACAGAGCATTTACGCCTGTCTAACTGGTGTTAGACAGGAGTAATTTCAAATTTTGCGCGCCGTATCACTAGTTTGAATCCTCAAACCATGATACGGCGGCTTCGGGCTTCGATCCGAGAGGCTTACGTCCTCGTAAGCCTTCGGATCTACACTGCGATATTTTTGCGGCCGCTGGGAGGAGTTCGCGTCGTTTTCATGCGTCGGGATATGCAAATGAGTTTTTACGGCGATCCACGAAGGTACGAGTGTCCCTCGCAATCACCTACGTTATTTTTTGGCTACGTAATGTTAGAGGAGCTTTCTGCTGGTCTAACAGTGCGTAACCCATGTAAAGTATGGCCGTCGTTCCCGCGTCGATTTTAAAATTTTTTTTTTTTAACGTAAGTCGTTCAGGAATAGGAATGTACGTAAACGACGCTACTACGACGTGACGACGTGTTTTCGCGCAATGCACGGCGGGAAATTTGCGAACGGAGCATGCGCAGTTCGATCGCCGCGGGAACGCGCCTATTTTAAATGCTTCACGCCCCCTACTCGCGCAGATGGATTGCGACGGGAGAAATACACTACGCCGCCGTCGTTTACTGGACAAAATCTACCTGGATTCCACGTAGAGCCAGGTAAAAAACGGCGGCGTAGTGTATTTCTGATACTCTACGAGAATCTAATTCTCTGTGAATCTGCCCCAATGGCCCTTGCTACGGCTAAGCCCATATAGCTAAGGTGACCAGATTTTTAAAATGAAATCCAGGGACATATTTTCATCATCGACTCTCTGCCCGTCGCCGCCCGCCACGTAACCTGTCAAAAGTCTTACTCTCCGGCCCCCAGCTACTACTGGGTGGGGAGTGGAGAAAGATCACTCCACCAGGGAAGGCAAGGAGATAAGCAGGGAGGCAGCTGGCCGGGACTTGAGCCAAGGCAGAAGAACATGCGAGTGGAGCTGAATGGACATGCACCCAAAACTGAAAAAATTATCCCTCTGCTCCGACCAGCACATGATCATCAGAAAGGGGCACAGATAATGGAAAAAATACCTCCCTTAGCTAGTAGAAGTGGCAGAGCGGGGGTGTGTAATTCAGATTTTTTTTAATTCTGCAGTCTTTAAAATTGCCCCAACCCATGTTCAAATCCAATCCGGGGGCAAAACCAGGGACACACTTGGTCCAGGGACATTGTCCTTAATCCGGGGACTGTCCCCTGAAACTGGGGATGTCTGGTCACCCTACATACAGCAGCAATGTAGATGAGGTGAACAATACAGTCAGAGGGTGGAACTAGAATGCACCTCCTTCTAATAAAAAGATAAATGGCAATGATGGCTAAAGCCGCTACCGTACCCCATCGCTTAGACAGGTAAAAACATATAAAAACACAATATAATACAATATAATAGGCAGATCTAAATAAAAAAGTATTCAAAAATAAGTGTAATTGTGGTATATACAGTATATAAACGTCAAATGATATATGAAAGGAATCAAAGCACAGTCCCGTGATCAAAAACACAAGAGAGAATGGTCCCAGCTGTATAAAACCAAATTCAGTCCATATTTTGCGGTAATCTGCCACCAAAACCACTACTCGTGAAAAGTGCGCTGGGGGGGGGGGGGGAATACAAGACCACCCCTGTTGAAATTGCTCTTACCAAAAGGATCTGAATTAGTAGCCTCAAATAAATCTGGTGCTAATAGATCGGTGGAACTTTCATCTCTCGGACGCTGAGGGGGGATATCAAGCTAATACTCATGCGGAGGGAAAGGAATAATGGCAACAATAGCGTAATTTTGTTTAACTTTTAATTAAAAAAAAACAATCCCACAATTAAAAATTAAAAATCCCACAATTAAAATTGCACTTACAATGTGCAAAAAAATATGTTCATATATTGTATATTAACTGTTTTAATATACAATATATGAACATATTTTTTTGCACATTGTAAGTGCAATTTTAATTGTGGGATTTTTTATTTTTTATTTTTAATTGTGGAATTGTTTTTTTAGAGAGAAAAGGAAAATATTTAAAAACATTGGATCATTTAATTTTTGATATCCACATTGTGAATAGGTTACAATTGTCATGGTGTAGCAATGTTTTGCCATTTAATAGGCTTCTTCAGGAGATATATGCAACCAAACCTGGACAAATAAATAAGATACATGGATAAATGTACATACAGTTGAGAATGAACTATGATAGATGTACATCAAGGATAACACCAAGTAAATTATATATCCATCAATATCAATAATATGAATATTGATGTACACATTTTCATATTATTATTGATAATGATGGTTATATCATTTATTTGGTGTTATCCTTGATGCACATCTGTCATATTCCAATCTTAACTGTATATACATGTATCCATGTATCTGATTTATTTATCCAGCTGTGTTATAATATATATCTCCTGAAGAAGCCTATTAAATGGTGAAACATGTCAGGATTGCTACACCATGACAAGCAATTGTAAACAATTCACAATGGAGATATCAAACATGAAATGATCCAATGTTTTAAAATATTTTTCTGTTTTTTAATATACAATATATGAATAAATTGATTGGTTTTAATCAGTTATTTGCACCCATAGAGCACTGTCTTGTGTCTTGTGTCTTAATATGGACAATAAAGAAAACAAGCAAATGGATTCTTCAACAAATTTAGCCTAACCTTTTACTATAAGAACAGATGACTAGGCTGAGGCCTTTTTTTTATGTTGTACTAAATTGTGAGAAGAACTGGCTCACTGGAAAAGACACTTAAGCTTGGAAAGATTGAAGAAATAAGAAGAGGGCAACCAACAATAAAGTGTACGGACATGATCAAAGAATTAGCTGCAATTAGTCAAACATGTAGTTGCAAAAACTTAAGACCCAAACAGAAGATTGATGATTCTGGAGTAAAACTATCCATGTAGTTGCCAGGAGTTGACAATGACTTAATGGCATTTCATAATATTAAAAAACAGCCTTAATTCACAAAGCTAACACACCAGGATATGGATACCTATTTTAAAATAAATCCAATAGGATATGAATATTACAGTCGTACGTCATAAAAAAAAAGATCGTTAGCCTTGTGTTAACCTCTGTGAATAAGTCTAGTGTCATGCAGCCCACCCATGTCTGTTACCCTTACTAATACTCTTCCTTCCGACAGACCTAGGGAAGAAGGTTCTACCTGGCAATTGTGTCAGAGACTACTTTTATAAAGCAGCAGCCAGTCAGGTAGAAAGGAAACGTGACACAGATTAACACATAAACAGAAGACTCAATGGGGTTGATTTACTAAAACTGGAGAATGCAAAATATGGTGCAACTGTGCATAGAAACCAATCAGCTTCTAGGTTTTATTGTTAAAGCTTAATTGAACAAGCTGAAGTTAGAGGCTCATTGGCTACAATTCACAGCTGCACCACATTTTGTACTCTCCAGTAGTGTTGAGCAGAATATGCCATATTCGATTTCGCGATATATCTCGAATATATAGTCGAATATTCGAGATATATTCGTTAAATGCGAATATTCGCGATATTTTTTGGAAATGAAATGATTGCGAAATTTCGCTATTGCGAATGCGAATGCGAATTGCGAATTCGAATGAAATTTCGAGAAATGCGGAAGGAGCACTCTGATTGGCTCAGAATATTTGTGATATTTTATAATTCAAAATAATTGCGAAATTTCGAGAAATGCGGAATGGAGCACTCTGATTGGCTCAGAATATTCGTGATATATTACAATACAAAATAATTGCGAATATTCGGCAAATGCGGAAGGAGCACTCTGATTGGCTCAGAATATTCGTGATATTTTATAATACAAAATAATTGCGAAATTTCGAGAAATGCGGAATGGAGCACTCTGATTGGCTCAGAATATTCGTGATATATTACAATACAAAATAATTGCGAATATTCGGCAAATGCGGAAGGAGCACTCTGATTGGCTCAGAATATTCTTGATATTTTATCGTAATTTCGCAAAAATGCGAATGAGAAATTGATTGCGGAATTTCGACAGTAACACTCTGAAATCAAATATATGTGTTATTTTAGCTAAAAACAATATTGCGAATTTCTCGAAAATAATCGCGCGATATCGCTATTGCCGAATAATCGCATTGCGATTTTCGGCAATATAAAATGATCGCTGCAGCTACTCGGCCCAAGGTCTCTAATCATACCAGCAATGCTTTTAGACGTCGATGGGGATCTCTAGGATGTGATCTGTTCTAAAAAAAAATTGAAAAAATACGAATATTCGAAATAGCGAATATTCACCGCGAAATTCGGAATATATCGCGAATGCCATATTCGCAATACGAATATTTGTGAGCAACACTACTCTCCAGTTGTAGAAAAATTAACCCCGGTGTTTTCTATGATGGGCTACCTCTCTATGTTGTCTAAATGTAACCTTGTAATATACCCCAATATACATTGTTACGTAGAAACACTCCAGAAGAGGTATTGATATATTTATATACTGTATAACATTCTGAGCAATTTTATTTTACCAAAATGTTTGATTTCCACATTAGAGGGATAGGTCCATAAATATGTGCTTCATAGCCAAAAGGCAGATGTCCGTTTTCAGTGGAGAAAGAAAAGTAGAAAGCTCATCAAGATGTGAAAAGCACCCATTCTCAGTTACTGTAGCAGCTGGCAATCTGGCAGACGATGACTTTTGTACAGAACACATTCTAAATCATGTAGAAGGGATCATGTCCTGATCCAGTTCAGTAAACAACTTGTTATATGTTGGAAAAGATTTGCATTCTGTCTCAGAACATTTTGATTATGTGTAGAGAATACAAATAAACAGCTCCACAATGTATTTTCATTGTAGATCTCCTTTCATCCAGTTTGCTATATAATGACTTTGTAGTCAATGTGAATCTTTCCTTGTAATAATAATAACAACAGGCTGTTCATGACTAAGATGTCTGAGTGTGCTGTATGGGGATTTATACAATTATATAGAAGGTGGCATGATGAGAGTGACAGGGTGCCATGCATCTTCAGTGGCATTAGAGGTATATTTGCAGTCTGCCTAGCATATAGTAAAGTAGTAAGAGGACCAATTTGCTTCTTGCTAGTTCACTTGCGGACCCACAAACACACCTCTAGTCAACATAGGTAAATTTATAGTGCGCTAGTATGATCCGCATACTAGCAAATTATGTGAAACCTTAAAACTATGCCCTCCAGTGATGCACTGTCACCCCTGACAGGGCTTGCATCTTCACCCGGTCTTCCTTCCAGGTTCATGTCTTCCGGCCATCTTGCTGCGTCGCAATAACGTTACTCCCAATGCATGTGCATGGGAGCCTCTAATCACGGCACAGGACTCTGAAGCAACGGCACGGGCATGCCGTTCCTTCAGAGCACATGCACCGGTGACATCACTGGCCCATTTGTCAGCAAATATCTCTTAAACGGTGCACGTTTAGGAGATATTTACTGTACCTATAGGTAAGCCTTACTATAATCCTACCTATAGGTAAATGTCAACCATGGAAGTTTACTCCCACTTTAAGTTATACTTAGGTAAAGCAGGCATAGGGCATTGTAAGGAAGCCCCCCCTCTTCCATTTAAAGTTATAAACCTAAACTGGATTAACCTAATTCATTCGAAATCTGCAATTTAGGATGAATTAATGCACTCGTCAGTGTCCTCATGTGCTGTATGAAAAGAACTTTACCCCTAACAGAAGCACATAAAAAAAAGTCACCCTGACTCTGCCACTTGGCTGCCATAGTCCAATGTTAAAAAAAAAAAATCAATGAAAAAATAAATAATGTTAAATTCACAAAAAACAACAATATGCCTTTAAGCCAGTGTCATATTAAACACTTGATCTAAAACAATGAGCAAAATGAAATAGTCAAGTAAATAAAATGCCTGGGAAGTTGTCATATATATCTGGCAAGCAGCTTTTAACTCAATGGCAGGGATGCACTGGATTTCGTCCATTTGAAGAGTTGATTTGCCCAAGAAGTCTTGCACTGGACACATGTTGATTGGACTTTTTGTTCAATAACTATGTAATATTGCTTACCATAATGGATTTAGTGTTTATTGTGATGCTAACTTAAAACATATTTGTTGTTGTTTATTTGGGATTTTTTTTTATATAAAAAATATTTCCTTGTATTGGGGTACAAGTGAGTGGCGCCTCCCCTTTCTTATTACATTCACGGGGCCAGATTCACATAGAATTAGATTATCGTAGCGTTTCCCAAATACACTACGCTGCCGTATTTTACCTGGCTCTACGTGGAATCCAGGTAGATTTTGTCCAGTAAACGACGGCGGCGTAGTGTATTTCTCCCGGCGCAATCCATCTACGCGATTAGGGGGCGTGAAGCATTTAAAATAGGCGCGTTCCCGCGGCGATCGAACTGCGCATGCTCCGTTCCCAAATTTCCCGCCGTGCATTGCGCGAAATCACGTTGTTACGTCGTAGTAGCGTCGTTTACGTACATTCCTATTCCCGAACGAGTTACGTAAAAAAATAAAATAAAATTAAATCTGACGCGGGAACGACGTCCATACTTAACATGGGTTACGCACTGTTAGACCAGCAAAAAGCTGCTCTAACATTACGTAGCCAAAAAATGACGTAGGCGATTGCGAAGGACACTCGTACCTTCGTGGATCGCCGTAAAAACTCATTTGCATACCCCGACGGTGAAAACGACGCGGACTCCACCCAGCGGCCGCAAAAATATCGCAATGTAGATCCGAAGGCTTACGAAGACGTAAGCCTCTCGGATCGAAGCCCGAAGCCGCCGTATCATGGTTTGAGGATTCAAACTAGTGATACGGCGCGCAAAATTTGAAATTACTCCTGTCTAACACCAGTTAGACAGACGTAATCGCTCTCTGAATCTGGGCCACTATTTTTATATTTGTATCTGAACAGTTAATTATTTGATAATTTTTTACTGAGTGCAATTGCAATATTTAAAACAAAAAAACATTTAGAAAAAGTAACATACTGTTCATTGTAGATTTTGACAAAATACAGGCTAATATGAAAAAAAGTAAAACAGTCTTGCGTAGATTAAAATAGGTAACATGGATTTGCTCTCCAGAAGGTTTTACCCTCTTCCTGACCAGGACATTTTTTGCTATACTTTAACTGGCAATTGCTCAGTCATGCAAGACTGTGCGCAAATTAAATTTTTCTTTTTTTCTTTTGGTGGTATTTTTTTTATAAATGAATATATATATATATATATATATATATATATATATATATATATATATGAAAAAAGACTGATATTTTGAAAATATATATATATATATATTTTCTACTTTCTGTTATAAAACATATCCAATAAAATGGCTTCATACATTTAGGCCAAAATGTATTCTACTATGTATTCTATGTCACAGGTGTATAGGGGTATCCTCCCTCCTAAGGGTATCCATTGTTTTTTGTGCTCATATTTTTGGCTACGATGAAGACCCCACACGTGGGGAGTTCCTACTCAGAACAGTCGCCACTACATATTAGCAGTTTTCCTGCATAGGACACACTTCTTTTCCTTTTTACTGTATAGGGGGTATAAACTGGCAGTCAGTCTAGTCTTTCGCCATGAAGATGAAGGCACAGGTTTAGAAAAAATTGGACTCTAAAGGCTACTATTCTTTGTCATATTTACTCTGTTAGATTTTGTCATCTGTTGCAAGTATCTTATGGACTTTGTTCTGTGCTGTAAGTCAATAAAGTGCATATCTCTGGAAAAATCAGGTTGCTGCGGGAAATTACTCATTATCATCATACTAATAATTATCATCAAAATACTACATCACTACAATCAACAGAGGGCGCACACACACCTCTAAACCAGGAAGTTCACTACGATGTACTGGTATGTTGCGTTACCTGGGGCTGATGTCTGGCACCAGTAAATTAACTGCTGGCAGTCAGCAAGAGGTTAAGAAGACCCACAAACAGCATAGTTGTTGATTGCTGTTAAAGAGATTGTACAAGGATTGTGCAATTAGTTTGTTACATGTGCAGTCAACTTTACTCTGAAAGAAACCATCCAGCAGTTGAAGGTAGAGTTTTATTAGACGGATGTCATCCATTTCACAAGTGAACATCTATAACTTGGGGAAACGTAGGGGGAGGCCCTTCCTCTGCAGATGTTCAACCAGTACTTATTCTTTTTTTTGTAGACAATTGCAATTCGTTTCATTCCGAATTAGTTTTTTAATGAATATTCGAAAATTCGTATATTCACACATTTGTAAATTCATACATTTGTAAATGCTTAAATTAGTACATTCGTAAATTTGTAAATTTGTAAATTAGTCAAGTCTTTTCAGAAATCTAAAATAATATTTATTATTTAATAGTTAGTAATAGTTAATATTACTAATTATTAAATTATAGCTATTGGAATTTCTGAATACCTATATTTTAGAAATCTGAAATAATAATTAACTTAACTATTACTAACTATTAAATTATAGGCTTTTGGAATTTCCTTTCAAATTTGTCTGTTAGTGAATGTAACGAATACAAATGTATCCGAAGTTACAAATTATTTTCCAAAATAATAAATTTACGAATTTCCCTAATGTACAAATTTACGAATGTACGAATTTACGAATGTACAAATTTACGAATTTTGATAATAACAAATGTTCAGAAAAATGAAAAAACAAAAAAAACTAATGAAACTAAAACGAACACATTTTTTGGCAGTGCACATGTCTACTTTTTAGTATGTTGTGATATCATTGTACACTTATTTTGTTCACAGGGTTTTAACAAGCATCACGCTGTGTATCTCCATATAAAAAAAGAAAAAAAAAAGAACTTTCTTGGATCACACCTACATGTGGAAGGGGTAAGTTTGGAACAGATCCTGTACCAGGCTATGTACACAGCAGCCATGCTTACCGGTATGGTTGTGGTTTTGTTACTAAGTAAAAAACACCAACAATATAAAAGTTCACAATGTAACAAACTTCTTTTGGTTTTATTATATTTTCCTGATTTATTAAGAAAGGCTTCTGGAATAAAGTTATTTTATCAACTTCAGTCCATGTTCAAGTGCTTTGTAGTTTAATGCTGGTCATTTATACACCCCGGACTCTATAAAAACAATGCTGTGCACCTTTCCCATTTTTTGGCAACAAATGAAGATAATTCACTTTGTATTCAGGTAGTTTTTACTTTAACCTGACGACAAGAAGTCCAAGATTAAATACAAGAAGAGGAAGCATTATGGCATTCATAATTTAAGGCATAAATATGTTACATTATGCCCACGTTCTAGCTTATTTCTGCAAGGCACATATGGTAATAGCAAGGCAAACAATTTTACTTTAAAGCAGAATATTTATGGCATAAAATAAGTTAGTATTTGGATTTTTTTTTTTTTTTAAGTAAGACAATAAAATGTACATGTCCATTAGATCTCGCTTCCCAAGTCTTGTATGGCTGGTCAGAACAGTCCATTACAGTTCTAAGGCAAAACATGCTTGTAGCAGTGACCAGCCCAGAGTATCAGTTCTTGTTGTGCAGACAAGCCAGAGTCATTGATATTGCTGAATTAGTGGCACTTTGACAGTCTTGACTTCTGATATGTGTGAGGATTTCTGGATAATGCAGCTGGTTGTCCCCTGAAGCTTGTCCTTTCCTTGTGCGAGGTTTGTAAGAGCCATCGCTGCGTTGATTTCTCGCCAGTAGGTCTCATCCTTGCTGGCTACTCTTCTGTTAACTGCACTAGATTAAGTGAAAGAAACACAATTGTGTCAGAGAATTTATGGTAAATCGGAAGCCAAAGATCTACGAGATGGTCACAAGCAGGGCTTAAAGTGGATGTAAACACGATATATGAAATTTGAGCCACTCACATATCTGCAGGATATTGTTATCTCTCTTCAATTCAATTACCATAGCTCTCTCCTGACCAGTTCATCTGTTATCAGCCTGATAACTCCTGACAAATTCTTGGACACTTTGGACAAAAGCAGCCTGAATCGTCTTACCCAGGAGGTTGCTAAAATAGATTAGCAGGGAGCAGGTCCTACTACAAAACACCTCTGAGTCTCTGCCTATGATGAGAGGGGGTGTGTGCCTTTCCTCCAACCAGCAATGTTAGCTATCTTGGCTGTATGCCCAGACATCACACTCTGTGTTAACCAGGAAGAGAACATTTCCTAACATGATCTGAACTTTCTAAACAGAAATGTGAAGACAGCAGAGATGCATGTAAAACCTATGGGCCAGATTCTCAGAAGAGATACGATGGTGTATCTCCAGATACACCGTCGTATCTCTGTTCCTGAGCCCTCCTATCTATGCGACTGATTCTTAGAATCTGTTACGCATAGATTTGGTGTAGATCCGACTGGCGTAAGTCACTTACACCATCGGATCTTAGATGCAATTCTACGCTGGCCGCTAGGTGGCGTTTCCTGCATTCAATTTCTGCATTGAATATGCAAATGAGCCTCATACGCTGATTCCCGAACGTATTTGCGCGCCGTCGTTGAAGTTTACGTAGTTCGCATAAGTGTAAGGTTACCCCTGCTATATGAGGGGTAACCTTGTGTAGGTCCGGCGTACACCATGTTAAGTATGAATGTCGGGACAGCGTCGTGTTTTTCCATTGTTTACGCTGTTTACGTAACTCGTCGCGAATAGGGCTGTGCGTTAATTACGATGACGTCAAAACCAATGTATTTGCATTAAAAAAACGTCGTTTGCGTCGGGTCATTCATTATTATAATAAAACACGCCCACCACTAGAAAATTTGAATTACACCCGCGAACGCTGGCCCATTTACGCTACGCTGCCGTAAGTTACAGCGGCATTTCTTTGAGGATAAGGATACGCCGCTGTGACTTACAGCATCGTAGAGTAAATAGGACACGCCGCGTGGGCGGCCCAGGTATGTGAATCTGGCCCTATGTAGGGAGATTTGGTTCATCCCTGTGTATCATCTGAGGCTGTTCACTTCACTTGGTGTATGGAGGATTTACATCCACTTTAAAGAAAAATGTAAATGTCTTTTTAAATCATGCCCCCCTACACCACATGAAAAAATATATACAATATATATTTATATCTTTACATAAGGTAAGCATTACTTCTGCATTGAACTGGTCTTGCATTTTATCATGTGAGCATTGTACTGTAATATTCTAAACCCAGGCTGCAAGACACCACCTCTGCGGATGGGTCCGTGACAACCTGGGCTCATTAAAAGTGGGTTGAATGATGGCACCGTTTAACTCAGCAGAATAAGGACATCTAGTGGTGGAAAAAAGTACTGCAGGAGTCAGCTCTAGATTTTACGATCCATACTTGAAGCGAAAGCAGACCCTTTAGTAAAATTAGTGAGCACACATTTGTATGTATATATATATACACATACACATATACACTATATTACCAAAAGTACTGGGACACCTGCCTTTACACGCACTTTAATGGCATCCCAGTCTTAGTCTGTAGGGTTCAATATTTAGTTGGCCCACCCTTTGCAGCTAAACACCTTCAACTCTTCTAGGAAGGCTGTCCACAAGGTTTAGTAATGTGTCTATGGGAATGTTTGACCATTCTTCCAGAAGGGCATTTTTGAGGTCAGGCACTGATGTTGGACAAAGGGCCAGACTTGCAGTCTCCACTCTAATTCAGAGAAACTTGATTGGCCTGCATGGAGTCCTGACCTCAACCAGATAGAATTAGAGCTGAAACTGCGAGCCAGGCCTTCTCGTCCAACATCAGTGCCTGACCTCAAAAATGCGCTTCTGGAAGAATGGTCAAGCATTCCCATAGATACACTCCTAAACCTTGTGGACAGCCTTCCCAGAAGAGTTGACGGTGGTATAGCTGCACAGGGTGGGCCAACTCAATATTGAACCCTACCCTGCCATTAAAGTTCATGTGCGTGTAAAGGCAGGTGTCCCAATACTTTGGTAATATAGTGTATATAATGATAACTTGCCTCCATATTCTGCAGTACCATACAAATAATTCTGAACCATTTACATTGGTTCTAGCTCCAAGGGAAACTATGACCTAAAGTCCATTGTGCATGTCATACAAACATAACATCCTTCCAGTAAAACTCCCAGTATGTTTTTGGATGGTAGATAATACTGGCGCATTCAGCGAAAATAAACAAAAATTAGACTGAAACTTTCCACAAGGACTGTGCATTTATTTAAACAAGTATCTTAATTTTGTTAAATGGGTTGTTTTAAAATGATTATTTCCTGGAAAAAAGGTTATACTTTAAAAGATCCGTCCAGCCTAGATGGTATTTTAGGCAGAAAATATGTCTAGTGGGCTAAGTCATTCTCTGCTTTGTTATATCTCTTGGATACTACAGAAGATCTGCCTGACGTACTTCTATTCCTTTCCACCTGGGAGTTTTGGGTTCCCCCACCCAGCTCTACATCCAGCGGATTAATGCTACGCTTATCATTACATAAAAAGTCCAACAGAGTGGGCACAGCAGGTGTGCAGACCCAGCGCAGAGATGATCTACAATTTTAAAGCCCCCTTACTATATGTTGAATCCAATGGAAGACCTAGCAGTCCCAGCACATTGATGCTTACCCCTTTAAAGTGTTACTAAACCCACAACAGTAAAATCAGTCTGTATATGCAGTAAAGTATGCTTGTTATACTCACTGTGGAAACCTAAGGAAATAATCCTGCACATTGTGTTAAAAGGCTGTTTGATCCTTTCTTCTCTAATCATCCCCTTCTTTCACAGTCCCCAATCCATCTCCTAATAGTAGAAAGCCTTGGGGGCACTATGCGCATGATCAGTTTGGTGTGTAATGCTAAAGAGTTTTCTTTTCTTTTTTTTTTGGGGGGGGGGGAATGCATGTGATCAGTGCAGGGCCAACCCGTACTGTCCAGACAGAGGGTCAGTGGTCCTGCAGCCTCAAAGGACAGTCAGAGGAGAATGAAAACTCCTTCTATAAGCTTTAAAGTGGTTGTAAACCCATTACAACCACTTTTACCTACATGTAAGCCTAGATTAAGGCTTACCTGTAGGTGCTCGAAATATCTCCCAAACCTCCACGGTTTAGGAGATATTTGCAAATGAGATGGCACATGCACACTTTAGAAACATCCATCTTCTTCTGGGTATCGTGGCTCCGGCATCATGGGCTGGAACCACGAAGATGTCACTCCCACTTCCGCGCGGGAGCCGGCAGTCACGGCACGATCTCCTTTAGAAACGTCACGCTCGCCATTTCTAAAGGAGATCGTGCCATGACTGGCGGCTCTGGCGCACATGCGTTGGAGTGACGTCATCTCGGCTCCAGCCAATCACAGCTCCAGAGCTGCGATACCCAGATGGAAAATGAACGCTTCGTGGAAGAGGGGACAGCTGTGACATTGCAGGCTTTGGTTTCAGGTAAGTGAAACATAATGGGCTACTATGCATCGCAAAGGCTTTACCTTTGCGGGGAAACAAAGATGGAAGTTAAACCCATATACTGCTGATGAGAAAAGGTATTTAGTAGTTTATATTTACTAAAATACCGTATTTATCGGGGTATATCGCTAAAGTGGCCCCCATTCCTGTGGAAAATAAGTTTTTTGTACTTACAGTTTTGGTGTCTTGCGCGGCGTCCATTGGCGGCTTTGGGTGTCCTCTTTGTCGGGTCCGGCATCCTTCTGTGGCGCCCTCCCCGCTCGATCCTCGCTTTCCTGCGCCAAGTTTGAATACTGCGCCTGCATATACCGAGCGCAGTACACTCGTATATAGTCGGGCAGGCTCGGCTCCTCTCGCGCTCACGTCCTGGACGTACAGGACGTAAGCGCGAGAGGAGCCGAGCCTGCCCGACTATACACGAGTGTACTGCGCTTGGTATATGCAGGCACAGTATTCAAACTCGGCGTGGCAAAGCGGGTATCGGCGTATATCGTGCACCCACAAAAAGTGCGCGGTATACGCCGATAAATACGGTAATTGCATTTCCGTGTTCTGTGTACTGTGGGAGACCAGATATACTGAATGCAGGGTCCTGGGTTTAGTAACACTTTAATTGCTTACAACTGACTTCTGTCCTCCTGTACATTACATAAAAAATAAACCCCCTACATAATCCCACTTCAATCCACCACACTCACCTTTGGCACTTACTTGGTCCTGATTCCACAGTATCTGAAACAAAGCAGAGATACCAAGTCAGTCAATTTTGTCAGCTATAAAGGATGAAAGAATCAAATGTTTAGGCTTAATCAGCTAAATACTTTGAAAAATTTTTTTTTTTTTTAAGAAAGCAGCAACAGCCTGAGTAGAAATGCCCCCTGTCAAGATGCTGCAGAGACGGACCCTTGCTCTTGCAGTTTCCACTTCATCCCAAAGGGGTTCTTTCGAGTTGAGGTTGTGCAGGCCAGTCAAGTTCCTCCACCGAAAACTCACTCATCCATGTCTAAATGGACCTTGCTTTGTGTGCAGTCACATTGGAACAGGAAGGGGCCGTCCCCAAACTGTTCCCACAAAGTTGGGAGAATGAAATTGTCCAAAATATCTTAGTATGATGACCCCTTAAGGTCTGTGTACACACGATCAGACCTGTCCGATGAAACTGGTCTGCAGACCAGTTTCATCGGACCAATTCGATGGTGTGTACGGACCATCGGACCGTTGTCCGTCGGACGAAAGTTTTAAAACTTGCATTAAAATCTGTCCGACGGACACCTGTCCGTCGGACAGATTCGATGGTTAGTACGCCAAAGCATCGGACCAAAAACCTGCGCATGCTCAGAATCAAGTCAACGCATGCTTGGAAGCACTTCCTTTTTTCAGCACGTTGGTGTGTTCTACGTCACTGCGTTCTGGTCTGATCGGATTTTTGATCCGATGGTGTGTACACACATCAAATCATCAGAGCACTTCAGCCTGGTCTGATGAAAATGGTCCGTCGGACTAGTCTGATCAGACCAGTCTGATCGTGTGTACGTGGCCTAAGAGTTCCCTTCTCTGGAACTAAGGAGCTAAGCCATACTTCTGATAAAACAACCTCATGCGTCAATCCCCTCTCCACCAATTGATTTGGACCAGAGCACTCAGCAAAGCCCATAAACAAACACATAGATGAGCAAAACAAGAAAAGCTGCTCCAGGTGAGTGAGTCTCTGGTTAATCCCCACACACACTAGTCAGATGCTAGCCCAGCTCACATGCTGTGTAACATTAAAAAATTATTCCAGACGGCTGTACTTCCAAAAATCCTTTTATTGAAGCTTCATGTGACAAGTGGTTGACAGATGGAGCTGGGGACAAGGAGGTAGAGCGCAAATATCAGCACTAGCAGGTAATGACTAAGCGCTGATATTTGCGCAAAACGCATCTACCTCTTTGTCCCCTGCTCTATCTGTCAACCACTTGTCATATGAAGCTTCAATAAAAGGATTTTTGGAAGTGCAGCTGTCCGGAATTATTTCTTCACATGGATGAGCAAGTTTCGGGTGGAGGAACTTGACTGGCCTGCGCAGAGTCCTGACCTCAACCTAATAGAACGCCTTGGGGATGTATTAAAGCGAAGACTGCGAGCCAGCCAGGCCTTCTCGTCCACATTAATGCCTGACCTCACAAATGCGCTTCTGGAAAAATGGTCAAACATTCCCATGTATGGATTTACAACCACTTAAAAAGAGTCCCCAGGAGCTCTACATAATATACATCACAAGTAGACCATTGTGACCATCATTCATGTAACACTAATAGGAAGCCCAGCCACCCTATTCTTATACCATGGTACATATCCATTGAGACACATTGGCAGAAAACAGAAGCTTGACCCAGTATAATTATTAGACAATTAGTAAGTTAGTGCAGGCACTGCCTGACCATATCCGTTTTTAGAAGCCCATAGGCAAGGAGTGGGGTTTGTGAGATACCACACTGTCTGTCCTACCTTCCTAACCAATAACAGGCTTTGAAAACGACTATCTTTGTGGTAGAGCCACTGCCTTTAACTTACAATGCAACTCCTAAATAAAAACTATAATGACTCTATTAACCGCTTGCCGACAGCGCCACGCACATATATGTCAGCAGAATGGCACAGCTGTGCAAAGCAACGTGTATATATATATATATATATATAAAAAAAATATATATATATTCATATATATATATATGAATTTTGTGCCACGCGGACTCGATGTCCACCGGTGTCCCACAGAACAGGGAGAGGCCAGTGTAAACAAGGCATCTCGCTGTTCTGCCTAGCGATAGGACACTAATCGTCTGCTCCCTGTCATGGGGAGCAGTGATCAGTGTTGTGTCACAGATAGTCCAGCACCCCCACAGTTAGAATCACTCCCTAGGACACACTTAACCCCTTTTTCACCCCCTAGTGGTTAACCCCTTCCCTGCCAGTGTCATTTACATAGTAATCAGTGCATTTTTATAACACTGATAGCTGTATAAATGACAATGGTCCCAAAATAGCTACAAAAGTATCCGATGAATTTGCCATAATGTCAGTCATGATAAAAATCGCTGATCGCCGCCATTACTAGTAAAAATTTTTTTTATAAAAATGCCATAAAACTATCCCCTATTTTGTAGACGCTATAACTTTTGCGCAAACCAATCAATAAACGCTTATTGCAATTTTTTTACCAAAAATATGTAGAAGAATACATATCGGCCTAAACTGAGGAAAATTAAAATTGCAAAATATTGCATTTTTTTCAAAATTGTCGCTCTATTTTGGTTTAGAGCACAAAAAATAAAAACTGAAGAGGTGATCAAATACCACCAAAAGAAAGCTCTATTTGTAGGACAAAAAGGACGTCAATTTTGTTTGGGAGTCACGTCGCATGACCTCGCAATTGTCAGTTAAAACGACGCAGTGCCGAATCGCAAAAAGTGGCACGGTCATTTGGCAGCCAAATCCTCTGGGGCTGAAGTGGTTGGGTAATGCAATATCGAAGTAGGCCATTTACATATGTTCTGTGATAACACAGCCAGTACATGTATTCCAAAATACACACTGCGCCAATGAAAACCCTCTGTCCTTTTTAATGCAATGTGGAGATTTCATTGTGTGAGTTAAAAATGGTCATATTTTCACAGCATGCCTCTTATAAAACAAACTGAAATAGTAACCGATTAATGAAAACCACACTTAAGACTGTTTTTAATAAAACAGAATGTAATGGGGGGGAATAAAATCAGGCAATAAGCTGAACATTATCGCAGTCGGCATAGCGGAGCGTCTTTTTAGAGGTCAGAAAATTCTTTATGAGCTCTGGACAAAAAAAGCTGCTTCAGTAAACTTACAAAACCCCCCACACTTTGTGCAATGTGCAGAAAGTCCCATAAACTTTTACAGTAAAATCATGTTGATGTATGCCACGTGCCAAGCCCACAAAGGTTTTTTTTTAAATTCTTTTGCAAGAAAGTTTTTATGAGATCTTTTCTACTGACCCATGAATCTGAAGCCGTCTTTTCCATACATCTCAGGACATTTCATTTACACCCTCAACACTAATGCCACATACACACAATCGGAATTTCTGACAACAAATGTTCCATGTGAGCTTTTGGTTGGAGGCTCCATCGGACATTTGCTGTCGCAAATTCCGACAACAACTGTTTGAGAGTTGGTTCTCAAATTCCGATTGTCTGTATGCAATCCCGATGCACAACAATCCTACACATGCTCAGACTCAATTCAACGCATGCTCAAAATCATTGACCTTCTGGACATTAGACGGTAGCCAGACATATGTTTATGATCTGACCACTGAGCATTTTTTTTCCGGATGGATCAGCAAACATTCATCCGTATCTGATGCATATTGATGTCTATGTACTGAGCAAGCACCCCTGACACTAATCTTAGCTTGCTGGAATCTTAATAACTATCACAGTTACCATAGGTTAAATTTTCACTTTAAGGCCACGTACACACCATCAGACCAAACCGATGAGACTGGTCCGACGGACCGTTTTCATCAGACCACCGCTGAAGTGGTCTGATGGTCTGATGTGCGTACACACCATCAGTCCAAAATCCCATCGGGCCAGAACGCGGTGACGTAGAACACAACGACGTGCTGAAAAAATGAAGTTCAATGCTTCCAAGCATGCGTCGACTTGATTCTGAGCATGCGTGGGTTTTTGGTCCGATGCTTTTGTGTACTAACCATCGTTTTGGTCCGACGGACAGGTGTCCATCGGACAGATTTTAGCAAATAGGCCGTACACAAGATCAATTTGGTCCGATGAAACTGGTCTTCAGGCCAGTTTCATCGGACCGATCTGATCAGGTGTACGCGGCCTAAAAGAGACCCATCATGAGAGAAACATGGAGGCTGATATTACTGATCTCTTTTGCTGATCACCTTGCTTGAAAAAATTCAGTCACTGACCCAGAACACATATGCAGATAAGGACTTCGGCCGTGTACACACGGCAGAGAACCTCGACGGCCAGAACACATCGTTCCGCCCGTCGAGGTTCTCTGCCGGCCGTCGAAATCGGCGACCCGCCCGTCGGGAATGGCAACCAGCCATTCATCCAGGCGGCCCGTCGAGCGAAAAGAGAGCACGCTGCATTCCAGCGAGGACCTCGGCCGTGTGTGTACGCTTCTGGCTTGCCCCGCCCGTCGGGAATCCCGTCGAGCGAAAAGAGAGCACGCTCTCTTTTTGCTCGACGGCCCGCCTGGATGACGGGCGGGGCGAGCCAGAAGCGTACACACGGCCGAGGTCCTCGCTGGAATGCAGCGTGCTCTCTTTTCGCTCGACGGGATTCCCGATGGGCGGGGCGAGCCAGAAGCGTACACACGGCCGAGGTCCTCGCTGGAATGCAGCGTGCTCTCTTTTCGCTCGACGGGATTCCCGATGGGCGGGGCGAGCCAGAAGCGTACACACACGCTGGTTCTCGCTGGTGTGTACGTCGAAATCGGCGACCCGCCCGTCGGGAATGGCAACCAGCCATTCATCCAGGCGGGCCGTCGAGCAAAAAGAGAGCGTGCTCTCTTTTCGCTCGACGGGATTCCAGACGGGCGGGGCGAGCCAGAAGCGTACACACGGCCGAGGTCCTCGCTGGAATGCAGCGTGCTCTCTTTTAGCTCGACGGGATTCCCGACGGGCGGGGCGAGCCAGAAGCGTACACACGGCCGAGGTCCTCGCTGGAATGCAGCGTGCTCTCTTTTCGCTCGACGGGATTCCCGACGGGCGGGGCGAGCCAGAAGCGTACACACGGCCGAGGTCCTCGCTGGAATGCAGCTTCCAGCGAGGTTCTCGCTGCATTCCAGCGAGGACCTCGGCCGTGTGTACGCTTCTGGCTCGCCCCGCCCGTCGGGAATCCCGTCGAGCGAAAAGAGAGCACGCTGCATTCCAGCGAGGACCTCGGCCGTGTGTACGCTTCTGGCTCGCCCCGCCCGAATCCACGCTCTCTTTTTGCTCGACGGCCCGCCTGGATGAATGGCTGGTTGCCATTCCCGACGGGCGGGTCGCCGATTTCGACGGCCGGCAGAGAACCTCGACGGGCGGAACGATGTGTTCTGCCCGTCGAGGTTCTCTGCCGTGTGTACACGGCCTTCTAGTTTCTTCACTCTGACTTTTCTGCAGGCAAATGCACTGAGGATTATTTACTAAAACTGGAGCGTTCAAAATCTGGTGCAACTCTGCATAGAAACCAATCACCTTCCAGGTTTTAATGGCCAGGCTTAACCAATTCATCCCCCGAGAATTTGGCTGCCCAAAGACCAGACCATTTTTGGCGATTCGGCACTGCGTCACTTTAACTGACAATTGCGCGGTCGCACCCAAACAAAATTGAAGTCCTTTTTTTCCCACAAATAGAACTTTTTTTTGATGGTATTTTATCATCTCTGCAGTTTTTATTTTTTGTGCTATAAACAAAAAAAGTGCGACAATAAAAAAAAATATATATATTTTTTACGTTTTCTATAATAAATATCCCCAAAAAATATATATAAAAAATCTTTTTTTACTCAGTTTAGGCCGATATGTATTCTTCTACATATTTTTGGTAAAAAAAATCTCATTAAGCGCATATTGCTTGGTTTGCGCAAAAGTTATTGCATCTACAAAATAGGGATAGATTTATGGCATTTTTATTAATAATTAATTTTTTTACTAGCAATGGCGGCGATCAGCACTTTTGACGCTATTTTGGGACCATTGTCATTTATACAGCGATCAATGCTATAAAAATGCACTGATTACTGTGTAATTGACACTGGCAGTGAAGGGGTTAACCACTAGGGGGCGAGGAAGGGGTTAAGTATGTCCTAGGGAGTGACTCTAACTGTGGGGGGGGGCTGGGCTATGAGTGACACAACAGTGATCACTGCTACCGATGACAGGAAGCAGTAGATCACTGTCCTGTCACTAGGCAGAACAGGGAAATGCCTTGTTTACATAGGCATCTCCCCCGTTCTATAGCTCTGTGATCGCGGGGCACCGACGGACATCGAGTCCATGGGTCCCGCGTGCACGGTCACAAAGCTCACAGCAGGGGTGTCCCTTTGCGCATCCGTGCCATTCTGCCGACGTAAATCTACAGGCGGCGGTCGGCAAGTAGTTAAAGGAGACCCATCACATGGAGGCTGGATATTACTGATTTCTTCTTTTGAAAACGCTGACTGGCTGTCACGCTAATCACCTTGCTTGAAACATTTCAGTCACCGACCTGGAACACGTATGCAAATAAGGACTTCTAGTTTCTTCACTCTGACTTTTCTGCAGGCAAATGCACTGAGGGTTATTTACTAAAGCTGGAGCATGTAAAATCTGGTGCAACTCTGCATAGAAACCAATCAGCTTCCAGGTTTTATTGCCAAAGCTTAACTGAGCAAGCTGAAGTTATAAGCTTATTGGCTACCATGCACAGCTGCACCAGATTGTGAGTGTACCAGTTTTAGTAACTCTCCCCCACAGTGTTTGCCACCTGCGACTTAACACCCGCTGCAGATCATATCTGAAGTATGTTTTCGTTTCCATTACTTTTTATTAATACATTTTTCAAAGAAGTACAAAGGCCAACTAGAAAACATGTGGCAGAAAAGGTTGTATAACCGTCTCCTGATACATTCATGCTTGCAATAGTACAATAATCAAGACAGTATCCATGAACCCAAGGTCATCTGCAGTGCAAAACATAACCGGTATATAACAGAAGAAAATCCATTTAAGTAATCTCTCTGCTAGACCTTTAACTATGGAAAAGTAAAAGACTATATCAATTGATATCAACCATGGCATAATCCTGACCCCCACCATCCAGAAGAAAGGAGGGGCAAGACCATCTCCCCTGCTGGAGGAGTCACTAATAGTGTGCGCCACATCGGCTTTATAGAACGTACTTTCTCCTACATCACACTGCGCAACACTTGCCAACTTATGTACAACGTAGTACTTTCAATGGAGAAAAATAACAAAAGATAAAAACAGATGAAGAGAATGGAAAGAAGAAGTAGAAAAACAAGGTGAAGAGAAGAGAAGAGCACCCTCTACTGCCTGAACACAAGTTTTTGTCTCTCCCACGAGGAATCTGAAAGATATTTTATCCAGAGATCCTAGATTTTCACAAAGCTGAAGTTTGTTTTGAATGTGCAAACTGAGCACCCAGCATATAGCTCAATGGTTGCGAAGGTGTCAGTGTGTTGCCTGACCAATACACAGTAATACAAAAACGATACCCCGATCGCCGCTGGAGTCCCGCGATCGGTCCTCGGAGCTGAAGAACGGGGAGAGCCGTGTGCAGGGCTGGTGCAAGGATTTTTGACACCCTAGGCGAAGCCTCATTTTGACACCCCCACCCTGTGCGCCAACCGCTCCGCCCCTTACTGAGATTTTTACGGTGCCTCTTCACCTATTTCTAGGCTAGAGCAGTATACAGAAAGGCCAACTGGGTAACTGCCTGTCTGTACAAGCAGACAGATACACTGACAATGCTACGCTCCTAGTAAAAACAATAAAAAATGCAAATTTTTTGACCTGCAAACGGGATCTGCATTTATTTTTATTTTTTTTACAAAACTGGATTTGAACCTTCACACCCCAAATCACCCCAATTCCTGTATTTTTAGGTCTCAGATCACCACAATTCTACCACCTTTACACCTCAGATCACCCCATCACTGTATCATCCTGAACACCTGTTCCCCTCTGCACCCCCCACCTTTGTTACCCTTAAACCCCCCCCACACACACATCAGTTCCTATATGTACGCCCTGCACATCTGTTCCTTCCCCTACCCAATCAGTTCCTCTCTGTAACCCCCCTCCAACACACACACATCTGTTCCCCCTCCGTACTCCCCTGCACATCTGTCCCCCCCCCCCCGCATACACACCAGTTTCCACTCTGTACCTCCCTGCACATGTTTCCCCCACACATCTGCCCCCCTACACCATTTCCTACTCTGTCCCCCCAGTACCCACTTTGTACCCCCCCACACACATCTGTCCCCCCCCACACCAGTTCCCACTCTGTACCCCCCTACACACACACACACAAACACACCTGTCTCCCCCCCACCAGTTCCCACTCTGTACCCCCCTACACACACACACACCTGTCCTCCCCCCCACACCAGTTCCCACTCTGTACCCCCCCCCACACACACACACACACATTTGTCCCCTCCCACGCCAGTTCCCACTCTGTACCCCTATGCACATGTGCCCCCCCACTAGTTCCCACTCTGTCCCCCCCACACACACATACATACATCTGTCCCCCCCCCCACACACACACACCAGTTCCCACTCTGTACCCCCCACACACACACACCTGTCTCCCCCCCCACACCAGTTCCCACTCTGTACCCCCCTACACACACACACCTGTCTCCCCCCCACACCAGTTCCCACTCTGTACCCCCCACACACACACATCTGTCCCCTCCCACGCCAGTTCCCACTCTGTACCCCTATGCACATCTGCCCCCCCCACTAGTTCCCACTCTGTCCCCCCCACACACACATACATACATCTGTCCCCCCCCACACACACACACACACCAGTTCCCACTCTGTACCCCCCCACACACACACACACCTGTCTCCCCCCCACACCAGTTCCCACTCTGTACCCCCCTACACACACACACACCTTTCTCCCCCCCACACCAGTTCCCACTCTGTACCCCCCACACACACACACATCTGTCCCCTCCCACGCCAGTTCCTACTCTGTACCCCTATGCACATCTGCCCCCCCACTAGTTCCCACTCTGTCCCCCCCCACACACACATACATACATCTGTCCCCCCCACACACACACACCAGGACCCACTCTGTACCCCCCCACCCCACACACACCTGTCTCCGCCCGCACCAGTTCCCACTCTGTACCTCCCCCCACACACATCTTCCCCCCCCCCCCACACACGTTCCCACTCTGTACCCCCCCTACACACACATCTGCCCCCCCACACACGTTCCCACTCTGTACCCCCCCCCTACACACACACACAAACCAGTTCCCACTCTGGACACAGTGCAATGTAAACTTGACAGCAGAGTACAATTTTTTATTCCTTGTGACAGGCTGCAGCACTAAGCGTCCTGCCTGTGCTTCCACTGTGTACCTGAGCCGGCGGCAGTGGGGGCTTTTTGGGGGGAGGGCTGCTGCCCGTCTGTCTGCTCCTCTCGTGGCGGATCCCTGGGCAGCCAGGAGGAGGGGATCGGACGTTGCGGCGGGCCCGGGCTTGCATGCAGGGCTTCCATCGCACCCGCCCTGGACAGTTCGACACTTCCCTTCTTTCTTATTTTACAATATAATATGCTTTAACATGTTAGCGTATTTTCAAAAGTATTTTTTAATATGTTTAAATCTGTAGCTTTCAGGTAATTTAAGACTTGGTGATCCAGCCATTAGGTTACTTGTTCATCCATTGCCTATTCTAGGACGATAAAACTTTGGTATTGATTTACTAAAGACAAATAGACTGTGCACTTTGTAAGTTGCTCCAGAGTTTAGTAAATGAGCAGAAGTTCTGCTGACCTCCATCATCCAATCATGTACAAGTAAAAATCCATTTGTTTTAAAAAAAAATTGCACATGATTGGGTTTTCTTTGCAACGTGAAGCTTTACCTAATTGACTAAGCTCTGGAGCAACTGCACTTTGCAAAGTACAAAGTCTATTTGCTTTAAAAAAATCAACCCATCTGTCTCTGTTTCCCAATGGTATACAAGGATTGAGAAACTCAAAGGAATAGGTGGACTTTGTGGGCACATATGAGAAGAAACCTATTAAAAAAAAATTATACATTTTATTAAAAAACTATTAAAAAACATAGAAAAACATACAAACAATACCCTATATGGACACAGTTACCAGTTACCCAATAATGCAGTTATGAAGGTTGGATTTAGGTATAGAAATGAGTATAATAGTGTATTAAGTAGAAACGTTTCATCCCATAATGCCTTTACACTTGCTTGTCGTTTTGTATGTTTTTCTGTTTTTTTTTTTATCATTTTGTAATAAAATTTATAATTTGTTCAATAAGGTTTCCTCTCATATGCGCTTACAAAGTCCACCTATTTTTTTGAGTTTCTTAATCCTTGTATATATATTTTGGATGTTGGCATGGTGAGGGTCCTCCCTTCCTATGTTTGCCAATGGTACTCCTGCCTTATTATTACAAGGGCTTCTAATAAAGACTATAAGTGGAGACAGAAGTGGCTGTTGCAACAAGGATAAGGGCTTGCTGAGATGAGCAGCAAGGACCGCCGCTCTTCTAAAAAAGCAATCCGAGCGTGGTGGTGAGGAGGTGATATGTTGCCTGTGTTTTCAGCTCAGGTGCAAATAATGTGTGTTGCCAAATGCGCTTGGCTCAGTGCCAAAAATGTTAATTTGGGGCATTTTTTTGGAGACAGGGAAGCTATTCATGTCAATGTGCTGTCACGTGTCACATCGGTGTGAATGAAGCCTTACACAGGCATGGTTCACCACTAGAAAACCTGAGGAAAGCTTTGCAGTCATCCCTGAAGTGTGTGTAGACAGGGAGTGCCTGAAAAAAGGCTGCAGCAACACAAAAAGGTCAGCAACACAGTAATGAAAAACCAACACCAAAGATGAAAAAAAAAATTAAATGCATTTTTTTGCTGTGAAAATGACAATGGTCCCAAAAATGTGTCAAAATTGTCCGAAGTGTCCGACATAATGTCGCAGTCACAAAAAAAATCGCTGATAATAAAAAATGCAATAAAACTTTCCCCTATTTTGTAAACGCTATAAATTTTGCGCAAACCAACCGATAAACGCTTATTGCGTTTTTTTTTTTTTTTAACAAAAATATGTAGAAGAATACGTATCGGCCTTAACTGAGAAAAAAATGTTTGTTTCTATATATTTTTGGGGGATAATTATTATAGAAAAAAGTAAAAAAATATTTTTTTTTTTTCAAAATTGTCGTTCAATTTTTTTCATAGCGCAAAAAAATAAAAACGCAGAGGTGATCAAATACCACCAAAAGAAAGCTCTCTTTGTGGGGAAAAAGGACACCAATTTTGTTTGGGAGCCACGTCGCACGACCACACAATTGTCAGTTAAAGCGACGCAGTGCCGAACCGCAAAAACTGCCCGGGTCCTTTAGCTGCCTAAAGGTCCGGGTCTTAGGTGGTTAAATGAAATGTCAGGTAATAACAGTGTTTTAGGGGGGTTTACAACTATTATAACACCCCAAATATAATGTTCATAATGGTGTGTTTTCAGTGTTTCTACAGGAATCAGTTATAAAAAGTTGTTATATAGGAACTGCAGCCCTCATGGTAACTAACTAGTCAAGCCACACTAGACAGCTGGGTAAATATGCCTGTAACTCCTGGAATGACCAGTGGCCCTGAGCCCTTAGCACTAGGCCCAACCCCAGAAGGGGAACCTACCCTTAGGGAGGTACTTAGCGCAGTTAATGCATGCAAAGACCATATGGCCAGCTTTGATATCCAGCTAATAGGGTTAAAAGAAGAATTGCTATCCATGAGGCAGGAACTGCACAGAACTGTGTCCAGAATCAACGCATTAGAAGACAGGTTAAGTGCAGTGGAAGATGCCCTTTTTCCATTACAAGGGGAATTAGCGGGGCTACAAGAGTTAACAGCCCTTCAAGTAGTTAAATTAGATGCGTTGGAGAACAGATTGCGCAGGAACAATGTGAGAGTGGTAGGCTTACCCGAAGGATGTGAAGGTACAGATCCCATACCTTTCATGGAACACTGGTGTAGGGAGACTTTTGGCCCTGATTGTCTCTCGGCATTCTTCGCCATTGAAAGAGCCCATCGGGTCCCCTTTAAAGTATTTCAACAAGGGAAACATCCAAGACCGCTTCTTCTCAAATTTCTCAATTATACCGACAAGGTAACTTTGTTACAAAAAGCCAGAGAACTGGGAGTGATTACATATAAAGGAACAAGAATATCAATATACCCAGATTTTTCACTTGACCTACTGAAACGTAGAGCCGAGTTCATGCCCGTTAAGAAGTCCCTACAAAAATACAAAATTTCTTACGCTCTTTTGTACCCGGCCCGTCTCAGAGTGGTAGCCTTGGACAGGACTCTTTTCTTTAATGACCCCACTGAAGTAGCCAACTGGTTGGAGCAGAACAAAGCCGCCCTAGAGACCTATAGGGACGGGAGAGGGGACTAGGCCCTCTCGGAGGATTGATAAATATAATAAGTTGTCCTTCTGCGGCTGCTGGACTCGGGGGTGGGGAAGGCATTGGTGAAATAGCATTAAGTCGTCAAGCCCTCAATTGATGGGGGTTTTCTCCACAGTTAAGAATTAAGGTCCTTCGTTTTTCTTGTTGTTTCTTTTTTTTTTTCCAATGTTTATGAGGAAATGAGGGTATGTAGTTAGCTAAAGGGTATGTAGATTAGCAAAGGAATATAAAGAGGGTATTTATACCGCACCGATGTCACGTTAAGTATAGTTATAAAAGCACGCTGGTGGCACTGCTTTAGTAAAGGCTTAGTGCCAACCTGATCACTCTTGTTAGTGTACACAAGGGGTATTTGCTCTCTCCTCACCCTACAGGATTATTTACATATACCTCTTGGGTTAACAACCAAGGCTTTTTCCTAAATTATTTGTACACATTAATTTTGTGTAAGGGAAGAGGGGAGAAAAGGGAAAGGGATTCTAAAAGCGGCTTTAAATACGGCTAAGTTGTATTTCAATTCAATGTCACTTATGATCATATTATGTAATGTTGTTTTTGCACTTATGTATTCTTGAGAGTTACTCACGGTATTTCTAAAAACACGCACACTTACGAAGGGACACCCCAGGATTGGGGATGTGTTCCCACTTAATGCTCAACACTAAGGTTACAATGTTCACATACATACCTATATAAGTCGCACGTAAACCATATCTTGTGTTTTTTTTTTTTCCTCTCTTACCTCATCCTATCCCATAGGATCATTTATACATAGTGCCTGGGCTTACAGTCGTTGCACTTTTTTTCCTTTCCCTTTTTTTTTTTTTCTTTTTAAAACGGGCTTTAGGTATGAACAAGCAGTATTCCATGCCATATAGGTGGTTACTATGTAACATGGTTTTGGTACATACGTACTTCTGAGAGTTTCTTATGGAATTTCTAAAAACACGCATATCAACGTAGGTTATGCGTTTTTATTTAAGCTCCAACACTAAGGTTATAATGCTTTCATATATCTATCCATAAATTGCACGTAAATTATCCCCTTTTTTTTTTTCCTCTCTTCACCCTACAGGATTATTTACATATACCTCTTGGGTTTACAACCAAGGTTTTTTCCTAAATTAGTTGTACACATTAATTTTGTGAAAGGGAAGAGGGGAGTAAAGGGAAAGGGACTCTAAAAGCGGCTTTAAATATGGCTAAGTTGTATTTTAATTCAATGTCACTTATGATCATATTATGTAATGTTGTTTTTGCACTTATGTACTCTAGATAGCTACTCACGGTATCTCTAAAAACACGCACACTTACGTAGGGACATCCCAGGATTGGGGACGTGCTTCCACTTAATGCTCAACACTAAGGCCCAGATTCACGTAGATCGGCGCATTATCGGTCCGGCGTAGCGCACCACTTTTCCGTTAGACTTGCGCAATCTAGCCGCGTAATCCCGCGATTCACGTAGCTTTTACGCAAGAGATTGCGCAAGTGTAAGGTTTTTTCCGGAGGCGTAAGGAGGAGTAATACAAATTGGGAAGGACGTGGGCGTGTTACATTGAAATGAGCCGTGACCCCATGCAAATGAAGGGCCGGCCGACTCGCGCATGCGCGCGTGAAGGAAACCATGTCAGCTCCGTTGTGCGCATGCTCACAACTCGGGAGCGGCGCAATCAGTGAAATTGGAAATGGACTAGGGCAATGTTGTGAACTACGCAGACAGCATAAATAGACACACACAAACGCCCTTCCATTGCAAAAGTACATCCCTTTGTGTCCCTTCCCATTGAATCAAGTGCTTTTGCTCTGTTGTTCGTTAGAGTGTGTTTTGTACAGTAGTTGTGAGATTAGTGTTCTGTGTGATCTAGTGCTTGTTGGTAGTTTTGTGAAAGTGTATTTTGATAAGTGTTTGAGACTGTTTGTTTGATTGATAGATTTCTGAGCGTTTGTTTTCTTGCTTTATTTTTTCATCTGATTTTTTTGTGTCTGTTTCTTGCTGAGTGCTAGTGTGATTTTTGCCTGTTCTTTTTCTCTTTGTGTGTGTTCTTGTCTGATTGGTTGTGCTTGTATTTGTGACAGATTTTTGGTGACTGCTAGTGAGTTTGTTTGGAAGTATGACTGAGAGAAAAAGAAAGCTGAATTTTACAGTGGGGGAAAAAAGAATTCTTGCCCGGGCCATTACCGACTATGGGCGTTTTCTCCACGGCCCGCAGAGTGCCACCACCACCCCGGCCAGGAGGAGGGAGATATTGGATATGATCACGGAGCAGGTCAATTCAGCAGGGGAGGGGGAGACACGGACCCGCTCTGGGATTGAAAAGAAAATAAATGACCTCTGGCGTGAGGTGAAAAAAAAACTGGCCGCAATAAATGCCCATGCCAGGGGCACAGGAGGGGGCCCACCATGCCGGGTTAGATTTACAGCGACGGAGCGTGTGGTGGCCCTGACCTTTCACCGGCATGAAGTGGAGGGCCTGCCAGGCTTTGACACAAGTCCGGTCCCCGCGGTGCCAGGTAAGGTTTTTATTTCTCTCAGGTGTGTAGCATGTGTGGGGGAGGGGGTGAAAGGGAATATGTGGCAAGTGTGTGGATCCTCCAACCTGTGAATGTTTTGTGTCATCCACAGCTGTGCAGGAGGGTGCAGGGCCATCTGGACTGACCGCTCCAACCCCAGGACAGCAGCCTAATGAGGCCCCCCCAACAAGGCCAGAGTCCGCAGAGGAGGAACAAGAGGAGGGGGAGGATCATGCGGAGGACGATCATGAGGAGGAGGAGAATCATGAGGAGGAGGAGTCCATGGAAGGCACTGGCCGTTTGGTTTCTGCGGACTCTTCCCCTCTGGCTGCAAGAAGCCTGCCCTCCCTAAGGGTGAGCCCCCCCCCCTCCTCCCCCAACATGGCTCCCCTCACAAGGGCCTCCCCTTCTCCCCGGCCACAACCCTCAGCTGGAGCCAGGAGGTCATCCCAGAGCACCAGGGGGGCGCCCAATCTCCTGCCCGCCTGTCTGAGAAGGAACCTGGCCACCCAGACCCGCCTTCTGAGACAGCTCTGCCAGACTATGGGGCGGGTGGATCAGAGCCTGTCCTCCATCAATGATAGGCTGGGTAACCTGGACTCCCACTCCCGGGCCTCCACAACCTGCCTAAATGACCTGCAAACTACAGCAGCAGGCGTTGGGCAGGATGTGAGGGCCCTTACCCAGGCTATCCAGGGCAACACGGCAACACTTGGTGCTGCCCTGGACAGAATAGCCGTGGCCTTGGAGGGCAGGCCGCCAGGTGGGCAGATCTCAGGGGCTGCTCCTCCTTCCCCGGCTTTTCCCCTCCCCCATGCGTCTCCCCTGAGGGTCCGGGGCCGTGGCCGGGGGCGCCCCAGGCGTGGCTCAGGCAGAGGGCATTAATTTTTTTTTCCCCCTTTTTTGGGTTTGAATGCATTTTTATTTTGTTCTCTGCATTTTTTTTTTCTATGCTTTTTTTTTTTTGGCTTTTTTTATTTTTTTGCTGACATTTTTGGCATATTTTGGGTTGTGAATGATGTTTGAATGTGGGGGTGACATTCCTGCTGGAAAAGGGGTGTCATCCTCAATTTGGGTGAAGAAGGGTTCCCCAGGACCAGGGAGAAGTGATTCCCAGGTCCGTGTGAATGGTGTATGAATGTACAGTGACATAATTGGAGCCTTGACGTGGCGTTACTGCTCACCAGTCTTGCATGGTGGACTGGTGCCAATCCAATTTGATGAGGATGTGGGGTGTGTGTGCTAGGGACCACAGTGATGTGCATGCATGCATTCTCATAGTGCCATGATTAATGTGTGTGTTTAACGTGCAAAGATGCATAATGTGAGCTGGCATGAGATGGGGTCATGAGATGGGGTACCAGTGCATATGCAGAGTCACCTTGAAGGGAAAAGACAGGAGGATGTTAGTAGTGCATGTGCCACTTATGAGGTGTGCATCACGGGAGGGGATAGTCATGCCTGACTCCCATGTCACTCACCAACCAGCCAGCTGTCCCCATACATGTTCTGTTTGAAATCTGTGGGGATGGGGCTCTGATTGTATATGTAGCTGTCATGGGTGTCATGGGTGGTGTCATGTGTTGGGCTGCTGATGTCCTCCTGCAAGGTTGTGGTAATTCCATGATGGCATGAGGGGTGAATCTGAAGATGCGAGACACCTCAGAATCTCTCATGCCAAAGATGTCTATGCGTGTGTGATATATCAAGTGAAGAGTGAGGGGCTTGTATCAGATAAGAATATTGTATTAGATTAGATTAAATTGTAAATTTTATATAAGCAAAAAAAAAAAAAAAAACATCTCCCGTGCCCTCCTTAGTGCCATCCTCCGTGCCCTCATCCTTCTTTGTTCATCTAAAGTCAGTAGTATAGCTATGCGCGACGATGCCCCTGGCATGTTGGCATACAGATTGTTGGGCAACACGTGTGACTGCTGAACTCCTCACTAACAGTGTTGCTTTATCTGACAATTAGACTTTTTTTCAAAATTTAGACCAGCTTTTAGGTCCTCTAACTTTAGACAGAACATTTTGCAGTTGCGCACATCGCGTAGCCTGCGCAGCAACTGCGTTTTTTTGTGAATCCCCGTAACTCCCTCATTAGCATATTTGACTAGCAAATCAATGGTGTGTCTAGCGCAGTTTTGCGCGAAGGGAAGCGAATGTCTAATTCAATTACGCCGGACCAAAAAACGTAGATTTCTGGCGTATATTGTTTTGTGAATCGCGTCCAACTATACGCACGCGCACATTTAGACTTACACACGCGCAACAGCAGTTGCGCAGGCGTAATCGCTCTGTGAATCTGGGCCTAAGTTTATAATGTTTACATACATACCTATATAAGTCACACGTAAACCATATTTTTTTTTTTGTGAGGCCATTTGTTAACATAGAGATTAAAAAAGAAAAAAGGATAAATTTTTCTTTTTAAAATGGGCTTCAGGTATGAACAAGCGGTATTCCATGCCATATAGGTGGTCACTATGTAACATGGTTTTGGTACATATGTACTTCTGTGAGTTCCTTATGGTATTTCTAAAAATACGCATGTCTACGTAGGTTATGCGTTTTTATTCAAGGTCCAACACTAAGGTTATAATGCTCTCATATATTTATTCATAAATTGCACGTAAATTATCCCCTTTTTTTTTTTTTTCTTCTCCTTTCTCAGTTAAATAAAGCTATCACATGAAGGTACATGACCCCTGACACCTGGGAGGTGGAGAGAGCACGTGCAGGAGGGACACTCGCTGAAAGGGTTAGGGGGATGAATGTAAGTGAGAGGATAGCGGTCATTGGACCAGCCCCGAAGGGAAGCCCTAGAGGGCAAGGTGGTAGGGGGAAGGGAGGGTGGGTTAGGGGAGGGAGGGCGGTTTTTAAGGGAGGGACAAGTGAGCATACATTCAGGGTATCACAGGCTGTGACAACACAGTCAGGGGTGTTGGGGGCCATGCGTGTGGGTCGGTTGCCCGGCTGTCGAGCCTATCTTGGCAGCCGGGCGGGGGATCCACATCTGTATGGCTCGAAAATTATTGCCAACTGGATTATTGTCTTAATCACTATTGATGCAGGATAAGTTACTGGCTATTACCTCCTGGAACGTACGAGGTTTGGGCGATCCAACTAAAAGAGTTGCAGTTATGTCACTCCTGGAGGATGGAATGCCAGGGCTAATTTGCCTCCAAGAGACACATCTGACTAAGGATTCATGATAAGTTTGTAAAAATATGGAGACTATGGCAGTTAACAGACGAGGATCCAGGGTAGGTATTCTTGACGCCGGAGCATAGGCATATGCCCTATGTGTCCGCTCCTACCTGCGTCAAACATTAAACACCAGGAAAGGCGGCATCTATCTATAATCTAATTCACCCATTACCAGGTCTGTATGCTCACAAGGGTAGGGATGGGGAGGGTGGGGGGTAAGGGGAAGGGAGGTGGGGACACGGGGGGGGGGAGGAATGCAACAAACACAACACCTACTCAACATTGCATAAGATATTAATCTTATAGGTATACAGCTATTAGTTGTTCTAATATCTACTTATGTAATATCTATTTATGTAATATATGTAATGTTCTAATATCCACTTTAAGACTGTTGGAAATAGGTATGTGTAAAGCAGTGATAAAAAAAAAAAAAAAAAAAATGATTTAAAAAAAGACAGCTGGGGCATTCAAATCTAATTGGACAACAATGGCCGTTCTTATTTAACACATAACGATAAATGAGGCCAATTTTAAAATGATGAGTAATATTTAAATGAATGTCTTCAGACTTGGCCACCATTGTGTATCAAAATTTCAAAACAGCTGTTAAATAAATATGAAAGGTATGGTTCTTAATAACCTCTATCAAAAGTTCTTTTTTTCTCATGTAATTGAGTATGACAGCATTTGTCAGGTAGTTAAACAATACTACCAGTTGAAATGACTTGCAGAAGGCCAGCCTTTGGCACAGCACACTCCTGTACTGTATTGCTTAATAAAAAGCATGTGCAGTAAGAGGGTGATACGGGCACAATATGAAGCATTTCAAAAGTAGTTCAGGCGCGTAGCCTAATGACCATTCATAATATAATGTGTGCTGGTAACCACAAAAATGGCATTTCAATACACAATCATTGCGATGGAGTTATAGTTGAATTAATAGATTTAGACAGCTATCTCCAAAACATTATTTCTGGAATGAGGCTCGTCATTGTAATGTTAATGAGAAAAAAAAGAAAACATAAAGTAATACTTAAATATAACAGCTGCAGATAGCATAAAAAGTTGTTATTCATTCGAAAAAAATATACAAAAACTATGCAGATGGCTTTTGCAGTGAAGAAGTATCCATGGCGAGAAGAATTTATTTTGTTGAAATTATTATGAAACACATTAACCTCTTGGCGTTGAGCGCACACAAATATGCGGCCTCTTGGCGCATATTTGCATGCAACAGTGCAGAAAGTGCTGTGCCGAAAGCGAGCGCCTTGCGCGCTCCGGGCTCAGTGACCTGCGGCTCATCTAAATTTCCCGATCGCCATTTGCGATCAGGACTTTTCCGATCATGTGGCAGCCAATCAGGGTGGTCATGTGGCCATGAGGCCACAGGGTTAACACAGAAATGCAGAATATGCTTTCTGCTATTTTTGTCACTTTTTCCCAACACAGGTGGTCCTCGGGTTACAAACAAGATAAGGTCTGTAGGTTCTTTAGTTGAATTTGTTTGTAAGTCGGAACAGGAAACATTTTTAAGGTGTAACTCCAGCCAAAAGAATCGTTTTTACGTTTTTTGGAAAGCATATGGAAGGGTTAACACCCTGAAACATTTGTTTTGCTGTCTGTGTCCCTGTTCAGAAAATTTCACCTTACTTTCTGTCCCTGTGACAATTGGATTTTGAAAAATGTGGGTTGTTGTGGAAACCAGGATTGGTGATACAGCTCTATTGGAGACACCTTTTGCCCATGATAACTAGGAGTGAATTTCCCTTCCTAGATTAGGTAGATTTCTTATCACTTCCTGTTGTGTCCCTCCATTTGTAAGTAGGAGTCGGTTTTAAGTCGGATGTTTGTCACCCGGGGACCGCCTGTAATGGATATTAATCTACATACAGAACTATAATAAAGACATTCATAAGGATACTAGTAAAAATAAAAATTAAAAGTTACAAAGCTAGTAGGGTTGAAAAAGGGCACAAGTCAATTGAGTTTAATAAAGAGGACATTCTGTTGGTGCTTCTACTGTCCTGATGCTCCAGGGCACCAAATGTGATAGGAAGTCAGGAAATAAAATGCATAATTTATGCCCCTAGAAAGCCTAAAGATGCTCCTTGGATATTGGGCCTTTTTAATTTGTTAGCCTGTGCAAAAGTCTCACTGCAGGAAGGTGGGGACGCGGTCCAGTCTTGAGGTGGTTAAGTAAACCTCAAGACTGGACAAATACAAAGGGTAAGGATAAATCCAGACTTAAAAAATAAACATCTTTGGGGGTAACACATTGGTCTTGTATCATAACTCCAGTACCCCATTCCCAGAGGCTCCACAGCTTCTCCACTCCATATCAGTGGGAATTATCCATACACTTTCATCCAGAAAGCAACATTTGACATCAGTAATCAATCAGCAGGCCTGTGGGGGCTTGCCTATTGTTGTGTAAACATCAATTTATAATAATGTCTGGGTGGTGCTGGACAGAACTTAAAGGTTTAGGAGGCAGGAGGGAGTGTAGCCACACTTCAAAGTGAGATTTGCATATAAATTCAACTGCCAATATTTCTGGATTTACTTACCAGTATGACGTGGTTTTAACTGAAGATAACCTCTGTATATTTAGTCCTATTCTAAGTTTGACTGCCCTCTTTGTCTCCCTCTAATCATTGTAAATGCAGTTCTTTAGCTAGGAAGCCTGTTCCCTGTTTTTTTAACGACATAAAGACATGGATGAGCGACTTTGGGGTGGAGGAACTTGACTGGCCTGCACCTTAACCCGATAGAACACTTTTGGGATAAATTAGAATGGAGACTGCAAGCCAGACCTTTTCATCCAACATCAGTGCCAGACCTCACAAATGCACTTCTGGAAGAATGGTCAGACACACTCCTCATGCCCCATACACACAATCGTAATTTCCGATGGACTTTTTCCGATCATGTGTAGTCCCATTTGAGTTTTTTTTAATTGGAAATTCCAATGAATTCCATCGGAGTTTAGATATAGAACATGTTCTATTGTTTTCCGATGGAATTCCTGTGAGAGCACCGATTTTTCAAACCTGGGCACCACTTCCATTTTTTTTTCTTTTTCACATGCTATCCAGTGTCTATTGGGAGGTATCCAGTCTTGTATAGACGTATCAGTGGTTTGGAATATTTATAATACACCCCAGGTTGGATTCCATTATTTTTTACTTTATTACCCCTTTCATAGACTCCACAGTGAGGCATGGACACAGTGAGGCATGGGTACAGTGAGACATGGACACAGGGAGGCATGGACACAGTTAGGCATGGGCACAGTGAGGCATGGGGACAGTGAGGCATGGACATAGTGAGGCATGGGCACAGTGAGACATGAGCACAGTGAGGCATGGACACAGTGAGGCATGGGCACAGTGAGGCATGGACATAGTGAGGCATACACATGGACACAGTGAGGCAAAGTGAGGCACGGTGAGGCATGCAGATGGACACCCTAGGCTTATACTCAAGTCAATACGTTTTCCCATTTATTTGTTGTAAAATTAGGTGCCTTGGCTTATATTCGGGTCGCTTATACTCCAGTATATACGGTACACAGTAATCAGTGCATTTTTATAGCACTGGTTACTGTATAAAAGTAATTGATCCCAAAATAGTGTCCGCCGCAATGTCACAGTCATGATAAAAATCGCAAATCGCTGCCATTGCTAGTAAAATAAAAAAAATAACAATCAAAAGGCCATAAATGTATCCGCTATTTTGTAGACGCTATAACTTTTGCACAAACCAATCAATATAAACTTATTGTGATTTTTTTTATTTTTTTTACAAAAAATATGTAGAAGAATACATATCGACCTAAACTGAGGAAGAAATTCATTTTTTTTGTATGGGATATTTATTATAGCAAAAAGTAAACAATATTGTGTTTATTTCAAAATTGACGCTCCTTTTTTGTTTATAGCGCAAAAAATAAAAAACGCAGAGGTGATCAAATACCACCAAAAGAAAGCTCTTTGTGGGGAAAAAACTATATTATTAATTTTATATGGGTTCAGTGTTGCATGACCGTGCAATTGTCATTCAAGCGCTGAAAGCTGAAAATAAGCCTGGGCAAGAAGGGGGTGAAAATGCCCTGTACTGAATAGACATGTGCATTAGTTTTCGTCCGAATGCATTTTCGGCTGAATTTCAGGTATTTACTTTATCGTTTTAACAAATGAAAACGAATGTGCAGAATCCGAAATCCGTAAGATTCGACATAAAAAATGCTTTATTTTAGTTTTCGTTGCTACAACAGTTCGATATAGATAGGAGATTTGACATGACGCTCACAAAAGCAATCTGTGTCTATCGAACTTGTGGTCGAATGTGCCTAACCTTAACTCTATTAGTCCAAGATTATTCTACATAGAGAGGAAAGATTCGAACTTATAGAGAGAAAAGATTGGACATTATAGAGACAGTGTTGGGGTGAACCATTCGACATGAATGACGAAGATTCGACGAAGCAGCGAAAAACATACAAACGTCAAATTTGTCATTGAAGACTTATGGTGTCTGTCAAAAGTTCTAAGAAGATTCGACAAGCAGCTAAACTGTACGACGCCGCAATCGTACATTTCCGGTCAAATGCTCGGCCCATAGGCTATAGAAGAATTTGAATGTTGGTTGACTAGTAATAATAATTTATAAATATAATTATTACTAGTGTCATACAATTAGAATTCTTCTATAGCTTGTAGGTGGAACACCCGACCGGAAATTTACGATTGCAGCATCGTACAGTTTAGCTGCTTGTCGAATCTTCTTAGAACATTCGACAGACACGATGAGCCTTCAGTGACAGATTTAACAATAATTCACTCGGATTTTTGGACAAATGCATTTTTTTAACGAAACAAAGTAAATAAAAGTGAATTTCGGGAGTAACTAAATACATTTATTTTTCGAACAAAAAGCGAAATTCCGAAACAAAATATTTCAGTGTGCACATGACTAATAATAAAGTGGTTAAATAACAGTGTAACAGATTGCTTCTTCTTTTTTTAACCATCATTTAAGTGCTTTGTTTTTTGCCACTTCTGAGCCTGAAAGGGTTTTAAAAATAAAAACCCTGGAAGATATCTGTTTTACCAATAACAGATGAAGTAAGAAGCAGAATTTGTGCATGTAACTGCTTAGAAGCTGCAGTCACCCAGCAGGATCTGGGATTACATAGAGTCCAGTCCATCTGTTTTGGGGTCCTATTGTTCCTTATTTCGGTGTTCCTATTGTTGTTGCAGAGAAATGAATTTGGAAAAAAAATTATTCCTGAGAACAGAAAATTAGGAAAACGTGTCTCGAGCACACTTGCTGTATCACTCAAGACGCTAAACAAGTTTGTCAGCAATACTTGTTAGAAGAGAACATTTTCCCTCTCATTAGAAGCAGACGCTGGTGGAAGCCATTCCAAGGTCAGTGGGTGTTGGCGAGGATTAAAAAAAGAAAAGCTTCTCCACTGCGACTTGCTTATATTGGGCTGTGTTTGTGTAGATATAACTTGACAAAATCTGCCTCTCATTAGACTTTGCACTCATCTGTGAACAAACCAACTGATATTACACGAGTTGCTAACGAGCATGTTGTAAATGGAAAAAAATGTAGCGGGAACATACATCGTTGCTACATGGATGGTCTCCACTTAACCACAAGACAAATACGAGCAGAATGAGCTGAAACTAGATCCTGTGTACACTGCTGCCGGTAAAACCACATGATGGCTCCTATATGTTTTTGGATGCATTTCCTTTCCCTTCTAGGTGTTTTCATACATTTTTTGTGGGTTTTAGCTCCATTTGTGTATCCGAATAGCACAAAAATGCAGGATTTGTATTTATATCCATGCACTTCAGGATTTGTATTTATATCCATCCAGTCCTGAAATTTACACTGCCATACATGACAGCCCTTTCAAACCAGGCAGAATACCTGATTTTCTCAGCTGCAGTTAAAGCGATTGTAAAGTCTAGTTTTTTTTTTTTTTTTTAATAACAAACATGTTATAATTACCTGCTCTGTTGCAGTGGATTTGCATAGGGCTGCCCAGATCCTCCTCTTCTTGGGTGTCTCTTCTGTGCTCCCGACTCCTCCCTCCTGTTGAGTGCCCCCACAGCAAGCAGCTTGCTATGGGGGGCACCCAAGCCGAGCTGCAGCTCTTTGTGTCCATTTAGACAAGGAGCTGCAGTTCAGCCCCACCTCCTTCCTCTCCTGATTGACTAACTGACTTTAATTGACAGCAGCCGGGGCCAGTGGCGCCGCTGCTGTGTTATAGCCAACCAGGATGGAGACAGCCGAGACACTTGTGGTCATCACTGGACAGGGATTGGGCTCAGGTAAAGTATTAGGGGGATGAGGGGGACTGCTGCACACAGAAGGCTTTTTATCTTATCTTTTTTTATGCATTAAGATAAAAAAAACTTCTAACATTCCAACCCCATTAAAGCAGATCTAAACCTCTGAAAATACCTACCTCCAACTTCCAGCGATTTGGCAGTTACATTCCTCCCCGACCGCTGTCATTCTCTCCATAGGCTACTTCCAGGTGCTTTAGTTTTCTGCCTCTTGATTGGTCAGTGTAATTCTCTGATTCCGCACTGGCATAGCAGGCAGGTAACTGTGTGTTATTGCAGAAGAGACATGGCATGCTTGTGGTTCTTTACAAGTTAGGTTTAGTTTAAAGAGGAGTTCCATGCTCCCCCAAAAAGGTTTAAGTCTGCAGCTACAAAAACTGTAGCTGCTGCTTTTTAATATAAGGAAACGTACCTGCCCAAGGATCCAGCAATGTTGTCACCTAAGCCGAATCTTCAATCAGCTTTAGGTGCAGGTGCCGGCATCCTTAGTAAGGAAAACAGGAAGTGAAGTTTTGCAGCTTCACAGCCGGTTTTCTACTGCACATGCGAGAACCGCGTTGTGCCTTGTGAATGGCCGCATAGTTTTCTGGGATCTGTAATGTTTGCCAGACTCTGGGGGAAAGACGGGGGACGAACTTCTGGCTAATGCCCCATACACACGATCAGAATTTCCGTCGGGATAAAGTGACGGATTTTTCTGACAGAATTCCGTTCAAGCCGTCTTGCATACACACAAGATTCCGTCAAATCTTATTAGAACATTCGACAGACACCATAAGCCTTCAATGACAGATTCGACCTTAATTAATTTGGATTTTCGGACAAATGCATTTTTTTAACGAAAAACAAAATAAATAAAAACGAATTTCGGGAGTAACTAAATTAAATCATTTTTCGGAAGAAAACGAAACTCTGAAACAAAATATTTCAGTTTGCACATGTGTAATGGTCACACAGCACTGTGACTTGGCTCGGGTGCCCCCATAGCGAATTGCTTGCTGTTGGCGCACTTGACAAGAGGGAGGGGCCAGGAGCAGTGAAGTGAAACCTGAGAAGAGGAGGATCTGGACTGCTCTTTGCAAATCCACTACACAGAGCAGGTAAGTATAACATGTTTGCTATTTTTTAAAACAAGACTTTACATTAACTTTAACCTCCCTGGTGGTATGATTATGTCAGATTTTAGGTGCTATAAGCGGTACCATTATTTTGCATGGAAATTTGGCTTTTCATATTGTAGGCCTGTAATCCTTAGAAATAACTCACTTAAATCTGTCCAAACAAGAGTCTAGTAGACATCCCGGGTATGATAAAGTTTGAAACACAAAATCATAAATTATAATATAATTATAATTTATATAACTATAAATAATTGTAAAAAATAATAATATAATAATTATTAGGGTTGTCCCATTACCGATACCAGTAACAGTACTCCCGCAAATGCCCCCGATGCCTGGCCGAATACTTGTCCCCCCCCCCTGCCGCAAAGCCACCGCCGCATACAGCAAAGCCTCCGCCGCTGCCGCGTTAATCAGCGTGCGGGGAACATTACAGCATTCGTTTGAATAGCTGTGTTCCCCGCCGCGCCGCGTATAGACACTCCCCCTTGCTTGGGATTGGACAGGTGATCTATGTGGGGGATATGGCTGGATATATAGGGGGACATGGCTGGATATATGTGGGGGACATGGCTGGATATAAGGGGGGACATTGCTGCATATATAGGGGGACATGGCTGCATGGCTGGGGGGACATGGCTGGATATATGGGGGGACATGGCTGGATATATGTGGGGGACATGGCTAAATATATGGGGGGACATGGCTGCATATATGGGGGGACATGGCTGGATATATGAGGGGACATGGCTGGATATATGTGGGGGACATGGCTGGATATATGTGAATGAATGAATGAATCGCACATGCGAACTGAATCGCCTCTGGGCCCTTGTTGTTCCTGTCTCCTTTGGTATCAAAAGAGATGAGTCTTGATCTTCCTCCTGAATGCTAGGTGGTTCTCCTCCAACCGAATGCTGGTTGGTAAAGCGTTTCATAGTCTGGGACCTTGGACCGCAAATCTTCTATCTCCTTTGGACCTGTAGTTGGCTTTCGGTATCTGGAGTAGATTTTGATTGGTGGATCGCAGAACGCGATTGGGATTATGAGCTTTTATTTTTTCGCATAAATAATGGGGAGCATTCCCATGGATACATCTATGCGTTAGACATGTGGGGGACATATGTGGGGGACATGGCTGGATATATGTGGGGGACATGCCTGGATATATGGGGGGACATGGCTGGATATATGGGGGGACATAGCTGGATATATGTGGGGAACATGGCTGCATATGTGGGGGGACATGGCTGCATATGTGGAGGGACATGGCTGCATATGTGGGGGGGGACATGGCTGCATTTGGGGACACATTTAAAAAAAGTATCGGTATTCGGTATCGACGAGTACAGGAAACAAAAGTATCGGTACTTGTACTCAGTCCTAAAAAAAATAGTATCGGGACAACCCTAATAATTATAATAAAATTAATTTCCCCACTATTCACTATCACTATCACTATCTGCACGTGTTCTTTTTTTTTTTCTATAACATTTTTATTCGAAATCAAAGACAGATAAATGGGTACAGGTGAACAGCATGTATAACATATAGACAGAAAACAAAAGGAATTTTAAGGCATACGTGCTCCAAAATTGGTATTGTGTACCAGCAAAATACAATAAATGTACAAAAAAAATAAAAAATATCAGGGGATTCCAAGGGAATGAATTATATTATCGTACACATAACATATCAAACCACAACTTCATGTGCATAAAGAAAAATGCAACCCTGTTATGTCTGGTACATTACTCATAACAGTAGTCCGACTTTCAGATCGAAAGCGGAGAAAAGTGAGAAGAGAAAAAGAGAGAAAAGAAGAAAGGGTGGAGAAGGAAGAAAGAAAGAAAGAAAGAAAGAAAGAAAGAAAGAGAAAAAAAAGAAAAAGGGGGAGGGAGGGGGGGGGAGTAGGGAAGGGGGGGGGTAGGGAAAGGCAACAGAGAGCAAGAGAAAGGAGAAAAGAGAAAAAAGGGAGGGAGGGGAAACAGGGAATGGGAGGCTTGCTGAGCATAGAATCAGAACGGTATACCCCATTGTCTCCGTCCCCCCACCCTCATCCACAACCCTTAAATTAAGCAAATGTATAATTGTGATGTGATTCACCCATCAATGTGACACCTAAGTGCTAGCTGATTGAAAATATTCAGTTGTTTTGAAGTGAGACCAGCATGCCCAAGTTTCCGTAAACTTTTGTATCCGTTCCTGAGAAATGTGGATGAGTAACTCCATTTCTTCTATTTTACAGATCTTGGCAAACCATTCTCTAACAGATGGCGGGGTGATAGATCGCCAGTGTATCGGGACACACAGTCTTGCCGCATTCCCCATGTGCATAGCCAGGGATTTAAAGTAATTTCTCCTAGATAATGTTGTATGATGTAATAAATATTGTGCTGGGGTATAATTCAAAGAGTATGTGGTGACATGGGAAATAATGTCATGTACTTTCTTCCAGAAAGGCTGGATGGACTCACAGTCCCACCAAATGTGGAGCATAGTGCCCTCGGTTTTGCCCTGCACGTGTTTTATTTACTATCACTGTTTTCTAGCTGGTCTCAAACCACTTTTGAAATATAGGGACACTTTTTGGTTGCTATGGATAATCTCCAGTTTCCAGGCAGAAAAAACAATAGTGCATGCAGGACACTGGGCAGACCACTAGGGAGTAGTGTAATTATTTTATACAGTGCTGTAATCTGTAAGATTACAGTATACTGTATGTATTGTGTGTTTTTACTTTTTTGAATTTGGCGCCGATCTCTGCCCCCGTGCATTGCAACGTCACAGGGAACGGAGCTCGTTGGTACTCGGGCACTGTGTGAATCGAGCGAGGAGACAGCTCGCTCACACAGCGGGGAGACATCGTAGGATCTAGGGGACAAGGTATGTAACTTTGGCTGGATTCTGCAAAGCGATCCCGAGTCTGGCTCTGGGATACCGCTAATGGTACTAAAATTCCACCGCGAGCCTGACTCGGGAATACCGCTAGGCAGGTTAAACTTACAGAAAAAGTATGGCATAAAAAGACCAAGTGTTTCACAGAGTCTTCCCTACTTTTTTAACATTTACCATTTTTGTCTGATAGAGCTATGTTTACCCCAAGCATGTTTTATTTCACTCACTGCTTATTGACTCACTGGGGCCAATTTGCTAAAGGCAAAAAGAATTTGCTTTTCAAGGGAAGTTGCACTTTACAAATTCATTTTTCCCAGAGTTTAGTAAATGACGCAAAGCTTTGCTGTCTCCCATTATTCAATCACGTACAAGAAAAATGCTGTGTTTTTTTTTAACTTGAACATGATTAGTTGTTTTTTGTGAAGTGAACATTCACCCCAATTACTAAGCTCTTGCAAAGTGAACAGCCCATCTGCCTTTTGTAAATCTGTCCCACTACCTCTGCTGAGACTGTTCCAAGTATACGCTATACTTTTTTTTTCTGTTACCCTTGATCTTTCCTTCTATTAGTTTAGGTCATTCCCCAGTGTTCTAACCTCAGCTTCTAATTGAAAATACTTCTAAATCTTATTTACATGCTTAATGTTTTTAAAGGTTTCATTCATGCCCCTGCTTTCCATTGAGCCTGAACATACTCTAGTCTCTTTTATGTAACCATAAGTGAGGTCTCAGAATTGGACACAGTGGGGTTGATTTACTAAATCTGTAGTGAAAAATCTGGTGAAGCTCTGCATGGTAGCCAATTGTAACACTTTTGATAATAATAAAGGGGTTTAAAAAAACTATAACGCACTATTGGAGCCTTTATTCTCCTGCATACTCCGTTTCCTTCCTACCTTTAAGTACAGCAGACAGAGGACGGCCATTAAGTGAGGACGATGGGAGTCCATTGGCATCGGTATGCCGGATCCATATCAGACCCTGCAGAGGGCTATATCTGCAGGCGTTGGTGACCTCGCTACAAACAGGAGGTCCACTCCATCCGGTAAGGCCTCGTACACACGATCGGACATATCCGATGAAAACGGTCCGCGGACCATTTCCATCGGATATGTCCGATCGGGAGTTTGATCCGATGGCGTGTACACACCATCGGATCAAATTCCCCGCCGCCGGACGGCGCGGTGACGTGGCGGTGACGCGGCGGTGACGTTGACGCCGCCACGTCACCGCCACGTCACCGCACCAGGAAGTTAAACACTTCCGCGCATGCGCCAAATCCATTCGGCGGCGGCGCGGCGGCGGTGGGGGACGACATGTCTGCTGGTAAGTGTACTAACCAGCAGACATGTCGGGTGGACAGATTCCCACCGGATAGATTTCAAAGCATGCTTTGAAATCTGTCGGGTGGAGAAATCTGTCCGCTAGCCCATACACACGAGTGGAGATGTCTGCTGAAACGGTCCATCGGACCGTTTTCAGCGGACATATCCCCTCGTGTGTACGAGGCCTATGGGGTTTTATTTCCCCCGATGTATATCCCGAGGAGAGGCTCATCCCTTGTTCCCTTTTCGGTGGTTGTGGAAATTTAGAACACCTTCCCATCTTCCTTGAACTGATACCACTTTTCAAATGGATTTACCCATAATCATATGTGGACACTGACTCTAAATATCACTGTATTTTTTAGAGATTATATTTTAATAGCCACTTTAATCACTTACGCACACCTTAATCAGTATATTGTTTTACACTATATTGGATTTAGGGTATTTTAGGATTTAAACTTTCCTATTATTAGAGTGACTAGTCTCTTTTACTAATGGTAGCCAATTAGCTTCTAAGTTCAGCTGGTTCATTAAAGCTTTGACAAAAAAGAAAACATTGAAGCTGATTGGTTTCTGTGCAGAGCTGCACCAGATGTTATATTCTCCTGTTTTAGTAAATCAACCCCAGTATTTTAATTAAGTCTAACTAAAGCTCTCTATATAAACCTCATTCTTGTGGTGATGCACCCTAGAATTCTATTTGACTTTTTTATTGTCTGGTCACACAGTTGACTAATTTTGATATTTCCATTATCTATAATGGTTATGCTATGTGTGTAGATTATACATTTGGCAATCACTGAGCTATGCTGATCGCGTTCACTTATACTGTATGTAAATATATATATATATATATATATATATATATATATATATATATATATATATATATATATATATATATATGAAGAAAAAAAACTATAAGCTGCATCCAACATTTTCTACAAAGAAACTGCTGTAGTAAATTTGGAACACGTCAAAGCCCTAATTACTCTTCAGTCCCTGCCATGAGTGTATGTCAATAAATTTTCTAACTGATGTTTTTATTTGTTTCTTTACAGTAACTTTACAAAGTATTTTCCCTTCAACCCTCCTCTACATTTGGCTGCACCGACCAAACACCCAATAGGAATGAGAGATTGCTGTTGTAAAAAAAAGATATTTAAGCAATTATACATAATCCGTGATTCACCGCCATAGAGAAATTCCCAATGAAGCAATTTGCCTGCAATGCAAACTCTGGATGTTCAGTAACTTTGTCATTTCCTGGCTTCTGTTAAATGAGTCCCTGGATTTGCTGAAGTATTCAGAGTCGGTTCCAGCTATTTTAAGTGTTATAAACGACTTTGATATTGCTTTTTAAATGTTCCAGAAATTTTTCCGTACACCTTTCTGCATGTACTAAACAGTCTCACACTTTTTTTTTAATACGTATATCTTGCCATCTTTTAGACGCCAACACATAACTGACTGGCACCAACACACTCGTCTTAAAGCTGCTGGCCAAAATTTCTTATACATCATATAGATTCACAATGCTAAATACAGTCAGCGTGTTGATTTTTAATTAGGAGTGCCTAAAACTCAATTTCACAAGTATTTTAGCACTGCATACATTACATTATAAAGACATAAACAAATGGTAAATTTAAGTTTGCGCAATAAATTGTGGAATCATTTAACAACAAATGATAATATTTTCGGAGACTTGATACTAGTTTGTTTAACTTCTTTCTTTTCAAAATCAGTTTTGACACATGATGAAAAACTGTGAACTGTAAAAAATGTAATTCTCCTACATTGCAAATACAAAAAAAATATAATGTTTTAAATACAAAAAAAACATATGTACTATTAACTCAAAGTAATGCGAGTTTCCATTTTAAATTTTGGCCTAATTTCAGACCAAATCTGGTTATTTTTCTGAGATCATAGACACCAGTAACTAATATTTCTTTACTTTGGGCCTAAATCTATAGATTTTTTCTTTCCATTTTGGACATTTCGTGCACAGATGTGAGCACTGTAAAAAAAAAATATTTTTAATGCTGCAAAAAACATGATATAAAGACATACATATATAAATGTGTATATAAACCAAATGTATTCAAGTTTCCATCTTAGAGTTTGGAATAATTTCTATGCAAACAAAGTGACTTTTTAGAGTTTTCTACTTTCTAAAGCTGTAGGATGTTTTATATTTGAAGTTTTGAACCACTGAGTGAATTGTGAAAATATGTTTTTTAAGCCTATTTTTTTTTTAAAAATATTATGAAGTCATAGATATGTATCAATGCTATAAGATAACCTATATCTTAAATTCTAGACAGATTCAATTTATGGTAAATCATTTTTTTTAAGAATGCAGAAACACATTTCTACCAGATCTTACCTTTGGTATCTAAAACTGTAGTCTGTTTATTTATTTTTATTTATTGTACTATGTATTATGACAGGGTATTCAGTAAGTGATTACAGTTATTTTGCTTTCAATAACTTTTTATTAAAGATTTACAATAAAAGATTTGGAATGTAGAAAAGTATGTATGTGTTTTTGTCATTCCATATTGAAACAGCTTATGGTACTGAAAACAGTCATAAAAACAAAGCATATTAAAATGCAACGCCAAGATAAAAATATGCAATAAAATACAGAGGAAAGATAATCTGATAGGGATGTTGACTAATAAAATGGCAATGTCAGAATGTTATGAAATTGCACATGAATCGCTAACAGTGCACTTGAGGGATGAAAGAGCAAAGATATAGGATAAGAACCAAGTCAAAGAGAAAAAAGTAGGGTGGGAGGGGCTCCTCAAGCATTACTCAAGGATGGTCATGCCCTTCTAGACCGTCTCAGTAGGGATAGTTAGAATTATTTCTAAACATGTAGGAAGCAGAGCTAAGGATTCCAGACCCTTTTGAAATGTGGTTATATAATTTTTATTTATTTATTTAATGGTTCTTATATAGCGTTCTCAAGCAGCGCTTACACATATATAGAACATTAACATTAGTCCCTGTTCTCAAGGAGTTTGCAATCTAAGGCCCCCAAGTCACAATCATACATACACATAATAGGGCCAAATAAATAATTAAACCAGCATGTCTTTGGAGTGTGGGAGGAAACCAGAGTACCTGGAGGAAACACATGCAGGCACAGAGAGAACATGCAAACTTCAGGAAGATAGTGCCATGGTTGTGATTCAAACCAATGGCACAATGCTGCTGGGCAGAAGTGCTATCCACTTAGCCACTGTGAACAATACTGGCCATCTTTTCAGAAGCCATGAACGAGGAAAGCCTTAACTTTGGTGGTGGCAATGTAAGCCATTGGTGTCTTCCAATACCATGCTATAGCTTTTTTGTAGCCAGCTTATTAAGAACACCAAGGTCTGAGAATGAGTTGAAATATGAATTCATTTAAGTCACGAAGGGTGAATATTTAGTTTACAGTATAGGACTTTAAGTACAAGATTGTACACCCTATTCCAAAGTTTTCACAACCATAACCACTAAATGGTGTACATAGTTCCCCATTGTCTGCAGTCAAGGAAGTACAAAAGTATTATGGCTTTATGTGATTTGCAGTTTATGATATAGGTATCAGGACAGATGTCACCAGTATGGACACTTTATATGGGGAGGAAAAAGCTGAGATGTCCATTCTTCCAAACCTGAAGCTTAGTGAAGTTCCAATGGTTTATGGAATGACATTCTACTAACAGTTTGAGCAAGGAATGAGATGTCACTTTGCGAATGGGAAAATGTAAATCCTTGGGACCTGAGAAGGTAGAAACAGAAGTAATCTCCTGATAGGTCAGGTAGGGGAGGAATTAGTGGTCCTGCTGTTACTTGATTGTAGCCAGGTTGGAAATAAAAGGGGGTCTTATCTTGGAAGAGGAATGGAATGCAGAGTTTCCAGGTTAGTCCTAGAAGAGTCTCTAGAAAAGCAGGTCTGCCCTTCCTGGAAAGGCTGCAAGTAAGTAGATCTTATTGTTGTAAGGGAAGACAACCAAAAAGGAAAGACCCTATAAAATGGATTTAAGAGATGTTCTCCTTAAATCATTGTGGGAGAGATCTCTGCAAAGATTTTCTTGGTATGACCTAAGATCAGCACTTCTTTACTTTCTCTGGCCTTTGCCATTACTTGTTCTTTGACCCCATAAAAGTATGGTTTCAATATGATGTCTATGCTCAGGCTTTCATATTGATTTGATATTAAAGTGCAATCTAATTCAAGACAATATTTCAATATGTCTAGTATTATTTTTTTCAAGATGGAATTGATTGTTTTTTCTATGTTGGTGAGAAAATCAAGCAAACTGCATATGTTAAAGTATGATCCTCAAGACCTGGTTTCCAAGTCAACAATTGTACTCAAGGTAGTTTAAAATTGTTGTTGAAAGTCAGTGATAGGACTGGTTGAATCATGTTTGGAGTCATTCATTTCCATATGGACACCAATATCTTTAATGTTAGCCTTTATCTCAGTAGTTTAGTGACCCTTTTAAAGCTTTATTCTAGTAATCTGGGAACTGGAGAAACTGGTGAAAAACACAGTGGGTACCCATGCTGGATCAGATTAGGAAGTACAGAATTTGAGGCTTCCAGGAGAGTAACAGTGCTGAGTATGCATTATACCCTCAAACCCATCAATTAGGGAAGCAGTGAAGAGAGGGTATTTGTGACGTTGTGAGTCCCTGTATATAGTGGTGGATTGTGATGAGAACTAATTGAAGCCTGAGTCTCTCTGCCGGGGGTCTGCTGGCATTGGCAGTCCATGTGCTGTATGTTGTGGCTCTGCTGCCGTGTTAGAAGACTTCTCCAACTTCTGTACGTGCTGCTGTGGTCACAGACTTAAAAAACATCTCCAGCTTCTTTTAGGTCCCACTATTGCCATCACATGAGTAGTTTTGGTAGAGGGAGGGTTTCCACTCAGTCTGTAGGTCAGTGGGAAGTGGCCATTGTGGAGCAGAGCTATGGAGTTAGGCGTTCTCTATGTTCAGCTGTGCACATGCATCCACCATGACCATATTGATCTTCCATGCATTGCACATTGCACTTGATGTTGGTCTTTTTAAGAAGGGTATGTCCTTTTATAAATCACTGCAAGTTACACTGACTGTTACCACCTGCCCCTGGAACAATTTATATTTGTGCACATGAACAATAAAGGCATCGGACCCTTGCTAAAAAGAATGAGTCTCCTATACATGACCATGCCTTAGGTAAAGTCCTATTTAATAAAGCATACAGATCATCTGTCCGTGTGGTTCCCACACCCATAACATAAAGGTGGCAAAAAAGCGTGAACTACGTGTATCATCACAGGGTGATGCTGTGGATACACAAGTAAGCTGTGGATACACAAGCACATATTTCATATATTCAAAGAAGTCAATTGTTACTAAGCATGTTTTTTTTTAATATAATTATTTTATATAATGTTTGTATAAAAAACTTCTTCAAAATATTTTGATGTTCTAAAAATCTTTTAATATCTATACTTTGGTTACCTGGCCCAGGACTGGATGCATGACCTAGTGTTTAAAAAGGCTTCTCCCCACTGCACATTAATGGGGTATGGGGGTGGAGAGGGTCATCAGTTGTTTTCTGAAAGCACATGGAGGAAGTGATTGAAAAGACTTCTGAGGATATGCTGAATGTGAAGAATAAACTAAATGAGACAGAATTCATTTTTCAGAATGCTTGCAGAGTGCAGCTAACATGCTGTATTTCTGAATATAAATAGATGTTTGTCCCTGGAATCTTGCTGCTGCTCTGAAATTCATGACCTCAATAAATCAAAAAAATCCCAGCTGACTGGTTGCTACGAGACACTGAACTACTTTATTAACTTTATAAAACAAGCCTGATAATCTAAATTAATGGATTAAACAAACAGTGCAGCAGGTGGCAGTGCTTGACTGCAATCGGTGCCGTGATCCCTCAGCAATATTATTCACTCTACATTAGCTTGTATACTGCAGATTAACAAAACTGTACAGAAAATTAACTAAACAGAAGCCAGGAAGCACTCTTTAATTTGAATATTTCAGGTTATAAACTAACATAATGAAATCTTGGTTCATTGCTCTATGTCCTTATGCTGACAGCCGTGCTTATTTTAATACCAACAATGAAAGGATGAGTAAGTGCTCGTGCGTACAAGAGATCAAGATGAATTTTAATTACACCCCTGTTCCAACTCTGGAGCTCTGGAATGTGGAAATAGTGAGCAGTACAGTCAAAACTTTGGCACTCGGTAGAGAGACACAATAGTTTAAAAGCACACTTTCTTGAGTTCAGCTTTAAAGAAAACTGTTCTAAACTATCTAAGCTGAACTAAACCAACCCACTGATTCAATTGTTTGCCAGAACAGTCAAGGTATGCCATGAATAATTACTGCCAGTTGTTTGTGCTCTCAAGCACATCGTCAAGCCATCTACCTGATAACTTGTTCAGCAACATGGCAACGTCCGATCAAACACAGGCTAAGATGGCCACTTCCTTGGCCATAAAGGATTAGATGGTTTACAGTAGTTCTACTTTAAGATCTCTCATTTGTAATTACCACTTATTTAATAGTTTCTAGAGCTCAGAGTCAAGCTAATATTAAAATTCAAATCACCTAAAGCAAACATCCAGGATTTTTTTTTGTCTGTGCCTATCATTGTATGCCACAAGAGCCATGTCCCGTCATGTTTTAACCTCCATCATAGACATTTAAATAGGAGAAAGTATGTGTGGAAAGGGATTTTGTATCAACCTAACCATAGTGGCATAAAAGTGCCATCCGGTCTGGTTATATTGGAGGACAAGGAGAGTCTGGGACTTTGAATACACTTCTGTGTACACTAAAATAGGAACAAACCAAAGGATCAAAAATTGTCTTCTACTGTACTGCATCCAAGAGGTCCTGAAGAAGTGGGACAACATGAAACATGTAGACCCCCCTATTGAGGATTAGTGCATTGGTTAATGAGGGTTTTTTTTAGGCAGCTGTGTTGGCGATACATCTCTGGATATTTTAAACTACCGGTATATAAAATAAAATTGTGTTTGTATATATATAAAATTCTTTGGTTTGTTGGTGAGTGTACATAGAAGTGTACTCCATCATAGACAGCTATGGTATGTAGGTGAGGAGCTAAAACATGTTTTAATTCCTAAGCTGTATCATCGTATGCTCAGCTCTAGATGGCTTCCCCATTTTCCCTTTCTCCTTCGCAACCTCAGCCAAAAACACCCAATGTAGGAGCTCAGAAAAGTGGTCTGATAAGCCCAAGCACTACATCATGTAAGGAGGACACATGGGACAGAATGAAAAAAAAAATCAGTTTTGCTTTAAAAAAGCTTTTTTTGTAATGCTTGTGTGAACCTAACCAAAGCGTTGCAGTCAACTGTGACACCTTTCTTCTGAATCTGTGAGAATGTGAGGAGGCACAAAAGCTTGTCCAGAGTCACAAAGAGATACTGGCAGATAACTCAACCCACTGCTGTTCCACTTTACACTAAAATGCAAATTTTGGTTAGAGTGGTCCATGAAGGCTAAGCAAATCAGTTACATTCCTGTTACAGAGCTGATGCATGCAAGAGGGTTTTATTAACAGATAGGATCTTGTAGACTTCTGCACAGTCACACTTTGCAGCTATAAACACATCCCAGGACTCCATAATGCTCCTGAAAGGAAATGTGTCAAGACATCTGCCTTCAGGGCAAATCTGATCCAGCAACAGAACACATCAAAGCAAACATGCAAGCCAAAATTCTTGTGAAAGCTACTGATGATTTCTCCTGCCAAAGAGATAAGATAGAGGCTGGAAAATCTTCCCCAGCATGATACTCGATGGAACTGTGATTGTCATCCAAATAAGACTTGGTGTTCTGATGTTGCAGAGTACAAAGAAACCTGACAATGACCCCGCTATAATTAGAAGGAATTAAATTAAAAAGAGAAAAAGTACATGTACTGTAGCTTTTGTCATCCAGTATTAATCATATGGGTCACTTACCCCTGTGTACAGATGACACGTACATGGCGATACCTATACCCACTCTTATGAAGCTTCCCATTTAACACTGGATTCTAATAGTACCAAACAATAAACCAGTGCTCAGTTTGGTGCAAGGAGGTGCTCATACTTTGTTTCTCAAAGTGTGATTTTAAAGTGGAGGTCCCACGAAAACAAAAAAATATTAAAAGCCAGCAGCTACAAATACTGCAGCTGCTGACTTTTAATAAATGGACACTTACCTGTCCAGTCTGCCCGCGATGTCGGCAGCCGAAGCCGAGCAATCGCTCATCTCTTGGCTGCCCGTGCCATCCTCGGTGAGGGAATCAGGAAGTGAAGCGTTGTGGCTTCACTGCCCGGTTCCCTACTGCACATGTGCGAGCAGCGCAGCCTGTCCTCACTGGTCCCCGCTGTCTCCTGGGACCAGTGTGTTTCCCAGAAGGCCACAGGAGGGAAGGGGAAGGGGCAAGACTCCCCAGAGAGTCTGTTCCTGGAAGTGGGTGCAAATACCTGTATTATACAGGTATCTGCACCCCCTACCCTCTAAAGGGAGGCCAAATGTGACACAGGAGGGGGGACTCTGAAAAGCAGAGATTCACTTTTTGTGTGGACCTCCGCTTTAACATTTTTCATTGATGCTTAAAAAGGTAGAACAGAAGGCCAATTGTAAAACACCTTCATTTCAAGTTTAAAGGGCTTCCCTGCAAAGTAATGGGTTAATGCTTACCCCTCCTGTCCAATGTGCCACCAATCTCTGCCATAGAAGCTACGCCGGCAGAAACATCTTCAGCATTCAGCACACTTCCAGATGTGTTCGAAGCCAAAACCCCCTCTGCATGCTGTGGTTCCTTCTGGTGACCTTTTTATCACTATAAACTAATTTAATGATATATGGGGCCGAAGTAAATAATTACAGCACACAGTGGAGGACCAGGCATCCAAAGGTGTGCTGGATGCTGAGCAAAAATCTGCAGTATGGGCAGTCAAAGGGATAAATAAACCTTTTACTTTGCAAAGAAGCCCTTTTTAAAGCCGTAGTAAACTCTGCGTTGTCACTGTTACCTACAGGTAAGCTTACAATAAAGCTTAAAGGCTCCATGCACACTGAAGCTGATAAAAGCTATAAAAAACCGCCAGCAGCTTTGCAGGGAGCCTTGCAACGTTTTTAAGCGTTTTTGCAATAGCTTTAATCAGCGTTTTTCAGTGTAGCTTTTATCAGCTTTTTTTTTTTCTTTACTTTTTTTTTCAATAGATAAAAAAACGCAAAAAAATGCTGGTGCCATCGTTTTTCGGCGTTTTGCGTTTTTTAGCGTTTTTTCCCGCCGAAAAACGGCACTTTGTGCATGGAGCCTTACTGTAGGTAAAATTAAGATTTTCTGAACATGCACCGCTTAGGAGATATCCACATGTTTGGCAGTCAGTGAATGTGCCATAAATCCAGAGCACTATGCCGCAACCGTGACTCTCGTTTGAATGTGTGGAGTAACGTCATCGCAGCTCGGGTTTTCAAATGTAAAGAGCCCGTGAACCCAGAAGAAAGACCGCGTGAAGATGGAAGCCCTGACAGCAGGAAGTGCTTCATAATGTGCTAGTATGAAGTGCAGGGGACCGGATTTTTTTTTAATTTCAATACTTAACTACCGCTTTACATTCTTTTTAAACTAGCAACAGATTTGCATTAAAGGGAAGGTAAATAAAGGTTACATCGCCTAATAAAGGTTCCTCTGTAAAGTGTGGTCATAAGCCCTAGTCTAACAGAGCTCCAATCTTGGTACTTATAAAGCAAAGAATACATTGAGGGTGGGTATGCCTGGAGGTAACCTATTACGCCTTAAAGGTGCAGGGACATTTTAAAAGTTAGTAAGCAGGGGGAAATTTTGGGGTATTTTGCTGGATTCGGGGCAGAGACACACTTGGAGGAGGAGTCTCCAGCTGCCACTGAGCTGTGCTGGGCTGGCTTTCTGGTGTGTCTCTAGGTCTAACTCTTTTTTGAGAAATGTATTATTTAATTGATGCCTTCCTTACAAACATTGTTTCAACAAAACTATCTCTCTCTCTTTAAACACATTTGTAGACCGATGGCCCCTTCTATTTTTGGGACCCCCTTCTAAATCCAAAGACCGAAAATGGTTTCCATCAAGGACTTTTTTTATCTACATATGGAGCAGGAGTCTCCAAACTACGGCCCTCCAGGTGTTCAGGAACTACATTTCCCATCATGCCTAGTCATGTCTACGAATGTCAGAGTTTTACAAGGCCTCATGGGAAGTGTAGTTCCACAGCATCTGGAGGGCCGTAGTTTGGAGATCCCTGATATGGAGCAATAAAAAACTCAAATTAACAAAACAGCAATAATTATAGAAAACCCTAAGTTTGCACCTGGTTGGTAAAATGGAATGATGGGAAAGGAATTAATAGCTTGGACTGTTATGAAAAAAAAAGTAACTCAAATGACCCCATCAGTGATTTTTTTGTTATAGTCAGATAACCTTTTTCATAAGGACTAAACTTAAAATCGCTACCCAACCCCTTGCTATGACACAAATTTAGCAAGGCCTCCAGTGGGCGAATTTTAACTTTATATAAATTCCACATGCAACAATTGGAGTAGGACTTACAACTGTGGAGCTTCAAGACTGGTTAGAAGCATACGTGTGCCCCCCAAAGCTCAAACACACAAGTCTTTCTCTGCAGCCTCAGTTGCACAGGGCAATGAATGAATTGGAAGTGGCTTCATGTGCATTCACAAACTGAAGCATTGTAAACACAGTTTACTATACTTCAGTTATGAATTGACACAGTGAGCGAGTGTGTTCACTGTGTTCATTTAGAAAGAAAAGGGCCAGTAAATTACATATTTACTTCCCCTTCTCTCCATCCTGAAACATCCTCTGCAGCAGCCAGGGCCAATCAAGAGAGGGAAATCCTGGGCAGTAGGGCAAATCGATAGTGATTAGGGTGTGCCCAGGCACACCTGGCATACCCCCTGTGCATGCCTATGGTTAGAAGTCACAAATAACTTTGTATGGGTATCTATAAACACCACTCTAACTATAAAACAATCAATGTTTCATATGTGGTGGCAATGTCCCAAAGTACGTAGGTTCTGCATCAGAATTTACAGCTTAATCTATTCTGTAACTAGGGTCAACCTGTCCAAATTACCCTGACTGCTAGGCTGGCTCGCATTATGTTTTAGAGAAGATCAGCCATTCCTTTTTTTAACTATTTTTTTATGTGGCCATGATCAAAATGACATGTCATTCTTTGGTACTAGGATTGCGCTGTATAACGAAACAGAAGGTTTCTCATTGTATACTAATTGGAGTTGCAATATAAACAGAAGTGACAACATAATGATATGCACTTGAGACCTAGTTAAATTTTACTGTTATAGTTACACATCTTGACATGCGAATTCTATATGGATATACATCTTTTATATATATAACCCTAATAAAAATATTTAAACTGAAGGTTTAGTTGAACGTTCTATTTCAAACAGCTAAATACATTCCAGGTACATCAAATCAAAAATGTGAGCAGTCTTGCTTCAGTCTTTCTTTAATACGTTCATGTACATGGCACTGACAAGCTGCCTGTTAGCTATATCTGCATTAATGTCTATATATGCATGCTCTCCCTGTACTTACATGGGTTTCCTTCCACAATCCAAAGACATGCAGGAGGGTTAATTGATGCCTAGCTGTGTTGGCCCTTGTATGTTCATGTATGTATGGGGAATAGGGGCCTTAGACTGTACAGGAAGTAAGGTGAATATATAATTTGTAAAGTGCTGTGTAAATTGTTGCTATAAAGGCCTGTAATAAATAATAAATTCATTTGTAAGAGGTACTAAGCAATGGTGTAATTTTTCCGCCCCCTGCCCCTTTCTTCCCTTGTCCACTCAAAGTACACTGTGTATTCTGTAAATGGATGACAGAAAAAAAAGAAATTTTTCAATGTCATATTTAAAGGTAAAGTAAAGAAAAGCTATCTACGCATTTAACAGGGAGAGACCATTGCATCTACAAAGAGAGCAAGGGTCATTCTCTATAGTATGCAAGCACAGGACATAGTTTGCTCTCCAGCCTTTGGCTGGTTTCCAAATAAACTGTGAAGCCCCATACACACTATCAGTTTTCCTGACGGTTTTCTCATCAGGTTTACCAAAACCATGTAGTGCAAGGGCATGCCTGATTGCATACAAATTTAAACTCTTGAGGTGTGACCTCATATTAGATGGTTTTGGTAAACCTGAAGAGAAAACCGTCAGGAAAACTGATAGTGTGTATGGGGCTTGAGAGTAATGCCATGTACACAAGATCGGATTTCTCACTATTAGACTAGATTCTGACTGTGCCAAAACGCGGTGACGTAAAACACTACGACGAGCCGAAAAAAAATTAAGTTCAATGCTTCCGAGCATTCGTCGACTTGAGTCTGAACGTGCGTGGATTTTTCTCCGATCGGAATTTACTTTTACTTTTCGTTTTTTTTTATCATCTGAAAAATTTAAAACATGTTCTATTTTTTTACACCCATGGAAAAAAAAGTCCGATGGGGCCCACACACAATCGGTTTTCCAATGAAAAAAATCCATCTGACTTTTTTCATAGGAAAAAACGATTGTGTGTACACAGCATTAGAGGTTAATTGCGCCCTAAGTTTTGGATTAGTGTAAATGAAAGTGTTAGGCCGTGTACACACGATCGAATCTATCTGCTGGAAATGGTCTGACAGACCGTTTCAGCAGACAAATTCGATCGTGTGTACGGGCGGACAGACAGATTTTTCCAGCAGACAGATTTTAAAGCATGCTTTAAAATCTGTCTGCTGGGAATCCGTCCGTCCGATATGTCTTCTGGTTAGTACGCTAACCAGCAGACATATCTGCCCGCACATGCGTCGAATGGATTCGACGCATGCGCGGAAGTGTTTTACTTCCTGGTGCGGTGACGTGGAGGCGTCAACGTCATCGCCACATCACCGCGCTGTCTGCCAGCGGGGATTTTGGTTTGATCGTGTGTACAGCGATCAAACCAAAATAGCCCAGCAGACAAATCTGATCAAATCGGTCTGTCAGACCGATTTGAACAGATTTATTTAATGGTGTGTATGCGGCCTTAGTGTAAAAAAAATAAAAAAAACACTGAAGCACCCCCATCCCCCCTGTGCTTACGTGCAGAAGTGAACAGATGCGTAAGTAGCGCACATATTTGTAAATGGGATTCGCAACAACACATGTGAGATATCACCATGAACACTGGAGCAAGAGCAATATTTCTAGTGCTAGACCAATTCTGTAACTCTAAACAGAAAACCTGTAAAGGCATTTAAAGCATCGCATATGGAGATTTGAGAAGTACCGTAGTTTGTCGCCATTCCACAAGCATGTGCAATGTTAAAGAATCGACATGTTCGGTACTTATTTATATGGCGTAACATCATCTTTCACATTATACAAAAAAAAATATTTATTTTTTATTATCCATTACAGTGTGACATAAAAAATTGCAACAATCACTATTTTATTCCCTAGGGTCTCTGCTAAGAAACAATATAATGCTTGGGGGTTATAAGTAATTTTCTAGCAAAAAATAGTAATTTAAACTTGAAAACAAAAAGTGGCAGAAAAAAACCTGGCCAGCAAGTGATTAAGGAATGTTTTTGGTTCGTGGTGCTGCAGTGTAGTCCTGCTTTAAAACACATGGACATGAGTTAAATTGTGCATGACTGTTAATTTACAAAATTCCTTAACTGACTGGGAATGTTTTACCACAGCCATAATATGAGCCAGTCCCTTGTGGTTCTTCCTGCAAGCACGCATAGCTAGAATCCACCTCTGCTACTACTTCCACCATGATCAGCCCGGTGCCATAACAAAATGGAAGCAGCCCATCGCTGCACAAAGCTGCCTCACACCTGATGAATAGAAACAGCGCTGCTGCCTCAAACATTCCAAGTATTAATTCATATAAAATAACAGCCCTTCCAAATTCTCAATAAGAACATCCACCACACACTTTTTTTTCCTAACGCTCTGGCACTACATTGTTTTTTAACACTGCGATCGCTTTGTTTTAAGCACAAGTAATTTGCCTCTTTAGATTTATAAAAACAGGCCATAAATCAGCCATCTCAATTTTCCAGTAGAAGCTTTCTCACTGTCTGAAATTTTCTGGCAGGCCTAAGGCCTGCGCACGGTCAGCATGTCAATCCACTCACTCTATATATAGAAGGGGAAGTGCAGACCAAATTCCACAGACAGAACCAAAGAAATTCTTCAGGGAGACCAAAGGAAAAAATGTGAGCTACATCACAATTACTCCCTTTTCTCCGACAGGGCAAAGCCCGCCAAATAATCCCACATCCATTAGACTTTATGTTGCAGCATAATTTGCTTTTAATGAGTATGGAATTCCAGGCTGAATCTTAATTTCCTTCCCTTTGCAATGCTTCCCAGCAGCAGGTGTATTCCTATTTCTAATTAGAAAGTAGCCAAAGCATTTTCAACTTCTTTAGATCTACAGCATCCAAGAACAGTTGTGCTGCAACCTGAGATGTATGTATGTGGCAGGTCCTCTCTGGAACTACAAGACATGTTACTGATATTATTAAAAGCAGCTAATCTCATTACAATGCACCTCAATATATATCTGTTTCTGGCTATTCATAGGGATCCATACCTCCAAAATATCCTGAAATAACAAAAAGGGACACCTTGGCACAAAGTATGCAGTCAAAGGACACAACCCTGCTATCCCCCTAGTTCTGTAGACCACAAATAAATGTTATGCAAAATCCACAGTGTTTTACCTTTATTTTGTATCTGTTTTTTTTTTTTTTTTTTTTTTAGAGCCGGTGTTCTGACGATATGGTTCCTCCATCAGATAGGTTCCACATGCGCGGTCGGAGGCTTACGGAAATCTCAGAGGCCAAAACCTATTTGCATGCGCAATGAACACTGTGCTCGCTCCAGACCCGATGCTTGGGGCTGGTTATACACGCCCCCTCTGCTAGCTCTATACAGCAAGGGGCAGTGGTTATACAAGGTCCCTCCGCTCCATGGCCAGTTTTTTTGTCAAAGGGGCTGATGTCATATTGAGCAGTGTTTTTTGGTGCCATGTCTTTATCAATAAACTGGAGGTGTGTATAACCACTGGTCCTTGCTGTATAGAGTGAGCGGAGATGGCATGTATAACCAGCGCCAAGAATCGGGTCGAGAGCGAGCGCAGTGTTCATTGCACATGCTCCGCTTACGGCGAACAAACAGCTGTTCGGCCTCGGAGATCTCCGAGGCCGAACAGCTGTTTGTTCGCCGTAAGCAGGGCATGCGCAATGAACACTGCGCAGTCAAGGTCGGAAACCTATCCGATAGGGGAACCATCTCAACAAGACACCGGTTCACACCAGCGTGGCTTCAAAGTCATGTGACTTTGAAGCTGACATACCTTTTACAAAGTCAATGCGACTTGAGTCGCTAGGTCCATCAGAAAATTATTTCCAGCATATTCATTTTAGCTCAAAGATTGTGTAACCAGGTAAACCGGCTAAGGAAATATCACTAGAAAGGCCATGGACATATTAGCTCAGGAGAGTTTGACCAGTCATAGACCTGTCAGGTATTTCTTAGATGGTGGGAAGATCTGAAGCAAGTTTAATCTTATTGCAGAAGAGGCATTTCATGAGCCTACCTGTTTGCAACTTTTAATATTTTTACATATTTTACATATTACATTCGGTTACACTTTAAAACCTGATCTAATTGAAAAGCAACACGCAAATTGACAAAAATGCCTTCCATGTATTTAGATGTGCATGTGAAACATGTCCGATGGTGGTAGCACAGACCAGTGACACACTTGTCTTGGAAATGAGCCAGATGGACTCAATCATTTTCCACAGAATACGGGCCAGAGTCCAGTTAGTTTAACCAGCATTGGTTGGAATAGTCCCCCCAAGCCTTGTTAACTAGAAATGAGAGTATAAATAGACATGACTTATAGTATAAAACAAGGTGTGTCACCGTTACTAACAGGAAAACAATCATACATGTTGCTAGTTGAATCCCGGGAATTACACAAGAGAATGGTCATTATAAAGCTTTTCAGATTTTATTGCCCGTTCTCAATGTGCTGTCTCCCATTCCTGGACATCTTTGGAAGGAAAGACAGTACAAATGAATATGTTACAAGACAACGAAAACGACATGGTGTACAGGGATCTGTATATACTGGATATTAATCACATTTGTGTAGATAGAACATAATTCAAGACAAGGGCTAGCTATAAATTTGATTTGTTTTCCTCATTTTACAAGATGGATGGTAAAAGGAGCATGCTACATTTTAAGTGGACGTTAAAGGTAAAACATGCTGTAAAATCTTAATAGGCTACACAAGGAAAACATATATAATCTGGATTTACATTTTTGTCTATTTTAATCTTCTTTTTTAAATATACTGTGGACTATCTGGACAAAATGAAAAAAATGGGAATCTTGTGAGACAGTTTTTTTTTTTGATAATATTCGAAAACCCTAATTTGATCGGATGAGCCAAGCAACACTTCTGCACGTTTTTTTACTTTTATAGGGGAAACAAATGTTCACGCATCAAAAGACCCTGTGTGATAAGATGTGTTTGTAAAAATCAATATTTTATCTACATAGTAGGGCTGTTACTGATCAAAATTTTTGTGTTCGATTAATCGACTAATTTCGATTAATTATAATGCACATACAGATCCAACTACTTTTAGCTGATCTCCTTGCAGGCCAATTCCCAGTGCAACTAACAACCACTGGAAAAATGGATAGCAGGATACAAAAAACACACAAAGGCATCGCTCGATGGGAATAGCATTAAAACTTCTATAGTGTTTAAGTAGGTAACAAAATAAATATTACACTGGAGATAAAATCGATGTAGCTACATAAATTGTAAAAATGGTGCGAGTAATACCCAACGGTAGCAAAAGCAGTCATAAAAACATGTAGTATTATACTGGTATAAAAATGTGCACAACGATACCACTGCAGAAATCCAGATGAGGAGAGGTTAACATCAGTCTGTCGGCATGTAGATATCCCATGAAGGGAACTATCACAACTCCCAGTGGATGGCTGTAGAATCCCAGGTTGATAGAGGGAAGTGATAGAGGGAAGTGATAGAGGGAAGTGTAACAGCCCTTGCGTGTGGCAGATAGTAAGGTCCCGCTGGCATGCAGATATGAAGGCACAGCAAAGGAGCCCTTCAGATGGACACGGCAAGCCCCGCCAGTGTCCGTGACGTCACCGGATGTCCAACGGAACTCCCTTAAGGCCCGGAAGCTGGCAGAGGTGAGTACCAATCAAAAGAATTTTGATCGATCAAAAAAATGTTGATCGATCAAAAAAACTAAAGATTAATCGATGAATTAATAGTTCATTTCCACAGCCCTACTACATAGGTATTAATTTTTAGAAATGCTATTTCAAACATCAATTAATAGAATCTATATACAGGCTAATTCTTAAACTTCAACACAAACTGACAAAAGATTAATGTATATGCAGTAGAATATGGTTTGCCAAGTCTTTTTACAAATTAAATGCAAATTTCATCATTTGCAAAAAATTGATACATGGACCCACATTGGAAAGTTTGGTCCTTTGTGCTATCAAGTGAATCAATCTAATCTTAATAATAATGTGGAAAATTGCTGCTATATCTTGGTAATGAGAAATAATCATACTGTGCAAAATAATAAATGTTTTGCACAGTATGATTATTGCTCATTTTGCATAGTAGATATTTGCATATGATTTATTAGTCAGTTTAGCACATACATGTGATTTTTTACTATTAGAAAGAAGCGCTGATACATTTTTTATTCATTACCAATATTTGTGCACTGTGTACACTTTTTTATTTTTTTAAGCAGCAATTTTCCACATTATTCTTTAGATTAGATTGATTCACTTGATAGTCAGTTTAGCACATAAAGTTGCGCTGATCACTTTTTTATTCATGCACCCACATTGAAGGCTAAGTTCATCTTTGTTCACCTTTTTTCTTCCAAATTCCAACTACCCTATATACCAATATAGCATTAATGTACTTATTTTGCAAAAAAAAAACAGCTTTTCATTAATTCTACAGAGGCTTACCTCACTCTGTTCATGGATGTTTAAACACACTGCTGGATTACTTCTGCCTTACTTCCTGAACAGATTTTAGGTCATGACACAGGAAGGAGTTGACAACTGAGGGAAGATTATACAGGATGGGCCAGATTTTCAGACATCTCCGTTTTTTGTGCGTAGCGTAACCCAAAAAATTTGCATATTCGACGCTGAAATAGACGGGAACGCCACCTGACTTACGCAAGTCGGATCTAAGCAAAATCTATGCGTAACTGATTCTAAGAATCAGTTGCATAGATACCCAGGGCCAGATACAGAGATACGACGGTGTATCTGGATATACACCGTCGTATCTCTTTTGAGAATCTGGCCCGATGTATGCTAATGAGATCAGCTTCTTCCTATGTCATGACCTAAAGTCTGTCCAGGAAGTAAGGCAGAAGTAATCGAGCAGTGTTTTAAACAGCTATGAGGAGAGTGAGGTAAGCCTGTGTAGAATTAATGAAAAGTGTTAATTTTGAAAAATAAGTACATTAATGCTATATTGTTACATAGAGGAGCTGGAATTTAGAGGGGGAAAAAAGGTGAACAAAGGTAAACTTAGCCTTTAACAACTGTTAATTTTTCGTAGTTTGTACAACAACCGCAATCAGTGAATCATGGGTGCAATGCACATACACCTGCAGACTATGGCCCGGATTTACATACATTGGTGCATATTTATGCTGCATTAGCGTATCTCTTTTACGCTATGATGGCGCAGCGTGGAGAGGCAAGCATGGAATTCACAAAGCAAATGCTCCCAACTCTGCGCCAGCGTAGCGTATATTTCGTAGGCGTAAGCCGGCGTAATTGGAAGTAGGTGGAAGTGGGCTGGAAGTGGGCGTGATCCATGTTAATGAAGCGTTACCCCATGCAAATAATAGGCCGGGTGCCAGACAAGTACTTAAAATGAACTATGCATGTGTCGGGACATGGAAGTATCCCTGTGCGCATGCGTACAACCACGTCGGAACAACTGCCTACGAAACGCCGGATCACTGTGTACGCCGTGAACATAACCTACGCCCAGCCAGACCCACGTCGGCTCATATTCATAGACGTCCAACGTAAAATACGTAGGCTTGTGTTCCCTGGTCCATACCTTTGCATGGGTTGCGCCTCATCTATGGGGAATAACTTTACACCGAACGTAAAACTTACGCAAACCGCGTAAATCATGCGCCGGGTGCAAGTACGTTCGTGAATCAGCGTATCTCCCTCATTTGCATATTTGAATCGAAAATCAATGGGAGCGCCACATGCGTCCAGCGTAAATATGCACCCACTCTAGGCAAGTTACGTCGGTGGGATGAAGTCTGTTTTTAGGCGTATCTAAGTTTGTGGGTTTGGCGCACAGATACGACGGCGCATATTTGTACTTACGCGGCATATCTGGAGATATGTCGGCGTAAGTGCTTTGTGAATCCGGCCTATTTCTCTAGTCACAGGTCCGGAACATTGTAGGACTTCTGTTTCTGACAGCAATTGGGGTTTTATCCTGGGAATATTTAAGAAAAAATAAACAGTAGGACACATAACAGTTGCCTTTTGAACCAAGCTGACTTTATTATTATTATAGGTTTGAGGACACTACTGCTGGTCTTTAAATATGATTGTATATGGCCCATAAAGTAGAGAGACAGAAATTGCCACTCCAGGCAGGTCTTGTTTGGTTACAATCTTCTTCTCAGAAACCGAGGGTGGTGGCAATGCACATGGCAATTAAAAACGAAAACTGATGGGGACAGTTTCACTCCAATCCAACGTAGCTTTATTTAAAAAAAAATTGAAACAGGCACTACAAATCACAGCAATGGAACCTAGGACAGCTGATGCGTTTCACACTAGCTTTAGTGTTTACTCAAAGCTATGAGTAAACACTAAAGCTAGTGTGAAACGTGTTTTGCTTTACAATTTCACTTTTTAAATATAAATACCCCTGTAATACATAAGCTTAATGTATTCTAGTAAAGTTAGTCTGTAAACTAAGGTCCCTTTTGTTAGGTTGTTACAGCATTTAGATTTATAATCTAGAAATAGACCGTGGCCATCTTAAGTGTGGGCATCATGAAGCCAGACTGTATGACTTCCTGGATTTCAGCTTTGCATATCTCACACATGCTTAGTGCTGCACACTAGGTTTCAGTCAGGTTTCAGTCAGGTTTGCAAGGACTACTGGGAACATGATGCCTATCCCAGAAACCCTTACAAATAGCCTTGTGACTTAATAGCCTAGGCTAATAAGGAGGAGGAAGTAATGAAGGACTACAAAATAAAGATATTTACAAGCAACAAAATAAATAAAAATTGTCCATTCTGAACACTATAAGATTAAGGCATGCAGCACAGACAATGGGTAGAACTCCACTTTAAATGACATATAAATATGATGTAGCATGTAGCAAATGGGTACCAAATAGATCTGGCAAAGACAGTTTGATTCCTTGGAATGAAGGATCTTGCAATGGTTCGAGCTAATTTCTGAAATGGTAATTTCAACAACTTTTTTTTTGCCGTCAAAAATGCAGAGGGGAGCAGCAGTAGAAGTAGATGGATGAGGCGTATTGCGTATGCCCTGTGTATCTTAATGTCATTTTCAGGGCTTACAATGACAATTTTGGAACTGGTAAGCAACTGCAAGAATAATGTTTTAAACACTGCTTTGATTTAAAAAAAGGAATTAACCTAAAAACTATGCTAGTTTATTTAATTGAACAAGAATGTTGATTTCTGGTTGGCTGCAATGAGTGCAACACATATCATGGCTCTGTTACTAAACTGTGGTCTGCGTTCTAGAAAGCAGGAGTTAAAAAGTGTCATTATTTGGTCTTGTGTCATTCATGTACAACACAGCTGTTATTCATCTACTGTTCTCCTGCATCCAGCGGATAATTATTGATATAACCTCTAGCTGGAGGGTAGAAAAACACCTCTGCTGAATTTGCTGCAAAATGCCCCATTAATCGATAATTTGGTTTGTACGAAAGAAAAAAAGACAAAAAAATTCTTGGCACACCAAATGGAATTATTTCACTCTTTTTTCTTTAGAAAGAAGAGAAAATTCCCACAAGGGCTCTGCTAACAAAAAAAAATGTTAGTTTTCCACTGGAAAAGACAAAGAAAAAAAAAGGTCTCGCAAGTCCCGGCACATTCTAAAGCACGCATTAAACAGTCTATACTTTCCAGTCACGTTTGTGGAGTAGGCTATTTATTAGCTGTTTAGCTTCCAAGTTCCACTATTATCATAACTATAGAAAATTTTTACTAAATCGAAATGATATTTAGCTATTCCAGGCTGGGATCTGCCATGTTTAACCAAAAAAAAATTTAGTTCAATGGAGTGTCGTAATAAGTTAAATGTCCGTAGCGGACCGTATATCACGCAGAAGTGCTTCCTACACGTTTAATTCTCCAGTTTTGTCGCGTTCTGGTCTGTACTCAGAACGTCAGATCTTCTGTATGTGAATGCCCTGTATAATGAGGTGGGAGAGATCAAATATTGCACGGTGGAATTTGAGGATCACAGCGGACTGTAATAAAGCAGAGCACATTAAATGGACTGTATAATAGACAGACACAGAAACAGCGTGGAGCAGACAAGATTCGTGTATTTAAATGTCTGCACTTACCAGCCAGCAGCCATAAAATAGGCTGGAAATGTTGCTTTGTCCATTGTAAGTGCATATAACAGTTTTGTTAGTGGTGAGTACGCTAAAATTATAATTATTAGTGCTAGACTGGAACTAAAACAAGCATGACATAAATAATAATCTTTACGCTCACTCTTTAAATCCAAAATTCCAGCACACAATTCAGTCCACTGATGTATGTCGGACAATCCTGGCCTTATTCGTAGCAATGTCTAAAGGATAACTTCACCTTTCCAGAAAAAATTATAAATGCACATTTTTTTGCAGGTAAAAAAATGTGCATTTATTATTTTTTGTTGCAGGACCCTGGAGATCGCTGATGCCATGCAGGTTTTTTGCAGACCTGTCAGTGTATCCGCTTCCTTGTACCTCAACCGAAGAAGCTGATACATGCTCACAGGAAGAAGGAATAAACTATCTTGTTGCTCACAGCATCGTGGTAGTTCATTGAAATCTACAAGTCGACAGCCGCAAAGGTTGCTAGACGTTGTAGTTTTCCATTCACAGAGCATGGTGAATGAATGACTTGGCCAGGAGGGTGAAGCCACGCAAAGCCACATTAAGAAAAAAAAATTGACAGCTTTCAGGGGTGAAGAACCCCTGGTAGCTGGCACAGTGGGGGGAGTGGGGAGGTGCGGGGGCCGGTGCATTCATAACATGTTACATGTCATACCCAGAACATGGATGTAACATGTAACATGTTATGAAAGGTGAACTTATACTTTAAGCACAGAATTTGCCAAAACACACCATGCTTAAAGAGGTTGTAAAGGTAAAAAAATCCCCCTAAATAGCTTCCTTTACCTTAGTGCAGTCCTCCTTCACTTAGCTCATCCTTTCATTTTGCTTTTAAATGTCCTTATTTCTTCTGAGAAATCCTCACTTCCTGTTCTTCTGTCTGTAACTCCACACAGTAATGCAAGGCTTTCTCCCTGTTGTGGCGTGTCGTGCTTGCCCCCTCCCTTGAGGGGGCGAGCAGGAGAGTCAGGACGCTCACTAACACAAAGCTCCTTTCTCTATCTGCAATGTAGAGAACGTACTGACTCTCCTGCTCCCCCTCCCCCCTCAAGGCAGGGGGCGAGCACAACACTCCACACCAGGGACAAAGCCTCGCATTACTGTGTGTAGTTACAGACAGAAGAACAGGAAGTGAGGAATTCTCAGAAGAAATAAAGACATTTAAAAGCAAAATGGAAGGATGAGGTAAGTGAAGGAGGACTGCACTAAGGTAAAGAAAGTTATTTAGGGAAAAAATGTTTTACCTTTACAACCCCTTTAACTTGAATGTCTTTTACCTGATATGTGGTGGATCACAATTACAGTGGATTCAAACTGGGTGTTGACCTTTTGGATTCATGGACTGTATGCTCCCTTGAGGGAATGTTGCTTTGGGCCTTCTGTCATTGGTTTTGAGGATATTTTCTAGCCAGGCGAAATAATCAGGTGCACAACAGAAACTCCTGTTATGACAGATAGGGAACTGTAATAAAAAGACACCGTACATACCAACCAATACTGTGGGGCCTGTCCCTTTAGCACCACTACAGCCCTTCAATTTCACTTGCATATATCAGCAATCATTCCAGAAAAATAAACAATGAAGCTGCGTACACGCGATCGGTTCAAACCGATGAAAACAGACTGAAGTTCGTTTTCATCGGTCCAAACCGATCGTGAGTAGGCCCCATCGGTCCATTATCCTTCGGTCCAAAAAGAGGGCTTGCTTTAAAATTAAACCGATGGCCGGCTAACCGATAGGTCAAAACCGATCGTTAGTACGCACGAGCATCGGTTAAAATTCCACGCATGCTCAGAATCAAGTCGACGCATGCTTGGAAGCATTCAACTTAGTTTTTTTTATCAAGTTGTTGTGTTTTGCGTCACCGCGTTCTGACACGATCGGTTCAGGAACCGATGGTGTGTAGGCACATCAGTCCATCAGTCAGCTTCATCGGTGAAGCAATGAAAACGGTTCGTCGGACAGTTCTCATCGGATGGACCGATCGTCTGTACAGGGCTTTAAAGGGGTGGTTCCCCTAAAAAGAAACTTTTAACATTGCCTGTGTCTTCTTAATAACATTTAGAATCGGCTGGTAGTTTAAAAAAAAAACACCCGTACATACCATTTTCGGCATGTACTCTCACCGCCGCTTCCGGGTCTGGCAGCCGGGGACAGGCATCCAATCGACGCATACAGCGCGTCACGAGATGCCGAAAGAAGCCGAACGTTAGTGCGGCTCTATACGGCGCATGCGCACCAACGTTCGGCTTCTTTCGGCATCTCGTGACGCGCTGTATGCGTCGATCGGATGCCTGTCAATGAAGCAGGCCCTCCCATCCTCGGCCGCCAGACCCGGAAGCGGCGGTGAGAGTACATGCCGAAAATGGTATGTACGGGTGTTTTTTTTTTAAACTACCAGCCGATTCTAAATGTTATTAAGAAGACACAGGCAATGTTAAAAGTTTCTTTTTAGGGGAACCTCCCCTTTAAAGAGTCGTGATTACTTTAAAAAAACAAACACTACCAAGCCATAAAGAATGAAAAAGATCAGCTATATCTGTATTTTTCCTATAATTCTTTGAATATGAGGCCATTGCTCAGATCTCAAAAGGTCCTTTTTACTTTTGCATCCAAAAAAGAAAATGTTACATCTCAACACAAAAATTGAACCAAATTTTCACCGTTGCTTGAATTGTAGTAAATGTAAATTATAAAAAAATCATTTAAAACAAAGGAATTGACATACAAAGTGAATCACTTTGTATGTCAATTCCTTTGTTTTAAATATTTTTTTTCAATTTTTTTGTACATTGTGACTATCGTGATTCATACCAAATAAACTTTTCTATTTTTATATACTTTTTGACAATTCCATCCTATTATTACAATCCGTACTATCCCAGGGGCTATCTTCTCCTACAAATTTCCAGGCTTTGGTCTGAACAACCAACTGCCAGGCCTGAACCATGTGTAGGTTCTGTCACTGCCCAACATGGTGCCTACACATGGTTTAGACTCAGCATTCTTATGGATCGTGGATGAATAAAGAAGCACTAGAGTGCAGAGTGAGTAAGGGAATGCTTTTAAAAGAGAATATTTTTGCCCTGATATTACAGAATATTTTTTTAAGTAAGGAGACCTCGCCGTTTCAACCTTTGAGAAATAAAAGAAGCCAGCGGGTGATTGAGCCAGAGGCCCTCACCCGAGACTATACAAAGTTTTTCTTTGGTCGAGACTGTAGGCTTTTAAACATTAAAAAACGAAGAGTCCTATGTAGTGACGCCTTCAAAGACAATTATTTTAACCCGGCAAAGCATGTTTTACGACAGACGGTTCTGTTTTCATTTCTTCCACTTTTGCGCAGTTGAAACGACCCAAGGTTACAACCCCATCACAAGGGGACAAAATTACCTGTTAAAATGTCTCGTTAGGAGGTTAAGTGTCTTGGGTTTGGCATAATGAGGCCATTTAAATGACATCTTGAAAGCAAGGCACGCAAAAAGATTTATGGCTGTCGTTTCAGAAAATTCATAATTAATACAGTTACCTGAAATGCAAAAATAAAGAAAACACAGTGGAATAGGAAATCTAACACCACAGAGAGTTTTCATAACCTACCAAAAAGGTTACAACAATAATTGCTGGTGGGTACCGCAAGAACAGTCGATGAAGCACAGCTGTCTTGTGCAAACTGGCACCGGACCAAATTTTGAGACTATTAGTTGGATTGTGCAGAAGTCTAAATTACTGGGAAGGCTCTGCAAAGACCAAATGCAGATGTTTATTGACATGTACAAAACACACAAATAGTTTGTTACACTTGCTCTTTGAGTATAGTAACAAATATCTGAATTAATAACATTTTCTTTACTATTATTCTGTTTTTAATTAATATTATTATATTGTAACCTTGCTGTTATATACTATTTTTCTTTGATCATTTCTTAACATGTTCATATTTCTGTTTTATTATTTCTAATATTTCTATTATTATATACAGGCCCATGGTGGAACCAAAGTACCTGCTCTACAAGGGAAAATGTACATTTCTACACCATTTTCACTATTCATTATTCTAATAACGTGTACTATATGTAAACCCCAACAAAGAACATCTCCTTTTTGCTCCCTTTTTGTTTATTGAACATATATTTGAACATATTTGGTTATATCTGTTTGAACAGAAATGTGAAAACAAATATGTTTATTCTGTCAATATTCTTGCAAGCTGATACGTTCCTGTGCTTTCTGCCTCTGCTGCACCGAAATATTGAAGCTCAATTACAGGAATTCAGACACTTTGTAAAAAGTGAAGGGGCCCACTATGAGTTAAGTCCAAGGAGCTGCATGACATCTCCTGGGCTTAGCTCTAATATTAGATCTGACAAATGTATTGCTCTGACAGGATATATACTCGAGACACTCGGGACTGTTAGGCCGCGTACACACGGAGGGACATGTCCGCTGAAACTGTCAGACGGACCGTTTCCAGCGGACATGTCTCCTCCGGATTTTCATCCGACGGCGTGTACACACCATCGGATAAAAATCTCCGCCGGCAGACAGCGCAGTGATGTGGCGGTGACGTTGACACCGCCACGTCACCGCACCAGGAAGTAAAAAAATTCCACGCATGCGTCAAATCCATTCGACGCATGTGCGGGCAGATATGTCCGCTGGTTAGTGTACTAACCAGCGGACATATCCGACGGACATGTCTCGGGCGGACAAATTTTAAAGCATGCTTTAAAATTTGTCCGCCGGTCAGACATGTCCGCTAGCCCATACACACGATCAGATTTGTCTGCTGAAACGGTCCGTCGGACCAGTGCCTTAGAGAGGAGAAAGGCACACAGAGCATCTATTCCCACCCCTCCCCTCTGCTGCCCATTCAGAGAAGCTTTTGCATTTTTTTAATGAGTTCACATAATGCAAAGGCTTCTGTGAATGGGCAGGAGGAGAGGAAGGGTGGGTATAACAGCTGTTGTTGTGTAGTTTCGCTCTACTTGAACTACAGAACAGGATGATAGATGTCTTCCAATAGTAAGGAGTAAGAAAGTAAAGCTTTCAAATTGAAATCATAAATAATAATAATAAGCCCAGGAGGTGTCATGCACCTTGCTAGACTTAACTCATAGTGTGCCTTCATTTTCTACAAAGGAGCTAAATTCCTTGGATTCAGCTGTAAGCAGTGTTTTCAGGTTTTCCCAGATCACATGTGTAAACTACAGAAAACGTACCCCATAAGTTATTGAGATCAGGAGAGGAGAAGTATGTTCTGAAGCCCAAGCAAGGGCTATGCATCCTTAGGGTGGCAAGGCTTTTACTCTATAGATACAGTGCAGGAAATAAGAGTTGTCACTCTAGGACAGGAAACTTCAAACTACGGCCCACCAGCTGTTGTGAAACTACACGTCCCATGAGGCATTGTAAAACTCTTACATTCACAGATATGACTAGGCAGGATGAGAATTATAGTTCCTGAACAACTGGAGGGCCATAGTTTGGAGACCCCTGCCCTAGGAGATGAAGTGTGTTACAAGCAAGATCACTAAATGAAGATAGGGAAATTACCCTTAGAAAAACAAAAATGAATACCGCTACATCATCCAAGGACTGGTTGATTGCAATATATTACAATTCTGATACATTTTAAACAGGGTCCTAAAGCCAAATGACCCTCCTCCTCCACCTCCTCACTTTGACCATTCTGATCCCTTATATATTTGCTTGGTAAAAGGCATTATACCATTAAAAAAACAGAGCCAATGCATATGGGTAAGGTTAAATGGCTTTCCAATACGAGTTTTTGTACAGCGTAAGTGTCAGACATCTATTTTTATACATTCATTATATAAGGTACATATAAAAAAAAAAAATTACTTATACATACAAACAGTGCCGATTCTGACCTCCCTGGGGCCCTAAGCAAAATTGACAGATTAAAGGAGGGAGTGTTCTGCTGTCGAAAATTACATCTTACATTAAAGTGAAAAGCGAGGGGTGCTGACTTCTTACCTCTTCTCCCATGCAGCCAGCGGGTTGAGAAGTGGGGTGAGGGGCAGAAAATTACTTCTCACCAGGCAGGTCCTCTAGTAATTTGGGGGGCCCTCCGCAGCTTTGCGGGCCCTAAGCGGCTTGCACAGTGAGCCTATAGGGCGGATCAGCCCTGCATACAAACATTTTTATCCCAGCTGTCCTCCCTCTTCCTCCCCATGCAATTTATATCCCCAACTAAAGACTTCAGACCTTTTACAGACCTTATTGGAGAAGTTACCTGCAAGTTTGCAGGATGATGGCTTCTCCATTAGGACCTGTAGTGCAAAATATGCGAATGCCTAGTACCAGATGGATGGCCAGCTTGGAGGAGAACAGAAGCGGTACCTGGCCTGTAGACTGTGGACCTTTAATAGAGGTAACCCACTCATCTGAAGTCTGCAGTTGGGGCTTGAAATTGCATGGGGAGGGTAAGTGAGGGCAGCTGGGATAAAAATGTTGGTACGTATAGTTATACTTTATGCATGGATCCTGCTGGACCCAAAGCTACACGAAAGAAAGATCTTAGACCAGTGAAAATTCCACACACCACATGCGCAATCCCCTGGTAAACAATGAAATATACTAGCAAATTATTCCCAGCCTCCAGGCATATAATTTGATTTATGACAAAATAAGATCATTGTAATAAGCCTTTTTAACCAGTGTAACTGAATAAAAAACACCAAACATGCCAAATAACAATGCACCACCAAGACGCGCCTAGGGGTTAATGTGTATCCAAGTAGGATTTCACAATAGCCGTTGAAATTAATCAGAACAAGTATTCTGTTGAGGAAAGGGCAAGCAAGGGATAGCAGACAGGGAACAGAAACATCCAACCACAATAATGAGCGTTCGGCATTCCACCCTCACTGAGCTCTCCTACTTTACATTCAAAACAGATTTCAAACCAATTTAAAGACGGGACAAAGATGTTTCCACATTGTTCCATTCTTACACTGCTAGCTGTGAGCAATTACAATAGAGTCAGGTTTGTGTATCCACTTCTACCAGGCATCAAGTGTCACATGATAACATTCTTATGAGCTCAAACATCTAGCTAAAAAAGAACTTTAGATATAATTTATTAGTCTAGGATGTAGGTAATATATATATATATATATATATATATATATGCTTAGTCATCCTTTTCTTGCATTTGTTACATCGGTGTATCACCCAATCTAGCAATAACAGGTTATCAGAAAAAAAAAAAAACTCTCATCACGATCCCAAAGCATGAAGTGCGGGGGGGGGGGGGGCAACTTTCTTGATATAGAGAACCTCAGGTGCAGCCTCTGGCATCACCAATGGGCTGTACATAATATTCACTGAATGGTAAAAAAAAAAAAAAAAAGATCAGAGACGGCTGACATACAAAATACATTCATTACAGGCATGCTACAATAGGGTGACCAGACATCCCCAGTTTCAGGGGACAGTCCCCTGATTGAGGACACTGTCCCTGGACCACGCCTGTCCCTGGATTTGTCCCCAGATTGGATTTATTGGGGCAGCGGCAATTTCAAAGACAATCAGTGCAGAATTAAAATTAAAAAAAAAATAGAATTACACCCCCCCGCTCCGCCGTGCCTACTAGAATAGGGGGGTTGTATTTTTCCCATTATCTGTGCCCCGTTCTGATGATCATCTGGTCGGAGCGGAGGGAATATTTCTTCAGCCCATTCAGCTTCGCTTGCATGTTCTTCTGATTGGCTCAAATCCTGGCCAGCCACCTGCCTATCTCTTTGCCTTCCCTGGCGGAGTTATCATCCTCCGCTCCCCATTCAGTAGTAACCAGGGCCTGAAGAGTAAAGCCGCGTACACACGATCAGTTCAAACCGATGAAAACGGACTGAAGTTCGTTTTCATCAGTCCAAACCGATCGTGTGTAGGCCCCATCGGTCCGTTTTCTTTTTCGGGCCAAAAACAGATGGCTTGCTTTAAAATTGAACCGATGGACGGCTAACCAATAGGTCAAAACCGATCGTTAGTACGCACGAGCATCGGTTAAAAATCCACGCATGCTCAGAATCAAGTCGACGCATGCCTGGAAGCATTCAACTTTGTTTTTTCATCACGTCGTTGTGTTTTACGTCACCACGTTCTGATACGATCGGTTCATGAACCGATGGTGTGTAGGCACATCAGTCCATCAGCCAGCTTCATCGGTGAACCGATGAAACGGTCCGTTGGACCATTCTCATCGGATGGATCGATCGTGTGTACAGGGCTTAAGACTGTGAGAAAGGCGGCGACGGGCAGCGACGGGCATTACTAGTAAAGAAAAAATATGTCCCCGGGTTTCATTTTAAAAATCTGGTCACCTTATGCTACAAGAAATGGTCAGAGACTGCAGATATGTTACAGGAGATATTCAGACACTGTGAACATGCTTTAGAAGTTGTTGGAGACTGGAAAAAATTTTTAACAGACAGTCATTGACTGAAGAAGCATTACATGAGACTAGAGATCAGTGCTATTACAAACCATATACAAATCAATGCCTCTACATTTGTTCTTATTACTGCACTCTTAAAAAGTACTTTTTATATTTCTGGAAAAAAAAAGAATTGGACAGCACATAAAAAGCAATGCAGGGAGAACACAATGTTTCGGCGGGAGGGATTCTGCAATCAACACTGACTGCGTTGATGGGGATATTGAGCGGAATCGATCCATCTATGGCTGGCTTTATATACACCCACGTATGTCTGAATGTCCAAACAGTGACTGCATGTGATAGGATGAGACTTGTAACCTAAGACCTTGTAACACTAATGAGTCACATGACATCCGGGAGGGAAAATGGCTAATTGGGCCCAATTTGGATATTTTCACTTAGGGGTGTACTCACTTTTGTTGCATAGAAAATCTGCACTTACTTTAAATGTAAGGTTCTCATGCTACTGTCTTTAGACAGCACAGGTCTTAAGAAAATGCACTGAGACAATCAGGGTGGCTCTTTGCCTTGTGATCGCTGCATTGGCCAATCAGAGTGATAAGTAAGTAATTGCTATGAATAAGAGGAGTTTATAAATCAATATTAAAGTTCATATGTAAGTTTTGTTATAGCTATTCCACAAGGGTAAAATAAAACCTGCCAATGAACTGTTACCTCACTGTGTTATTAGCCCTGCCTTTCAGTGAACTACAAAACATCTCCCACTTATTTTACGAAGATGAGTAAAAAGCGGGTGTTTTGTGGTCTTAACACACTTCCTGCTCTAGGATGGCAACAATGCTCCTCCATTGATACAATACAGTGACTAAGTGTTGTCCTTCTAGGACAGGAAGTGTTACTGGCAGGATAAATAGGTGAAAATAAAGAAAACAAATGCAGCCACCACATCTAAAGACTGGTAAGCTGCAATGTATTACAGTTTTGTTCTCGACTTTAGATACGCTTTAATCTTTGCTTCCCCCATTGAATAAAGCTTTTGTGTAACCATTACGTTCAAAACCATCCCAGTAAAAGATGCTTTGATGGAATACAAATACACTTTACCTTCTATAGCTGTATTTGTTTTAGCTGAGCTCATTCCAGGCTCTGTTCTGTTCCCACCCATTACTGGATCCATTTGATCCTTTTTTTTGTTTTAGTCACACTCGCAAATCCAAATACAGCACATCCACTTCTGCGCTCACTTCCAAACCACACCATCCATTCCACCCTCACTGGCGTGCCAAAGACAATCTCAGTCTGGAACACGGCACCTTCCCAGAATCTATGTTTTCATTTAACCATTCTGAATTAATTCCGCCCATTGCGCCTTCCAATGGTTTGCAACAGGTGGGGATGGATTTGCTAATGTGCCTCTGTCAAGAACATTGTTTTAAGATTTATACGCGCTTGTGATGTTCTTCTCACACTCCTGGTTGCTTTCTAATGTTTGCAGGACCCATAAATACAAGAAATTCCTACACTTAGAAATATACATTTTAGGAATTGTAAAGCCATTAGTCAAGGCCGTTTAATAAACAGGTTAATTGAATGTAACGGTCCAGCGTAATGGCAACACATCTAACACAAGGGCTTTTATGGTTCGTTTTATTGTGTCCTGTGGAACAGATAGGACTTGGTTGATTTTCACATTTCCTGAAGCCTGGCTTCCGAGCCAAGCTGGCCCACCATGCAGTCAAGTTGGACATGTTTACAGTCAATCCTACCATGAACAATCGTGGTATAAAGTTACAAGTACCGTCGCAAATTGTTTTTGTTCACTGACTTGAATTCTAGTGTGCCTGTCGCTTATTTAATGCTAAAGTTGGACAACCAGCAACATACTAGGTTTTCATTTTTTTCATTACATTAAAAGGAACCTACCAGGATCAAAGTTTGTTGGTAGAGCTGTCAGCATGACATTCTCTTTGTAAAGCATATCTAAACACATGATCAAAGATGTAATGTATTGCAGCTTACCATTTTTTTTTCTACGCTCTTTTTCTTTTATTTCCAGCTGGTGATCCTGCCAGTAACACACTTTTCATCTTAGGGTGACACCGCTTACTCGCTGCACTGTGTCTATGGAGAAGCAGTGTTGTAACGCTAAAGGCCCGTGCACACGATCAGACTTTTTAACAACAACGGTCAACGTTCACAACAGCGGTCCGACGGACGTGTTTTATCGGACAATCCAACCGTGTGTATGCTCCATCGGACAATTGTTTTTGGTTTTTCAACAGATAAATGTTCGTTGTGAATGCTCTCAAACTTTCTGACAACAAATGTCCAATGGAGGATAATTCGATCGTGTGTCCATCTGACTAAAATCCAAAGTTCAATTGAGCATGCTCAGAACCAATGCTAAACATCAGACAACAATAGCAGAAGTTGCCCACAGGGTGGCGGTAAAGAGCTTAAAAAGCACGTGATTTGGTGAAAGTTGGCTGAAAAAGTTCTGCCGTGTGTATGCATACCAAGCTCACGGCCAACGTCCCTTCAGACAAAAATCCACGGAAAAATCTGATGGAAGTCCGATCGTGTGTATGAGGCTTAAGACAAGGAACAATGTAACTGATAAGAATCCAGCTGATACAGAGGCCTAAAGAAAGTTTAGCTCACAACATTTCTACCAGAAATAATAAATAATTAAATATTTGAAAAAAATGATTGCAAGTTATATTTAACAGACCAAAAGGGAGCAAACAGGAGAAGATCATTGTTAGGATTTACATACACTGGAAGCTGATTGTTCTCTGCTGAGCCCTGTGTATATTACCAAAAGTATTGGGACACCTGCCTTCACACGCACATGAACTTTAATGGCATCCCAGTCTTAGTCCATAGGGTTCAATATTGTGTTGACCCACTCTTAGCAGCTATAACAACTTCAACTCTTCTGGGAAGGCTGTCCACAAGGTTTCAGAGTGTGTCTATGGGAATGTTTGGCCATTCTTCCAGAAGCGCATTTGTGGTCAGGCACTGATGTCGATGAGAAGGCCTGGCTCTCAGTCTCTGCCCTAATTCATCCCAAAGGTGTTCTATCGGTTGAGGTCAGGACTCAGTGCAGGCCAGTCAAGTTCCTCCACCCCAAATTCACTCAACTATTAACATACGTGTATGTGCATCCCAATACTTTTGGTAATTTAATGTATTTGCTGTCAACATCCATTTGCTTGTTTTCCCAACCTAATCAAATGCGCCACAATAATCTCATTAACATTCCCAATATTTATAAAATTATGGTTTCTCAGGAAGAGGCCGAATGAAGCCGTGTACACACGGCAGAGAACCTCGACGGGCAGAACACATCGTTCCGCCCGTCGAGGTTCTCTGCCGGCCGTCGAAATCGGCGACCCGCCCGTCGGGAATGGCAACCAGCCATTCATCCAGGCGGGCCGTCGAGCAAAAAGAGAGCGTGCTCTCTTTTCGCTCGACGGGATTCCCGACGGGCGGGGCGAGCCAGAAGCGTACACACGGCCGAGGTCCTCGCTGGAATGCAGCTTCCAGCGAGGTTCTCGCTGGTTTCCAGCGAGAACCTCGGTCGTGTGTACGCCGCCTGACACACTTTCCAGGATTGGCGAATCAGAGGGGGACAGTGCTAGAGTTTGGGTGACTATGCCAGAGACTGAATTTTTAGGTTTTTGCCCAATGAGTGAACCTTTAAAGAGTACCTCCACTTTTTATTGTTGGTGTGGAGTACCTCCACTTTTTATTGTTGGTGTCATAGAGTCGCTCCTATTTATTTATTTCTGTTTAATATATTTGGATGATGGTACCCAATATTTATCTCAATCTCTTGGCACTTCCACTAATCTACTTTATGAGAAAAAAAACAATTCCCTCTAGGTGATCTATGTACACTGGAAGGATTTTAACAAACACTTTGCAGATTCCTACCTGTTTCTGTTCTGAAGCTGTTTGGTTTTGTCAATGAAAAAAGTGAGTCTGAATGGGAGTGATTTTTTTCATTATTAACTAGTTGCCCACCGTCAAATGATGGTGGGGCAATGCGGCTCTCGTTCTGGGACTACATCATATGACGGCATCCCAGGATGGCCGCGCGACATGTTGCTAGAACAAGTCGCGATCCTGATATCTGTAAAGAGCCGCGTCCGTAGCTCTTTAACCATGTGATCAGCTGTGTCAATCACAACCGGTCGCATGTAAACACGGAGTGCCCATTAGCGATGCCAGTCAGTGCTGGCTATCAGTGCTGCCTATTAGTGCTGCCCATCAATGCTCATCACTGCTGTCGATTAATGCCTATCAGCGTCACCCATCAGTGGCACCCATTAATGCCCATCAGTGCCCATAAATACCGCCTATCCTTGCAGCATATCAGTGCCCACCGGTGTAGCCTATCAGTGCCCATCAGTGCCACCTAACAGTGCCCATCAGTACCGCCTACCAGTGCTCATCAGTGCCACATATCAGTGTCACTTATCAGTGCCCATAAATGCAGCATATTAGTGCCTCCTCATCAGTGCCACCTAATCCGTGCCCATAAGTGCCACCCCATCATTGCCCACCAGTTCAGCCTATCAGTGCCCATCAGTGCTGCCTCATCAGCGCACATCAGTGAAGATGAAAAATTACTTAGTTACACAATTTACTGACAGAAACTAAGTAAAAAACATATTTTTTTAAAAATGTTGGTCCTTTTTTTTGGTTAAAAAATAAAATAAAAAATAGCAGTGATTTAATACCACGAAAAGAAAGTTCTATTTGTGTGAAGAAAATTATAAAAAAAAATTGGGGTACAGTGTAGCACGACCGCGCAATTGTCATTCAAAGTGCGACAGCGCTGAAAGCTGAAAAATGGCATGGGCAGGAAGGGGCTGTAAGTGCCCTGTAGACAAGTGGTTAATCAGCTGACGCACTTGCAGCGTTCTAATGTGGAAAGCTGCTGTATTGGCACCCCTTTAGAAGTGATTAATCCTTTGGGAGAATCTCGCCAAAAATAAAAATGTTGTTGCAGAGGATGCCTAAAATCTGGTATCTTAGTGCGGACTTCCTGGGAAAATGACTAAGCCAATCAAACAAACATTCTGAGACATTCTGTACATCAACTTCACATGGAAGACCTTCCATTGAATTTTACTGAAATTTACAGCACTGCAAATTGAAATGGAATTGTAATTTTTAATAACATAATTACACTATGGCTTGTGTAACAATTGCATGTTTTTTTCCCCCCATGAAAGTGGAGTTACCCTTTAAAAATATGTAAATACTTAACTGCCCATAGCCTGGCCACAGGTTCACTTGTGGAATAAAGTTCACTTAAGAAATAAGTAATTTTTTATAACATATTCCATTTCATATGGCTTAATACTTTTCAATCGTTTAATTCATAGCTCAGAATTTTAAGTAAACTCTGCATAAGTATGAACTACAAAACCTTCCAAAATGTAAGCAATAACTGTGCTACTAGAAACTATTATAAAATCTAACATTTTCTTTTGGTGAGCAAAAGAAAACAAAATGGTTCCACTTACATCATCAGTCAACTAATCTTTAAACTTCACTACTGTTCCCAGTACGAGAAAATTAAATACTATATATTTCTAAAGTATATTTAAGTATATAGATTTTTTGGAACACCCAGCACAGAATTTCTCCAAAATAAATGTAGAGACTTGAGAGAAGATACAATCACAAGAGCAATATATATATATATATATATATATATATATATATATATATATATATATATATATATATATATATATATATATATATATATATATATATATATATATAGCACTTTGCCTTGAATCAACTTAACTGAAGTTTGTGAACTACTGGAATAAGTAATGTGTATCTGCCAAGTTTAGACACTAAAATACAGTTGTTCCCACTCACGTTTCCCTGGATTTAAGCTTATAAAAAAAAAACCTAGGCGTGCCTGCATTGAATTATTATTTCAGTACATAAATATTTTTACTCTTAACGTAAAACTGCAAGAAATGTTCATTTTAGATATTAATAAGTAGGTTATGTTGCCTTAAATCACTACTTAATATGCAATAACTGCCTGGTTTATATAGAAGAATCCACAAAGCTTCCAGAGCAAACATTTCTTAGAAATTGAGGCACATTCACCAGTAACCACGTGTTCTGATGGCTTAACATCTTTGGTTTTTGTGATGGCAAGTAAATGAAACTTAAAACACAGTCACACGCTTATATGCTGGTGACCTTTCTGTATACTTTGTATATATAGCTGAGCCTAAAAAACTGCTCCGCTTCAAAATATACTTGTATCCTTTATACTTTGTACTATATAAATAGCTAATCATAAAGCTGACGTCACACTAGAGATCCTGTTGCTGGCAAGAATTTGTTTCCTCTATAAGAACAGCGATAGCTGGAGAATCCAGGGCAAAAAAGTTGTGATTTTGAAAGACAGAAAAGGGATCCGGAAATAGAATAAATGAAATAAACTTCAGGAGAGGTAACTTTGTAATATTAATTTAAAAAAAATCTGTCTGGAGTTCTTCTTTTATGGAATTTTGTTTTTTTAATTAAAGCCCAATTCGGGCTAAAGTAAGGGGAGAGTAAAACTGAGTATACAGTGCCTCGAAAAAGTATTCATACCTACCAATTGAAAATCTCCACATTTTGTCATGTTACAACCAAAAAACGTAAAATTATTTTATTGCGATAGACCAACACAAAGTGGCACATAATTGTGATGTGGAAGAAAAATGTAAAATGTTTTTTTCAAATCTTTTACAAATAAATATGTGAACACCGTGGCATTCATTTGTATTCAGCCCCCTTTACTCTGATACCCCTAACTTAAATCTAGTGTAACCAATTTCCTTCAGAAGTCACCTAATTAGTAAATGGAGTCCATCTGTGTGTAATTTAATCTCAGTATAAATATAGCTGTTCTGTGAAGCCCTCAGAGGTTTGTTTGAGAACCTAAGTGAATAAACAGCATCACAAAGGCCATGGAACACACCAGACAGGTCAGGGATAAAGTTGTGGAGAAGTTTAAAGCCGGATTAGGTTAAAAAAAAATATCCCAAGCTTTGAACATCTCACGGAGCATTGTTCAATCCTTCATCTGAAAATGCAGAGAGTATGGCACTACTGCAATTCTACCAAGACATGGCTGTCCACCTAAACTGACAGGTCGGGTAAGGAGAGCATTAATCAGAGAAGCAGCCAAGAGGCCCATGGTAACCCTGGAGGAGCTGCAGAGATCCACAGCTCACGTAAAAAGATATGTCCACAGGACAACTATTAGTTGTGCGCTCCACAAATCTGGCCTTCATGAAAGAGTGGCAGGAAGAAATCCATTGTTGAAAGAAAGCCATAAGAAGTCCTGTTTGCAGTTTGCGAGAAGCCATGTGAGGGACTCAGCAAACATGTGGAAGAAAGTTTTCTGGTCAGATGATACCAAAATGTAACCTTTTGGCCTAAAAGCAAAACCCTGTGTGTGGTGGAAAACTAACACTGCATATCACTCTGAACACATCATCCCCACCGTGAAACATGGTGGTTGGCAGCGTCATGACGTTGGGATGCCTTTCTTCAGCAGGGACAGGAAAGCTGGTCAGACATGATGGGAAGAAGGATGGAACCAAATACAGGGCAATCCTATAAGAAAACCTGTCTGTAAAAGACTTAAGACTAGGGTGGAGGTTCGCCTTCCAGCAGGACAACAACCTTAAACATACAGCCAGAGCTACAATGGAATGGTTTAGATCACAGCATATGCAACTGTGCACTACAAGTGCAATTGCCAGTGCCAGAGCTTAGTAAATGAGACAAAGCTTCACTTTGAAAGGAATAGGCAATCACATGCAAGGAAAATAAATAAAAACAGCATTTTTGCTTGCATAGATTGTCAGCAGAGCTCTCCCTCATTTACTAAGCTATGGAGCAACTGCACTTCACAAAGTTCACAGTGTATTTGCCTTTAATAAATTAACCCTATAAGCAGGGCCATATAGAAATAAGTGTGTAAGAAATAGGTTGGTTGTTCAATGGATAAATGAAAAGCGCAGCGAAAACGCAGCTAAAGCACTGCAAAAATTACCAGTGCTGTTTTAGCGGTGCTTCAGTGTGCACATAGCCTTACTTAATGTCCTGTGTACAGCAAACTTTGATATAGTGATTGCTATAAACCGATATTCATCTATAAGTGAAAAGTCAAAATAACCCAATATACATGAAAGATGTCAGCAATAAGGCAGACCAATAGATTATTCTAGTTACATCTGCATTAATTTGAGCTACATGCAAGCAGTCTATATGGGTGGGTGCCATTCAGGTAGAACAACAAACATGGCCTGTCAATGGGTGTCAACACCAATCTGAAAAAAGCCTAGTAAGTAAAACTAAGGACACAACTTTTTTTTTAGTGTTGGATAGAGTGGAGAAAGGTAGGAACACCTGTTTTTATTGCTTTCTGTATCCCCATTTGGCAGATTCCTCCTCTCTATTTGTCCTGTTTATCATTATCACTGAAAGGGAAAGTAACAGAAAATCACACATTCTGGGTTGTCCCCATAAAAGTAACAGTGGAAAAATCTTCCAATGGGCACACTAGTTCTGGTGACCTGGGGGTCTGCAAGAAATCCCTTAATTTTCAGGGATCTCCTCTCACTGTGTTTGGCTGTGGGACAGCAAGTGAAGGAAAATCTCCGCAACGGGACACAGATGGAGAAAAAAATCTGATAGAGGCTATAACCCTCCCTTGTTCTATCCAAAATAAAAATAAAAACTTTTTTGCCTATCGTTCTACTTTAAACTTTAGACTCCAAGAGGAAGTCACAAGGGTGTGACGAAAATAGTAGGAGGGGCGTGAAAGGCTGACGTATGAGGAAGTGAGGGGGAAGCTTGTTTCAGTGTGACGGACGCTGCCGACCGGAGCTGCAGTCCCGGATCTAAGGTGAAACCACCATCTCCACACACAGATTGATTGCATAAAGACTGTTTTTTTAACATGGAAATGTGAGTGTATACATGGCGCATGATCGTTTTAATTAATTTTTAAAAAGGATAAAGCACTATTGCCAGTTTTTACTTTACATGTGGGTGATATGAGAGGAGGGCTCTGGTACCCATCAGGAAGGAACATTCCATAGTGAAATTGGCTGCCTGGGTCATACACTATCCTCTGGGCCCACTAACAGGCCAGGTTTTATGTATTACCTTGGGGAGGTCCGACGGACCGTTTCAGCAGACAAATCCTATCGTGTGTACGGGCAAACAGACAGGTTTTTCCAGCAGACAAATTTTAAAGCATGCTTTAAAATCTGTCTGCTGAAACCCGTCTGTCCGACATGTCCGCTGGTTAGTACACTAACCAGCGGACATATCTGTCCGCACATGCGTCAAATGGATTCGACGCATGCGTGGAAGTATTTTACTTCCTGGTTCGGTGACGTGGCAGCGTCAACGTCACCGCCACGTCACTGCGCTGTCTGCTGGCGGGGATTTTGGTTTGATCGTGTGTACACGATCAAACCAACATATCCCAGGAGACAAATCCGATCAAAACGGTCTGTCAGACCGATTTGATCTGATTTATTTAGTCGTGTGTACGTGGCCTTAAGGTTTGACCTCCTATTATATGGTTTTGGTAAATCTCAAGACACAAATCTACAGAAAATCGAATAGTGTGTATGGGGGCTTAAGCCTTAAGGTGAGGGTACATCCGGTGGAGAGTTGCACAAGGACTGATTTGCCATATGCACAGAAGTGGATCAGAGTGAAGATTTGTGGTTCACAGAATCTATCCTTATTCAACACATATTGGACTATAATATTATCTATAATCACCAGAGATTGGACTATTAACTATCATTGTTTTAGCAATTAATATTAATTTCATTTTTTTCATATTTTTATTCAATTTATCATGTATGTCGTGTGAATGGGTATTCATATGAAGTTTAGAGCACTTGCACTTTATTGAGGATTGGGAGACTGCATTGAGCACTTACGACATTTAGGGGGTTATATATACTATATATATTTGCACTTTATGTTCACCTAGCACTGCTCTCATTTTTATTTATTTTCTGTAGTGCCACATAATTACGAAGTGTGGGGAGTGCATAGCTGCTCATGAGGTTTTGACATATAATTATCTACTTTAAAGCTATGCTGGAGCATGTGACTCTTGGTATTAGTGCTTGGTGACTGGCCATTCCTCCACCCAGAGGGACAGAGTACCCAGCCCCTTAAATTAGAGCATGTGCAAGCTTTCCTCAACTTTCTCCCAACAAGACACAACACAAAAGGCACAAATAGCTGCAAGAAAATCTGCCCACATGGTCTCCGACTCCAAGGCATATAAAAAGTCAGCAAGTGACTCAACACAACCATGCAGAAAGGTGATATATGCATTTTAAAAGGAAGTTGGTCTTAAAAAGAGCAGCAGAGACATGCCATGCTAACAGTGAAAGGCAGATCCCAATCAATAATAAAAATAAGGCTATACATTTTTGCATAATCCAATCCAGCTAATAGAGACAGGGAAAAGGCCACATTAGGCAGTCCATAACTTACTAAACATCACAAACCTGCATTCCAACATGGGCCAAAATGCAGTTCTAAGTACCAACTGATGCATGACCTGAAAAGGAACTTTGCTTTGGAAACAAGAGATGAATAATCTGATTGCAAGTCAGAGAAAAAACAGCTACGGGGCTACAAGCAGCCTTGAATGATGTCACAAATAATTGATCAAGACAGTGGCTGTATTACTACCGAGGATTTTCTGGGCAGAGAAAACTACAGCACTGTCCCAAAGTTCACTTTTCACTTCATGCCTTTCATTTGTTGGAGCGTTTTATTTCAGTTCTTTTTTTTTTTTTTAAACGTTCGTTGTTTCTTTTTTCTCCAACAGAAAATACTTTGTACTGTTTGGCTGATACTGCCAGCTAGAAGGCTCCTCCTTTGCAAAAATTAAAGACTATCTAAACCCAAAACTGCAATATACTGAATTGCAGTGTGCCAGTCCTTAGATGTGCTGGCTACATTACTTTACTTTTTTCAGACTTTTTTGTTTTCCAGGACTTCCAGTCCTAGGGTGACAACTCATAGTTACATAGTTACATAGTTGGCGAGGTTGAAAAAAGACACAAGTCTATCAAGTATAACCTTGCACTGTATCTAGGCTGCGCTCATGGATTGGACTACAAAGTTCTCCTCCTCTCCTTATCTCCATTACACAGAAAGGTGTTTTGCAGTTCATTGAAGACAGCTGGGAAAGCTGATAACATTGTTTGACATTTCAACAAGTTATAAGAACACTGCATATCTGACAGGATCACCGGGTATTTTCTGTAATTGTAGGAAATATACTTAGCTTGAAAAAAGAAAACAAATTCAGCCATCACATCTATGGACTTTTAGGCCTCTTTCACATGGCCGTTTAGATGCACACACTGGATTCCAGCGAATAGTGTTGGCTGCTCAGCCTATATAAAATAATGGCAGGCTGACAGTGGCCACCACTGTTCGAATGTAGCCGCACACCACATGGTTACCTGCAGTAAGGGGTGGATGTCTGAGCCTGAACGCAGTCTGCTGCATCCAGGTTCGGACATCCGCAGGTGTGCATCTACATGTAAACAGCGGCGGCTCCTGTCAGCCTGACATTATTTTATGTAGGCTGAGTAACCACCGCTATTAACATGCACCGATCAATCCAGCCACAAGCACCGCTGAATCTTCCTCCTGGAATCCGGTATAAGTGGCTAAACTGCTTTTTTTCCTTTGATTTAGATATTCTTTAAACAGTTGCTTGTATAGTCTGTGTATTCAAATCAATAAAATAAAGAGAATTAGGGAATGGAGACATGACTGCATCCATTACCATCACCGTGTAAATATGGCCCCTTGCAAAGTTTTACTACTCAATTTGGCACTTTCCAGTTCAATGCGCCCTTCTTCCAGAAATGAGTATCTGTGCAGCCTACGGGATGGCGCCTTGAATGTGAATAGTCGACAGGTACACTTCAATAAACACAATGTCAAGTCTGTCACCTTCCTCTAAAACATTATTTCCCACAGCACATTAGTAAATTTCCCTCTATGTGGTTAATGTCGGTTTCCACAGGTCGTAAAACCGCGTTTGCAGGGCCAGGAAGGGGCGAAAGGTGTGACTTTCCACTGAGTGATAATGATCTTAGAAATTAGGGCTGCTGTAATGCCGACTGGTTTGTAAGTGAAACATATTCTCAAGCGTAGCCGTGTTTTTGAACATCGGTACTTTGAGCTGTCTGTCCGTCCAGACTCCAGATTTCAGTAATAAGTCCCAGCTGGATTTATTTCAGCTAAAAGTGAGCGCTGGACTTGGTCTGTGCCACAGGAGCCATACCTATGAAGTATGTAAGCTTACATGGAGAAGAGGTTAAGACTTAAATTGGACCTCTTAATAACGTTACAAGTCTGTTTAAAATCCATTCTTAAGATATTACAATAAATAGCAACAGTATTCATTTTTAAAACAAAAACTTGACCTTTTATCAATAAAAAGCCACCTGTGATCTCCATGCAAGAGAATTTAGATTTTAGAGTCTTCAGATTTACCAAATCATATAATAGGAGGTCAAACCTTAAGGCCCTGTACACACAAGGAGACATGTCCGATGAGACAGGTCCGACGGACCGTTTTCATCGGACATGTCTGAAGGGATATTTTGGTCTGATGTGTGTACACACCATCAGACCAAAATCCCTGCGGACTAGAACGCGGTGACGTAGAAGACACCGACGTGCTGGCAAAAGGAAGTTCAATGCTTCCACGCATGTGTCGCATCAATTCGACGCATGCGGGGGACACCTTACACATTAGATTGAGGTTTTATGTGCCTAAGCAGCATCTTAACAATCGTGTTTTGGCACACCAAGTTGTAAGGTACCTGTAAAAGGTAGTGTCCGAAGTGGAACAGGTATGCTGGAGATCCAGGCAAAGCGTCGTCAGGCAGATACGGTTGGCAACGGATCAGGCAAAATAGTTCACAATCGGATTCCGGAGAAGGGTCAGGCAGGCAAAGGTCATACACGATCTGGCGGTAAAGTACAAAATCAGCAGGCTGTAGAATAGTCGGGATATCAGGCAGGAGTTCAATACAATGCAGATCACTGAAGACAAAACACCCAGGAAGTAATCCAAATAAACGGGCGCTGAGTGATGACCTCACTTCCTATTTAAAGGCTGTCCAGAATGAAAATTGTCCACAGCTGGCAGCAGGTGGAGCTAGTGAGTCCGAGGTGTGTGTTGAACACAATAAGGATATTCCCAAGGCCTAGATCTCTTCTGTGGCACATCAGGTAAGGCTATGGTTTAAGACCAGGAAGACCCAGGTTCGAATACACCCCGGGACATGACAGGGCCCCCTCCCCAATGGACCCCTCCGGGGGCCTAGCGGGGTTTAGTGGGGAACGAGGCATGGAAGTCTCGTATAAGAGAAGGGGCATGCAGATCTTTGGCTGGAACCCAGGAGCGGTCTGTGACAGGATATCCCTTCCAATGAACCAGATACCGAAGGCCACGGCCATGTCTTCTGGAATCAAGAATCTTGGAGACTTCAAACTCACTTTGTCCATCAACAAGAACAGGAGGAGGTAGCTGTTGTGATCTGGAGTAGCGGTTGAAAATAGCTTTTTTGAGGAGGGAAACGTGAAACACAGGATGTATCCGGAGAGAGGAAGGTAATTTTAAGCGATAGGAAACTGGCCCAACTCGAGCAATGATCCTGTAAGGACCAATGAATCGAGGGCCCAATTTGGTAGAAGGTTGTTTCAGTCTCACATACTTGGTTGATAGCCAAACTCTGTCCCCCACCACATATGGAGGTATATGGCGTCTTCGTCTGTTGGAAAAAAGTCTGTACTTGCCTGCTGACTTTTGTAGTAATGAACGAATCTTCTTCCAATGTAGTAGAATATTCTTTACCCGCTGATCTGCTGCTGGTACACCAGAAGAAGGCTGAAGTAGAGGAAAAGTCTGAGGGTGATAGCCTAGGGCTGCGTAGAATGGTGTGGTATGAAGAGCACTGTGCCAACGGGAATTTAGGGCGAACTCAGCTAAAGGCAAGTACTCAGACCAGTTGGAGTGTAAGGCATTGACATAATGTCGAAGATAGGTTTCTAGGGTCTGGTTCATGCGTTCGGTTTGACCATCAGTTTGCGGGTGATGTGAAGTAGAGAGCGAGAGCGTTACTCCCAGTTTCTTGCAGAACGCTCTCCAGAATCGGGAAACGAACTGGGATCCGCGGTCTGAGACGACATTGGTAGGTATGCCATGATGTTTTACAATATGGGAAAGGAAAAGAGTGGACAGTGCTTTCGCTGTAGGTAATCCCGGGAGCGGCACAAAATGAGACATTTTGGAAAAGCGATCCACTGTGACCCATATAGCAGTCATGCCCTCGGACTTGGGTAAGTCTACAATGAAGTCCATGGTCAAATGGGTCCAAGGCTGGCGAGGTGCCGGAAGTGGATGTAACAGTCCAGCAGGCAATGTGCGGGGTACTTTATTAGCAGCACAAGTTGGGCAGGCAGCCACATAGTCAGTAACATCCTTTTTCATATGAGGCCACCATACATGACGTTGCAAGGTCTTAAGAGTGATGGTGACACCAGGGTGACCGGATAACACGCCATTATGTGCCCAGAGGAGTACAGGTTTTCTGAGACTAGGGGCTACGTACAGGCGACCTGGTGATATCTTCAAGCCCTGGGGAACACGATTCTGGGATTCTTGTAGCTGTTGGGAAAGAGCCGTGGAGATCTGCGCAACAATTTTGTGAGGTGGGATTATATACTGCTCGCCTGGTTGATCTTCTTCAGAGGTAGCGAACTGTCTGGAAAGAGCATCGGCTTTTTTGTTTCTATGCCCTGGAACATAAGAAAGGACAAAATTAAAACGGGAGAAAAACAGAGCCCATCGAGCCTGACGTGAGTTCAGACGTCTAGCAGTCTGAAGATACAGTAGGTTTTTATGGTCAGTGAGGATAGTAAAAGGCTTGGGAGCCCCTTCCAGAAGGTGTCGCCATTCAGACAATGCCAATTTGATGGCCAGTAGTTCTCGATTCCCAACATCATAATTCATCTCTGCAGGAGAAAACTTTCTAGAGAAAAAAGCTACTGGATGGATTCTACCAGACTTTGGCTGTCTCTGGGAGAGTACGGCACCTGCTCCAACCTCAGAGGCATCAACCTCAACAATGTACTGGAGATCAGGATTTGGATGCTGAAGAATTGGAGCTTTACTGAACGTGTCCTTTAATCGCTGGAAAGCCGATCTTGCTTCTGAAGACCACACCTTACAATTTGTACCCTTCTTAGTCATGGCAGTAAGGGGTGCCGCAATGGAGGCAAAACTTTTAATGAAGCGTCTGTAGTAATTTGCAAACCCTAAAAAGCTTTGGAGTCCTCTTAAAGTGGTCGGTTGGGGCCATTGCAAGACAGCGGAAAGTTTTTGAGGGTCCATTTGGAAACCGTCAGCACTTATGATGTACCCAAGGAAAGGAATACAGCTTTGATGAAAACTGCATTTTTCGATTTTTGCATAAAGATGGTTTTCTCTAAGTCGTTGTAATACCTGTTTCACATGCGAGATGTGCTCTAGATGAGTCTTGGAAAAGATTAAAATGTCGTCCAAGTAGATGATCACAAAGCGGTTGCTGAAATCATGGAAAATTTCATTCATGAAACGTTGAAAGACAGCAGGTGCGTTACACAACCCAAATGGCATGACCAAATATTCAAAGTGTCCATTACGAGTGTTGAATGCTGTCTTCCACTCGTCCCCCTCTTTAATTCGAATCAGGTTATATGCCCCTCGTAGGTCTAGCTTGGAGAAGATGACAGCCCCCTTAAGTACATCAAACAGTTCAAGAATGAGAGGCAAAGGGTAGGAGTCCTTTACGGTGATTTGATTTAACCCCCGATAGTCTATGCATGGTCGAAGGCCCCCATCTTTCTTTTCAACGAAGAAAAAACCTGCTCCTACTGGAGAAGAAGAGGGTCGCATAAAACCTCTTTCCAAGTTGTCTCTTACGTATTCCTCCATAGACTTTTGTTCAGGCAGAGACAAGGGGTAGGTCTTTCCTTTGGGAAGAGGTGCTCCGGGAATCAATTTAATTGTACAGTCAAAAGGACGATGTGGAGGTAACACCTCTGCCTTTTGCTTGCAAAATACATCTGCAAAGTCATGGTATTCACGAGGCAAGGTAGGTGGAATAGTCACAGGAGCCAACATGCAAGCAGAAAGTCTTTTGGGTTGAGACAAACAATTAGGGCGACAGCACGATCCCCAGGAGGTTAGTTCTCCCTTTTCCCAATCAAAAGAAGGGTTGTGAAGTTGCAACCATGGGTAACCAAGGATGATAGGCAGAAGCGGAGAATCAATGAGAGACAAGACAACTTCCTCTTTGTGGAGGAGGCCTACCTGAAGGGTGATTGTCGTAGTCTCGAATTTCACAATGCCATCTCCCAAGGGCTGTCCATTCAGGGTGGTAATATTCAGGGGTCTAGACTTTGGAACAAACGGGATGTTGTTCTTTCTTGCAAAATTGTAGTCCAAGAATATGCCAGCAGCTCCAGAATCCACAAACGCCTCGCAGAAAACAAGCTTAGAAGGTAAATGGATAGTAGCCGGAACAGTAATCTTGGTCTTGGAGGATCTACCTGTAAGGTCTAAGCCAGCTCCTCCAACACTGGTTAGACCCTGCCTTTTACTGGACGGGAAGGGCAGACAGATACTAAATGTCCTTTAAGTCCACAGTACAGGCATAGGCCCAATGAACGCCTCCTTTGTTTCTCTGACTCAGTTAGGTGGAGACGGCTCACATCCATGGGTTCCACAGGTGCCTGGGGTTCAACAGAGGTTTCAGGTTCTGGCTGAGGTGGTGCTTGGAAGTTAGGGGCCAAACGGTAAACTGGCTTAGGAAACTTGCGGGTTCTAAGTCTCTCTTGGCATGGTACCGAACATCCAGACGAACACACAGCTCTATGAATTTCTCAAGGTCTTCTGGGAGATCCTTATAGACTAATTCATCCTTGATGCGATCTGTGAGACCTTTTCGGAAGGCTGCACGTAATGCCCTTGAGTCCCAATTAGTCTCAGCAGCAAGGGTACGGAACTCAATAGCATACTGTGCCACAGATCTGGTGCCTTGTTGTATGTCCAAGAGGGAGTACTCAGCTGCAGATGCTCTATCTGGCTTGTCAAATACAGTCTGGAGAGAAGCCAGAAATTTCTCAGCATCTTGAAGTATAGGATCGTTTCGTTCCAAATAAGGAGAGACCCAGACCAGGGCCTTCCCCTTTAACAAGGAAATTACAAAAGTCACTTTGGCAGATGAAGTGCTAAAAGTCACAGGGTTGTTGCGGAAATGCAAACGGCAAACATTTAAAAAGCCTCTGCAGTCCTCAGTATCACCACCAAACTTGTCAGGCAAGGGAAGTTTTGGTGGTACAGAAGAGGCGGGTTGGACCGTAGCAGAAGTAGGATCCGGCATCTGGACCGTTGCAGAGGAACCAGGCAAACAAGATTTAAGCATAGTGCAAAGTTCATCTAACTTGGCGTCCAGGGAAGAAAGATGCTGTTCATGCGCTCCGATCAGTTGTCCCTGACGTGTAATCGCCTTAACAATCTCAGCAGGGTCCACTGCCATTGTGGCCCGTTTATTATGTAAGGTACCTGTAAAAGGTAGTGTCCGAAGTGGAACAGGTATGCTGGAGATCCAGGCAAAGCGTCGTCAGGCAGATACGGTTGGCAACGGATCAGGCAAAATAGTTCACAATCGGATTCCGGAGAAGGGTCAGGCAGGCAAAGGTCATACACGATCTGGCGGTAAAGTACAAAATCAGCAGGCTGTAGAATAGTCGGGATATCAGGCAGGAGTTCAATACAATGCAGATCACTGAAGACAAAACACCCAGGAAGTAATCCAAATAAACGGGCGCTGAGTGATGACCTCACTTCCTATTTAAAGGCTGTCCAGAATGAAAATTGTCCACAGCTGGCAGCAGGTGGAGCTAGTGAGTCCGAGGTGTGTGTTGAACACAATAAGGATATTCCCAAGGCCTAGATCTCTTCTGTGGCACATCAGGTAAGGCTATGGTTTAAGACCAGGAAGACCCAGGTTCGAATACACCCCGGGACATGACACAAGTGCTTGGGCGTTTATTTATTTCATTGGCCAGGATATTAACTTATTTTAGCCATTGAAATGAAAAAAATGGGATGTCCTTTACCAGAGCTGTATGGTTCTGAAACACTCGAATGTCATTTTCTACCAAGTCTACTTTTTATAGCAAACGCAATCACCTGGGTTGAATTAACAGCCTGGAATTAAACCTCATTTTGGATCATGATTTAATTCAGGCCAGGTTATTGCATATGGAAAATGAATGAGAAAAGCAGAACTATTTATTAATGTACTGTGAAAAGGACCTGGGTTGGCAATCCATGGAGTAATTAATTTAACAAAGAACTTTATCCTTTTAATGAAAAAATATCTGTGGTAGCTGTACTATAGCCCTAAAACAGTAAATCTGTAAGAAACTTTATAGTGGCTGTGAACCTCTGAAATGAAAAATGAACAAAGCTTATACTCAAATGGTGTGTACTTGCCTCAGTCCATAGCACCTAGTGTGGATCATGTCTGCTCTTGTCTTTCTCTGCTATCTGCACAAATCACTTCAGACAGTTTTCCCCGCAAATTGGGCAATCAATGGTGGCATCCAAGATCCTCCTCTAGCGCACAGCAGGTAAATAACAATCTCAGGTGTATGTGTTCCTATGAGACTGTGGGGGGGGGGGGGGATTTCCATTCCTTCCACTTAGGTCTCAGATTACACCCAGGTCTGTGCTAAGCATCAGATTCCCACCCCCTGCCTCCTGGAAGCAGAGAAATACCATGTGATCTGTGAACTTTGGAAGGCTGTGTAGAAGTGAGGGCTGCAGATAAACTAGTACAGTTCATGTAGGAGTATTTATTTAATCTTTGTGTATCATCTGAAGATAGCCTATTCAGGTGGCTAATGTTTATTATTATTTATAAGAAAATTCACAGAAATTCTAAAGTGCTTAAAGCGGTAGTAAACTATGCCCCTGGTGTGATCCTTCTCGATGCAGCCAGTATTATTATTATTATTATTATTATTATTATACAGGATTTATATAGCGCCAACAGTTTACGCAGCGCTTTACATTAGGGAAGACAGTACATTCACAATACAAATCAATACAGGAGGGATCAGAGGGCCCTGCTCGTAAGAGCTTACAATCTAGTATGATAAAGCTTTCTATTACATTCCACCCAATTATTGACCCCTTTGTATGTTTCTTACTGTTATTCTGTTTCTTATTTTCTTACTTCCCAACTGAAGCTGGCACCATGTTGGGTAGTGTCTTCTGATGCAGAAGCGTGTGTGTGTGTGGGCTTCCGCCCTTTCTCTTTCTCCCTGCTCAAATCTCACACATGCCCAGTAATTTGATTTTTAGCCAAGTCTCGTTTTTGATCCGAAATACTATGGCAACCCTGTCCGGCAACCTGTCCTGTGCTTGCACCAATGTTTACACCCCCTGTGATGTTGCAAGTCACATGAGGTGTAAATAGTGATTGGACCTGTACTCTCGCGGGATTGCAGAGCAATGCCGCAGAGAGGACATGACGGAGCCACAGCATAATACTGAATAGACTAACGACACGATAAGCGTGGCGTGAACAAGGAGCATTGGGGTTGATTTACTAAAGGCAAATCCACTTTGCACTACAAGTGCACTTGGAAGTGCAGTCGCTGTAGATCTGAAGGGAAGATCTGAAGTGAGGGGAAGCTCTGCTGATTTTATTATCCAATCATGTGCAAGCTAAAATGCTTTTTTTTTCTTTTTCTTGCATGTCCCCCTCAGATCTAGAGCGACTGAACTTCCAAGTGCACTTGTAGTGCAAAGTGAATTTGCCTTTAGTAAATAACCCCTATTATGCGCATGCGCTGGTGATGCCATAGAACTGAACAGAGATCTAGAGACAGTGATTTGTAGACCATATTTTCGTTATTTAAATTGCTCAGGTTGAATTTACTATCACTTTAAAATGGGATATAATTACAATGTACAAATATATCAAAGCTTAATACACAAAAGTTTACATAAGTTTTATTTGTAATTTCAGACAGCCATTGTGATATGCAACAACTTCTTTTATTTGGGAAAAATCATCTGCTATTTTCTGGTTCAGCTCCCTGCTCATCAAACAGATGTGGTGACACTGATGCTTTGGCTAGGAAGCAGGCTGGAGGTAGAGAGGCAAAACTGAAGTGCTGAATTGTGACATCTCCCTGGCTATCTAGCTTTGTAAATCACAAGGTCGTCTGTACGGAGTTCCAAATCCTTTGGCAGGTAAAAGAGTAAATGTATTTGTTCCAACTGTGAATTTGGCTGTTTGCCTGGAGTTTTGCTTTAAATAATATTTTCTTTCAAGACCAAACAATAAGAGAAAAAAAAAAGACATAACACTTGAAGGATTTAATTTGCATTAGCAATTTGTAGTTTTTTTTTTGTTTGTTTTTTCGTATCTGTGCAAAATACAAACTACTGAAATACAGTAGATCCCAGGCCTTTCTTTTGCACAGGGGATTTATACTATGGCTAATGCGGTATTTAACCACTTGCTTACTGGGTACATATACCCCCTTCCTGCCCAGGCGAAATTTCAGCTTTCAGCACTTGCTTAGCTTTAAATTAAAATTGCACGGTCGTGTGACGTGGCTCCCAAACAAAATTGGCGTCCTTTTTTTCCCACAAATAGAGATTTCTTTTGGTGGTATTTGATCATCTCTGCGGTTTTTATTTTTTGTGCTATAAACAAAAAAAGTGCGAAAATTTTGAAAAAAAACACAATATGTTTTACTTTTTGCTATAATAAATATCAATTTTTTGGAAAAAAAATATCTTTTTTTTCTCAGTTTTGGTAAAAAAAAAAAAAAATCGCAATAAGCGTAAAGTAATTGGTTTGCGCAAAGGTTATAGTGGCTACAAAATAGGGGATAGAATTCTGACAATTTTTTTTTTTTTTTTACTAGTAATACGGCAATTTGCGAATTTTGGCAGGACTGCGATATTGCGACGGACACATCAGACACTTTTGACACTTTTTTGGGACCATTCACATTAATACAGCGATCAGTGCTATAAAAACGCACTAATTACTGTATAAATGTGACTGGCAGTGAAGGGCTTAACACTAAGGGGTGAGGAAGGGGTTAAATGTGAGTCCTGGGTGTGTTCTAACTGTGTGGGGGGAGGGTCTGGACTGGGGGAGGTGACCGATGATGTCTCCCTATGTACAAGGGACACAGCATCTGTCACCTCTCCCTGACAGGACGTGGAGCTCTGTGTTTACACACAGAGCTCCACGTCCCTGCTCTAAAACTGCCGATCGGCGGGTACCTGGCAGACATCGCGACCGCCAGGCACGCGCATCGGCATCTCGGGGATGCGCCGGGTGCGCGTGCGCAACCATCGGCACGTGTGTGCCCCCCAGTGGCCAGAGAACACAATACCGTCAATTGACGGCGGCTTGGATATTCAGATTCACCTTGCCGCCGTCATTTGACAATAGGCAGGGAACCAAGTGGTTAAAGCAGGTGAAGTCTCCAGCTGTCTTATGTAAGTCTGTAATTTTCACGTGCATACCGTGCCTTGAAAACCCCTTGAAATGTTCCAAATTTTGTCATATCTGAATAAATACTGTATGTGAAAAGTGTGGCGTGCATTTGTATTCAGCCCCCTTCACTCTGATACCCCTAACTGAAATCTAGTAGAACCAATTGCCTTCAGAAGTCACCTAATTAATAAATAGAGTCCACCTGTGTCTAATTTATTCTCCATATAAATACAGCTGTTCTTTGAAACCCTCAGAGGTTTGTTAGAGAATCTTAGTAAACAAAGAGCATCATGAAGGCCAAGAAACACACCAGACAGGTCAGGGATAAAGCTGTGGAGCAGTTTAAAGCACAGTTAGGTAATAAAAAAATATCCCAAGCTTTGAACATCTCGTGTTCTGTTCTAGCCATCTGTTCTATCCATCATTCGAAAATGGAAAGAGTATAGCCGGGCAAGGAGAAAATTTGTTAGGGAAGCAGCCAAGAGGCCCATGGTAACTCTGGAGGAGAAATGCATGGCTCAGGTGGGAGAATCTGTCCACAGGGCAACTATTAGTCGTACACTCCACAAATCTGACCTTTATGGAAGAGTGGCAAGAAGAAAAACATTGTTGAAAGAAAGCCATAAGAAGTCCTGTTTGAAGTTTGCGAGAAGCCATGTAGGGGACACAGCAAACATGTGAAAGAAGGTGCTCTGGTCAGATGAGATCAAAATTGACCCTTTTGGCCTAAAAGCAAATCCCTATGTGTGTCGGAAAACTAACACTGCACATCACCCTGAACACACCACCCGCCTCATGAAACATGGGGATTCTTTTTTTCAGCAGGGACAGCTGGTCAAAGTTGATAGGAAGATGATAGAAGGCAAATACAGGGCAAATGTAGAAAACCTGTCTGCAAAGGACTTGAGACAGGGGTGGAGGTTCACCTTTCAGCAAGACAACAACCCTAAACATACAGCCAGGATGGGGGAATCAGCTTTTTTTTTTCTCATTTGAACGGAAAAAAAAAAATCAAATATGGAGAAAAGAGTTAGTACACAATTTAAAGGGGTTCCCCACTATACATTTTCTGACCATACCTCAACCTATTCCATGTAATAACAGGTAGGTGGATCTCAAATTCTATTACACTCAGCAACAAAATCCCCATTTTGCGGTTTAAATAGGTACATAGTTGGTAAGGTTAAAGAAGACACCAGTTCATCCAGTTAAACCTGTGTGGTGTGTGTTTGTGTTTATGCCAATACCATTTCTCATATCCCTGTATGATGCATTCACAAAGATGCTTATCTAAAAGTTTTTTTAAATTATTGACACTCCCTGTTGACAATAATCAACAACTGTGGAAATGAGTTGTATATCCTTTCTACTCTGACAGCAAAGAATCCCTTACACAGTTTAAAGTTAAACGGTCTCTTGCCCAACTTTATTGAATGGCTGTCTTTCTAAGTGACCTGAGATTGAATAGTTTTCTCCCTTCAAAGTTTCTCCCACTAGCAAGTAACTGGTGTTTATACTTTTAGCCTCCTAGTGCATTACTTTGCTTTTTTTTCATATTAAACCTTATTTGTCATGTATCCGCCCACCCCTTTTTAATTGCAGTCTTCCTGGAAAGTTTTTATATTCTGCTGTGTTTTGCCTGTATCATCATCAAATACTGAGATTGGACTATTTAGACCAACCTCAATATCATTTATAGACAAATTAAATAGAATTGGCCCCAGGTCAGAGCCTTGGAGTACCCCACTCACAACACCAGACCATTCAGAAGATACGTTATTTAGCATCACCCTCTGCATGTGCTCCAGTAACCAGTTTTCTATCCAGGTACAAACAGTACATAATCATCAATGCCAACAGACCTCAATTTGTAAATAAACTGTTTATGGGGAAATGTATTGAATGCTTTGGCAAAATTCAGATACACCACATCCACAGGCCTTCCTTTATCTAGAGCTTACAGATCACTTCCTCAAAGAATGTTAACAGGTTGGTCTGCCAAGAACAATCTTTCATAAATCTATGATGGTAACTTCTAATGATACTGTTTTCATAAGTAAATTCTCCAAAAGTTTACATACTATTGATGTTAGGCTGACTGGTCAGTAGTTCCCAGGTATATACAGTATTTTGTTCCTTTTTTAAATATTGGTACTGTGTTAAAGTTTTGCCAATCAGTTGGTACCATTCCAATCACTAATGTAAATGAGGGAAACTAATGCGCAAAACCACCCTAACCAGGGCACTAAGAACTAAAGCAAAATCATTTAAAACGATTAACTAAAAATAATCAAAAGCCACAACTAAATAGTGCTCACACACTGATAACAAGTTAAAAAGAGGAGGGGTGTAATGGCGCTTGCTAGTAATAAATTTAACAAATCATAAATAGACGTGATGACAGAAATAACTCCAAATGTGTTGATAGCCGCCTAACATCAACTGTATAATGTGGAGGGTGACAGGAGTGGTATTAATTGAGCAGTAACAAAGATGGTAATAATACTAACCAGAGCCCAGTGCCAACGCACTAAAAATATTAAATAATAAACTGAATGTAAAAATCTAATCAATAATATAATCAATAAGTGAAAACGTGGATCCACTACTACATACAATGATGTTATAACTAAGTGAATATAAAAAATGTCTCCGTGCCCATAAGTGTCGATAAGTAAATATTGTGTTTAAAACCAATATTACTAAATAAGATTCAATGTAACTGGAAAAATAAATCCAAATAAAATTGATAATTAATGTAAACAAGCAATGTGCATATTAGAATGGTGTGTCCAATATAAAGTGCAATGGTGCAAATATATCCAAACTTCATGCAGTTAATTGTGTATATGAGATATTCTCAGAAAAAACATCTCCTAAATAAATAAAATGTCCATAAACATGCAAAAATGTGCAGAATACAGTCCATGAAATTTCTGAAGTGTATAGTGACACCGACACCGATACAGCTAAATTATGAAACATCAGAGAATTATTTTTATAACATTTTAAACAGTTTTAACAATAGTGATTTAAATCCTGAAATTATCACCATGATATTGTGGTGGTTCTGTATTACCTTGAGGAAATGCACAGAATGGAATGAATAGTCTCACCTGTTCGGTAGACAAAGTTGCCTTCAGTTTCTGATGACGAGGGAGACACAAGCTCTTCCTCAAACTCATTGGAACTAAATGACCCTGAGTGGTTTCTTTGCCTTGTCTTTTCCCTCATGGCGGCATTAGTGGCCATGACGTGTCTTAAGGAGTCATTGAGATAGCGATGCAATAAACTGCTCTTGTATTTTGGAGGGGATACATAGTCTTCATTGGTGCTAGCTTCTGCTCTCATCCCTGACTTGATGACTGAGCTTTCATTGGTAATCACAGTATGGTGGATGGGTTTGTTGTAGCTTTCCTCAATAGCGTGACTTCTTGGTACATTTTCTCCATCTGTAGAACAACAAAACCAAGTGTTACTGCATCCGTCTATACTAATTCTTCAGTTATCAGTAAACTATAGAGTGTAATTCAGTGAAAACCACTTGCTAATTTGTGCAAATGTTCACCAAATAAAATAATGAAGATCTGAGAAAAGGCTCTTCTCACAGCTGGATCCCATCTGTTACTAGGAATAGATAGAAATCCCCACTGTGTTACAATCGCGATAAAGAGGGAAGAATTTTATTTGCAGATTAAAACTAAAAACCATTTCAAGGAAGTATTTTAACTCTAAGATCTTATGCACACTTGAGCTCAAAACTGTTTTACAGGCGTTTGACTTTTTTTCTGCATCTAAAAAACCCTCTATATGTGCCCATGCACACAGAGGCCTTTTCAGAACTTTAGAGGCATGGATGTTTAAAGGTAGAAAAAAAAACATAATTTCTGCGTTCAAGAGAGGAGCGTTTTGGCAGGAAAAATGCCAAAATGTGCCTAAACGCAGGTAGACACATCTGAACATGCCTAAGCAATAGGCACATTTAGTTCTTGAGCATTTTTTACTTCAATAGCCAGAATAAATTAATAGACCTGTGCATTTGTTTTCGTTAGAATGCATTTTCGTCCGAAAATCAGGTTTTTGTTAAAACGATAACGAAAGTGAAAGAAACTAAAACCCAAAGATCCGACATAAAAAATGCTTTATTTTCGTTTTCGTTTTAGTAAAAATTTGATATAAAGAGATTCGACATTATAGGGAAAAGATTCAACATCATAGAGAAAAGATTTGACACTATAGAAATAATAGATCCAACATTACAGAGAATAGATTTTGATTTATGAGAAAATAGATTCGACATTATAGAGAATAGATTCGACATTATTACTAGTCATACAACATTAGAATTCTTGTAGGCGGAATATTCGAACGGAAATGTACGATTCAGCGTAAAGATTTGACGTTGCGGCGAATATTCTTTTGTCCATTCGACAGAAACCAAGTATTATTGGATTTTCGGACGAAAGCTATTCCCCAACGAAAAACTAAGTAAATCAAAACGATTTTCGGGAGTAACTAAATAAATTTATTTTCCAAACGAAAACGAAAAAACAAAACAAAATATTCCAGTCTGCACATGTCTATAAATAAATATTCTGGCCAATTAAATAAATGTTCAAGCGCTTGACTCACCTGCCCGGAGAGATGTGTGCATGAAGCTTTAAGCTGGCCATTGAAGACCCAATTTTATTCGATCAGCCAGCGGGGGATAAAAAAAAGAAAATATTCCTCCACCTACACAAGCAAAGTGGTTAAGGGAATTCTCCCTACTGTGCTATTGCATTCTAACAACTCCTCCACTGTCAGAATACAACAATCAGCACTACAGCCAATTGGCTACAGAAGAAAAAAACTCCAATAGATCCATTAGATTAATTACTCTCAAGCTGAAATGGTCATAGATTGCCCAAAATTTGTCTGATCCCTGCTGAACTGGCAGAATTTCAATCCATCTATGGCCACATTTAGTAACTGATAGTAGACCATATTAAAGAGGAAGTAAAGTCTCCCTCTTTAATGGTACCTACAGGTAAACCTGTAAGTACCTACAGGCTTACCTGTAAGTATTGTAAATATCTCCTAAACTTGCACTGTTTAGAAGATATTTAATGTATACGCTGCCACCAACATCGTCGGCACATGCGCACTGAAGGAATGTCCTGCTTGTGCTGTTTCTTCAGGGCCCATGCCATGACCGGTGGCTCCCGTGTGCATGCGTGGGAGTGATGTAATCGCAGCTCGCCAATCAGAACTCCGAAGCCCGTGAACCCTAAAGTAACTCCGGGAAACATGTCAGCCCTGTCAGGGGTGTGCCAGCGCCAATCCAGGGTATCGTTTAAGGTAAGTATTTTATAATGAGCTAGTATGCGATGCTCAAAATGCCTTTGTCTTGCAGGTTTTTTATTTATTGTTTTCATTTTTTAAATTTTTCAAAGAATAAAAAAATGTGTTCTCAAATTAGTTTTGTTATCCTTTTAAGACTAGTTCTTCAAAATTGGTCAAAATGTTATGTTTGTAAAGGGAATGCAATGTTGTCTTAAAAGAGAAGTATAGGGTTTGGGTTTTCAGATTCATACTTACCTAGTTGGATGCATCATTGGTCCGATGCTGCATCTGTCCCCCGCTGGCTGTAAAACTGAGAACCGAGCAATTGAACATTGTCAATGGCTTGAGTCTCAGTGCTTCCTGAGCAGAGAGCTTTCTGCTCTGTCCTCCGCACTCACTAGAATGCTGGACTGTGGAGGGGGCAGGAGCTGCTGGCTCAGGCTCTCAGTGGCTCACTGAGAGGCTGAGGTGAGTGCTGGTCCAGGCATGTGGGTGGATCCCGACCATATGGCCCTGATCCTTCCAGAGCCTGGACCGGCTCAGTGATGTCAGGCTTCTGCCGGGTGTCTGCTGAAAACGTGTAACAGAACGGACTGCACTCCTGTGATCCACAGGAGAAGTACAGTCAAATGAGCTTTGGCTGTACTTCTCCTTTAAAGAATTACTTGTCATAATCTGCATGCTAATATTTGTACTTCCCTGCTGTCTATTTTGAATTTAAAAAATCTATAATTTTTTTTAACTACCGTATTTATCTGACTATAACGTGCCCCGGTGTATAGCGTGCACCCCCAGCCTAGAAGGAAAATTCCTGTAAAAAAATAAATAAATACTTACAGTTTGGATGCCCCTCGTCGGTGTCTTGCCCGCCGTCCATCGCGGGCATCGGCGGCCTTGTCCGGTCCGGCGTCCTTCTGCGGCCATCATGGTGTCCTCCCTGCTCGATCCCCACTTCCCGCGCTGTGTTTGAACCACTCCGCCGACATATACCGAGCGCAATACACTCGGGTATAGTCAGGTAGGCTCGGCTCCTCTCGCGTAAAGGACGTACAGGACGCACAGGATGTGACCACGAGTGGAGCCGAGCTTGCCCGAATATACCCGAGTGTACTGCGCTCGGTATATGTCGGTTTAAACACAGCGCGGGAAGCGGGTATCGGCGTATATCACGCACCCACGATTTTGCCCTGATTTTTAGGGCAAAAAAGTGCGCGGTATACGCCGATAAATACGGTATTTAAAAAACCTACTATAACCTACTAGAAAAATGAATCTTAATAGGCTTTAATATATATTTTAAAGAAAGTGAAGGTAATTTTTCCATTGAAGTGAACTTTTCTTGATGTAAAATAAATCATCCAGGGTAACAAGAGTGATAAAGTGAGCCCTATAAACTAATTGATCTCTGCATTCCTCTAGGGACCCTTTTTTCTAGGCCCAGGCAAAGATTAAACCTCCCCGCTCCCACCTCAACTTCAACTTCAAATGCCAGAGAATGCACAGTCTGATGATGTTCTGGCATTTGACAACTAAATGACAAGGTCTTGTGCACCAGCCTGTGCTTGGGATCCAAGGGGCTTCATGGAGACATAGATATTTGAAGTCAGGTACTTGCAGGAACCACAAGGTACTTGTTCTTCAGATACATTGTTACTTTAGGATTTTTTTTTTTCTTTACCATGACAGGTACACTTTAAATATTGCTCACAGTAGGTGAGTTGGAATCCTCTTTAATATCCGATCTGGTTTATTTTCTTTTTCTCCCTCCTAGCACTCTTACTCAATGAACACGAGAGCTTGCGGACGATGAAGAGTAAATCCCGTCAGTTTATTTTTATAAACTGAGTGTAAAGGGGAAGAACGGGGTCACACGTTTAAGAGGAACTGGATTGTCAGAATAGGCACCATAAATAAACGTATGCATTTCAAACACGGTAAGATCGTGCCCTCATACCCAGTATAGTGTGTATTCTTGTATTCCAGCCTTCATTTCTCTACCAATAAACATTCCCCACTGGCTCAGTCCAGCAGTTTTTCCTCTACTGATATGTAACCTATTCTTTACAGGAATAATCCTCCTTTTCTTAGAAAGTCTGGCCAGCATCCAGTATAAACAGATACATTGTGTATGAGCTGCCACTGTGTACACGGCATGGAAGGAATTAGATATCAAGCCTTGTTTCTTTTGTACGACTCCTAGATCCTCACATTTACACTAATGCTGTTCTGCCTCAGCGCACTACAAAATTAAATTACCATTTTTTTTCAAAGATAATTTATTCTAAAAACTGAATGCATGTCATTATAGTATTTTGTATTAGTAATCCTTTTCAATTAACATACCTCTATTTATAATTTTCCAATGATTTACATGTCATCCAGCTATTATAACAGTGGCTTAGACACAAACTATAACTGTGCCAGGGATGCTTACAAGGAGGTGGAACAAAACCACCCCACTGTATGTAATTTAACTTGAGGAGTTCCCCAAAACACACCCACAGAAGGGGTGCTTCCAAGGAATAATCTTAATGGTTTAAAAGACTATTTAAAAAAGTGAAATGAGAAAAGCTACCTGCAAATAAATATTTAGCTTTCCTGCTGCCGCGCTGGCAAACTCTGCTTGGCCTAAAGCTAGCCATGTCCTAGTAGATTTTTTTGCAAACGTTTGTACAAATATTTGTATGCAAATTTTTTCAAATATCCCTAAACATTCCTGAACTTGACAAATGTTCGAAATGTACATCAAAAAGTTGGCTTTTAACACTACATTTTGGAACAATGGAACTTTGACAAATGGAAACCCCATACTATGTTAGAAATGTGTTGGTTTCCCCACCTTCCCCGAATTTTCTGCTACAAAGATTTTCAAAAACACAGATTGCATTTAAAAGGTTTAATTTTGGTAAGTTAAGACTAATATTCTCCTGTATTATCACAACTGTACGATTGACAACTACCTGTACAGTGGAACCTTGGATTGCGAGTAACGCAGTTAATGAGCATTTCGCAATACAAGCACTGTATTTAAAAAAATCCTAACTCGGTTTGCGAGTGTTGTCTCGCAAAACAAGAAGGGTTCAAGCCAAAGCAGTGTGCAGTACCGCGTTTTGCCTGAGGTGGGGGGCGCCAGAGCCGAGCGGTGCCGAACAGCGCCGGAGCCGAGCAGTGCCGAACGACGCAGTTCTGAGCCGTTTGGAAATGTTCGAAAAGACTTGTAAATACTTCGTTCCTGAGACTTTTCGAGGTTTGCCAAGGTCAGCCGAGCTGCCCTTGGGCCTTTTAGTGTGTTTCCAAGGCTCTCCGATGCCCCCCACCTCTGGTCACATGTGGTATTGCATGTAATTGAAGTCAATGCGGAACAAATTATTTTCGTTTCCATTGACTTGAATGGGGAAACTCACTTTGATATGCGAGTACTTTGGATTACGAGCATTCTCCTGGAACGGATTATGCTCGTAATCCGAGGTTCCACTGCATATGATTTCGCTACAGTGTGTCTAAAGAAACCAACTACAAGCATACATGCGTCTTATGATTACTAAATATCTGTATTCAGCAGGGAAAATCATTATCTGATTCCCTGCAGATTTTGTAAGTTTGACCACTTACAAAAAATAAATAAAGGGTCGGAGAAGGCCCCCCGGAGAGCGGAGAAGACACCTCGGAGAGCGGAGAAGACCCTCGGAGAGCGGAGAAGACCCCCCGGAGAGCGGAGAAGACCCCCAGAGAGCGGGAGAAGACCCCCGGAGAGAGGGAGAAGACCCCCGGAGAGCGCGAGAAGACCCCCGGAGAGCACGAGAAGGCCCCCCCTGGTAAAAGAGCTAAAGAAGAAGGGGGGGGGCATCCAGAGCTGTCTAATAAAATACTTTAAAAACCCTGTGTTGTTTATTTTGTGTTTACACTTTGCCTCCAGGTGAATGGGTAGGGGTACGATGTACCCCATATTCATTCACGTAGGGTGGGGGGCCGGTATCTGGGGGCCCCCTTATTAAAGGGGGCTCCCAGATTCCGATAAGCCGCCCGCCCGCATACCCCGACAACCAACGGCCAGGGTTGTCGGGAAGGGGCCCTGTCCTCATTAACATGGGGACAGGGTGCTCTGGGGTGGAGGGGCCGAAGTGCGCCCCCCTGCCCCAGAGCACCTGACCCCCCCATGTTGAGGGCATGCTGCCTGGTACGGCTCAGGAGGGGGGGCGCTCGCTCTCCCCCACTCCCTTCCTGACCGGCGGGCCGGCGTGCTTTGGATACGGGTCTGGTATGGATTGTGGGGGGACCCCCACGCCATTTTTTCGGCGTAGGGGGGTCTCCTTACAGCCCATACCAGACCTAAGGGCCCGGTATGCTCCTGAGGGGGGAACCCATGCCGGATTTTTATTTAAAATCCGGCGGGGACTTCCCCTTCAGGATTCATACTAAACGCCGCCCACGTGTAGAATTGGCGGGAATCCAAGTCGGATCCCCGTCGCTTCTATGATGCGCTCGCTGGAATGTGCTTTTACTATTCCAGCGAGTGCGAGATGTCGGCACCCTGTCGCCGAGAATCAGCGCGATGCTGTCGTGCTAAAAACACATTCTCGGCGGCAGGTACTGTATATATGGACTGCATGAACCAAGTGTCCAAGACACAATAATAATTTATATGAACAAACCTTCAGAGCAGGAGTCTTCACTGCTGATACTTAACCGCTCAGCATTCCCTTGAACATATTTGTTATATAACTTTATCCGCAATGCCCAGCTCAGATCTGGTTGTCTCACAGTGTTTTTGAGGCGACGTCTCGCGTTTGCAAACCAGTTTGACACCTGAAAATTGAAAAATAATTGTATCTTATTCATTTGCTTCCAATTTAATAGCAAATACTGCAAAAATTGATTGATCACATTTGTACATTAACTACAAAAAAATAAAAATTAAAATTAAAATCTGGCTGTTGAGAATGTGTCCAATAATAATAATAATAATAATACAATGATTATATTAATAATTATACTGAATATATTCACTGAAACTAAGGATAATTACTGAAATACAGAAAATAAAAAAATACAGAATTTATAAACTAGATGTGAAGAGAACAAATATGTAGTTGAGTGGTGGTAGTTCTAAGCTTTGGACACGTGGCACCAAAAATAAGTAAACGTTGAGTGTTTGCCCACACATTTCTGACTCCTAAACTTGAAGTGAACCTGTACAATGTCGATCAACAGCCAAACAACAGCTTCACTTAAAGCGGAGCTCCACCCTCAATTCGACTTTCCATTAATATTAAAACGGCTCCTAATGAATGCATAATCCGCTATTTTTTTTAAAATAACTGCTAGAATACCTTATTAAAAAGCAGCGCTTCCGGTCTGCACCCCCTCGGGTTAAAGTCGGGTTTTCTTCTGCTTCCTGTCCCGCGCTGTGTCTGCTAGGAGCATTTCTCAGAGCTCTCTCTTTGCCAAAACATTGCGCGACTTCGTATTATAGGAAGTGATGCGGATGTAAACAAAGGAAAGGGCGGGCGTTTGAATATTCTCCATTACAGCTCAGATGCCAGTGCGTGTGCGCGAGATCGAGAGGTGGATGCTGGGACAGCATCCACTGCAAAGAGGAAGTGACATGCCTGTGTGCTTCTTCCTGCCCAAAAATAAGATGGCAACGAGAGAGAAGCAAGAATATAACTTTTTATTTGGGACAGAATAACAGCGGCGCGGCATTTGGAAACGAGAACCGTGAGTTTAGCACAGCAGTGCGATTAGACATTTAAAGAGCCCATAAATAAAAATTTGATTTTGCGTGGGAGATCCGCTTTAAAGCAGAAATATAGTCTACTCTACCTTCCCTCTCGCAATGTGACTTTTGGGAGCTCCCTTGCCACCACTGACCTCCTTTTCATCTGGTCTTACTCCAGGTTGGACATCTTCAACCTTTTTGATTGGCCAGCCCAGGATAATGTAACTCCTGAGCATTCACACAGGAGTTAACACATCCTGGCACCAAGGCATGGCAAGGGTGTACACTGACCTGCACATACAGAGTCTCCTCTGCGAAAAAAGCCTAGCTACCAGCAATTTTCTCAGTAAGGTGATAGTTTCACGTTTAACCTCCCCTGCAGCGCTTACAGTTCCTATGCTCCCCCACCACTCCATTCAGTTGGCGGGAAAAGAAAAGTACCTGGTACTTCTTGGCATGGAGTAACTTGTGACTCACTTCCCTTCCTCCCATGTGACAACGTTGGTGCTTCGTTATTGCCCAAGCACTATCACACAGGAATGAGTTCCTAACTAGGTTTATCGATATCTGAAGCTATTATGAGGGTAAACTGAAAAGTTCAAACCCCGAACAGAAGGAATGACCAGACAGACATGAAACCTTATCACTGCACCCAGCCACTCTTTCAGAGGTTCAGCACTGAAAATGGTGCATGCATGCTATACGGTTTTTATGCACTCTTTGCAAACAATTGCACCCCCTGTAGTCCTGTTGAAAGTGGAAAAAGAAGACTCAAAGTGTTCCATCAGCGGGAAAAGTAATGGCAACAGTCTTCTGCACTGCTGCTGCACACCCTTGGAATTCCAGATGACTATTGTCTGATGTGTGATAAAACACTTTGATTCTTATTCTTCCACTTTCTCCATTTTCGAATTGACTAGGGGGGTGGCAACTGTCTATAAAGAATGCATGAAAACCATGTACCATGCAGGCACCATTTTCAGCGGTGGACATCTGTAAGAGTGGCTTGGTGCAGTGATGACGTTTTATCTTTGTGTGGTTACTTCTTCCATTTTGGGCCGTGAACTTTTCAGACTACCCCCCGTAAAAGAGAAAATGCAGTCCTTGAAAAGAACGTCAACCACTCAGACAATAAACTCCACACATACACTATACAGAGATTTGAAACAGTAGAATCATAAGTATGTTATTATTGCTACAACAATACAAGAACTTGTATATATTATAATAGTAGTATGTGTAGCAGCATGTACTGAATACACTCGGTCTAGGGCTAGGCGATGTGCACTTAGCAGGTCCTCATGCAAGTGAATGGATTCCTAGAATACTTTTCAGTTTCCGAAATTGGTTCCAGTCAAAGAAAGTGCTAAACTTTACCAACAGCAGGAAAACCCCTAAAACACTCAGCATTGTTCAGACCCAAATGCTGATTCCATATATTCCTTCTTCCGCTACATCTGTATCTAGTCTGGATGTTTTACACCATATTGCTTAAATTAGGTTTGGCTTTACAATGCCAATAAATTGTGTCTCAAAACATTCACTTAGTAGTGACAATCTTCTCGGGCTCAAGTCTCAGTACAAAAGACTTGTCAGGAAAAGTAACTCTGCAATTAAATAGATAATGAGTTACATGGACTTAGGCCAGCCATACACAATGCAAATTTCTTTCCTGCAAAAAGGCGAGGGAAGCCGTCCCTGCTGGGAGAAGACAGTGATTATCACTAGCGGCTATAGCAGGCGCTAGCGATAATCGGAAGATAATCCAGCAGGCTGGTTGTACCCAAGTTGATCGATCAATCAAATTGGTACATTCAGCCTGCCCATTAATGGTTCAAATCTTGGCCGGTTCCTGCTGAGTTGGCCAAGATTCAAACTGTGTATGTATGGTCGGCCCTAGTTGTTAGTGTTACTGAACTATAAAAGAGAAGAAAAAAAATTGTGTCTCACACAATGCTGGTGGGTAAAACAGCTCATGTATATGTAAATTTATGTTAGCCTCGAATTAGGATTTAAAAGTGGAGAGCCAACACAGACAAGGGTACCTTCCACTGAAGGGATTCAATCCATTAGCTAGGTGAGATTTAGTCCCCCAGTGAGGGGATTTACCAAAGCTGGAGCATTTAGAATCCGGTACAAATCCCCCCACACACCGGATTTTACAGAGGTTTATTAGGTTACATGGATTGCAGAGATGGTGCTGGCATCATTATTGGGGGAGATTTACTAATGCTGGCCATACAATATATAAAAAAATCGACCAAACCCATTTTCAAAAAACGAACGTTCGGCCGTGAGCGTGAGCGCAAACGATAGTGCCATCATGTAATGAGCGATAAATCGTTCAGTGGACATAAATGAATGCATTTTTTGTTCGTTTTTTTACATATACCTAGTGCAAACAGTTCGGACGAGAAACACATTAATCTTTCAATTTATGGTTCGTTCGGCAAAAAATTTCCAGACTTATCCTTCGTTTTTTTCGGCTCGAAAACGTCCCAACGATTATTGATTTTGTGCCCATTAACTGTTCGAAAACTGTAGAAATAACCGAATTTCGGGCGATTTTTCGTATAGTGTATGGCCAGGATTAAACTGGAGAGTCCACATTCTGGTGCAGCTGTGCATAGAAACCAATCAGCTTCTAGGTTTTGTTGTCCAAGCTTACGTTAGAAGCTGATTGGCTACAATGCACAGCTGCATCAGATTCTGAGTTCTCCAATTTTAGTAAATCGTCCCCATTGTGCACACTCACTACTCTGCATCTAGAAAACATGGCAGCAGTGTTGAGTCTCAGGCAGGCTTCTGTTTTTTTACTACTGGCTTTTACTATGGAACATTTATTCCAAATGATGCATCCAAAAAAAAAATTAAATAATGTTCACATGGCAATGTGTTGCCTAATTCTATATTTTATTTGAATTTTATAGCAAGTGTGCTGTTGCACATTATATTACATTGATACAAAATGGATTAGGATCACGCATAATACGATTAAGGGACCTCAGACTGCCCATCTCTTTGAATCCAGAAAAGATGCTTAAGAGAAGCCAAAAAGTGAAATCTAGTATTGCTTTTTACAAATGTTTACAGTGCAGCTACATTGTCCCTGTACACTTTACATTGCTGAGTTCCATGTGGTGCCAGGATTGAGCTGATACCTCGGAGTAATACACATCATATATAGTATAAACTAGTCCTAACTGGAAACCCAAGCAGAGGCCAAGACATCACCGCCACCTTCTCACTGCTCTAAGGTCATATGAATTTACTTTGAAATGGAACAAGAGAGAATGTTCTGGTAAAGGAGGAGAAGGAACAGGAAACCTATCTGTATAAATACTGTTTATTGCGCTGGTATATAAAACAGAAGCAAGTCTGATTACTTGCCGACAACGACCACTAAAGCCTCGTACACACGACCGAGAAACTCGGCAGAATCCATCAAGAAACTTGGTGGGAGAGCCTTTTTGCCGAGGAAAACGGTCGTGTATATGCTTTTCATCGAGAAAACTGTCAAGGAACTCGACGAGGAAAAAAGAGAGCAAGTTCTCTTTTTCCTCGACGGGAGTCTCAATTTCCTCAACGTGTTCCTCGTCGGGCTGCTTTTCGTCAAGAAACACGTTGGTGTGTATGCTTAGAAACCCGCGCACCTTCGGTAAAAGTAGGGTTTGTAATGGAAATAGCACATTCGTCACGCTGTAACAGACTGAAAAGTGCAAATGTCTCTTACCAAACTTTTACCTAACACGCAGTAACATGAGATTAGCAAAAGCAGCCCCAAGGGTTGTGCCAGTGGTATGGAACTTCCCCTGCCCTTGAATGTGTTGAAGTCTTCGCGATTGAGAACGAGGAGATTTTGTCTTGACAGTGTGTACGCAAAGACAGCGAAAGTTGTGAAATCAATGGGAAAATGTGTATGCATTTATAGGTTTATCATTTAGTCTATTATTATTAAGCACTGTACAATATTAATAGGTTGGTTTTAGTTCACCGTTAATTATTATCTGATTAATCAGTCATAGGTACCTTACTTGATGATTGGATGTTGCAGTGTCCAGAGTAGCACAGCACAGAAGACTTCTCAAAATAAGCTCCATAAAGGCAGCCATTGTTGTGGTCTGCTCCCTCTAGCTATACCCTCCAGAGTCATTAGCACAAGACCCTGTATAGGGCAAGACCCAAGAGAGAAATGCTGGTCCGAAACCTTGAGAATTCTGTTAAGACATTTGTATGCAAAAGTACCAAAATCACTTATCCAACCTTTCAATGGTGCTAATCTATTTTAGTTTTCAAAGTAAGGTACAACTAATGCCACGGAAATTCCGACAAGAAAACCGTGCATTTTTTTCCCGACTGAATTGTGGCTCAAACTTGTGTTGCATACACACGCTCACACAAAATTTCCGACCGTCAAGAACGCAGTGACGTAAAACAGTACAACGAGCCGAATAAAATAAAGTTCAATGATTCTGAGCATGCGTCAAATCGATTCCAAGCATGCGTGTTTTTCCGACAAGAACTTTTCCCGTCCGAAAATTTGAAAACCAGCTCTCAATTTTTTTGCTGTCGGAAATTTCGACACAAAAAGTCATCTGGGGCTTCGTGCTTTTCAGTCTTGTACTTGATTCATAGCATTCCTGAAATTTTGTGTGTCAGAATTGTCTACACACGCTTGGAATTAATTTAAACAGATTTTGTTGTTGGGAAATTTGAGAACCATCTCTCAAATTTTTGTTGTCTGAAATTCCAACAGAAAATGTCTGATAGGGCCTACACACGGTTGAAATTTCCGACCAAAAGCTCACATCGAACATTTCTTGTTGGAAATTCCGATCGTGTGTATGCGGCATAAGAGTTAAAGTGACACTGTCTTTGCCATAAAAAAAAATCCCACAACTAATTCTAATGCCTTGTACACATGGTTGGGAATGCAAAAGTCCGCCGTGAGTCAGTCGGAAAAATAGAGAACAGGTTCTTTATCTAAGGTTCGTCAGACTTCCGACAAAAAAGTCAGATGGAGGTTACACATGGCCCGTCTGACATTTTTTCTCGGAAAAAGCCCGGCCATGTGTATGAGGCATAAGTCAAAGAAGAGGTATTATACTTATCTCTCCGGTGGCTAGTGTCTTCCATCTTTGATCTATTAAGGGCGGTAACAACCTCTGGTCAGAATCTTCACCATTTAACACTTCTGGGAGTTTGGAATCTTTGCATCCTCTGCCATGTGTTGTGTTTTCATCTTCTGACCACTGATGTCACTACTGTGTCTTGTACTGACATAGGGGCCATTGGATAGAAGCACAGTGTGCAGCAGGGGACACGGTAATTCGACAGATAGGATTCGTTGACATGGGCGGCTGGGGGCAGTTAAAGCAGGTGGTTGAGCTGCAGTTTTACCACTCACGAATCGCCCACCTAAACACAAAACTGTACCCATACTGCAGCAAAAATGAAGAAAAGAAATGTTGCATTCGGCAAGCGGTACCACTGCCAAATGCAACCCATGCAAGTGAGCTTGCTGTTAAGCATTAGTCATCCAGAAAAGATAAAGTCTGCAAAACATAAATATAAACAGGTACACAAACAGATATAATTATAAAATAGTATTGTTTAATAAAATGTGTTTCAGTTATTTTGTACACCAGACTATTCATTTATCCTGCATCTTCCTATAGAAACATTTTAGGAGACCTATCCAGCACTGCTGTCATTCTCACTCCACAGTCCTACTACTTGTTTGGATTACTTAGAATTGACAAGTCCCTTAAGAGATATCAGTGGAGAGGGATGTCTTGGAAGACCTCCATGTTTTAATGCACCACGGAGAGAGGCTTCCCTCCAAATGTTTCAGCTGATATATTGCTTGTGTGATGTCTGTAGGATTTACTATGACACACACAACAACATGGCAGGATTAGTTTAAGGCTCGTCTGCATAGTTCAGCATTGCCAAAAAAAGTCCTAAAGTCTCTCAAAAATTATATCTGGAATGAAAACAAAAAGTTTATGCAAGTGAACAGATTATGTATTCCCATTCGGATAGCAGCGGCTGCTGTGCCCCAGCTCAGGATTAGACCGTGGCCAATACAGCCACCCCCTGTCTACAGATCTCAGATGCAGACATGCTGCAGAATATAGAAGATAAGTGATATCCAGGCAGATAAAAAAAGAAACACATTAAAGCATTATTGAACCCAAAGGCGTATCAATTCTTAGGTGTGATAGCTGTATTGATTTCCTTTTTTAGGCTCCATGTACACTAGACATTTAAAAACAGCTGCCAGCGGACTGTTAGGAGTGTTTACAAGTGTTTTTGGTAAGGAGCAGGTAGCTGCTGGCATTCCTAACAATTAGTGAATAGCTGGTTGTTAAGGAGCAAGCCCGAAAGTCGGCCACTGCATTCTTAACAACGGATGACTCATCAGCTGTCGCGGAATTCCCCACTGACAGTTAAATGTAAACTAAACAACTGCCAGCAATACATTTTTTTTTTTTTTTTAACCACTTAGCAACCACCTGCCGAAAAATAACGGCGGCAAGGTGGTTGCTTAACTCTGGGATCACGTTATATAACGTGATTCCAGAGTCGCGCTCCCACGCGCCCCCTGGGGCGCGCACACGGGAATGTCCGGCGGTTTACCACGTGATCGCGCCGTCCAATGACGGCGCGATCAGATGTAAACAGACCGGCGTCATTTGATGACGCCGGTTCCTCCCTCTCTTCTCTGTACCGATCGGTACAGTGGGAGAGGAGAGGGGAGGGAGCGGATGGCAGCGCCAGTGCTGCGGGCTGGATCTGTGACAAATGTAGTCACAGATCCATCCATCCCTCCCTCCCTCCTCAGCCATCCCTGCTGCACATACTCTGCAATGCTGGGCAATACTCTGGGGGGGCAATACTCTGGGGGGGCAACACTATGGGGGGGCAACACTCTGGGGGGGCAACACTCTGGGGGGCAATACTATGGCAACACTCTGGGGGGCAATACTATGGCAATACTCTGGGCATACTCCGCAATACTCTGGGCATACTCCCCAATACTCTGGGCATACTCCGCAATACTCTGGGCATACTCTGCAATACTCTGGGCATACTCCGCAATACTCTGGGCATACTCTGCAATACTCTGGGCATACTCTGCAATACTCTGGGCATACTCTGCAATACTCTGGGCATACTCTGCAATACTCTGGGCATACTCCACAATACTCTGGGCATACTCCGCAATACTCTGGGCATACAGCGCCCCTGTCCCCGTGAGCTCGCATGCAGAAGCGAACGCATACGCAAGTCCCGCCCACATATGAAAACGGTGTTCAAACCACACATGTGAGGTATCACTGCGAACGTTAGAGCGAGAGCAATAATTTTGGCCCTAGACCTCTTCTCCAACTAAAATGATGTAACCAGTAAAAATATTTAAAGCGTCACCTATGGGGATTTTTAAGTCGCAAAGTTTGGCGCCATTCCACGAGCGTGTGCAATATTGAAGGGTGACATGTTGGGTATCTATTTACTCGGCGTAACTTCATCTTTCATATTATGCAAAAACATTGGGCTAAATTTAATGTTTTTTTTTTTTCAAAAGTTTTATTTCCAAAAAAAATGTGTTTGAAAAATTGCTGTGCAAATACCATGCGCGATAAAAAGTTGCAACAACCGCCATTGTATTCTCTAGGGTCTTTGCAAAAAAAGCATATATAATGTTTTGGGGTTCTATGTAATTTTCTAGCAAATAAGTGTTGATTTTTCCATGTAGGAGAGAAATGTCAGAATTGGTCTGGGTGCTCCAGAATGCCTGATGGCGTTCCCTGCATGTTGGGCCTCTGTATGTGGCCACGCTGTGTAAAAGTCTCACACATACTCGGGAGGAATAGCAGAATGTGTTTTGGGGTGTAATTTGTGGTATGCATATGCTGTGTGTGACAAATAACCCGCTAATATGAAAATTTTGTGGAAAGAAAATAAAAATGAAAAAAATCTTGATTTTGCAAAGAATTGTGGGAAAAATGACAACTTCAAAAAACTCACAATGCCTCTTTCTAAATACCTTGGAATGTCTTCTTTCCATAAAGGGGTAATTTGGGGGGTATTTGTACTTTTCTGGCATGTTAGGGTCTCAAGAAATGAGAGAGGCTGTCAGTACATCAGGTGTGATCAAATTGATCAATTTTCAGTAATTGGTACCATAGCTTTTAGACCCTATAACTTTCACCCAGACTAAATAATATCTAAAAAAAAATTGTTTTGTTACCAAAGATATGTAGCAGTATCCCATGTGAGTATGTCTTCACAGTCAGCCTAACATTGGTCTTGCTGCTTTGTTTCTTAACATGTGTACATTTATGTAAATTTTGCTTGTCCTTCTCCATAAATATATGTATTTTATATATGTATGTAGATCCTCCTGAAGAAGCGGTATCAACCGCGAAACCGGTCGAGGTCGCAGATTGGCTCCACGCATCTGACCAATACGGTTTTGCTTTGTTTTGTGTTATCTTAACAAACACCTTACTGTGTCCGAACTGTGGGGCCTGTCCCATCTTTTTATTATTGATGTATTGTTCTTTTTGTAATAAACCTATTTTTATATGATATACGTCTCTCTATAAGTACCTTGAAAATCCCAACCAAACCCATACCAATCGATATAGTATAGACCAGTTTAGTGTCAAGCAGCTTTGCTGTCTCTATCTAGTCGGTCCTCCCCCCCCTGTTTTCATATGTAGCAGTATACATTTTAGGCCAAGTTTATGAAGAAAAATTACTTTTTTGCAAAATGTTATAATAGAAATGAAGAAAAATTCATTTTTTTACAAAATTTTCGTTCTTTTTTCATTTATAGTGAAAAAAATAAAAACCGCAGAGGTGATAAAATACCACCAAAAGAAAGCTCTATTTGTGGGAAAAAAAGGACAAAAATTTCATTTGGTTACAGTGTTGTATGACTGAGTTATTGTCATTCAAAATGTGAGAGCACCGGAAGCTGAAAATTGGTCTGGTTATTAAGTGGGTTTAAGTGCCCAGTAGTCAAGTGGTTAATTGAAATAAAAAAATAGAAAAAAATAGAAAAATTTGAAAAATTGAAATTGAAAATTTGAAACAAATAACTGATTGTTAAGAAGCAGGCCGGGAAGCCGACCACCACGTTTTTAACAACGGATGACTCATCAGCTGTCAGCGGGGTTCCCCACTGTCAGCTAAATGTAAACTAAACAACTGCAAATAATAACCAATAGCCCTGCATTTTACATGTGGAGGGTGCAGGACTGCCCACAAGCCGAAACAGAGGAGAGCACCAGAGGGAGGAATAAGGTAAGTATTACATCTTATTCATCATCCTCTAGAGCAGGGGTGTCAAACTCAATTTCATCGTGGGCCGCATCAGCATTATGAGGGCCGGTTGTATCTGTAAGATTAGATGTCCAGAGCATCCTCTCCCCTTACATTAGATGTCAAGAGCCACCCCACCATCAGAAGTTGAGTCCCCCACACTCCCTTACATCACAGTGCACCCCCTTTCCTTATGCTGCTGCTGGGAAGAAGCTGGATGCATTGCTTGAAAGCAGAAAGTAGGGGTCTGGAGGAGGACCAGAGGAGGGCTGGAGCTCTCCTGCAGCTGCAGGAGAGGTGCGAGGGCCACATGAAATGGCCTGGTGGGCCAGATTCGGCCTCCGGACCTTGTATTTGACACATGTGCGCTGGAGCTAATGAGCATTTAACCCTTGCAGAGTGAGGGAGCTGCTAATGTAAGTACCAGAATATGTCCGTCCTGATCTGTAACCAATCTATATTGCAAAACTGCAGTAGAGAAAAATCAGGTCACCAATCTGACATGGATGCATATCTTTCAGGACATTAGGAACAGAAATAGAAATATGTGTACTGAGCTGATAGTTTAGGGTTTAGATTAATTATTTTTAATTCATGCATAACTGCAAGAATTGGTATTCTTTAGTATCTGCTGGAAGTTCAGCTTTAAGTGATAAGCGTATTGCAATAATTCTGGATCCACTGCTTGGAGACATATGTACAGTACATGTGAACAATACCTGTCTGGGCTTAGAAAGAGATTTGTTTTTACGGGAAATGATTTTGTTAAGAGAATTTTACTGTTTCCGTTTAAATTATACCTACACGTCTTAAAAAGTCATTACCATAATCCTTGGTTTTATAAGTCAAACAGGATTCTCATTTTCTTCATATCAATGATGTCATAAAAAGAAAAAGGAAATACAAGTGGGGTGAGACTACGGGGAGAGAGTAATGTGCAAAACAGGAGGAAGTGTCACCTGGTATTGCTGTAATTTATGTGCGCTTTCCTCCTACTTCATTCATCTCTTCACTCCCTGGACATAAGCAGCAAGGGCTCGTTCACATGTGCGGCAGGCCTTGCCACCCCTCTAGTGAACAATCCATAGTTGATAGCTTTTTAAAGGCATTTGACTGGCAGTGAGGAGGTGGTATTTTGTCTTCTCACCGCCTGATTTAACCCTGTAAATGCTGCACCACCATGTCGCAATCACAAACATAGTTACATATTTACATAGTCAGGTTGAAAAAGGACACAAGTCCACCAAGTTCAACTGTAAAAATATATATATATATATATATATATATATATAGTACAATCCCATATACCCAATTCTATACCCACAGTTGATCCAGAGGAAGGCAAAAAAAAAAAAAACCTGCAGAGCGATGATCCAATTTGCTAGAGCAGGGGAAAAAATTCCTTCCTGATCCCCCGAGAGGCAATCGGATTTTCCCCGGATAAACTTTACCTACAAATGTCAGTACCCAGTTACGGTATTTATCGGGGTATTGCGCGCTCCGGCGTATAGCGCGCACCCCTGATGTGGACCTGTAAAAAATGTTTTTAGTACTTTTAGTACTTACCGTTTTGGTGTCTTGTGCGGCGTCCATCGTCCGGTCCGGCGTTCGTCTTCGGCTTCTGTGGTGTTCTCCCGGCTTCTCCAGTGCTCCGGCGAGTCGAATCCCTGCTTCCCGCGCTCAGTTTGAACGCCTCCGCTGACATATACCGAGTGCAGTACACTCAGGTATATTCGGCAAGGCTCGGCTTCGCTCGTGCTCACGCTCTGAGACGTTTATGCGTGAGCACGAGCGAAGCCGAGCCTCGCCGAATATACCTGAGTGTACTGGACTCTGTATATGTCGGCGGCTCAGTTCAAACTGAGCGCGGGAAGCGGCTATCGGCGTATATCGCGCACCCACAATTTTCCCCTTATTTTAAGGGGAAAAAAGTGCGCGGTATACGCCGATAAATACGGTATATTATGTACATCTAGGAAATAATCCAGACCTTTCTTAAAGGGGTTGTAAAGGATTTTTTTTTCCTAAATAGCTTCCTTTACCTTAGTGCAGTCCTCCTTCACTTACCTCATCCTTCCGATTTGCTTTTAAATGTCCTTATTTCTTCTGAGAAATGCTCACTTCCTGTTCTTCTGTCTGTAACTCGCCACCGTAATGCAAGGCTTTCTTCCTGGTGTGAAGAAAGCCTCTTGAGGGGGGAGGGGGCAAGCAGGCAAGTCAGGACACTCTCTACTTTTCAGATAGAGAAAGGAGCTGTGTGTTAGTGGGCGTTCTGACACTCCTGCTTGCTCCCTCCCCCCTTAAGAGGCTTTCTCCACACCAGGGGGAAAGCCTTGCATTACGGTGGTGAGTTACAGACAGAGGACAGGAAGTGAGGATTTCTGAAAAGAAACAAGGACATTTAAAAGCAAAATAGAAGGATGAGGTAAGTGAAGGAGGACTGCACTAAGGAAAAGGAAGCTATTTAGGGGGAAAAAAAATTCCTTTACAACCCCTTTAAAGCAATCTACTGAGCTGGCCAGAACCACCTCAGGGAGTCTATTCCAGTTTTTCACAGCTCTTACTGTGAAGAAACCTTTCTGTATTTGGAGATTAAATCTTTTTTCCTCTAGATGTAGAGTGCCCCCTTGTCTTTTGTGATGACCGTAAGGTGAATTACTCAACACCAAGTTCACTATATGGTCCCTTTATATATTTGTACATGTTGATCATATCCCCCTCCCCCTTATTCTCTTCTTCTCAAGAGTGAATAAATTAATTTCCTCTAATCTTTCCCCATAGCTGAGCTCCTCCATGCCTCTTATCAGTTTGGTTGCCCTTCTCTGCACTTTCTCCAGTTCCCTGATATCCTTTTTGAGAACTGGTGCCCAAAACTGAACTGCATATTCCAGATGAGGTCTTACTAATAACAGGGGCAAAATGATATCTCTCTCTCTAGAGTCCATACCTCTCTTAATACAAGAAAGGACTTTGCTCGCTTTGGAAACCGCTTGGCATTGCATGCTATTATTGAGATTATTATCTACCAAAACTCCCAGATCCTTCTCCACTATGGATCCCCCCAGTTGTACCCCCCCCTAGTATGTATGACTATATACATTGCACATTGGTTGTAATACGGCCACAATGACTTGCAACAGTTGAGTTAACTTGTGCCCTAAACACAGCATATGTGTTTTAAGGTGAGTGTCTGGAAGGTGGTAAAACCATGTCTCAACTGCCTGGTTTTACTGCCCCCTGGCTCCACACATGAAAGATCTCGAGGGTGAACAGCCAACCTTGAATTTTACAGCAAAAGTTAAGATTTGCATATAATTTTATCTGCTTATATCTCTGGATCTAAAGAGGAATTATTCATCATACATTCAGCATGAACTGTCTAGGTCTGTGGCAAGTTTATTATTTGTACCTATGACCTTGAACGAGGAGTGAAGAAACACAAACTACTAGTAAAGTAGCAAAGCTATTAGAATCCCAGATAGCTATAAGAAGCTGCCAAGTTATTTAACTTACGGTTGCCAATACAAAAACAAAATACTACTTTTTGATGGAATTTGCTTATAAAATGAAGAGCCATTTAATTACAACCAATGATAAAACTACTTTCCTTCAAGTCAAAGACCACTGCTCAACACTCTCACAGTCCATGTGGCTGTGCACAATGTCTCCAATACATCAAACTCAAATTAAGTACAGTGGAACCTTGATTTACGAATAACGCAGTTAACAAGCGTTTTAAAAGGTGAGCAACTTTAACCACTTAAGGACCGCCGCATGTACATTTACGTCGGCAGAATGGCACCGACAGGCACATCAACGTATATATACGTTGGTGCCTTGGGGGGGATCGGGGGTCCGATCGGACCCCCCCCCCGTACATGCGGCGGTCCGCGCGGCTGCAGGAGCGATCCGACAAGTGGGGGCGGCTATCCGTTTTCACCCGCTCCCTCCGGATCGCTCCCAGCCAATGCGCGCGCCCGCCCGCCCTGTCACTTCCTCCTCCTGTGTAAACACAGGAAGGAGGAAGCGACGTGATCTCTCCCTCGGCGTTTGTTTCAAGCGCCGCTGAGGAGAGATCACAACACAACAAGTAAGTCTGCACTAACAGCACACTTACACACACACAAAAACACATTTAACCCCCGCGATCGCCCCCCCCCTCCCCCCTGTCACAGTGTCACTGAATGCAGTAATCATACATGTATGATTACTGTATTTAGTGTCAGTGTGACAGACAGTGTGACAGTCAGTTAGTGTTAGGTCCTGGGTAGCCCCCCCACCCCCCCCAATAAAGTTTTAACCCCTTGATCACTGCCCTAGTTAACCCTTTCACTCCCTATTGCCAGCATCACTAAGCGATCATTTTTCTGATCGCTGTATTAGTGTCGCTGTTCCCGCTAGGTAGCTAATTTTATTTTAATGCAATTTTTTTTTTACTAAAGACATGTGGCTAAATAAATTTTGGCCTAAATGTTTGACTAAAATTTAGTTTATTGTTTTTTTTTATTATAACAAAAAGTAAAAAATATTGATTGTTAAATGTTAAAGCGACGCAGTGCCGAATCGCAAAAACCCCTTGGGTCATTTGCCAGCGTATTGGTCCGGGTCTTAAGTGGTTACAAAAAAAAAAATCCTGAATTGGTTTGCAAGTGTTGTTTTCAAGCCGTACTGGATTTGGCCAGGAGTGCGGGGGCGCTGGTGACACTCGGACCGGTTCGAAGCTGTTTGGAAATGCTCTGAATCACTTGGAAATACTCAGTTTCCGAGCCTTTCCAAGGGTTTTACGAGTTCAGCCCAGCTGTCTTTGAGTATTTCAGAGTCTCTCAGAAGCCCCCACCTCTGGCCACATGCAGTATTGCATGCAACAGAAGTCAATGTGGAACACATTATATTAGTTTCCATTGACTTCTATGGGGAAATTCACTTTGATATGCAAGTGCTTTGGATTACAAGCATTCTCCTGGAAGGGATTATGCTCGTAATCCAAGGTTACAAAGTACTTCTATAGTAGGTATACTAGGTATGGAATGATTTACCGTTGGTCCTAAAAAATCCCACCAATTTGCTAAGCTTCAGGAAGAGTTTGAAGACCTTGCTCTTCCAGAAGTGTTAGGGTCCTTTTCACACTAGTGGACCGTTCGTCCGCTCATTACAAGTCCGTTTACGGACTTGTAATGGGCCCCTATGGGAGCGGATCCGTTAGCGGATGATGCATCCGCTAACGTCCACCAGATCCGCATCCGTTTTTGCGGACGGAAGAATGTCCTATTTTTCTTCCGTCCGGCCAAACGGATCGGATGCAAACGGACAGACGGTCCGTTTCCATCCGACTCCCCATAGGGGAGAGCGGAGGAGAGACAGGGCGGTCCCTGCACAGTGTGCGGGGACCGCCCTGTCCGCCGACAGCTGAGCGGAGACCCCCCGCTGAGCTGACGGACACACGGAGCGGACCGAAAAACGGACCGCTCCGTGTGTAAGGAGCCTTATGGGGGCTTATAGGTCACTGCATCCTGGCCAGTAAGGGAGCTAGATTAAGAAGATCAGAATCTCCCTGCTCATTATAGTCATACGCATCGACGCCCATGGGTAAGACTGGGTCTATAAGCATTTTTTAATAATAATAATTCTATTATTTACTCCCTTTTGGTTTGTGAAATATACCATCAAAAGCATTTTGTTATATGGGATAGAAATTGTGTTAGTTGTAGAAACAACAAGTGAACATAAAAGGAAAGAAAAAGCTTGAAAAAAATAAATAATGCAACCACAATATTTAAAGACTGAAATGCTGCAATATATTACATATTTGATCTTGGGTTTAGATATTGAATTGAAATCTGTATGCATGATCCTTGCAGTTAAACACATAGGACCATTTATAGTTGGTATCTTTGTTTAATCCAAAGGGTCAGAACTCAGAAGGTTTCTGTTATTACAGTGGAAGTAATTTATGCTCAAAATTTAGTTGCAGATAGCGTTCTTCTTTTGCAGAGTTATGTATGAATTAAGTCCTGTTCTTCTTTAACAAGCATTACCAGCATAAATCTGAAAAAATAAGTGCTACAAAAGCTTCAGTGTTTCTGGGTTGCCATTGTAAAAACATTAATGGAGTGTACATGGCCATGTGTTATTAACAGCAATAACTCTTCTCATTCACTTTGTTTTCCCCATACTTGTATATCACTTCTGTATCCCATTTTTCAAGAAAAAAGGTGAAACAAACCCGCATTATGCTCTATGTGTAATTATTTGACTTGTTATTTCACGGTGTTGCCTTGTTTTATAAGCTGCAAAACCATTCGCTGGAAAGGTCACGTATTAGGGATTAGCTACGCGACAGCTTTGGGATTTAACATGTCCACATGTGTTGAAAAAGTGAGATGTTTTGCCAATGAGTTGAATTATAAGCGTCTTGCACTGAGATGCTGTTAGGTAACACTAGACACAGGATCCATAAAAACCATCCCTCATTTTCCACTGCAAAACAATCTCACTCTAACAGAGATGTCTGAATTATACATCTTTCTTGGGCTCACACTGCGGTAGACGCCAGCAATCCATTATAAAATGTCGGTTTGCAGCAGGAAGGATCTTGTAATTGATGAGGACATTTGGAGCTTATTAATGAGGGCCACCACTTTGGCCACGTGTGTCTGTTCTGAGCTGGCAAAACCTATCCCGACAGTTGCATAAGAGATCATACAATGCACAGTGGCCCAGCAATGATCTCCATCTAGGATGCTTGAAACTTTATTATATAAATAAAACAATATGCAAACTTTTCCTGTGTTGTATAGAAAATCAATTTACAGAGGGGAGTTCAAATATTCTCATTTGCCATCATCTTTCTCAACTGAGCCTGTAGAGCAGGGGTCAGTAACATTCGTCCCATGGGCCGCACCTGCTAAATGTCCAGCTCGTCAGTGCACGTGATGAATTCAGATGCACCCGGGCTTCAAGCCGACCATACGCAAATATGCAGCCTCGGCTTGAAGGGGTTGTTTTACTGGGATGATGCGTGCAGCTGCACCCATCACTCCGGTACCGTTTTTTAGACCTGTCGGTTGGCTGTCTTTGGATAGCAACCAATGTGGCTAAGAAGCCGCTTGGGTGTTATTCCGAGCAGCGGGAGTGGACTTCCCCCCCTCCTCCTGCGGCTCGCCCGGGCTCTCTCGTCCCAACTTTAGAAATTAGATTGCATTTTCCAGGCAAGATGGTAGGCATTTTTACATCAGCATTTTATAGGCTTCCCCTGTGAAGTCCACCCTGATTGGAAGTTCCTTGGGAAGTACCTCCTGTGGAATTTGTATAAGGCCTCTTACACACGATAGGCTAAACAGAGGACAACAGTCTGATGGACCGTTTTCATTGGTCAAAACCGATCGTATGTGGGCCCCATAGGTTATTTAACCATCGGTTAAAAAAAAGCCAACTTGCTTTAAATTTAACCAATGGATTCCTAACCGATAGGTCAAAACCGATTGTTAGTAGGCATGTCCATCGGGTAAAAATCCACGCATGCTCAGAATCAAGTTGATGCATGCTCGGAAGCATTGAACTCCATTTTTTTCAGCACGTTGTTGTGTTTTACATCACCGCGTTCTGACACGATCGGTTATTTAACCGATGGTGTGTGGGCGTGACGGATCAGCTTCATCGGTTAACCGATGACAACGGTCCATCAGACCGTTGTCCTCTGTTTAACCTTTAATGTGTACAAGGCTTAAGATGTCCAAAACATCAATGTTACCTCTCAATTAGCAGCAAAATTGTTTTATACTGAGACCTTACTGCTCTGCTATCCAACTCTACTGTATATACTTCACAAGGTAGTGATTAAGGTGATTAGACCTGTAAATTACTCTACCTCGTAGCTGCGAAATGTGGTACATACACAGTATTGTTAATGTCTAATATTGACATATGTTGTACTGTATATACAGTTGTGTATATCCATGTATGACTGAATTAAATCTATTATTTTGTATATAATAAAAGTATTATATTTCTACAAATATTGTTGATTTAGTGTGAGTCTCACCTTCCAAGGTGAACACAAAAAGCCGAAGGAAAGTAGGCTGGACAGTTGATGAACAGCAGACTGAGCATCTAAGGTCAACATGAAAAGTCAATGCACAATATGCTAGCCTTCCATTATCAAAATGGACAGCCAATGAACAGTAGGCTAAAATTTCAGAATCAAAATGAACAGTTTATAAACAATAATCTGACCATCCACAAAAACAGCTGATGAACAGGTAGGTAAACCTTTCAAGGCCAACACTAATAATACAGTAAGTGGACCTTTCTAAAATAGTAACATGAAATGGGTATGAACAGTAAGCTAACCTTCCGAGACCACTTGAATATCCAATACATGGATGACCACAAGAAAGCAGCATGAATTGACTTTGAGCAGAAAGCTGTCTTACTTTGCTAAACAGAAGGCTGGCCTCCTGAACTTACAGCAAAGGGAGCAGACACATGATGGTTTCTTGGGGAACAGTAAATGAATCCTTCTGTGTGCATCTAATGTCATGTAATTTCATATAGGCAGAAACAGAGGAGAAAATGGTTTACTGTCCTAACAAGAGGATTTTATAGACACACTTTCAGGAGCTAACCATTACACTTCATCAGGTCAGCTCAGAAATGTTACACCAAGGAAAAAGTAAATACCGGAGCTAAAGATGATTTTTACCAAATGTATGGGATTACACAATGATGGGTGTAGTCTAGGCCTAGCTTGTCCCTTCACAGTACCTTACACTCTTATAGACAAATCAATGCTTCTCCGACAGCATATGGGAACATTTTAGGAAAAGCTTTTGTGATGGATTTTACTGTCGGAAGGACAAAAAAATCAAGCAGTTTGTGGCAGAGAGCCAAACTAATTTACTCGATAAAGGTCAAAGCTAAAGTTACTAAACAGAAGACTATCCCTTAATAAAATTTGGGTTCATCTGTAGCACCTGCTCGACACATTTGCCAGCAGATCTGGAAATCTGTACTGTGCATCTCTTTTGTCTCTTCTGGCTAGAAACTCACTAGCCGGAGCCTAAATATAAAAAATCTGGTAGACGTAAGAGGTTATCTCCGGTCCTTGCTAAATCTAATTAAGATCAGGCAGTGTTAGATTAGGAAACGTGTTAAGGTACCCATAGACGCAGGAAAAAAATGTTGGTTGTCCACAATAAAGTTCACAGATTGAACAATCGATTGTGTAGCTAACTGTACCATGATCATAACATCTGCCGTGTAAATCATCCAGCATTTACATACACATTTGATCCATTAGGACAATGTTTATCTTCTATAATAGGTCAAAGGAGCATGACATTCAAAGGCAAAAATAAAGTTGTATTGCTAAGCCTTTTGGCACAAAGAGAGATACCAGAATGGGCATTTTAAAGGTTAAATGTAGTTTAAATTAAAATATTATATTTTTTATCACCATTATATGAATCAGTTTAACTGAGCACTGTCAAAAATGCTATTACTTAACACCTTGCTTGGCCGGGATTGGTGCATTGTTTACCATCCCCAATGCTATTTTTTTCTTTTGAAATATGTTTGTGTTGGGCTGAAGACCAGATCCAAAAATAATTATTGGCTTGGGATAAAGATCCTTATATCACTTTATCTGTCATTTATGAACCCTAGTGGTTCTAAATCTATGCAGCTCCAACATTCATATTTAGGAAGGGGGGCAATGGCAATACAATCCACTATTGGTTGATGCCAAACCATATCATCACCAAGGCCCATGGTATCAAATATCAGTAGGCAAAACCTAAAGTAGGCAGATGGGCAAAGGAGCAAAAGAAGAGTCATCAAGGCCCATGGTATTAAATATTGGTAGGCAAAACATAAAGCAGGAAAATGGTCAAAGGAGCTAAAGAAGAGCCATCAAGGCCCATGGTATTAAATATTAGTAGGTAAAACATTAAGCAGGCAAATGGGTAAAGGAGCAAAAGAAGTGCCTCAGGGGCTCTATTATAAAGGCGGAACAAGAGCCCTAAGCACTTTCTCATTGGCTAACTTTATAATTTGGTTGTTATCAGGGGCAGACTGACCATTGGGACTCTCGGGCACTGCCAGAGGGCCCCATGATACTGGGGGGCCCCATCAGGGTTGCCAGGCTCAATAAAACCAAGGAAAGTATGTAAAAATCAGTGTTTTTTTTTTTACATCTGTCCCTGATATGTCCAAAAACAACATGCTTTTGATGTGAAAATCCTGAGATTTTAGCTGCCCTGCCTCTGCACTGCCCCCTGGCGTGGTGGCCATCTGTAAGCCTGGGGGCCCCATAATCTTCTATTGCCCGGGGGCCCCATGAGTTGTCAGTCCACCCCTGGTTGTTATGTGACATTTCCATACTTTTTGCTATATATATATCTCAACTCCAGTCCTTAACCACTTAAGACCCGGACCAATACGCTGGTAAATGACCCAAGGTGTTTTTGCGATTCGGCACTGCGTCGCTTTAACAGACAATTGCGCGGTCGTGCGACGTGGCTCCCAAACAAAATTTGCGTCCTTTTCTTCCCACAAATAGAGCTTTCTTTTGGTGGTATTTGATCACCTCTGCGATTTTTATTTTTTGCGCTATATACAAAAATAGAGCGACATTTTTGAAAAAAAAAACACTATTTTTTACTTTTTGTTAAAAAAAAATCAAATAAACTAAATTTTAGTCAAACATTTAGGCCAAAATTTATTTAGCCACATGTCTTTAGTAAAAAAAAAAAATTGCGATAAAAAAAAATAGCTACCTAGCGGGAACAGCGACACTAATACAGCGATCAGAAAAATGATCGCTTAGTGACGCTGGCAATAGGGAGTGAAAGGGTTAACTAGGGCGGTGATCAGGGGGTTAAAACTTTATTAGGGGGGGTGGGGGGGCTATCCTGAACCTAACACTAACTGATTTTACACTGCCTGTCACACTGACACTAAATGCAGTGATTAGATCACTGCATTCAGTGACACTGTGACAGGGGGGGTGGGGGGGGGCAGATCGCAAGGGGTTAAGTATGCCTATGTGTGTGTGTGTCAGTGTAATGTTGGTGCACACTTACTGTGAGGTGTTTCTCCCATCGCAGCGGTTGGAAATACCGCTGCGATGGGAGATTACATCACTTCCCCATTCCTGTGTTTACACAGGAGGAGGACGTGACACAAAGGGGGAGCGCGCGCATTGGCTGGGAGCGTGGGACCCCCGAACCGCACGAAGGCGGGGACGTAAATTTACGCCCTTGTGCCTGTACGAGCCATGTTGTGGCCGTATATGTGCGTGCGGGGGTCCTTAAGTGGTTAAGGAGCCCCAACAAGTCATGTTTTCAGGCTTTCCATTATTCTGCACAGGTAATTACCACAGCCGTTTCCTCTGAGGGAAACCTTGAAACCATGACCTGTTGGGGCGCCTTGAGTACTGGAATTGATAAACACTGAATTAGACTATGTAACAGCAGCATGTTTTATTGTATTTACCTGAACCAGAGTCATCTGTGACCCAAGTGCCAGAAGGATTTTCTCGGTCTTCGTTGGATATGGGTTGTCCCGATGTTTGTACAGCCACTGCTTCAATGGTCGCGCCATATCTTGCAGCGCCTGTCGTTTGTGTCTTATTTTACCGCTGCTTCCTCTAGAGCTGCTAAAAGAAAGATAAAAGAACATTCATGATAATCTGGATGAGTGGCCTAAAGGCTGTTGCTTTTAATAAATGTAAAACGCTAAGACTGAAGAGTAGAACCAAAACGTGTATACTGTAAATAGCTGCTATATAGGTAGATGTAAAACCTAACTGGATGACATATTGTTTGTTAAAGCAACTCTACTTTATAAACAATTACATTTTTTGTTTTCATAAAATACAGTCTTTTACCATTTGTTCACACTCTTTTTTGGATCCCAACACTGGATCTCCTTCAGCCGCTTTTAGTCACTTCCTATTTACATGCACTTGCTCCAGCATTCGCTGCATTGCTCTGACTTGGCTTTATAAGGGATCATGCCCACACAATGTGTGTTGGTGTGGCCACTTGCATCATGGACAAGGCAGGTGCACAACTGGGAAACAGCTGTCACCCTACAACAGTAAGTCCCTGAAAAAGGACATCATGGCAGGATCTCCAGGTATTCTACATCGATAGCTGTAGTATCCAGCATAAACTGATACATTTACAGTAAAGTGCAGCAATCTGTACATTTAGTACAGCCGACCAGTGGTATATTTTTTTTGCAAATTATAGAATGTCTGTGCCTGGGGCATTAATTCATTAACCATTGTGCCTGTACAGCTTTTGATGTATCCATTTAATTCTGTTACAAGTTGAACAATTGTGCGCTGTCAGGGGTAAACTGTAGACATAGCTGCCTGCAGCAATATTTATGGAAGGATATCGAAGGAAAAGAAAAAAAAATCAGTTTGATGTGAAATCTTGGTTTTGTACTACATGGATCTGACTATAGAAACATTATATGAAATATCTAGGCTTTTCTGCTACAATCTACCTCCCAATCCTGGTGATGGTTTTGTATGCCGGACAGTATTTACATCGTTTATGATTTGTACATCATGTATTTATATGTTTTTTGATAATTTGTATGTGTATTTTTCCTAAAAATTGTAATAAATCAATCTAATTTTATATATTTTGAAGTTTTGTATGTGTTGCCTATATAATCCCACCCTTTTGAGTTTTTTTTAGAATATTTTCAATTATTATGGGATGAGGGCAACTACATGCCACCATACATGAGTTGGTCCTTTTTCCTATGAAATATCTTGTTGCTTTATAAATATAAGTTGAACTGTATGTAAATTCAAAGTCTATTTTCCAGTATGTTTGTCATCTGTCGCTGTCTACAGTTTTCCTCAACATATCATTTTATGTCTTACCTGGAGATCCTGCCAGTAAGAGCATTTCCTGTTCACAGCTTACAGCACTAATTAAAAGCAATGTTGTCAACCTGCTGTGTAAGATCTTTTAGTTAGCCATTGGACTGCCTGTATGCACACACCTAATAGATAATGGTGTTCTCAAGCAGCACACATAGCATGCCGACAGCTCTGCTCCTAATTGCAAAGCAGTTGCTTAACAAAGTCAGCCTTCAACAGAAAGTGCTGTTCCTGTCAGGATCCAAGCAAAAACTTTACACCAAAGTCACAAAAAGTATTTGCTGAAGAAAATTGTATACAATGAGTGGGCTGCAAACTGCACCAGACCGCATAAAAAGTAGTGCATGCACTACTTTTAGAAAAACACTTTGCACTAAATCTCATGATACTGTGTTACCATGTAATCTTGTGACTGCAAACGCACTGTTTTTCTGATCTGCATTATTTTGTTTGGTGCCCTTAACAATGTCTTGGCACCTGTAGCAGATTGCAAAAGCAGTGCATTTTGAATGCAGTGCTGGAAAACCACAAACCGGCCGTGAGGCATGATGGCAAATATACTGAAACATTGTTTTTGTGTTCATATAAATAATAATAATAATTGTTGTAAAGTTATCCAAACAATATAAAACATTTTCTATCAGCTAAAGCACTTGAATTTCATGATGTAGAATGCTTTCACGCTAGTGGATGTGTTACAAATTACCTTTTCAACAAACCGACTAGCCTAATTTAATCCATTAAGGGTTTGGCTGATGTTAAGCAATTTATGTAGGTATGACAGCCAGTCACACACTTCATTAACTTATAACTGGACCTGGTTGTACAGTCATTACTGAAAAACCACAGAGAGTGGAAGCAGAAGAAGCTTAAATTTCCTATCTAGAAGAAGCAGACTGGGGCAAAGATGACTTACCACATTAGCAGCTTTTATTGGCTAGACTGCACCTTCACATCAAAAGTTAATTCCTGCCATGGCAATGTAAATCAGTGGCGTAGCTAATTTATCTGGTACCCTGGTCGGATTATCTTTTTAACCCCCATCCCATACATCAAAATTATTTTCAGTAATAATTAAGAAATTACACATAATGCACACTAAGGGCGAGAGCAAAATAAACCTGTTGGAGGGCAGACAGCAGCAGCTGTAAGTACAGTTGCAACTTTATGTAAAGATATGGAAATTAGAATATCGATCTGCCCATGTACACAAACTCAGAAAGGCTATGCCCTACATACTTACAACATTTGGAAATAGGAGGATGGCCTTGAGAGTATTAGGAAGCAAAATGTGGCACACTCCTGCAGAACACCTCAAGTGGTAGTCACTGCACGATGTGTGGGTTGTAGTGTGGGAGTAAAAGCAGTCCCAGTTTTGGTGTCATTGGCAGTGATAGTAACCCCCTGCATTGGTGTTGTAAGTAGCCATAATAATTTTCCCTTTGTCACTGGTTTTTGGTAGTAACTGTGCAGCACTGGCAGTCAATAGTAGTAATGTGAATAGCAGTAATGTAACCCCCCCCCCCCCCCAGCATTGGTGGTCAGTGTCAGGCTGTAAAATTACCCCCCATTCCTCCAGCATTGGTGGTTGGTGGCTGGCTAAAACAATAATAACACCCCCCCCCCTCGAACTGGTTTTCAGTGTTTTCTTACATGAACACATGCTCCCATGCCAATCTCTCTCTCCCAGTAGGGAAGGTATTACAGTTCTGCTGTAGGTAACAGATCCACTGAACAGTTTCCTCAGACTACACCTAACTGAAATACTACTTTTGGGTGGGGTAATCGTTTAAAAAAAATCTGTACTCAAGCTGGCCAAACGCTGATCAAAATTTAACAGGGATCAGTGTGTGGCTCCCTCTATTTTCTAACATGTCCCTTTGTCAGAAGTCGATAAAACAACCAACATCTGCTGAAGGGACATGACGGAAAATATTCTGTCAGTCAGAAGCTGAAGCAAATCAGCTCCAGCCACTGTTCAGTAATTTCTGATAGCAGCCTGTACAGCTGTCAGAATACAATGTCTCCATCCTTTGTCATTCAGCCCGCTCCTTGAACAAGGAGCTGACAAATCCACCTACTGTGGATATTGTGGAAGAAGAAGCAGGCTTTTCTCTAAAGGGACCTTTAGGAACAATAAACAGAGAGTCAGACTGTTGAAAGGGAGCTGTAGCAGAGAAAAAAAACTCAGACAACGTGTACTACATACTCCACACAATGGAGGGAAATCTCCTTAGGGTGTTTAGAAGCAGAACAGAGAGATGGTAAAACACTGTCCTGGTTAATGAGAAAGGAAGTAGAAGAAGCCAACTTGACAAGAAAAGAAACACTGGTCCTCAAAACAACCCTATTTTTGTGTAGCACAAATAAGGGACATGATAGGTTAAGGCTAAAAACTCAGAAACTTGTCTCACAGAAGTGATGGCGCCAATAAAGGCAATCTTGCAAGTAAAGATAGACAGAGGAATATCCCTAATGAGTTCTAAAGGAAGTCTCTGGAAAGCTCCCAGAACCAGGGTAAGACCCCATAGATTCAGAGTCACTGGGGAACATACAATGTGAGTGACACCCTGTGAAAAGACCTTCACTAAATAGTTTGAAGCAAGCGATTGGTAAAAAAAAAGGGCCACTAAGGCTGAGATTTGACCCTTGACTCAAGGCCAAACACTGATCCAGACCAGACTGGTGAACTGACAGGGTTTGTTCCCAGACAATTTTCTGGGGTGGAATCTTCCTGTCACACACCAAGAGAAACACGTTTTCCAAGCACAATGGTAGACTTTGAACCTGGGCTTCAACAGTCAAACCATTAAAGCCAGAGGCCAAGAAGCAGGAGGCAAACCAGCCCTTGTGACAGAACTTCCAGATGATCTGGGAGGGCCCATAGAAAGTCTGCCAGAAGCCTGGTGAGGTCTGAGTACCAGATACTCTTGGGCCAGTCTGCTGTCATGAGATTAGAGAAGGAAGGAGCTTCACTATTAGCTTCCATTTCTGTAATTCAAATTTAATTTTTTTATCATTATTTAACACAAATGTTTATTGGTAGATTTAAGTATGCATTACTACAGCTGACAGATAGTTATTGTAAAGCCATATGTTCTGTCTTGGTTTGCGCAAGTCACAGGAGAAAAAAAAGGAGTGTTGGAGGAAGAAAAGCATAGATAAGGTTGAATTGAATCCACAGAGTCACCAGAGCATCCACTGTGAATGGTAGAGGGTCTCTTGATATGAATACCTGCTCAATTTACTTTAAAATCTGGAAGCCAGGAGGTCCACATCTGGGGCCTGCTCTGGGTAAAGAGACCATTCTCCGGAGTCCAGATGGTGATAATTGAAGAAGTCCACCTGCCACTTTTCAAGGCCTAGGATGTGCTTGGTGGTCTGGGCTGGAAAGTTCTGTGCAAGCTTGAAACAGATGTGATTTTCTTATCTGGATATTGATGTAAGCCACTGCCATAGCATTGTCTGATTGAATCCTGGTCAAAAGACCTCAAAGATGAGAGGTCCAGCTTTGAAGGGATAACCAAAATGCCACAACTTCCAGAAGAAGAAGGAGTTCATTCAGGTATTCCACTTTTGGAATGCCCAGAGAGCAAAGTAGAAGTGAAGACCCAAGGTGCAGTGAAGCCGTCAAAAGGAAAGGGCAGCGAATTGGTAATATAGCTGCTAACAAAACATAGCTAATGGCGATGCTCAGGGAAGAAAAGGCATCCTTCATGTCCACAGTTCCCAGATAATGGGAAGCAATTAATGACTGGGCAGATTCCTTGCAAATTTATTTGTACCTAGAGAAAGATGTTGGGAACCCTTAGATATAGTATGAAGTCGATGCCACCTTTTGCTTTGAAGACATACTGTATTTGAATAGAAACCTTAAAAAACTCTGAGCTTCTGTTACAATGGCTATGACTCTTTGAGAGTGGAGCTGCACTAGAGCAGTGTGAAGATCCCCCAATCTTTTTTGGGGATGTTAAATGCTTGCCTCCTCATGTACAATGCAAGATTAATAAATCTGCACTACATGTGATCAAGCTGGGGGAACACCAACAGCCCAGAGCTTAAGGAAGGGAACAGTGCTGGAGCAAGAGATAGGGTAATAGGACTTATTCCTGCACCCTGGACTAAACAACAATGTTGTTTATAAAAAAGCTAAATCGCATTGGCACCAAGACAAGACCTGAAGCATACCATTTTCCCACCTAGACTACTCAGAGTTGAATCATTAACCACTATCATTTGTACTAATTCCTGAAGACAGTCCTGTTTCCAAGTTTAATGTCTCTGGGGTACAGTATCAAATGTGGGGCCTACACACGGTCGGAATTTCTGACCAAAAGCTCACATCGGCATTATAGTGGATAACTTCACCAAAAGAACCGTGCCAATAGAAATTGGCCACTTACCTTCTCCTAATGGCGCATACACACGACCGTTTTTCATGACGAGTTGTACGTCACCGCGCTTTGCTCGTGCATTTTTTTTTCACGATCGTGTGTATGGCAGGCTTGACAAGAATCACGTCGAGAAAAACGTTGTTTCAAACACTTGTGGCTCTTAACCCAGCCAGGGCCTTTGAACATCCAAGGGGATCGCGCTGTTATGCCTCCACCGCCCAATAGGAATCTATCACAGAGGGGTTCCATAACAGAATAAGGGTCTAGATCTACTTTAAAGTTCAGCAGCAGTGAACTATTAAGGGTCCATTCACACCAGCAGTGTGTATATAATGCATGGGCACTGTTATACGCTATGCAGGAGCTGTGCGATGCTGTTTAGTGTGTCTCTACATGTTGCATTGCAAAATATTGCAGCACGTCCTACTTTTTCTGGGCACACCACCGCAGTGCAGTTTGCCATGGGACATAAAACAAATTCCTTATGCACTAGGACTGCGTTGGGCAAGGCTGACCAGCGTACCCAAAGCATATCATATGAATGGGATCTGGAGAAGAAATCTGCAATAGCACCTTTATTGATCTCTCAGAGAAGGTTCTGCTATTAGGAAGGCTTTTGTTTAAACTGGATTTATTACACAAAATGACCATCAGGTAGAACATCTTCTTCAGCAGCTGTGGAACTACAAGCTGTCCAAACCTGGTGTGAACATCATTTTTTATTAAAAAATGGTTGAAGAAAGCCACATTTTTCCATCCTAGCTGTGCAGCTTCCAGGCCCCCTCATCTCCTGCATTGTGTGACTTGACAAAGTGTTGTCTCTTGTAGTCTTCAAAAATAAAAAGACTCTTCAGAACGCTTTCACTACCTGGAATTTGTTCCTGACATCAACTTTTCCTTGGCAGCACACACTCGAAAAGCATCTTCTGAAACTCTGGCTCGGAAGCCAGTTCACATTCATATGCCCAGACATGAGTAATAACATTCAGCAGAGTAGTAATGGGATTCCAGCAGATGTCACTGCAAGTCAACTTGAGCCCTACTCGCGAGTTTCACTCCAACCGCATTTAATGTTGTCAAAAATGTTTAGAATTTTTGCAAACATCACAGGAGTAGCTCTAGATAAATCAAGCCTCTAATGACAAGCTGGTCTACCAGAAATTACAATGGTTATTTATCAAGCCTTGCTTCTGCAAAACAGTTTAGCAAGATGAAAGTATGAAAACCATTTCATCTACTGGCAACGAGAGCTTTAAATGTTTTTTAATGACGTTTTATGTTACATTGTTATTCTCAAAAATCTGCTCTGTTTTCTGTTTGGCGTCACCACCCAAGGATTTTTTGTCTACAAGGATTATGTCATATTTCAAGGTGGACTGGGCATGCTAGTGACACCTTATATCTGTCTTTCCAATAATCCCTTCATAACAGAGGAGTAACTAAATGTACTTAAGCAAAAACACAAACCCTAACAGCTCATTTAAACCACTGAGTTCTCATTCAGTTCTTAGGTTCACACCTTGTCTGTGTTGGGAGAGTGTAAAAATTGCACGCTTTCCCAACATGCAAAAAAACGCATTGCTCCTTAGCAAACACTTATTTGCTACAAACTGCAGCGGTTCGATGGGTACATTTTTGAAAAAGAGTCAGGAAATTCCTTTCTGCGTTTCTCATGTATAGGGCAGCCCAATGAAATGAATGGGCTACCTTACAGGTGATACTCGCTCATGCTCCATTGCACCTGCATAGTGTATATGAAGCCTAATGCCGCGTACACACTCTCAGGATTTCCAACAACAAATGTTCAATGGGAACTTGCTGTTGGAAATTCTGACCATGTGTAGGCTTCATCGGACATTTTCTGTTGAAAATTCCGACAACAAAAACTTGAGAGCTGCTTCTCAAATTTTCCAACAACAAAATCTGTTCTAGTAAATTCCGGTCGTGTGTTTACAATTCCAATGCACAAAATTCCACGCATGCTCTGAATCAAGTACGAGACGAAAGTGATCGGTCTGGTAAAACTAGTGTTCATAATGGAGATAGCACATTCGTCAATACTGAATGTACCAAGTTGATCGATCGATCAACTTGGGTACAACCAGGGCAGTTTGAAGGAATTTGGGGGCCCCAAGCAAAATGGACAAGGAGGCCTCCCCAACCCTCCGCACACACGTACGCAAAGCCCCCCCATGTTCTCTTTACTCCACCCGGGCCCTCCCCTCTCTCCCCATGTTCTTTTTACACCCCTCCCCCTCTCAATCGGGTCCATACCGCGTGGCAGGAGATTCAGTTTCTTGTTCCCGGCCGGACTGAAAGGAAGTAAGCACTTAGGCTCCATTCAGACCTAGGCGTTTTGTCGCCCTACGCCCGACGCTGCAGCAGCCTGTGATACCGTGGAGGGGCGAATTTACATTGTCGGCTATGGAGATAGTTCACACCTCTATGCCGAACGCCGAAACGCCGTACGCCTGAAGCCTGAAACAAGTCCCGGACCCTTTTTTTCAGGCGTATTCGGCGTTCGGCCATAGCCGACAGTGTACAATTCTGCCCTCCAGAAAAAAAACAATAGGCGTTTCGTCGCCGCAAATCGCGGGGACAAAACGCCTATTGCATGTCGCCCGAATACGATGCTGCCGCCGATGCCTAGGTCTGAATGGAGCCTTAGTGTGCACTGCCTGTCAGTCCGGCCAGGAACAGGAAACAGAATCTCCTGTACCGCAGACTGACAGGAGGAAGGAAGAGGAGCTCGGCCACGCTACAGAGAAGGGGAAGTGACGATTCGCAGCAGAAGTGCTGCAGGCTCTCTATAGAACACTCAGGCGACTGCAGCATATAGGAAGAGCGGCAAGGCCAATGCTTGGGGCCCCAGGCCAGCTCGGGCCCCAAGCAATTGCTTGGTTTGCCTGCCTTGTAGCGACAGGCTTGGGTACAACCAGCCTGTTAGATTTGCTTAAGATTATCTCAAGCAGCTGCTATAGCTGCTTGCGATAATCACTGTCACGTGTTGCAGAAAATAAATTTGCTTAATTCCCCCATCAACACAGACAATGATAAAAACGGGAATCCCTCCTCCTGGGCCATTGTTTTCTCCCAGCAGGGGGAGGGGGAAGGCAGGGGAAGACAGTGACCCAGCAGGATGAATTCCCGCATCAACCCGAATCTAGCACATTTATTTCCTGCAACCCATGGTTACATATTCTTCCTACTTTATGATGTTTAGGAGGTGGCTGTGGAGAAATTGACTACAGTGGAGTAAAGGTGTATCTAAATCACAAAAGTGACTGAACAGAATTACAGATATTTGGCAGGTAATTTGATTCACATGTATTTTAACTGTCTTTTTAGCTGTGCTCTGGGGTGTGATTTGAGCCATGGTTCAAATCGCACTGCATTTGCACCAAACTGGTGCAGGACCATTTTTTCTGTCTGCACCAGAATCAGATTGCATGGGTGTTCACACCAATGTGATCCGATTTTGCAAACTGCGATGCAGGTGGCTTGGCTTTGGCCAATTACGGCTCTCTGTACTGATGGCGCTGTGATTGGCCAAGCATGTAGGTCATAGTGCATGCTTGGCCAATTATCAGCGCGCAATGCCGCAGTGAATTATGGGCCGTGGCGCGTCACTCGAATTTGGCGCGAACAACCCGTTTTGTTCGTATTTCGACGAATGATCGAACATACGAAGCTCATCCCTATTTAGCTGTACTTCCCAATCTGGAGTGAATTTGCACCGCATCTAATGTGAACCGAGGCTAAAATGGATACAACTTGGGACAATCTACATCTATTACAGATATATACTGCATATACACTGTATATATATATATATATATATATATATATATATATATATATATATATATATATATTGTTTTATTTTGCCCTGACACTTTAAATGCCCTTTCAAACTGATCAGCTTTTATTCCCTTTATGCCCTACCAAAAGCGGAAGAAAAATGCATGATCATTAAATCTTAGGTAATTCTTCATACCAGTCAGTTGCAGATCAGTTGCATTTTTAAAAGAACTGCATGTTTCATTTTAGTGCACGCTTGGTGTGGTAAAAAACGCACTGGAAACGCACTTACCCATTAAAATGAATGGGAAACGCATCATAAACACACCTGCAGTTGAATTATTGGTCCATATTTGCATTTTCCTCCCCCAAAATGCAACATTTTGGGGGAGACTTACTAAAACTGGGGAGTTTTACTAAAATCTGGTATGGTTCTGCATAGAACTTCTATGCCTTGAGCTTCCAGGTTTTATTGTCAAAGCTTAATTGATCAAGCTGAAGAGATTATGAGTGCTCCATTTTTAGTAAATCTCTCTCTTTAAGTTGCTAACAGAACAGGAAAAGAATGGAAATCTGCCAACAGGGACACTTTTCTTAAGAGGGGTTTCCCTCACATTGTAAAGATACTGTATCCTCTTATTTTCTGAGAAGTATATATTTTCTAGAGGACATGTAGGGAAATCTCTCTAATCAGACACAGATGGCAAAAAAAACTGCAGTTTTAATCCTTTCATACTCTATACAAAGTAAAGAAAAGTGTTGTCTTCACATATATTTATAATGTAAGCATAGAAAAAAATTGGGCAAATTGACACATACAACAGGGGTCAGGAGTGAGCCCACATGCGTCCCCCTATGGGAATCGGTTTCCTATTGGGGGCAGCAGAAAGAAAGGAGCCAGGTGCGCCAACGGGGGACCCAGGAAGAGGAGGATCAGGGCCGCTCTGTGCAATTCTTTTGCAAAAAAGAGCTAAGTGTAGACCTGTTTGTTATTTAAAAAAATAAATACAATTTTAAGACAGGAGTCAGGCTGGCTATAGATTATACAATTTTCTTGTACAATTTTCCTTTAGATTTACCAAAACCATTTAATATGATATCAAATAAACACTTTTAATTTGTATGCCATCAGGCATGCCCTTGATCTACACAGTTGAAGGTAAATCTAAAGAAAATTGAACAAGAAAATGGTATAATGTATGGCCAGCTTTAGCTATATTTGAATTGTTGGTCAAACTGTCACCACTGGGCAAGGGGTATAGTCCAGGAATATGTTCATTGAACTTCATATCCTATAGACCAGCATTTCTCAACCTTGTGTACCCAAGAGGAACCCCTAAAATAATCTGCCAGTCTCAGGAATCCCTTACTAAAACCAACTCATTGGGGGTCAATAGGAAAAATGTAACTTTACATTGATGGTCAGTGGGAGGATTGCAGCCCATATAATGCCACCCTTACAGGCAGCAACACATATCACTGGTGTCATTCTGCTGGTTCTACCAAATGGCACAGACCCTGAAACTATGCAGACGCCACTAAATAGGAGGTCTGACGTCAAAAGCTCAAGGAACCCTAAGCAATAGCTGGAGAATTTCTAGGGTTCTACAGAATCATGGTTGAGAATCACTGCTATAGACTCTCATGGGTCCAGATGTTTTCCCCCTTACCATCCCCTCCATGTTTTGGAGGACTCTATGGCTGCCTCCACTCTCTCTCTCTCTCTCTCTCTCTCCTGTCTCCTTAGCTACTCAAAGGCAAAACCTGAATTAAGTGAGAATTGCTTTTTTTTATTGTTCTGGTAACTTTTTACTGTGTGGCTGACTATACTGATTTGAAATAATATATTAAATACTAGTGTGCTGCCACCAAAATAATATTATTAACCGCTTGCCGTCCGCCTCATGTAAATTTACGTCAGCAGAATGGCACGGGCAGGCAAAGCAATGTATATATACGTTGCTTTGAACCTGCCCCCTAGCAGGCGCACACACGCCCGCCGCGTTCTCCATGACCGTATCAATGGGAACCGTGGATTTGATGTCCGCCAGTGTCCCGCTTTCGGGTCACAGAACAGCAGAACAGGTGGGGGGATGTCTTTGTAAAGAAGACATCTCCCTATTCTGCCTAGTGACACAGCACTGACCGTCTGCTCCCTCTCATCAGGAGCAGCGATCAGTGACATGTCAAAGTAAGCCACGCCCCTTGACAGTTAGAATCACTTCCTAGGACACACTTAACCCTTTCAGCCCCCTACTGCTTAATCCATTCACTGCCAGTCACATTTACACAGTAATCAGTGCATTTTAATAGCACTGATCGGCCGCTGTATAACTGTAAATGGTCCCAAAATAGCGCCAAAAGTGTCCGATGTGTCTGCCATAATGTCGCAGTCATGATAAAAATCGCAGATCACCGTCATAACAAGTAAAAAAATAATAATAATAAAAATGCCACAAACTACCCCTATTTTGTAGACGCTATAACTTTTGCGCAAACCAATAAAATGTACGCTTATTGCGATTTTTTTACCAAAAATATGTAGAAGAATACGTATCGGCCTAAACTGAGGAAACATTTGCATTTTTTTTTTTAAATTGGGGTTATTTATTATAGCAAAAAGTACAAAATATTGCTTTTTTAATTGTCACTCTATTTATGTTTATAGTGCAAAAAATATAAACCGCAGAGGTGATCAAATACCACCAAAAGAAAGCTCTATTTGTGGGGAAAAAAAGGACGCCAATTTTGTTTGGGAGCCACGACGCACGACTGCGCAATTGTCAGTGCAAGCAACGCAATGCCGAATCGCAAAGAGTGGCTCAGTCATTTGCCAGCCGAATGGTCCGGGGCTGAAGTGGTTAACACATCGATGTACAGCTGCCGCATCCACTTTTAGCTTGTTCCCACACCTATATGTAAACTAAAAAACAATATAGAAAAGTGTAGCTCTGCTGATTTTTTAAAAGTACCATTATATCAATAACAATATACCATCTAACTAAAAAATATAAATGAAACCAATGTGCATTAGATAGAACACATAACATATAAATAAGTCAGCATAACATTTAATTATATCGCAGTTGGTGAATGAAAAAGTTCATAGAAACATATTCAGTGCTACATCTTGAATATTCATAACTTTCTGCGTGGAATGTGTGACCAAAATCCCGGTGCTGCAACCAAATGTGCACACGGGGGATACACCTCATTGCTCAAATTGTGCTCTCGCCTTAATAATCTTTAGGTGAATATAGGTCAATATAAGCCTTCCCCAACCTTATGCCGCGTACACACGATCATTTTTTGTGATGAAAAAAAACGACGTTTTTAAAACGTCACTTTTCAAAGACGATGTTGCATACACACCATCGTTTTTTCACAAAAAGCGAGGTTACGTTCACCACACTTTTCCATTGAAGCTCGCTTCATAACTAGCTTCTGGGTATGCGCGGGTTGAAAAACGTCGATTTAAACGACGTTTTTGCTACACACGGTGACTTTTTGTGAAACAAAAAACGACGTTTTGAAAAACGACACAAAAAATTCAAGCATGTTGGAATTTTTTTTGGTCGTTTTTTTTAAGACAAAAAACGACGTTTTGCCCACACACGATCAATTTAAATGACGTTTTAAAAAACGTCGTTTTTTTTCATCGCAAAAAACGACCGTGTGTACACGGCATTAGGAGTAGAATAGCCAAGGACATCATCAAACACTTTTTCCTCTTTCCAAATAGCGTACTGTCCCTTTAGACATTCAGTATTGTTGAACTGGACATTATGGATATATAAACGCCACCATAGCATACTAATTAAAAATATCCAGCGAGTTTTATTGAAATATTTTGCACTCACATAATAAAATCATAACATTATAATAGTACGTTTATAATAGTAAACCTCCGCATCATTTTGCAGTTCTGACGCCAATGTCACCCGGCTCCGCCCTAATGTGTTGCGCCATGTATCATGTGGTTTCCTTAGACTCTCTTAGTGCTACATATTTCTTTATAGTTTGTTTTTTTTTAACTTCTACTTACGCCTATCCTGAACTGAAACACAGACAGAGCCTGTACTGCAATTGTGGGCGGTCATGCAAATTGCTTGGCCTGCTGGAAAATGTAAAGATATGGCTTGTAAATTAGTATTTTTTTTGCTCTTGTTATAGATGGTATAGCAATTTTCTTCTTATCGAGAAAAAAAAAATCCTCATGTGTGCATTTCAAAAAACAGTGCTGGGACATTGCTGTTTTTAGCACATAAACAAGGCAGGAGAAGGTCAGGGTGCTAATCACTCCAGACTAGAGAACAGGTTAAGGGATATAAAGAGAAGAGAGAGGATGAAGAAGAGAAGAGAGACGATGCATTAATCAGACTGTAATGTGAGTGTACAGCTAGTAATGACAGGAACAGTCCTACGTGGTGTACTTGCTGGCTCTGGGACGGTTGCATGCACTGCACCCCCCTGTAGCTACTGTCTAGCTTCAATCTACTTTTGATGGACAAAGCAAACCTCCTCTTTCTATTGATTGATAAGTCTACTTCAAAGAATTCAGACATGTCTTATTACACCCAAATGGTTCACTTCCTATGCATGCTGAATGGTAATTCCATTTGATGACCAGATGCTAAAATATGCTTTTGTATTATTTGATCTATTTGCTCCAATGACAGAAATTCCAAACCCACAAGCCCTACTCTTTCAACACAGTTATACGGATTACACAGATTTTACAAACGATCGTGTTCTCCAACGCAGAACAGTTTATATTCCGTAATTAAAGGGAAATCACTGTATATTTTCAGGGAGCAAATGTTTTAAATTGTCATTCAAATGCTTACCTTTAAAACACAACTTCTTACTTCGCACCCCCTCCCCCAACAAAAGCTTCATAATTTGAAACCCCCCACCCCACCAAATGGAAGTATGTTACATTTATTTTAAATCACCGCAGAGATAGAGGGACTCGCAGATCTCAATGGAGCACCAGTGTTGTCACGATACCTCATTTGTCTGTCTTGTCTGTAATCCATTATCTACGTTCTTAAAGCGAAGGTTCACCCAAATAACATCTATATAAGAGCAAATTCTTTATACTACTAACATGTAAAGTAGCCACTTTTTTTTTTTTTTTAGGCTGTACATACCTTATTATCGCTATTTTAAAGTCGGCTTCCGGGTACTCACTCCCGCGGGAGTAGGCGTTTCTATCTTGAGGCACAATGTGATCTGGGAGTTCGCTTAGATGAGTGATGTCCTTCAGAAAAAGTTCCCCCTGGCGGATAACATGTATAGCTGCGAGTCAGCTCTATACGGCGCCTGCGCAGTTAGCTCTACAAGGCTCCTAGTCGGTGCGCAGGCGCAGTATAGAGCTAACTCGCGGCTCTACATGTTCTGCCACTTTCGGAAACTCTATTGAGGTTCATGACGCGCCTACGCAATATGTGGGGGGCTATATCCGCCGGGGGGAACTTTTTCTGAAGGAGATCACTCATCTGGGCGAACTCCCAGATTACATTGCGCCTCAGGATAGAAACGCCTACTCCCACGGGAGTGAGTACCCGGAAGCCGACTTTAAAATAGCGATAATAAGATATGTACAGCCTAAAAAAAAAAAAAAAGTGTCTACTTTGCATGTTAGTAGTATAAAGAATTTGCTCTTATATAGATGTTATTTGGGTGAACCTCAGCTTTAAACCCTATACCATAGCCTGCAACGCTGACCAGCGTATTCTGATGGAGAGGAAGCTTCCCTACTGTTAGAATACCATAGGTCAGTGGGAATGATTCCCCCATCCACATAGAATGTGTGGATTTGGAAATCAAGTTATTTTATTTTGGTTGAACCTGACTCATCTATGGGCTGCATAACTTTATATCTCTAGATTGTCTTGATCTGTCTCTAATCACCTGCTTAAGCACTTTTCAGGTTTTCATTTTTGTAGCTCAGACATCCCAAACCTCTGGCATGTGCAAGGATTTTCGACACCCTAGGCGAAAACCAAATTTTTCCGCCACCATTGGCTCCACCCCTGACTCCTCCCCTTTGTCCTACCCATGTGACAGGAAGCACCGGCTTCCTCTAGCGCTGGCTCTAGAGTTGCGATGTGCCTCTAATTACACCACCGGACGGACGGAGAAGCTGCCTGGGATTGACTTAGTTACATGCTGCAGCCTCTAGAGCAGTGATTCTCAACCTGTCTAGTGCCGTGACCCCTTGATAAAATTTCCCAAGTTGTAGGGACCCCTAACAGTAAAATTATTTTCCCATCATGGGTTGTCGGCACCCAAGGTAAGGCAAGTAATTTGCGCCCCTAACCCCCAGACATTTAGCGCTCCCTGAGTCCCTTCCACTCATACAATATTAAAACCCCTTATAGTACATTTTAGTATGTACCATTCTTCCCTTTTGTTTTCCTTTCTTTCCCTTTTATCTCTCTCTATCCTAATTTCTTGTTTATCCCCATCCCTCTCTAGACATTTTTCTTGTTCTTTTTATTATTCTTTCTCTCCCTTTTTTCTTTGTTTCTCCCCCTCTTTTCCTCTCCCTTCCATGTATTCTATATTTTTATTCTCTCTCTTACTTCCTGGTGGGGAGTATGTGATCAGTGGCGGTGCTGGCAGGGAGTTGGGATCAGTGGCGGTGCTGGCGGCGAGTTGGGATCAGTGGCGGTGCTGGCAGGGATTTGGATCAGTGGCGGTGCTGGCGGGGAGTTGGGATCAGTCAACCTAGGTGCTCTTGATCAAGGTCATCTGCTGATCTGAGAACTGTAGTGGGGACTTTTAAAGGCAACTCTAATCACAGGTAGTGTTACTCACTGTGTCTCCGACTTTGTGGTTTCTCGTAGCAGTGACAACTATGCTGAAATCAGTAGATAGGGTCTCCTCCAGCCCCTCCCACTTCACATTCCTCACCAGTCAGCTGACCTCTAGTCCCTGCCTCCCAGCCATGCCATGAACTAAATGGGTGGCTGTGAAGAGGCTGAGTGGGTGGCCGCAGGCTTCAGGAACAGCCCAGGTTTTGGGGACCCCTGGGAAATCCTCATTTGACCCCCAAGTTGAGAACCACTGCTCTAGAGCATGCAGACGCAGAGGGAAACCATTGTCCGGGCGCCCCTAGGCAGCAGTGCATCCTAGTTTGCATAGTGATAGCACAGGCCCTGGTCATGTTCCACATTTAACTATAATATAAGCTACTAATAATACTGGACACTCAATCCATTTATCATGATGGTAAATGTTTAATAGGATGAAATAAATTGTCTTAAGCTAATCACAATTTTGTGAATGTGTTGCAAAGATTCTTACCTGGAGATCCTACCACTAACAGCACCACTAACAGCACCACTAACAGTACTTGACAAGGCTTAGCAGCCACTTCAATATTAGCAGCACTGTCAGTCTGCCATGCAACTCCTACAGTCAGTTACATCAGCTGCCTATATAACAGACCTGATAGGTAGCCCAATAATCAACGGAACAGATACACAGCAGACTGACAATGCTAATTGTAAAGAGGCTGATAAGCAGTGTCATTTTGCAACAGGAAGTGCTATTACTGATGGGATCTCCAAGTAAGAACATTTGCAACAGATTCCTAAAAAAAATTTTTTTCTAAAACCTTAAGTTTAAAGTGGTTTTAAAGACAGTTTTTTTTTATCTTCATGTGTTCTACGCATTAAGATAAAAAACTTTCTGTGTACAGAAACCCCCCTCAGCCCCCCAATACTTACCTGAGCCCCATCTCGATCCAGCAGTGTTGCACAAGAGTCTCAGCTCTCCCGCCTCCTTGGCTGAGACAATCAATTTCAGTAAGCCAATAAGAAAAGAGAGGGGGCAAAGCTGAGCCGCACCTCTGTGTCTGAATGGACACACAGAGCTGAATGGACACACAGAGCAGCGGCTCAGCCCAGATGCCCCTATAGCAAGCTGCTTGCTATGGGGTCACTCAGCAGGAGGGAGCGGCCAGGAGCCCCGACGAGGGACCAGAGAACAGGAAGATCCACTGCACAGAGCAGGGAAGTATAATAGGTTTTTTTTTTTTTTAAGACTTTAATATCACTTTAAAGTGGTTGTAAAGGTTATTTATTTATTTTTTTAAATAACAAGCATGTCATACTTACCTCCACTGTGCAGTTCGTTATGCAAAGAGTGGCGCCGATCCCCCTGTTCTGAGGTTCCACGGTGGCTCAATCGGCTCCGCCCCACAATAGCTAACCCCCTCTGGAAAGCTCTCTCTTGAGGGGGCACGCTCCCGTGTGATACATTCTGCGTCTATAGACACCGTGTGTATGACTCGGTCCCACCCCCAAGCGGCTGCGTCATTGGATTTGATTGACAGCAGCGGGAGCCAATGGCTGTGCTGCTATCAATCTATCAAATCAACGCCAATAAAAGGATGCAGAGGATGAGCCAAACAGGTGAACGGGCTAAGGTAAGTAAAACCGGGGGGCCTGTGATTGCAAGGTGACTGCCAGGTGTTTTCAACACGAACCTTTACAACCCCTTTAATTTTTCCATAGTTACATTGATCCAGATTGAACCAATGTAAGTATTTATGTGTTATACCTGTGGGATCCCTGTGGAAGCTGGAAATTCATATTATCAGAACAGCTTCTACAGTGATCACCACTATCTTCCGGGTCCAGGGACAATCAGCTCCTCTGTTGCTTACTGAACACAGGAAGAAGGCTGTTCGGCACGGCTCCGTTCAGAGAATACTTTGCATTTTCAAAATTGATGGAAAGTGTTCTCTTATTGCACAAAGTAAAGATTGTGACATCGCTCCCTCTCCCCACCTCTCCACCTCATCCAATCAAACAACACATTGCATTCATTGAAAAAATACAAAGTGTTCTCAGAATGGCGCCTCTGCCAAGCAGCCGACCTCCTGTGTTCACATTGCAGCAGAGCAGCCAGTCGGCAGAGGATCCGGATGCCAGTGATGATCACTGTAACATAAAACTTGCCATACCTAAACCTCAGCTTTAAAGACTTGTATACAGTGAAGCATGATGCCAAACACAACTTAAAACAGGTTTGAGTTTATGTACACGTTAATAAACTATTTACTGTTTTTTTTTTCTCCATTCTTTTTAATAAAATAAGAGTTATCCAAAGAAAAACCATCCATTGTAAATATACAAATAGAATGTTATCATATAAATGGAATAAATAGCCTGATAGTGGACAGAACCTTTACAAAGAGTAACATTCCTCCAAAACATTCCGCCTAACATTATACCATTAAGATTTGTAAAATAAGAACCATAAGACAAATGGGTTTGTTTAATAAAGCTGGAGAGTGCAAAATCAAGCGCAGTTCTGCATATAAACCAATCAGCTTCCAGGTTTCTTGTCAAAAATGAATTGAAGAAGCTGAAGCTAGAAGCTGATTGGCTACCATGCACAGTGGCACCGGATTTTGCACTGTCCAGTTTTAGTAAATCACCCCATAGCTAACTTCCAGCTAACTATGAAGTGAAGGATGATGGGCTTCCTAACGAGTGGATTCGATATACACACCCACACACTGGACACACAACACATTTTCTCGCTAAAATGCTCCAGTATAAATGACAGTCAGGACCATTGTTTAGTGTTCTATTGTTCCTATACTGCAAAATCGCTGTCATCGTACAAAAACTGCAGCAGCCCATGAGATCATATAAAATTCTATACCACATATAAATTCAGTTTCCATGTATTAAAGGAGGACTTTAATCTCAGTAGCAAGTACCAGTCACCATATATTTATAACACTGCAGAGTGGTAGCCAGAGACACATCTGTTTTCTATGTTTGTATGGCCTCCATGAGCCCCCCAGACCACTCCCTTTCCCACTCAATTCCATCTGATTAGAATAGAATTCTAAATGTGGTAAATCAACCAACGCACAGAGGCAACATCCAGATAATCATGGTAAAGGCACTCAAACTCAATGCAGAGAGGGGCTTGTTGGGATTGGATCCTAGGACCAGCAGCCCAACAAAAACATTGATAAGCCTTATGCCACTGCACAGTTTATTCTATATAAAGTCAAATGTATAAAGATTAAGGGACAATTTTTTTTTAAATTAACCTGTTTTAACTTTAATTAACCTATAAGATTCAGTTATTCTTTTCCTTTAACATCCCCTAAAGCAATATATGGGGTAAACAGATCTCCTTAAAAATCACTTCTTTATTAAATCAGTCACTTAAAGCGAAGCTCAATTTGATGTGTCTTACCCGGGACGCCGGTGTCTAAGGCTGGCATTGTCCTTCATGGAGATGCCATCTTGTAAGCTTATGTCAGGGTTGGTGCTCTCTATTACCCCTACATACGGTCTGACTCCTCGTTCTCGGTCACCTGTGGCCTCTTCAAACAGGACTTGACCGCTGAGCTTACTGAACATTATGGTGTTCATGGCAGCACAATATGAAGTTTCTTTCCTGATTCCAGACAACAATGAAATCTCCAATGTCAACTAATCAATACCTGGAGAAAAAAAGAGAAAATGTCAGGTTTTTTTCTCAGCAGATCTATTCAGCACACACAGAAAACTACTAAAAATAAGTTATGCAATTGACAACCCCAAATATAACTTCGGTTGCTGTGGGATTAACTTGTTTTGCTTGTTAGGTTTGTCAGATGCAGCAACAGATTTCAGTTTACCAATTATAATTCAGATTACCAGTTAGACCATTAAAAAATATGTTTTGATTGGTTATTATGGGTTACTAATCTATATATTGATCATGAAAAAAGCAAATACTCTACATTGCTTTGGCACCCATTTGACGTCAATGTTCTCCCCACCTATCTTCTTTTTTTTTTACATTCAACACAAAACAAATGTGTGAAGAAAATGTGTACTGAATTGAGCTTCAGACGAGCCGCTGAACTAACAATTAAAGTATAGTACAGGTCCCCCCCCCCCCCTTTTCACTGTGCTATTGTTTTCAGCCATTGGCTAAGAGTGCTTATCGGATGCCAATCGGCAGACCTTTTTAGCTTATGCTTCTTCAACAGAAGCCGTACGTTTGGCCAGCTTCTGTGGGACTGGCTGCCGTACACACATGCCGAATATCCACCCTGTGTATGGGGCTTTAAGGCGTCTCGACTGGAGAAACAATGGAGACACCTTTGGACAGCAGCATTGTCAGTCTAGAGAGAGGTTAAGGGTAAACTATCAGATTTAGATATAACCAATCAAAGCCAACTACAAATAACACTCTTTAAAAGCTTTTTTTTTCCCCTTTGCGATAAATGTTTTATATCAATAAATAAAAGCTGACCATTGTAAGCACCTCTGTGAGTGGTAAATAGTTTGTCTCAACTGCCACTTTGTCTGGACAGCTTGGTCTGTCAAAGGAAGTTGATAATTAACAGAATTACTGGCTGCATCATAAGGAGAAAATAAAGGAAAACAAGCCTAAAAAAGAATAATGCAGCAAATTCAAAAACTACCTGTTCTTATATGAAGTGTGTCTAAAAAGTTTGGTGAATGGCCCGATATTTCGATGGCAACATAGGCCAGGTGCGCGTGCTTGCACATGGCTATCCAGAAACACATCGAGAAGTGCCACCTAGTGTGGAGTACACGTGACCTTCAGGGTAAACCCGCTGTAGGCATTCAAACATAGTCAGTATGAGAGGTAGGGTCACAGTGCATCGGAGCAACAAGTGAACATCAAGTTCTGCTACAAAATTGGGTAAAACAGCAACGGAGACACATAATATGTTGGTGCAAATGTACGGGACGGAAGCGTGAGCAGAAAATTTGCTTACGGTTCAAAGTGTTTTTGTGACGGGAAGGAAACAAGGATGAGCCCTCAAAAAGTAGAACCCCAGACATGATCAAGCAAGTGCAACAGATGCTGGCACGAGATTGGCGACTCTACTATTGATGGCAAAGGAATTGGGCAAGCGTAAGATTTGGGTAAGCGTAAGATTTGGGTAAGCGTAAGATTTGTTCCCAGTTTGTGCTGCACAAGCTGACAGATGAACAAAAATCAAAACGGATGGAAACCTCTGGCGATTTCATTACCATATGTGACCAGGATCCATCCTTTCTGTGAACCATCATCACAGGGAATAAGACCAAGGGCTACCAGTTCAATCCGGAATCCAAGCAGCAATCAATTGAATGATTCACCATCTTCCCCGCGATCCAAAAAGAGTCCCCTGCAAAAGTCCAAGGTCAAGACAATGTTGATCACTTTCTTCGACAACGATGGCATCATCCATGAGGAGATCCAAGAATGTGTGACAGCAGTTCTGCGATGGATTCCTAAAGAGGCCTTTGCTGACAGTTTCCAGAAGCATTATGAACGTTGCCAAAAGTGTGTTATGAAGGATAAAGGTCATTTGTCTGTATCATCTGTTTTGTTTGTTTTCTGGTACCAAATTTTTTAGACACACCTCATATGCCTGTTATAGGTATGAAGTGTTAGTGCAATTCTTACTTTACAATTTTAATAAACCAAGTGATCTGTGCAATCTAGCAAGCTTTTCTTTTTTTTTAGTTTGAAGCATTTTTCCTCGGATTCTTGTCACAGAGACTGTAATGATTTTCAAAGCTGTGATTCTTCGTTCTTCTAAGATCTTCAATAGTGACCAATCCTGATGAGAACATCCTAACGTGCGTCTATACCTTTTTTTACAGTGCTTGGAAGATGTACAGAAACAGTACACAGAGTTCAAGGTCATTCATCCATCTTGATATCATTTCTTTTAACCAAAAATCTGTATTTTATAAGACTAGAAGTCTGGCAACACAAAACGAATAAAAGCTTATTTTGACTTGGTTAATAAGATATGCACATAGGAGGTCTTTCCAGTAGTTGAAATAAACTGAACTAGCAGTATCTATACCAAACTAATAAATCGATTTGGCACGACTTGGCTAAGGATCAAATCTTGCATGATAAAGTCTTGTTTAACAAAAGATTGTTTAAAGAGACATCTATTAATGGGATTTTCAATGTTCAAAGAAATTGGAGATTCTGGTTATTTTGATCCACCCCAAAAAAAATTGGCACATCATTTCGTGTTTGACCCTTCGAGTGACGTCACGTGCCCGGTGTCCCCCTGTGGTTCTGCTCTCCAGCCCCTAAGTCTTGTAGACATAGGGGTCAGTGGATGGAATCAAAGTCTGTGGTGGAGGACAAAAAAGTGTTGAATTCTGAAGAGTCTAGAAGAGGTTGTAGCACCTGAACAGAGAGAATGACATGGGCTGCAATAGAGATAAGTATCTGGTTTTTTTAAGTGAACTGATTTAAGTAATTATTTGGGGATGATGATAGGGGTGCTATAAGGCTGTATTGGAGCTGTATTGGTTGTGGTTGCATGCTTCCATGACTATTGTAAAAACTGTATCAAAGAATTTTTATTCGATTAGGTTTGGGTGTGGAAGGGTTAGAACCTCTATCATGTTTTTACTGCTGTTTTTGTTCACCTTCTCTATTTGTCCTGGTGTTAATTATCACCAGCACAGAAGGTGATGGAAATTCAAATTATCACAGATGTCCCTGAAACAGGAGGTGAGGGGAAAACTTTCAATGGGGACACCTATTATGGTGACAACCAAAATAGGTTTCTACTCACTTATTTTGCCACTTCCTGTTTTATCTCTAGGACAGGAAGTCAGGGGTAATCTCCTTAATGAGACACAGACATAACAAGAAGCCTGACTGAGTTTTTACAATGCCCTGCTCTATCCAAAGCTAAAAATGTAGGTTTAGATATACTGTAAGAAATAACTCCTTGTTTTTTTGTTTTGTTTTTGTGATAACGTAGTTGCCATTAAAAATTGTATGTGCTTCTGTACTTTCGTTTCAAAACGGACATGTTCATCACAAAATATTTAGTGCAACTTGTCTGGCGTGACAGTAGAATTGTAGTGTTCTTTCTGGTTATTCAATAATTGAGGCCCATGTGTACACTAAAGGCGTTGCTGTGGAAAATGTTGTAAAATGCAACCATCCATGTATAGGAATGCTCTATTTCTACTCTGGCATGTCTTCCAATTTTTCGGGATGCAACAAAATAGGACCCACAGCGCCCTGAGGAGGGAGAGAGGAGCGGACGGCCTACAATGAAGATAATTGGCAGAAGACAATGCTGTGATTTGTTACACTCAATAGACCTTCCTCCTCTCTGCTCGATGTCAATCTGTACAGAACGATTTTTGTGTGTTTACTCTTCTACGGCAATTACAGACATTAATTGAGATGATCCATTACATTTCTGTCACAGTCTATTAATACCCTCTAATTATCCATATACATGTCCCTGCATTATACAATGATTACAATAACAGACTAAACGAGTGGAGTAGGGTGATTGGGGGGGAGAGCCTCTATTTATACATTTATTTATTTGAGGTACCCATATAGCGCCGACAATTTACGCAGTGCTTTACATTTATATGTATATTGCATACTTACATGGGTCCCTGCCCTTAACCTCTCTGGAGGTTTTCCCGAGTGTGGTTTGGGGTTAAATTTCAGTACCATTAACGGTAACCCCCAAGCCACACTCGGGATTGCATTGCAGGATCCTGGTGCAGGTTACTTACCTTGTCCCCTGGATCCTGCAATGTCCTGGATTCATCGGGCTGTGTCCTCCGCCCGATGCCTCTGTGTGTCAGGCTCTGTTCCCTGCAAGCGTTGTGACGCCTGGCGGCATTACTGTATGAAATTATTTCATATCCCATTTGTCCCTAGTGCTTTGTCCAGTGCCCTACATGCAGTTTTATATTATATATACTGGGCCAGATCCACATAAAAATAGATCGGCGCAGCGTATCAGAGATACACTATGCCGCCGTACCTTACCTGGCGTAATTTCGAATCCTGAAAGATTTCACACCGTAAGTTATGGCGGCGTAGTGTATTTCTGGCAGTGGAATTCAAATCGGCGATTAGGGGGCGTGATTCATTTAAATGAAACACGTCCCCGCGCCGATCGAACTGCGCATGCTCTGTTCAGAAATTTCCCGCAGTGCATTGCGCTAAATTACGTCACAACGACGTTATTTTTTTTTACTAGCGTAAATTACGTACATTCCTATTCACGGACGACTTAGGCAACATTTTTAAAAAATTCTAATTTCAACGCGGGAACGACGGCCATACTTTACATGGCAAGTCTAACTATAGGCCGCAAAAAAGCAGCTTTAACTATACGCTAGAAAAAGCCGTAAGAGAATGCGACGGCCGCGCGTACGTTCGTGGATCGTCGGAAAAAGCTCATTTGCATACTCGATGCGGAAAATGACGAGAACTCCACCCAGCGGACGCCAAAGTATCGCATCTACGATCCGAAGGCGTACGCCTGTCGGATCGAATCCAGATGCCATCATATCTTGGTTTGAGGATTCAAACTAAAGATACGACGCAGGAACTTTGAAAGTACACCGGCGTATCTGTAGATACACCGGTGTACTCCCTCTGTGGATCTGGCCCACTGTTCTTTCTGTTTGGAAACTTGAGATTGTCCATAGAAACCAAAAAGTGTCCCTTTACATCAAAAGTGGTTTGAGACCAGCTAGAAAACAGCGATAGTAAATAAGAACACTTGCAGAATTGAGCAATAGTGAATAGTGGGGAAATTAATTTTATTATAATTATTATATTATTATTTTTTATAATTATTATATTATAATTTATGATTTTGTGTTTCAAAGATGTCGAGATGTCTACTAGACTCCTGTTTGGACAGATTCATGTGAGTTATTACTAAGAATTACAGGCCTACAATATAAAACGCCAAATTTTCCTGCAAAATAATTGTACCGCTTTTATCATCAAAAATGTGACATAATCATACCGCCAGGGAGGCTACGGAGCTTACAATCTAAGGTCCCTACTTTCCATCCACACATACACATACCAGGACCAATTAGACAGAGAGCTAATTAGCCTGCCAGTATATCTATATACTTTTACTATTCTGTGCTCAATAGCATTGGGCTTATTGAACAAAGGCTAAATATGATATGTGACAATCAATATACAAATTGAATAGGCAAAAGCAACCAATGAGAATTCACGTTATTGTCCTTAAGTCAGGGAGATCCTAATGGAAAGTCCTGATTAATCATTATGGTTTACTATGATTTGTTTTGACCATAACTATATTTTACCTTTACTTAGAGAGAAAGCAAACTAAAACCCAACATAGTCAAACACAATGAGTGGAATTGATTAAAACTGTAGCAGCTGTGCATGGCAGCCAATTAGCTTCTATATTTCATTTTCAAAACAAGCAAAAGATAGAAGCTGATTGGTTGCCATGTACAGCTGCTCCAGATCGTGGCTGTTCCAATTATGAAGAAGGCCCTCAAATGTATTTTTTTCTTTAATTTAATCTTAATATATGAAAAAATAATGAAAACTTCTTTAGGGCATTAACTAGCGAAATATAGTTTAATCTGACTAGATTACCTATCAAAGTCTCTGAGATACTTAAAGCTAAATGTCAGACAATTATTAGCAAATAGCAGAATATCTGTCAGAAAACTATTACTATTACATCAGAAGATAAAACTCTCTAAGGCCTCGTACACACGAGCAGACAGATTTGTTCAAATCTGTCTGTCCGACAGATTTGAACAAATCTGTCTGCTGGGATTTTGGTTTGCTCGCGTGTACACACGAGCAAACCAAAATCCCCGCCAGCAGACAGCGCGCTGACGTGTCGGTGACGTGGAGGTGACGTTGACGCCGCCACGTCACCGCACCAGGAAGTAAAACACTCCCGCGCATGTGTCGAAACCATTCGGCGCATGTGCGAGAAGACATGTCTGCTGGTTAGCATACTAACCAGCAGACATGTCGGGCGGACGGGTTCCTAGCCGACAGATTTCAAAGCATGCTTTGAAATCTGTCGGGTGGCCAAATCCGTCTGTTAGGCCGCGTACACACGAGGGGATATGTCCGCTGAAAACGGTCCGATGGACCGTTTCAGCAGACATCTCCGCTCGTGTGTATGGGCTAGCGGACAGATTTCTCCACCCGACAGATTTCAAAGCAAGCTTTGAAATCTATCCGGTGGGAATCTGTCCGCCCGACATGTCTGCTGGTTAGTACACTTACCAGCAGACATGTCGGCTCCCACCACCGCCGTGCCGCGCCGCGCCGCTGCCGAATGGATTCGGCGCATGCGCGGAAGTGTTTTACTTCCTGGTGCGGTGACGTGGCGGTGACGCGGCGGCGTCAACGTCACCGCCGCGTCACCACTACGTCACCGCGCCGTCCGGCGGCGGGGAATTTGATCCGATGGTGTGTACACGCCATCGGATCAAACTCCCGATCGGACATATCCGATGGAAATGGTCCGCGGACCGTTTTCATCGGATATATCCGATCGTGTGTACGCCGCCTTAGCCCGTACACACGATCGAATCTGTCTGCTGAAACGGTCTAGCAGACCGTTTCCAGCAGACAGATTTGATCGTGTGTACGAGGCCTAAGAAAGAGGCTTGTGGTATACATGTTGTAACATCAGGGTAGTAATAATAATTATGAATGGTGTAAATTGCATAAGATTTAATTATATAGTCATTAAAGTGACTTAGGGGTTGATTTACTGAATGTGGTTGTAAACCCTTACATGTACCCTGTGAAAACACCAGCTGATACACATAGATGATACACATTGAATATCCAGGTAATATACAGAAATGAAAAAAAAAATCCTCCCATATAAGTTGTATCAGTTTATCTGCTTCGATTTGTCCTGTTCCACTTTCTACAATAAACAGATCCAAACAAATGTTCCCAGCAGCAGAAAGCAGGGGGAAAAGATCTGATGTCTCTCACACACACACTGCAAGGCTAAAGCATGTGACAGATGATTAGAGGAAAGTGACACACCCCACTCTTCACAGAAACATAGAGCTGAGGTTATCAATCATCTGCTGTGTGCTGGAGGGGTGGGCAGGCTGTGGTGTTGGCTTAATCTATTAGGAGGGAGGCATGCAGACAAGAGTGAGAGTTTAGAGAGGAACCAGTGCATTGGATTCAGGTTAGTACACTATAGTAGGATGTGCATTGTTCATTTTACATAAAGGAGTTGTAAAGGCAGAAGGTTTTTTATCTTAATGCATTCTACACATCGTGGCCGCCAGGTGCGCGCATCTGCATTTGAGTGATGTGTGTGCCCCCCCCGAGGACGTAATATTACACCCTCCCGGCCCTGTAGAGCCACCCTGTGGCCGTCATTCGACAATGGCTGGGGTCCCAAGTAGTTAAAGCAAAAAAGAGTTTGACAATTGGGTGCAAAACTCTTGCCATTAATCAAATCTAAAGTAAATCAATAAAGGTAGTCGTTATTTTGGGGGTAATCTTTGGGCAAACATATTAATTAATAATCAATATGCACAGATGAGGATCTTTTGTATCATGCACTTTGCAGAGAGCATATAAACATCTTGAAAAGTAACAAAAATAAAAATAATATAAGCATCACTGGATCATAGAAAGGTACGCTCATAAGGGTTAAAATCAAAGGGAATCTGTCACCAAAAACGCTAAAAAGCACAACAGTTCACCAATACAAGTAACATGTTTCTGCTGAATCTATCAGTGTCTTGACTAATGTTACTATGTAATACTAAGTTCACTGCAAATGTTGGATTTAAAGTAATGTCTGCAGTGTCCAGGCACAGAACAGGGCTGGGAACTCGCAAATCCAACAAGTGTCGTAACAATTAAAAGGAAGGCGCCAAAACTACAATGCTAACAAATTACTATATAGTTTTGCTCTTCCCTTGTAATGTGGTGGTCTAACCAGCCATTAATATAGTAACTATTATATGTATTTTTTACTTTATTTTACTTAAAGTGGAGGTTCATTCTTTTTTTTCTGTAGATACCTTTTTACCGGCTCTCTTCCGATCCGGCGGCTGTGATTGACGTCCCTCAGCCCGGCGCATACAGAGCGTCACGAGATGGCGAAGGAACCCGAACGTCGGTGCGCAGGCACCGTATATGGGGCGCACCGACGTTCGGGTTCCTTCCGCATCTCGTGACGCGCTGTATGCGCCGGGCTGAGGGGACGTCAATCACAGCCGCCGGATCAGAAGAGAGCCCGTAAAAAGGTATCTACAGAAAAAAAAAAAACACTGACATACTGCCAGTCGGGTGGGTGGGCTCCATGCCCTGCTAGAATTTTTTTGGAGGGTGAACCACCACTTTAAATACAGTTTATTTTGTAGAATGCAGTGTACTACCAACTGTAACACTGTGTGTACAGGCATACCCCACTTTTAAGTACACAATTGTGTTTATTTTCTAAAGCTGGAAAGCGCAAAATAAGGCTCACTTCTGCACAGAAACCAATGAGCTTCCAGGTTTTATTACCAGGCTTAATTGAACAAGGTGGAGTTAGAAGCTCATTGGTTTCTATGCAGAAATGAGCCTGATATTGCGATTTCCAGCTTTAGTAAATAAATCCTATTGTGTACTTAAAAGCGGGATATGCCTGTATATATATTATACACATTTTATATACATATTGTATCATACATATTATATATATATATATATATATATATATATATATATATATATATATAACATATTATATTCATATATATAATATAATATTTTATATATATATATATATATATATATATATATAAAAACATATTATATTTATATATAAAACATATTATATTTATATATATATATATATATATATATATATATATATATATATATATAGCACTGTACTAACAAATATAAATACAATTATTAATTTAAATTACATAAACACTTATTATTACGCTAATAATATTTTAGACAATATAATTTGAATAAAAAGAGATGCAAGGAAGGTATCACTGATAATATGACTTTGGCCCCTCCAGCCGCCTCTCTGTATGTTAGAAGAGCAGCTAACACATCTGTAATTTGACGGAAGATTATTGGTGATGATCAAACTCTCCATAGAGAGTTGTGCAATCTAAATTTTTATGGTCCTCTGCAAACTGCATGCTATGCAACCATAAATGCAGATATTAGAAAAAATTCCCCTGGTCTTCCAAGTTTACGTATAAGAGCGAGTTCTGCTTCAGAATGCAGAAAAAGCATAAAGCTTCATATAAATACTCCTATCCAGGAGCTAGCAGAAAAATCCAGGGCAAAAAATGCTTGTTTTGGCATGTAATTACACACATTTGTAAGTGTTTACCAGCATATGACATTTAAAGTGCATGTGTGTAAACTCTAACTATTGGCTATAATAATGTTTTTTTTTCTGGCCACGGAAATGTATCTATATGCAGACATGTGCATTTTTGCCTGTATGTGCAGAAATAATGGCAGGTGTGAGGCATTTTTTTTTGCTCTTGAACGCTGCTCTAAAATGAGAACCTGGATGCCACAAGGCGCACGGTTGCATTGGGGTCAATTTACTAAAACTGGAGAATGCAAAATCTGGTGCAGCTCTGCATAGAAACCAAACGGCTTCTAACTTCAGCTTGTTCCATTAGGCTTTGACCATAAAACCTGGATCTGAATGGTTTCTATGCAGAGCTGCACAAGAGCTTGCATGCTCCAGTTTTAGTAAATCAACCCCACTGACTAATATAAAACTGCATTCAGATGAATAAAAAATAAAAACAGCATTTTATTTGTACTTGTGCACAAGGCCAAAAAGTGTTTTATTTTAATCAGTTATTTACCATCATTTTATGTATCACTGTCAGGTATCTTTTTACCGGTACACTACTGCCTTTCCAGAACATATCGATTCCCAACCCTGACACTACCTGCCTGGAGTTTGCATGTTCTCCCTGTGCCTGTGTGGGTTTTCTCTGGTTTCCTCCCACACTCCAAAGACATCCTGTTAAGTTAAGAGGCTCCTGTCTAAATTGGCCCTAATATACATTGGGGAAAATAATTATTTGATCCCTTGCAGATTTTTTTAGTTTGCCCACTTACAAAGTAATGACGGGTCTATAACTTTTATTATATTGTATTTTAAATTATATAGATAGAATATCAACCAAAAATCCAGAAAAAAAACCCACATAAAACAAATGTTATACTGTAAATTGATTTGCAGTTCAGCGAGTAAAATAAGTATTTTATCACCTACCAACCTAATTCTGTCTCCCATAGACTGGTTACAATATGTGCTCATGTGGTACACAGATTAGTCCTGTCAATTTAAGAAGGTGATCCTAACGTGTATAAAAAACACCTGTCCACAGAATCTCTTTCTTCCATTTAAACCTCACCTTCATGGGCAAGACCAAATAGCTGCCAAAGGCCTTTAGGAACAAGATTGTGGACCCGCGCAAGGCTGAAATAGGCTACAAGACCAAGTAGCTTGGTGAGAAAGAGACATCTGTTGGAGAGATTATTCGCAAATGGAAGAAATACAAAATAACCATCCATCGCCCTCAGTCTGGATTCCAAGCAAGATTTCGCCCCATGGGGTAAGGATGATCATAAAAAAAGTGAGGGATCAGCCCAGAACTACACAGGAGGAGCTTGTGAATGATCGCAAGGCAGTTGGGACCACAGTCACCAAACAAACCATTGGTAACACAATACACCACCAAAATCCTGCAGAGCCCACAAGGTCCCTCCTCAAGAAGACAAGTACAGGCCCATCTAAAGTTTGCCAATGAACATCTAAAAGATTTAGAGAAGGATTGGGAGAAAATGCTGTGGTCAGATGAGACCAAAATTGAGCTCTTTGGCATTAGCTCTACTCGCCGTGTTTGAAGGAAGAAGAATACTAACTATGACCCTAATAACACCATCCCTATAGTTAATTACAGAGGTGGAAACATGAAGCTTTGGAGCAGTTTCTCTGCTAAAGGTACAGGCTGACTTTGCCACATTGAGGGGCCAATGGACAGGGCCATGTATTGTAAAATCTTGGATGAGAACCTTCTTCCCTCAGACAGATCACTGAAGATGGGTCGTGGATGGGTCTTCCAGCATGAACCAAAACATACCGCCAAAAAAACAAAGCAGTAGCTGAAAAAGAAGCACATTAAGGTCATGGAGTGACCTAGCCAGTCTCCAGATCTTAAGCATATAGAATATTTATGGGAGGAATCCAAAACTTCGAGTTGCCAAGTCACAGCCAAGAAACCTTAAGGGTTTAGATAAGATCTGTAAAGCAGAGTGGACCAAAATCCCTCCAGAGATGTGTGAAAACCTGGATACCAACTAGAAGAAACATTTCTCTTCTATGCTTGTCAACAAGGGATTCTCTACCAAGTACTAAGTCATGTTTTGCTTGGGGATCGAAACGTATTTTACTCACTGAACTGCAACTCAATTTATAACATTTGTATCGTGTTTTTTTCAGGATTTTTGGTTGATATTCTGTCTCTATCATTTAAAAAACACCTTTAATACAAATAATAGACTCTTCTTTTCTTTGTAAGTGGGCAAACTTACACAATCGAGAGGGGATCAAATAATTATTTTCCCCACTCTATGTATGTATGAATGTGAGTTGGGGACCTTAGATTTGATGTGAATGTATAATATATGTAAAAGTGCATAAATAGACAATGCTATAAAAGGAACCGGAATAAATAAATAATTAAATATCACCTGAAATACAGGTGGTACTGAAGGGCTGTATGATGTTACATTCTAGGTAAACAAATTAAATGGAACACTGTCCCATAATGTTTTATTATATCCACCGCTAATCGAATTACAATCTAAATAGGCTTTGAAAAAAGGGGACATAAAAATCATTTTTTTTGTTTTGTTTTTTATTACAAATGTAATAAAATTTGTGGAAATAAAGAGGTTTGCAAGGCTTCACGACCATGAAACCACATCAGTGACCCAACATAGAGTTCAGTGACCTGTAGACATGGCTTCTCTATCCACTTAGTGGCTCTGATTTCCTAAGGTTGTAAGCTCACCGCCCTGAGCCACTATTCTCCGACAGTGCGGAACCGAGGTCTCCCCTAGTTTACTCCAAGCAAATGTGACGCACATGTGGATGCTCATAAAACACACACAAGAAAAACAGCCTAGTACTATGCACATGCAAATACATTACAGTCAACCACATGTCGTAAAAGCCTATTTCCGAATTTATATCCCCTAGCCTCACATATATTTAAAAAAAAATTTATTATTTATGTTGCGTAACATTTTAATGTTCATGTTTTCCAATGGTTGCACTTTCCAGGATTAAAAATATTATAATGTAATGATTTGAAAAAACAAATTAATAAATAAAATATTTCCCTCCATCAGTACAATAAACCTATGCTATGATTTCACATATAAAATAAACAACTGTATTAAAAAATAAAATAATTAATTAACTGTTTTGCCACTCAAACATAATCAGGAAGCATCACAATTATATAGTGTTCTTGTTTATAATATAACAAAATAGACATATGTTAAAAAAAAAAAAAAAGCACTTAGCCAGCAAAGGTGAACATTTTCTAAATCCTCAATCACGTTTATTGCGCGTTCACACCCCAGCCCCGCTTTGCTCTATACGTGCATGCATTCTCAGATGTATTTGCAGGCCACATCTGTCAGATGTATGTTTCATCAATCTGACATAAAGTTCAGTCGTCGTGTGCAAATGGGTCAAACAGGTGCGAACGTACAGGCACACATGCGCAGTTTAAACTGCCGTAATTGATAAAACGGGTAGAAATTATTTAGATCAAAAAAAGTTACAAAAAAAGTTTTAAATCTGTTTTATTGCTTATAGTGTAAAAAAGACATACTATCAAATTTCATTTTATTACCATAGATAGTATGGTTTACAGATTGTCAGAAGCATTATAGTATTAGCTAGTATAGTGCATCTAAATACATATAAGTAGTAATAGTAATAGTATATATATATATATATATATATATATATATATATATATATATATATATACTATTTATATAGTATTTAGACCCTAGATCTGGTTTCTGTGTTTACTACTAACCCCCTGAACTCTGCACACTGTATGTAATGCAATTCTGGAACAAGACCCTCTACTGTTTGTGAAATCTGAACTCTGGTTGAGTTCCTGCACCTATAGAAAAAAAGCTATATATATATATATATTTATATATATTTTTAGATATATATATATATAGACTATATGTATATATATATATATGTATATATATTATATTTATAGATATCTATCTATCTATCTATCTATCTATATATATATAGATAGATAGATACATATATACAGTACGTACATATATATATATATATATATATATATATATATATATTATTTCTACTCATATATATTTTGATGCACCATACTAGCTATCAGCAGCCATCAGACTCTCTCTCTCTCTCTCTCTCTCTCTCTCTCTCTCTCTCTATAGATAGATAGATAGATATAAATATGTACAGTAAGTACATATTTATTTAATTATATATTTATATATATATATATATATATATATATATATATATATATATATATATATATAATATTTATTATTACTTCTTATATAAATATTTAGATGCACTATAATAGCTATCAGGAGCAAATCAGACTCTCTCGCTCTTTCTATATAAGTACATATTTATTTAATTTTATATATATATTGATATATATATATATATATATAGAGAGAGAGAGAGAGAGAGAGAGAGAGAGTCTGATTACTCCTGAATTTAATTGTATTGTAACTATACTGTTTGCCTTAACGTTGTAAAGCGCTTTACAAACTGTTAGCGATATATAAATCCTGTATTATAATAATAATTATAATATATACTGTATATATTTAGTATTAAGTATACATGGATTGATTATACCCCGTATACAGAAATCATATGGGCATGAACATGTATGCACCAAACGTAACCATTTATGACAATATGAACGGCTGGTTGCGGTTGTATTTTCAAATGGATGACAAATGTAGTCAAATGAATTTTATGTAATCATAACGGGTTTATACAAGGTCAATGGGGCAGATTCACATAGATGTAATCTTCCGCTGCGTATGAAATACGTACGCTGCCGTCTATCACCAGACTCTACGCCGAATTCAGGTAGTTTTTTTTGCGCGTACGCTATTGTACGTATTTTTTTTCCGCCGCGCATCGAATACGTGAGTAGGGGGCTGAAGCATTTAAATTAAGCGCGTCCCCGCGACGATGACTGCGCATGCTCTGTTCAGGAATTTCCCGCCGTGCATCGCGAATCACGTCGTGAGTCATTCGTTGTTTGAGTAGCGGCGTTTACGAACATTCCTATTCCGGACGACTTACGTTAAAAATAATAAAAGAAATCGAAAAACGTTGAAATTGACGCGGGAACGACGGCCATTTAACATGGGCTTTAATATTAGACCAGCAAAAAGCTGGTATAGGAAACGGAAAAAAAAGATGACTAAAGGTGCCGTAAGAGATTGCGTTTGAAGAGCGAAATTTTGTGGATCCAGGCAAAAGCTCATTAGCATACCATGAAGGTGAAAAACAACAGGAAGTCCGCCCAGTGGCCGCATTTTCAGGCAGCGTAGATCTGAAGGCGTACTAACACGTAATAAAGTCGAAATTTAGCACGCAGGTGTCTTTTCAGTTTGAGGATTTCGACTAGCGTAAAAACGCTCGTAAATCGAAATTACTCCTGTCTAACAACATTTACACAGGCGTAATCGCTTTGTGAATCTAGGCCAATGTTTTTAGATGGTTTTGTATTTTGAAACATATAATTGACTGAATAAAAAAATGACCAAGTGGATCAATGAGTCTGCTCTATTATTTTGTTTTTGTTTGTTTGTTGGTTTGTTTTTTTGTTCTTTTTTATTATTATCTTTTAGAGTGAGTATAAATCTCAAGTATATCTTAAGTGCTACAATATTTGAATCCTTTTAATGTTGACTGACTCACAACCTCTGCTATCTATTCCAAGCATCAACTACTCTTTTGGGTAAAAATATTTGTAATTGTATTCAAATGTGTGCTCTTGCAACAAAAAAAGGGACTATCCTCCATGATCCATTTTTTTTTTCTTTTTTTAAACTGAAGCCAAATTTTTCAGGACAAGCTTTTGGAGTTTAACTCCTTCTGCAAGGTGTACTGTTTGGACCTTGAAGAAGAGGGTACATCTCGAAAGAAAAAAAAGTTAGTGCAAAAAAAAAAGTATCATGGACCTTTGTTTTTGGTAAACAAAAATAATACTATCTAAGATAGTAGTCACACAATATTCAACATTATCCACTCCTGATTTAGTAAATCAAACTCAGTGGGGTTGATTTACTAAAACCGAAGAGTGTAAAATCCAATGCAGCTGTGCATGGTGGCCAATCGGCTTCCAGGTTTATTTGTCAAAGCTTATTTGAACAAGCTGAAGTTAGAAGCTGATTGGCTACCATGCACAGCTGCACAATATGCTGTACTCTCCAGTTTAAATTAATCAACCCCACTGTGTATTCAAAGCTTTGAGGTCCATTTGGGGTATTTTGAGACTTTCTGAGGGCACTATATCATTTCTGTATTAATATAATAATGATAATAATTTATTGTATGCACATTCTCTACCCCAATTTAGTAAATCAGCCTCAATGAGCCCCAATTGAGGTAAGTACCAATTTTGAGTCGTTCTATGTGTAAACAGTGGGCACTATATAAATTCTGAAATATATTAATGATAATGATAATAATAATAATGTTCACACAATTTATTGAACATTCTCTGCCTCAAATTTAGTAAATCAGCCTTATTGTGTACTCAAAGCAATGAGCCCCAATTGGGATATGTACCAATTTTAAGACTTTCTGGTGGGTACTATATAAATTCTGTATTATAATAATAATGACAATAATAATAATGTTCACACAATTCAGATGTATTGCATGAACAATTTCTGCCTCTAATTTAGTAAATCAGCCTCAATGTGTACTCAAAGCAATGAGCCCTAATTGGGCTATGTACCAAGTTTGAGACTTTCTGGTGTGCACAATATAAATTCTGTATTATAATAATAATAATAACAATAGTAACAATAATAATGTGCACACAATTTATTGTATGAACATTCTCTGCCTCTAATTTAGTAAATTGGCCTCAATGTGTACTCAAAGCAATGAGCCCCAATCGGGGTATGTACCAATATTGAGACTTTCTGATGATGTGTGTAAACAGTGACACTATATAAATTCTGTATTATATTATTATTATTATAATAATAATAATAATAATAATAATAATATTCACGCAATTTATTGCATGAACAATCTCTGCCTCTAATGTAGTAAATCAGCCTCAATACGTACTCAAAGCAATGAGCCCCAATTGGGGTATGTACCAATTTTGAGACTTTCTGTGGATGTGTGAAAACGGTGGGCACTATATAAATTCTGTATTATAATATTTAATAATGATAATATTATTCACACAATTTATTACATGTCTATCCTCTACCCCAATTTAGTAAATCATCCTCAATGTGTACAATGAGTCCTTATTGCGGTATGTACCAATTTTAAGACTTTTTAAGGATGCGTGATTAAAGTTAATGAGTTTATAGACCGTAACCCCAAAACGAATTTCAAAAGACACATACATACACAATATGATTGCACTAATGTTACTTAAAAGTCAAAGCACTGCGCAAACTGTTGGCGCTATATAAATCCTGTATAAGAATAATAATAAAACGTTTTGGATGGATCTGCACATCTGGTTGTTTCTACTTCAGCACTTGCAGCTAAAATGTCACAATTAAACCACGCAACATTAATAACAACGTAGAACACAAAAACGGCGTAACTGGACTGTTTTGCGTGCCAACAGTATGGTCAAATTTCCAGCAGACTCTAACTTTTATTACTTGAATTTTTGTAGTGGTGAGTGGGGAAGTAGTGTAAGGACCTCAGGGGGGGGGTTCCAGTGTGGCGGGTGGCAGCCCCCCCCCCCCTGCAGCAGAAGGCTACGCTGTAAGCTGCAGCCGCCCGTCCGCCCGTCCGTCCCTCCAGATGAGCCTGCGATGCCTTTGATGGTTCCAGCCGGCAGAACAGTCTCTACAGTGTGAGCGGCCCTGATGGATTACACACTGACCCTCCTTCATCCAGCAGCACCATCAACAACCTGCTGCAGCCTCAGCCCCGGATCCCAGTGTGGTTTTACTGTGTTTAGATTGAAGTGGAGCGACATGAAAGGGTGGCCACTATAAATATTTGCAGGGATGTAATTCAGACGCTATTTGTCTGTTCTCCATAAAATATGGCCAGCTGTCTGAATTCCCCAGACTGCCCCACTGTATACTACAATAACATCAGCAGCACTTGTATTTGTGTAGCCTTTCTACGCCGCTGCAATGTGTCAGCGCTATTTATAGAACGCCCCGCTGCCTTCTGGGACGGGGGCTCACCGGCCCGTCGTCGCCTACAAAGCGCGGTAACCCATGGCAACCAACCACAAAACATTTACCACCAACAGGACGCCGGGGGCTGAATTCTGGTTGCTATGAGCCACGGCACTTTGCACGATGTCGCTAATCTTCACACCGCCTGCTAAAGCTCCACCGCACACGATACACACTGATTGTACAATCTCCGTTAAGCCCTGCCTCCCATTGCAGCGATTTGACATGCGATTGCCGTCATTGCTGGCAATGGCACTGTCCAAATCAATGCCACTGGTTCCCAAAAGTAGTTTCTGTACTACTTTTGGCAACTTCGGGGTGTGATTTTAAGGCCTGAGTGCTTTCAGAGCCCTTTCACACTGCCAACGCCCGAAAAACGCTGGTAAAGCACCGCTAAGACCCTAATGTTTTAGGTCGTTTTTGCAGTGCCTCCGTGTAAAAGAGCAAGGCGTTTTTACAGCGCTTTCAATTCATTTCAATGGAGAGGGGCGTTTTTGGAGCGTTTTTTTTTCAGCGCCCAAAAGTTGCTCCAAAAATGCTGCTTGCAGGACTTTTCTCAATGCCCCACCAGTGCAAGCCTCAGTGTGAAAGGGCAAGGCGTTTTTACAGTGCTTCCAATTCATTTCAATAGAGAGGGGCGTTTTTTGGAACGTCTTTTTAAGTGCCCAAAAGCTGCTCCAAAGAAGCTACTTGCAGGACTCAGTGTGAAAGGGTCTATTGAGATGCATGGAGAGCGTTTTATTTCCTTTTTTTAATAGCGCTATTTTTAATGCTAAAATGCTGTAAAAAGGCTTCCGTGTGAAAAGGGTCTTATAGACATTTTTGCAGAAACCCGCACAGACGTCTCTGAAATCGCCCCTGAAGTCGGGACTGACATGCGGGAATAAAATCGAAAATGTCATTCCCGCTGTCAGTGTGAACCTAGGCTTGGGCCGGTTCACACCACATGCAGTCCACTGCGTTTTTTTCTTTGCATCAAAAACGCATGGAAAGTCGTTTATATTGTTTCCAGTGGCACAGTTCACACCGCTGTGGTCAGTTCCAGGGCTTTCCAGTTCCAGAAAAAAAAGGTAGAACATGCTGCACTGGACTGTACTGGAATGCGGTAAAACGCACCAGACCCAGGACAGTGAAAATAAACAGGAAAAAAGCATGCGGAAAACGCATCAAAACCGCACCAAAAACACGTACAAAATGTGCATTTAGAAACGCATCCGGGACGGATCTGCAGTGCGTTTTTGTGACCCAAATGTAGTGTATGCCTTGCCTGATTGGATACTAATTGATTCCATAGTTTAGGTAGATTACCTAGTTGTGGTAAATCTACAGCTAGCCACAGATGATGCAAGAAAATCGCTTGATTCCCCCGTCAATGCAGTCAGTGTTGATGGGGGAATCCCTCCTGCAGCACTATTGTGTTCTGCCACCGGGGGGAGCCTTCCCTGCCGGCAGAGCACAATGATCACTGCTAACAGCTATAGCTGCCAAAGGTAATCAAATGCAGGCTAGTTGCACTGGATCGACTTCAGTACAACCAGCCTGCCCATAGATGGATCGAATTTCAGACCATCCCTGCTGAACCGGCTGAGATTTGATCCACCTATGGTCGGCTTAAGGCTTCGATCACACATGCACCTGGGGGACAGTATTACCACCAATGTTGGTCATACACACTTCAATGTATGATCTTTTTTTTTTTCCGATTGATATCTTCCAGTAGAAGAAATCAATCTAGAGCCGGGCCCTCTGATTCCTCCTGTATTGAATTGTATTTTAACTGTTCTGTCTGCCTTCATGATGTAAAGCGCTGCGCAAACTGTTGGCACCATATAAATCCTGTATTATAATAATAATAATAATAATAATACTAATAGTAATAATAATAATACTAAAGTAATAATAATAATAAAAATAATAATAATAATAATAATAATAATAATAATAATAATAATAGTAATAATAATATAATAATAATAATAATAATAATAATAGGTATAATAATAATATTATATATAATATATAATATTAATAATAATAGGTATAATAATAATAATAGTAATAATAATAATAATAATAATAATAATAATAATATAATAATAATAGGTATAATAATAATAATAATAATAATAATAATAATAATAAGTATAATAATAATAATAATAATAATAATAAGTATAATGATAATAATAATAATAATAATAATCATAATAGGTATAATAATAATAATAATAATAATAAGTATAATGATAATAATAATAATAATAATAATAAGTATAATAATAATAATAAAAATAATAGCCCACATCCCGATCAATCAATATGTCACACATGGGAAAGTGGATTCCCATCAATAGCTGTAAAATACAATCATAACTTATCAAGTGTATCTCTGTTTCCACAATGCAATCCCATAATCCGATCGATCAAAATACAATCCAATTCATGACCAAAGCATCTCAGTGCTGTCGATCAATGCAAAACGATCAATGATTTTTCACCCTGGTTGATTGATTCGGTTTGATAGGCTCCGGTCTAAATCGATCGTAAGGGAAGTTATGTTTCTTCGACTGTTTGCTAATTTGATTGTTTTGATACATTTTATAATAAGGTTGAAGCCTCTATGGACAGCGTGAGAGCGATACCGATTTATAGAGAAACGGCAGGTGAAGCGCCGTAACCCATAGCAACTGATTCAAAATGACGAATGACGGCCGTAAAGTAAAATCAGATTGCGCGCTCATCATTACTATTCCCTGAATCACCTTGTAAGCCTGAGGGCAATAGGCAATGCTGTAGCCCCTACCAACCAATCCGAAACAGGATAGGCTGCAGTAAACAGAAACATGGTTGCTATGGGTTACCGAATGTCTGCATTGCTGGCGGTCCTCCTGAATAAACTTGGCTTATTTACAAGCACTGTACAGTTACCAAAAATCAACCAATCAGCAGCAGCATTTCACTGTCACGCTTGCTGTGAACTGCTAAACGAGTGCGTGTGATTGGGTGCTGTGTATTATAGCACCTGGGGGGTTCCTCGCACTCTCTGGCTGAATTATTCTATAACATCTCTACTACTGCTTGTATCTTATACTGTCTACAGAAATGAGAAGAAGTCATAGATCTCTGTGGGCTCCTTCCTACCACCCACCTGTCCACCAACCTCGGGGAGGAATCTCACCACCTGGGAAGGATCTTCCTACATGATCACTATGGACAAGACCAACCGAGGGGGGGGATAGACATGAACCTCTACGCTCCGCATGTTTATACTTGTGTCTTATGGTGCCCTAGTACATACAACATCTGATTCTACTACCAATACACAATATAACACACACTAAACACTACACACTACAATACACACTACAACACTACACACTACACTACACACTACAATACACACTACAACACACAATACAACACACAATACAACACTAGACTCTACAATACACACTACAACACACAATACAACACTAGACACTACAATACACACTACAACACACAATACAACACACACTACAAAACACAATACAACACACACTACAATACACACTACAATACACACTACAACACACACTACAACACACACTACAACACACAATACAACACACACTACAATACACACTACAACACACAATACAACACACACTACAACACACAATACAACACACACTACAACACACTAAAATACACACTACAACACACAATACAACACACAATACATCACACACTACAACACAAACTACAACAAATACTACAACACTACAACACAAACTCTGACACACACTACAACACTACAACACACACTACAATACATGCTACGACACACACTACAATACACACTACAATTCACACCACAACACTACAACACACACTACAATACACACTACAACACACACTACAATACACACTATGATACACACTACAACACACACTACGATGCACACTACGATACACACTACAATACACACTACGACACACACTACAATACACACTACGACACACAATACAATATACACTACGACACACACTACAATACACACTACAATACACACTATGATACACACTACGATGCACACTACGATACACACTACAATACACACTACAACACACACTACAACACACACTACAATACACACTACAACACACACTACAACACACAACACACAATACAACACACACTACAACACATGCTACAACACACACTACAACACTACAACACAAACTACGATACCCACTACAATGCACACTATGACACACACTACAATACACACTACAATACACACTACAATACACACTATGACACACACTACAATACACACTACAACACACACACTACGTTACACACTACAATACTCACTACAATACACACTACGACACACACTACAATACACACTACAATACACACCACAACACTACAACACACACTACAATACACACTACGATACACACTACAACACACACTACGATGCACACTACGATACACACTACAATACACACTATGACACACACTACAATACACACCACAACACACACTACAATGCACATTACAACACACACTACAATACACATCACAACACACACTACAATACACACCACGACACACACTACAATACACACTACAACACACACTACAATAGACACTACAACACACACTACAACAATCACTACCTACAGCAATCAAATGCACACAGACAAAAATAATGAAAGCTGAAATCTCTTTAGTTGCTCCAGACAAAAGTTCCTCTTCTACAAATTTCCCAGCTCAGCCCCAATGCCAAGACCCCGCTCTGTCCACCTCCTAATTTACTGCACAGGACCAGTAACACGTAACTTCTACATGTGACGGCTCTGTGTAATATGTAAGAGGGACACAGAAATGTTTGTACAGCACTTGTGGGATCTCACAGTCCGGCCAGCAGGAAGACGTGTTTAGATAACTTGGGAAAGTTTAATGTTATTCATGAAAATGCACTATTTTTATTGGAATCTGCTTCCTGCACATACTATATGACAGAGACCCCGGCTATCCATGGAGAAGACCCCAACCTTTCCCAAACACCCCCTTCCCTGTACATAATACAGAGAGCCCGGCTTTCCATGGAGAAGACCCCAACCTTTCCCAAACACCCCCTTCCCTGTGCATAAAACAGAGAGCCCGGCTTTCCATGGAGAAGACCCCAACCTTTCCCAAACTCCCCCTTCCCTGTGCATAAAACAGAGAGCCCGGCTTTCCATGGAGAAGACCCCAACCTTTCCCAAACACCCTCTTCCCTGGGCATAATACAGAGAGCCCGGCTTTCCATGGAGAAGACCCCAACCTTTCCCAAACACCCCCTTCCCTGTACATAATACAGAGAGCCCGGCTTTCCATGGAGAAGACCCCAACCTTTTCCAAACACCCCCTTCCCTGGGCATAATACAGAGAGCCCGACTATCCATAAAGAAGAACCCAACCTTTCCCAAACACCCCCTTCCATGTACATAACACAGAGACCCCGGCTTTCGATGGAGAAGACCCCAAACTTACCCAAACAGCCCCCTTCCCTGTACATAATACAGAGAGCCCAGCTTTCCATGGAGAACACCCCAACCTTTCCCAAACACCCCCTTCCCTGTACATAATACAGAGAGCCCGGCTTTCCATGGAGAAGACCCCAACCTTACCCAAACACCCCCTTCCCTGTACATAATACAGAGAGCCCGGCTTTCCATGGAGAAGACCCCAACTTTTCCCAAACACCACTTTCCCTGTACATAATACAGAGAGCCCGGTTATCCATGGAGAAGACCCCAACCTTACCCAAACACCCCCTTCCCTGTACATGATACAGAGAGCCCAGCTTTCCATGGAGAAGACCCCAACCTTTCCCAAACACCCCCTTCCCTGTACATAATACAGAGAGCCCGGCTATCCATGGAGAAGACCCCAACCTTACCCAAACACCCCCTTCCCTGTACATAATACAGAGAGCCCGGCTTTCCATGGAGAGAACCCCAACCTTTCCCAAAAAAACCCTACCTGTACATAATACAGAGAGCCTGGCTAACCATGGAGAGGACCCCAACCTTACCTAAACACCCCCTTCCTTGTACATAGGACAGAGAGCCCGACTATCCATAGAGAGGACCCAACCTTACCCAAAAAAAACCTTCCCTGCACACAGCACTACCATTCAAGGAGGACCACTTTCCTTCTCTATACTGCATTATGGGCCAGTATAGGGACCACAGACATGTCAATCATCAATCCCCCTACACAATCACTGCCTGCCAATGGATGGAATCTAACATATGTAACATAGATAGATAGATAGATAGATAGATAGATAGATAGATAGATAGATAGATAGATAGATAGATAATACATTGATAGATAGATAGATAGATAGATAGATAGATAGATAGATAGATAGATAGATAGATAGATAGATGGATGGATGGATGGATGGATGGATGGATGGATGGATGGATAGACAGACAGACAGACAGACAGATAGATAGATGATAGATAGATAGATAGATAGATAGATAGATAGATAGATAGATAATACATAGATAGATAGATAGATAGATAGATAGATAGATAGATAGATAATACATAGATAGATAGATAGATAGATAGATAGATAGATAGATAGATAGATAGATAGATAGATAGATAATACATAGATAGATAGATAGATAGATAGATAGATAGATAGATAGATAGATAGATAGATAGATAGATAGATAGATAGATAGATAGATAGATAGATAGATAGATAGATAGATAGATAGATAGATAGATAGATAGATAGATAGATAGATGGATGGATAGATAGATAGATAGATAGATAGATAGATAGATAGATAGATAGATAGATAGATAGATAGATAGATAGATAGATAGATAGGCAGGCAGGCAGGCAGACAGACAGATAGATAATACATAGATACGTACATAGGCAGGCAGGCAGACAGACAGACAGATAGATAATACATAGATACGTACATACTTAGATCAAACATGTGGATGCCAGATAGGAAGGAAGGAATAGATAGAACATCGATATCTAGGTAGAAAGAAAGAAAGAAAGAAAGAAAGAAAGAAAGAAAGAAAGAAAGAAAGAAAGAAAGAAAGAAAGAAAGAAAGAAAGAAAGAAAGAAAGAAAGAAAGAAAAATGATGTTATATAAAAAACACAAAAGCCAGATTTGCTGTCCTTGTAACTTTAAGGCTGATGTGGAACTACATGTCCCAGCATGCTCACGGTTCAAAGAAAGCAAGGAAGATAAGTAGTTCTAATAGATATATAGATGGAAAACATATGAATGTCTGTCCTTAGCTATAAGGTGGCTGTAGAACTATGAGTCCCAGCATGCCCGGGTGCAGATTGTGGGTTGGGGTTGTCACCATGAGCTGACATCGCTCCTATAGGGAATCCTGCTGTCCTGGCATGCAGTGGTGATGGATGGAGATGACAGACCTGCTGTGTCTTGTGGTCCCCTCCCGGGGTGGGGGTGATTGGCTCCTGTGATGATGGGTGAGAAGGGTGATGATGATGATGATGATAATCCAGCTCGTCCCATCTAGTGCCATCCCCGGTGTGAGCGGCACATGTTCCCCGCACGGTCTGTCCTCCTCTCCTCTCCTCAAACCACACGAACCGCGGCCGCCTCTCCTTCTCTTCTATTTACCAGCCAGACACTCCGCCGCCCCGCAATGCGCATACTCCATGCGGCTCATGTTTCCCAGCTGGCCAGCCCAGTCCGCGAACATCGTCCTCTGCTGGGATGCGGCTTCCCGGGTGGCGGGGGGAGGAAGGGGGAGGAGGGCTGTGTTCTGTTCTCCGTCTATTCTCTGTACATAGGACAGGTACAACCCCAGCCAGGAGGACTGCATGGAGGAGGAACGCATTGAGGTGGAATGCATGGAGGAGGAATGCATGGAGGTGGAATGCATTGAGGTGGAATGCATGGAGGGGGAATGCATGGAGGAGGAATGCATTGAGGTGGAATACATGGAGGAGGAATGCATTGAGGTGGAATGCATGGAGGGGGAATGCATGGAGGAGGAATGCATTGAGGTGGAATGCATTGAGAGGGAATGCATGGAGGGGGAATGCATTGAGGTGGAATACATGGAGGAGGAATGCATTGAGGTGGAATGCATGGAGGAGGAATGCATTGAGGTGGAATGCATGGAGGTGGATTATATGGAGGAGGAATGCATTGAGGTGGAATGCATGGAGGTGGATTACATGGAGGAGGAATGCATTGAGGTGGAATGCATTGAGGTGGAATGCATGGAGGGGGAATGCATGGAGGTGGAATACATGGAGGAGGAATGAATTGAGGTGGAATGCATTGAGGTGGAATTCATTGAGGTGGAATGCATGGAGGGGAAATGCATGGAGGAGGAATGCATGGAGGGAGAATGCATGGAGGAGGAATGCATGGAGGACTGCATGGAGGAGGACTGCATGGAGGAGGAATGCATGGAGGGAGATTGCATGGAGGAGGAATGCATTGAGGAGGACTGATCACTGGAGGGAAGAGTCCACATAGGGACCGACAAATACCCCCCATCCTACCACTGAGCCATAGTTCATGTACAGACACTATGTATACCCCATATACATTACATGTCTTATTATTATACAGCTTCACATATTTGCTTTGTATGACTTTTATCATATAATGAGAAGCAATGTACAATACTGGGCAAATATACTCCCATGTATACTACAACCTATATAGTCCCCATATGTAATAATGATAATGACTGCCCTGCACTATATCCTTCATTCACCCCCCCCCCCCCACACACACACACACACATTATGTTGCTCATTCCCTGAGACCCCCCATTATACTCTGTGACACCCCACTCTCCTTATTCACTTACACACTCCTCTTACTATAGTCCCTGTCCTCTCATTATTCTCTATTACACACTGACACTTGTCTGCATTCTGTTCTACACATTCGTCACCTCTTATTACTCTCTATTACACACTCCCTGTCCTCCACATTACACTGTGTTACTTTTATTATACGGTACACTAGTCTGACTACTCTCTGTCTCATTCTACACGTTATTACTTACACACTCAGCGCCCTCATATTACACTCTTGGCTGCTCTCCTACATACTCACTGTCCCCAGATGCTTCTGAGTATTCTCTGCTACACACACCCTGTCATCTCATTGCACTCTATTACACACTCAGTCTTCTGTCTACATTCATTGTCCTCCAATTACATTCCAATACACACCAATTCCATTCCTTTTTGTATTCCTTGCACAGCACTCTTATTTTACTATTCCCTGTTTAACATACATTAGCATTTTTTACAAACTTATTCTGTTATTACTCCCCCTGTTATACACTCAGTCGCTTCCTAGTACCCTCTATTAGACATTTATTGGTCTCTTATCACATTCTATTACACACTTATTTCCCTCTTTATTGTTGTCTCCTGCACACTTGCTCTCCTTTTATTATACTTACACTTTCGCTGTCCTCCGAGTTATTACACTTTGTTACACACTTACTTATGTCTTATATTTTATATTTCTCTCTATCACACACTCACTTTCTCTATATTACTTTCTATGACACACTTATTATTACTTTCTATGACACACTCATTATATTACTTTATATTGCACGCTCACTATATTACTTTCTATGACACACTCACTATATTACTTTCTATGACACACTCACTATATTACTTTCTATCACACACCCACTATGTTACTTTCTATCACTCACTATATTACTTTCTATGACACACTCATTATATTACTTTCTATTACACACTCATTATATTACTTTATATTATACACTCACTATATTACTTTCTATCACACACTCACTATATTACTTTCTATGACACACTAACTATATTACTTTCTATCACACACTCACTATATTACTTTCTATCACACACCCACTATTTTACTTTCTATCACTCACTATATTACTTTCTATGACACACTCATTATATTACTTTCTATCACACACTCACTATATTACTTACTATGACACACTCACTATATTACTTTCTATGACACACTCACTATATTACTTTCTATGACACACTCACTATATTACTTTCTATGACACACTCATTATATTACTTTCTATTACACACTTATTATATTACTTTCTATCACTCACTCACTATATTACTTTCTACGACACACTCACTATATTACTTTCTATGACACACTCACTATATTACTTTCTATCACACACTCACTATATTACTTTCTATCACACACTCACTATATTACTTTCTATCACACACTCACTATATTACTTTCTATCACACACTAACTATATTACTTTCTATCACACACTCACTATATTACTTTCTATCACACACCCACTATTTTACTTTCTATCACTCACTATATTACTTTCTATCACACACTCATTATATTACTTTCTATCACACACTCACTATATTACTTACTATGACACACTCACTATATTACTTTCTATGACACACTCACTATATTACTTTCTATGACACACTCACTATATTACTTTCTATGACACACTCATTATATTACTTTCTATTACACACTTATTATATTACTTTCTATCACACACTCACTATATTACTTTCTATCACACACTCACTATATTACTTTCTATCACACACCCACTATTTTACTTTCTATCACTCACTATATTACTTTCTATCACACACTCATTATATTACTTTCTATCACACACTCACTATATTACTTACTATGACACACTCACTATATTACTTTCTATGACACACTCACTATATTACTTTCTATGACACACTCACTATATTACTTTCTATGACACACTCATTATATTACTTTCTATTACACACTTATTATATTACTTTCTATCACTCACTCACTATATTACTTTCTACGACACACTCACTATATTACTTTCTATCACACACTCACTATATTACTTTCTATCACACACTCACTATATTACTTTCTATCACACACTCACTATATTACTTTCTATCACACACTCACTATATTACTTTCTATCACACACTCATTATATTACTTTATATCAAACACTATATTACTTTCTATCACACACTCATTATATTACTTTATATCAAACACTATATTACTTTATATTACACACTCACTACCCTCCTATTTCTCTCTTTTGCTACACTTTGTTACACACTCTCTTCCTTCCCAACTTATACTTAGCTACACACTCACTGTACTGTCCCCTCTCTCACTCTCTCTCTCTAGTTCTCTCTCTTTCTCTATTCAACACCATCTCTGTCTTCTTGTTACTCTTTATTACACACTCACTGTCCTCTTATTACTTCCTATTACATATCAACTGCCATATTATTTCGATCCAAATTACACACTCACTGTCCTATTATGGGTCTCTATTATTTTACCTCCTAGCTCTTCTCTTATTAACTCTTTGCACACTTACTGTACTCTCCACTTATTACTCTTTATTAAACATGCACTGTTTACTCTTTATTACACACTCACAGCCTATTACTCTTATTACTCTCTATTACACACTCCCTATCCTTAAATGACACCCCTATTACACTATGTTCTGAAGCCCCTGTCCTCTTATCACCCCCCCCCCCTGTACCTGTCCATCACTAATGTGGTGTTGCCCCCTCCTGTCAATCAACCTCCCTCTTCTCAGCCCTGCCTGTGTCTGCTATGGAGGATTTATTTCCAGCCCCCCCCCCCCCCCCCAAGGGAGATCTGGGTAGAGCACAGTTAAGTCTGACATGGAAAGATGTTCTTTGTTTTCTCAGTGAACCTGAGATTCCCCACTTCCTTCCAAAATAAACCCAGCACCTATCTCCAGGAAGAATGGAAGAAGCAGCCCACATCCCTGCCTGGAATACAATGGGCATTCCTGAGTGCCTGAGGTGTAGATAAATAGAATATCTTATGTAGCAATAACATCAATATTACAGGTTTTTACAGAAAACATGAATTGCGAAGACTTCCTCCACAAGGATTTCCTTTGATAATGAAGTCACTATTGATGTACAGTCCATATGTACTGATCCTGGAGGGATAGTATAATACACATATATACATGATCAAAGAAAGCTAGATTATATGTTGATTTAAAGATAAAGGGATACAGTGATATATTGAATAGATAGGTAGCTATAGATTAAAATAATAGATTGATTGTGCCAGGCAAGGAACAATAAAAAAGAACATGCAGAGAGACACTTAGGGGTTGATTTACTAAAGACAATTAGACTGTGAGCAAAGTGTAGTTGCTCCAGAGCATAGGAGTCAGTGTCAAACTCTGTTGACTTCCATCATCCAATCAAGTGCAAGCAAAAATTAATTTTCTTTTAGTTTCCTTGCATGTGATTGGGTATTATTTGCAAAGTGCACAGTCTGTTTCCCTTTAGTAAATATGACTGCAGTCAGAACTATTAATTATGAAATCTGGGTGATTGCCATGGGATAGCTGTACTTGGGACATTACTTTTCCACCAGATAAATACAATTATTTGCAATTATAACACAGAGTTTAATTGAAGGTAGGGATGAGCCAAACACCCCCATTCGGTTCGCACCAGAACCTACGAACAGACCAAAAGTTTGTGTGAACTTTAGAACCCCATTAAAGTCTATGGGACTCGAACGTTTGAAATCTATAGGGATAATTTGAAAGGCTAATATGCAAGTTATTGTCCAAAAAAGTGTTTCGGGACCCGGATCCTGCTCCTGTGGACATGTATCAATGCAATTTTTTTTTTAAAACAGCAGTTTTTTTGAAAGCTGTGATTTTAAATGACTTTTTATCCTTCAGAAATGACACTTTGTGGAAGGACAGTTCTAAGCACGGGAAACAAGCGCTGCTTTACAGGTATACTATAACCCCCCCCCCCAAGGTACGAAATGTAAAGGAATATTTCAAGTTTATTGCCTGTATATTTCACGTTTATTTCACGTTAAGCATTATTAAAGTCACTGCTCCCGGAAAAAAATCAGTTTTTTAAAACGTTTTTTGCATTGATACATGTCCCCTGGGGCAGGACTCAGGTCCCCAAACACTTTTTATGACAATAACTTGCATATAAGCCTTTAAAATTAGCACTTTAGATTTCTCCCATAGACTTTTTCAGGGTGTTTGAACTTTCGAACTTGCCGCCAACACCCCAAATTGTTCGCTGTTCAGCAAACAGGCAATGTACGACTCAAACTCGAAGCTCATCCCTAATAGAAGGTACTGTCTGCATGGTGCACGACTTGCTGTATAATAAGATCTCAGGTATTCCTGACAGTAGTGCATTAAAATTTGTGTTAGGCTTATTTACTAAGGCCATGCAATGAACATTGCTGATGTGTCAAGTGTCGAAAAGCAATAGCAACCAATCAGATTTAATTGCTTCCAAAGTGGCATCATCATGAAAGGCAATTGCTGACTGACAATTCTTGGATGCTGCACTTTGCCTTTTCCAAAAAAAAAGAAGCAAAGCATAATGATGATGATGATAATGATGATGATGTTGAAATCACAGATTTCCCTTTCTGGTCATCTGGCAACAAGAGCAGCAATTTGTTCAGCCTGGTCTGCAAACATTGTGATCTCTGCCTCTCCTGGGACAGGTCCTCTTTGTACAGATGCCAGTAACAGCAGCTTTGCCTGTCATTTCAATGTCAGTGTCATAGCCTGATGGTTTTGTGACTCTAGAGAGTGATGTGCAACATATTGGTAAAAAAGAAAAAAAATATAAAAAAAATCTCTGCCTGCAAAAAAGACAAATGAGTGATTGTGATTGTCTGATTCCTCTGGATATACATTTAGGAATTTTCCAGTCTGCAGAGAAACTCATCATTCTTGGATCACAACTGAACTTCCCTGAACTGCTTGAGTCAAATCCGACCAATCAGAATGCAAATATACAATGTGATAATAACCAATGCAAATCAGACCAATCAGAATGCAAATATACAATGTGATAATAACCAATGCAATTTAGCGATCCCTCTGATTGAGCCTATTTAGATCATTTTCATTTCCACCTGTTGTTGGTCAATATCTTCACATGCAATAAAAATAGAAAATTATAATCTGTGACTGAATTGAGAATTTCTTTAAATAGTAAATAATTTGAGACCTTCCCTGCAACCCCAATCACTGTCCTGCCAACACAAATCCTAATGGAAAGTGTCCCCAATGCCCATAGTAATAGTCAGATGGCAATTTCCCTTTGCTATCCCCGACCAGAAAATAACAGGTGTATTGTGATCAGAATTCCATTCTCTACTTCACACATATAAGGGATGTTTTACTAAAGGAGTAAAGACTGTGCAATTGTACATTAAATAGTAGTAAAAAAGGTGAACCTGATCTCACGAATAGACAGAAAAAAAAAGTTTTTTTGAAAGCAGCTGATTGGTTGATAGAATTGGGCACAGCTTTACCAACTCAAAAACAAAAATGTAATATATTGCAGCATACCAATTTTTAGACATGGTGGCTGCATTCGTTTAATTATTATTATTATTATTATTATTATTATTATTATTATTATTATTAACATTATTATTATTATTATTTTCACTTGGTGATCCTGCAAGTAAGTCTGCCGTGTTTTTTTTAACATTCTTTAACAGAGAAAGGCTGTCCAGAAAAGTGTCAGTTAGAGGAATGAGACAAACCATGTAACACTAACAGGGGTGCTTACAAGGATCAGATTTAATTTATTTATGTAAAATCTTTACTCTAAAAGGGAAGAAAACTGTTGCTGTAACTGCTTGAAAGTGTTATCTGGAGTTCAGCTTCAATCTGTTAGTCAAGTGCATCTAAATCTGCTAGTTTAGCACTAGCCTCTCCCCAAACTGACAATGCTGCTGTCCAAAGGTGTCTCCATTGCTCCTCCATGCATAGTGGAGGCACCCCAACGCAGGAAGTGTGTTACTGGCCAGACCTATAAAGGAATCTGAAAAGCCAAAAGAAAAGAAAAGAAAACGAATGCAGCCACCACATTTAAGGATTGGTAAACGGTTGCATTTTTGTTTTTAGCTTTGATACCACTAACTAATCCCATTACAATAAACCCGCAATCCACCCAAAATACCCGGCTGGCTGGTGGAAGCAATAACACATCAATGCAGACAGCAAGGTACTAAGCTGTAGAAGAGCTGACAGACTGTATCGTAATTGTAACACATTTATTTGTCAACTTAGGAAAAGAAAGAGGAAATACATGTTTTAGATATAACCATAAAAGCCACAAATGTGTACAAAGAAAATCTATTCCAGAATGTGTCATTATTATTTATAACATGAATCCCAGCGTTCATATATCTTCTACCAAATATATTTCCATGAATTATTTTCATGGTCAGATGGAAACCAATGCTGGTGATCGAGTGAAATCTGATTAAAAGAGAGGAATGCAATTTATTGGAGATAATAGTATATATATTTAAAGAGAAGATGGTACATGGATTATTAGAAGAGAGAATAGTACATTAATGGAGAGCATAGTAGTACATGAATAATTAGAGAGGATAGCACATACATTATTAGAAGAGAGGTTAGTACACACTGATAATACACATATTATTATAGATGATAGTGCACATATTATTAGAAGAGAGGATAATACACACATGATTAGAGATAAGAGCACACATTTGAAGAGGGGATAGTAAGGATAGTACACGCATTTTTAGAATAGAGGATAGCAAACACAGATCCTAGTATACGATTTTTTATAAGAGAGGACAGTACAGACATTATCAGAGATGATAGTACACACATTTTTAATGAGGATAGTACACACATTATTAGAAGAGATGACAGTACATACATTATTAGTGAGGATAGTACACACATTAGAAGATATGATAGTACACACATTATTAGAAGGAATGATAGTACACACATTATTAGATGAGAGGATAGTAAACATTATTAGAAGAGATGATAGTACACATTAGAGATGATAGTACACATTAGAGATGATAGTACACATTAGAGATGATAGTACACATTAGAGATGATAGTACCCACATTAGAAGATATGATAATACACACATTATTAGAGATGATAGTACACATATTTTTTAGAAGAGAGGTTAGTACACACATTATTAGAAGAGATGATAGTACACACATTATTAGAAGAGATGATAGTACACACATTATTAGAAGAGATGATAGTGCACACATTATTAGATGAGAGGATAGTACACATATTTTTAGAAGAGAGGATAGTACACACATTATTAGAGATGATAGTACACATATTTTTTAGAAGAGAGGTTAGTACACACATTATTAGAAGAGATGATAGTACACACATTATTAGAAGAGATGATAGTACACACATTATTAGAAGAGATGATAGTGCACACATTATTAGATGAGAGGATAGTACACATATTTTTAGAAGAGAGGATAGTACACACATTATTAGAGATGATAGTACACACATTATTAGAGATGATAGTGCACATATTATTAGAAGAGATGATAGTACACACATTATTAGAGATGATAGTACACACATTATTAGAGATGATAGTGCACATATTATTAGAAGAGATGATAGTACACACATTATTAGAGATGATAGTACACACATTATTAGAGATGATAGTACACACATTATTAGAGATGATAGTACACACATTATTAGAGATGATAGTACACACATTATTAGAGATGATAGTGCACATATTATTAGAAGAGATGATAGTACACACATTATTAGAGATGATAGTACACATATTATTAGTACACAAATATTTCTGCGTATTTATCGGATTTATTTAACCAGCAATGACAGTGATTGAAGGGCAGGCAGACAATTATTCGTTTTGGGTTCAAATCGCCTCCATTTTCATTGATGTAACCCCAAAACAAATACTATGGAGATTGGAGAATACATCAGAACTGTCTCGGTTCAACAGGATCGATTCTAACAACTGAATAGAACAAAATCTAATTCGAAGTAAAACCTTTTTGAACTAAACGAAATCACAAGGTTAAAGGGTGTCCCTATTAATCCTTATTACTCTTTTATCCTTAAAAAATGTTCATCAGATTACAGTGCAACGTGTACAGCAGGTAAGTCACCCTCCATATGGGTGACATTAAAACTACAATTTTCGCATTAAAAATACTTTTTCCAATCGCACACATTTCCCCAAATCTCTGTCCTGCCATTCACAGAGATCTTAGGAATCCCCCAATGTCAGCAGTGACAGTTGTGTCTCTATATACTATTGCACAGTATATATACAAAAATATATGTAGGTCCCATACAATATTCCCATTCTTTATTCAAACAATCTCAGCACTAAGCTACGAACACACAGCACCTATCACTAATATTTCCCAAAGCACTGCCGATTGTCTTCACATCTTTTTATATCATTCCCTCCATTAAGTGACAGTCAGCATCTAATGGGTTCTGGGACATTAAGGGTTAAGGTCATCATAAAGCAGCAACAAGCATAGCTGTAAAAAAAAGGAATTATGTGAAACAAAGTGTAACAAAGTATATATACGGGTGGCTTAGTATCTGTGTAGTGACAGCTGGTATAGTGCATAGGAAATAAGCATTACAAAAGGCAATGAGCACCATAGGAAGGGAGAGGAGAGGAGAGGAGACCTACCTGGGCTGAGGCTGCAGCTGCAGACATTGGGGTGTTCAGCTAGTTGTGGAAGCTTTTCCAAGCCTTTCCCTCCTCTGCTCCATCCAGCCCTGCTGCTCTCTAATTAGAGGCAGACTGGATGTAAGAGAACCCTGTTCCTGCAGCTTCCCCTACAAGATAATAGTTGGTGTAGAGAACAGGAGGCTACTCTTATGGTCTACAGAGGAACACTGGAAACTCTTCTAGGAAGACAAACACTGAAAGATAGTCAGCCTGTTATATAGGATAATAGGGAACATTTATTACAGCACACAACATTTCCCTCCTTGAATATCATCCACCTCAGCAGGAAAATGCCCCCCCCCCTCCATAAGGCTAAAGCAGAGATGGGATCTATAAATGTGAGATGTAGGGGGGGGGGGGGGGGGGTATTCCACAGGTAACACCAATTCCCAAATATCCTGATATCTGTATGTGGTTACTACATACTAGAGGTTATGTACTAAAGGCAAATCCACTTTGCACTACAAGTGCACTTGAAATTGCACTGAAAGTGCAGTCACTGTAGATCCCAGGGGGACACGCAAGGAAAATGAAAAAACAACATTTTAGCTTGCACATGATTGGATGATAAAATCAGCAGAGCTTCCCCTCATTTCAGATCTACCCCTCAGATTTACAGCGACTGCACTTGTAGCGCAAAAGTGGATTTGCCTTTCGTAAATAACCCCCATTGCATAATAATCTCTTATTTTTTATTTTTACATATCTTTATTATTCCACATCAGCCTTTCCCAACTTTTAAAAAATGGACATAACCTTCGAAATAGATTTCCTTTCTCAGGGAACTAATAGTCGCTATATCTACAGCCATGGCCAACAGTTATGAGAATGACACAAATATAAATGTTTACAAAGTCCACTGCTTCAGTGTTTTTAGATAGTTTTATTAGATATTGCTATGGTATACTGAAGTATAATTGCAAGCATTACATACAGTAAGTGTCAAAGGCTTTTTTAACACTTACATCAAAGAGGAAGCAAACCCACTTAAAAAAAAAACACCTGCAAGACACAGGCATAATGAGCTAGTATGCACAGCATACTAGCTCATTATGTAATACTTGAAGCTTGTCAGAAATAGTGTGTGCGTGTGTGGGAGGGGGGGGCGGGGTTCACCTGCCTCTTGAGGATTGACCAGAAGTTCTCACTGGGATTAAGGTCTGGGGAGTTTCCTGACCGTGGACCCAAAATTTCAATGTTTTGTTCCCCAAGTCACCTATGCCTCGTTTCCACTGAGCGGATCGGTTCGGTACAGTTCGGTACGGTATGCTATTTTGGGTGTTTCCATTATGAAAGCGTGCCGTAAAACCGAACTGTACCGCACCAGCAAGGGTCCTGCTTCAGATGAGGGACCAGAGAGAGTGGAACGGTTAGGTTAGGGCGGACCTACAAATGCATCTCACTGATTGGTGGATGCTCTAGGAATTTTTTCTAAACCCTGAATGGTCCCTCACGGTCCGATTTGCAGTGGAAACACTCACGCGATTAGACTGGTCCCATCCGAACCGCTCCAAAATTACTGACCCGAACCGATCCCTGCAGTGGAAACGAGGCACAAGTTATCACTTTTGCCTTATGGCAAGGTGCTCCATAATGCTGGAGAAGGCATTGTCTGGAGATTGGCATAATCAATGCTTGGAGTTTGTTCAAATGTGTGGAGTATTTTTTGTTCACCTGCCTCTTGAGGATTGAAGTTCTCAATGGGTTTAAGGTCTGGGGAGTTTCCTGGCCATGGACCCAAAAATTTGATGTTTTGATCTCCAAGTTATCACTTTTGCCTCGTGGCAAGGTGCTCCATCATGCTGGAGAAGGCATTGTCCCTCACCAATATGTTCTTAGATGGTTGGGAGAAGTTGCTCTCGGAGGATGTTTTTGTACCATTCTTTATTCATGGCTGTGTTCTTAGGCACAATTGTGAGTAAAGCCTCGTACACATGACAAGGTTTTCTCGGCAAAAACCAGCAAGAAAACTGCTTCTTGCCGAGATTCCCATTCGTGTGTACGAGGCTTTCAGGTTTCTCGTCAGGAAATCTGACCAGAATCTCAACGAGAAAAAAAGAGAACCTGCTCTCTTTTTTCTCGTCGAGATTCTTGTTGGCCTGTTTCCTGACGAGAAACCCAAGAGTGTGTATACTTACCTGTCGCCGTGGAAACCAGCGCATGCTCAAAATGACTTTGACGCATGGGCGGTAGCTTCCACGGCATAGGTAGGGTGAAACAAGATGGCGGCAACAGCATCGAATGTGACGAGCACATGCTCGTCGTACGCGATGACATCACCGCGTTCTTTCCTTTCAGGAGAACCGCAGTTCTTTTGAAACGAAAGTCTGTACACTCGGGCGGCAAGAGTTTCTTGCCAAGAATCTCATCAGGAAAACAACGGGTTTTTCCTGACAAGATTCTCGGTCGAGTTTACGAGGCCTAAGCCCATTTCCTTGGCTGAGAAGCAATCCCACACAGGAATGGTCTCAGGATACTTTACTGTTGGCATGATACAGGACTGATGGTAGCGCTCACCTTTTCTTCTCTGAACAAGTTTTTTTCAGATGCCCCAAACATTCGGGAAGGGGATTCATCAGAGAAAATGACTTTATCCCAATGCTCAGCAGTCCAATCCCTGTACCTTTTGCAGAATATCAGTCTGTCCCTAATGTTTTTTCCGGGAGAGAAGTGGCTTCTTTGTTGCCCTTCTAGACACCAGGCCATCCTCCAAAATTCTTATCTCACTGTGTGTGCCGATGTACTCACACCTGCCTGCTGCCATTCCTGAGCAAGCTCTGCACTGGTGGTGCCCCAATCCAGCAGGTGAATCAACTGTAGGAGACGGCCCTGGCCCTTGCTGGACTTTCTTAAGTGCTCTGAAGCCTTTTTTTTTATGGGATTAAGTTTATTTTCATGGCAAAGAGGGACTTTGCAATTAATTGCAATTATTCTGATCACTCTTCATAACATTCTGGAATATATACAAATTGCCATCATAAAATCTGAGGCAGCAGACTTTGTGAAAATTAATATTGTGCAGCTCAAGGCACATTAGTATAATGGTCTGTGGAAAATGCTCATCTATATGTGGTCAGTGGAAAAAATTCCCCCCTTTATGGATAGTTTAAAAAGATCATTAGTGTTGGTGGTCACTTATCTAAAGCCTTGTACACACGATCAGTCCATCCGATGAGAACGGTCTGAAGGACCGTTGTCATAGGTTAACCGATGAAGCTGGTCTGATGTGCCTACACACCATCAGTTAAAAAACACGATCGTGTCAGAACGCGGTGACGTAAAACACAATGACGTGCTGAAACAAATGAAGTTTAATGCTTCCAGGCATGCGTCGACTTGATTCTGAGCATGCATGGATTTTTAACCGATGGTCATGCCTACTAGCGATCGGTTTGGACCTATCGTTAGGAATCCATTGGTTAAATTTAAAGCAAGTTGGCTTTTTTTAACCTAAGGTTAAATAACCTATGGGGCCCACACACGTTCGGTTTTGACCGATGAAAACGGTCCATCAGATTGTTGTCCTCTGGCTAACCTATCGTGTGTACGAGGCCTAAGAGGCAGAAATTGCTAAAGGAACCCTGGATGAGAAAGGCTGCTTCATATTAAATCAGACCCTCACCATTTGTGTTTTTGTTGTTGGGCAGATAAAAGAAAAAAAAACTTGAAAAAAATGCACTACATGCTTTTCTGCAACTTGAAGCTAGCTAGCAGGTTTAGCACTGGGGATTTTTTCTATTAGTCCTTGCAGGACGCAGGGGTGCCACCCGGTATGCATGTGTCTGGCCCTCAAATCTACATGCCAGGCCCTGAACGCATGGATTTCTATGTTTTTTTTTTAACGCACGTGATTGGCTCTAATTGGCTTTAAATTGGCTTAAAAAATGGTGGGCTTGGGGCGCAGAGCACTGCTCCCCGAGCCCACCCACTTGTGTGACAATAGCAAATTATTATGCACTATTGTCTTCCTGATTCTCCTCCCGGTCAATCAGGAAGCCACGATTGGCCAGGGAGTATTAGGTCTGACCAATTATGTCTCAGGACACACTTCCTGTGGGGCCGGGAGGAGAATGTCTCTCTGTGTGCTGCATCATGCATAGCCTGTCTGGCTGGGAGAAGCCACTCGTCCCCTTTCTCCTGCCTCCTAAGGTAAGGAATCTGATTGCATTCACGTCTGTCTCCCGTGGGGGGGGGGGGATTGCCGCTGTCCATCCCCCATGTGTGTGGGGGGGGGGCGCCGCCGTCTGCCACTGTTCCATTTAACAGCATGCCTAACCAGGCATAACCCATTATTGTCAAAGAAGGGAAAAGAGGAAATTTTTCTTAAAGCAGAGCTTCACCCTAAAGTGGAGCTTCCGCTCATCGGAACCCTCCCCCCTCCGGTGTCACATTTGACACCTTTCAGGGGGAGAGGGGGTGCAGATATCTGTCTAAAGAGGTATTTTCACCCACTTCCGGCCACACAGTCTGCGGGTAGACTGCAGGCAGGATGTCAGATCCCACCAACCCCCCCCCCCCCCCCCGTTGTGTTCAGGGAAACACACGGCTCCCAGAACACAGCGGGGAGCCAGTCAGCACAGCGCAGAGCGACTCGCGAATGCGCCGTAGGGAACCGGGCAGTGAAGCCGGAGCGCTTGACTTCCTGGTACCCTCACCAAGGATGGCGGGGGAGCAGCAGAGTGACGATCGCTTGTCCTCTGCTGCGGACGGCGCTGGACTCCAGGACAGGTAAGTGTCCTAATATTAAAAGTCAGCAGCTGCAGTATTTGTAGCTGCTGACTTTTAATATTTTTTTTTCAGCGGACATCCTCTTTAAGATGGTCTTATTGTTCTAATTTTCCTGGGTTTCCCACAGTGTCACCAACCACTTTTTCATCCTTATTTTTAGGGTTGTCCCACTTTTTTAGGACCGAGTACAAGTACCGATACCGAATACCGATACTTTTTTTAAATGTGTCCCCAAATGCAGCCATGTCCCCCACAAATGCAGCCATGTCCCCCCACATATGCAGCCATTTCCCCCACATATGCAGCCATGTCCCTCACATATGCAGCCATGTCCCCCACATATGCAGCAATGTCCCCCACATATGCAGCCATGTCCCCCACATATGCAGCCATGTCCCCCCACATATGCAGCCATGTCCCCCCACATATGCAGCCATGTCCCCCCACATATGCAGCCATGTCCCCCCACATATGCAGCCACGTCCCCCCATATATGCAGCCATGTCCCCCCACATGCAGCCATGTCCCCCCACATGTGCAGCCATGTCCCCCCATAGATGCAGCCATGTCCCCCCATAGATGCAGCCATGTCCCCCCATACCTAGATGCCGCCGCCGCATAGTTAATACGCGCGGGGTGGGGGTTGGGGGGCTGAGTATCGGATCTGGCATCTGGGGCATTTGCGGGAGTACAAGTACTCCCGCAAATGCTCAGTATCGGTCCCGATACCGATACTGGTATCGGTATCGGGACAACCCTACTTATTTTCATAGGGTTTTGATCGTTTGTGTTACATATTTATGTACTAGTAGAAAAAAGTAAGCCCATAAAATCTAGAAAAAAGAATTGCGTATTCCATCGCTTTATAAACAGCTGCCTAAATTTGACTTGCGCCATAATATGAGCAAATTATGAGAAGTGAAAAGTTGTTAATTAGAAAAAATCTAGAAGAAAAGACACTTGAGGGTCACAGGAGTACACTTATTTGTATTGGCAGCTGAGTGAACTGGAAGTGATGTCGTGAGGTGGCGGATCGAGGATCGGGTCTCGGGTCTCCCAGAGGGACTGGAGGCCCAGTAGGATTTCCCCTCCAGTATAACAGCCAAGCGGCTTTTAGCCACATCGGTTGTTATCCCTGGAAAGCCAACCGTTGGCTCTAAAAAACGGTATCGAGATAATGCCTGCAGCTGCTGGCGTCATCCTGGTATAACCCCCGAAATCCAAGGTGGGAAGGGGTTAGTCAATAAGTAAATGTGAGGAATAAAAATGTAATTAAACCATGGTTATTTTATAGACTGAATGTAAGGAACCAAAACTAAACATATGAGAAGTTTTTTTACCAACCACCTGGGTAATGGACCACCCGTGTCACTGTAACGGTCACCACCTTTTAAGATATCCATTCCATCACCCCAACCATGACAGCTTATCAGACAGTCCGACAAGCCAGCAGACTCGATCCATAATAATTCCCTCAGAGAGACGAGACATACACTCTGTGTTCTGAGTCAAATGTATGAACGTTTTAATGGTAAACTCAGCTGGTTCTTATACAGTTACAAACATGTCACAGCTAATCACAGGGACAATGAAACTCTCCACCCCCCTCATCACACAGTGGGGCTTCAATCACATTCTTTTTGATAATGACATTCAGGTGTGTTAATTATACCCCAGATGTCCCGACTCTCAATAAGTGATTCACCTGCAGAATACACATTCCTATGTCAGACTTTCTGTCTCCAACAAAAGGTATTCACACCTGATCATCAATAGGCTTTAAAGCGGAGCTCCACCCAGGAAAACAACATTTTGCCATGTTGTTTAAAAAAATAAAAAAATAAAAAAAAACTGAAAAAAAAAAAAATACTCACCCGAAATACCTGTTGCTATGCGGAAGTCCGTAATCTGCCTCTTCCACTCCGCGGTGCCTTTTCTTCTTGTCCTTCTCCTTGTGAATGGGGCGCGCTGCTTTCTGGGAACTGTGTGTGTTCTCAGAGAGCAGCGCGCCCATTCACAAGCCAGCGTGAGACTCACGCAGGCGCAGTAGGAAATGGGCAGTGAAGCCGTACGGCTTCACTGTCTGTTTCCCATAGTGTGAATGGCGGCGCGGGACCCGGAGCGATCGTGGGACCGGCATCGGGGGGCCCATCAGCGCGGGCAAGTAGGACAAGGTAAGTGTCCTTATTTAAAGTCAGCAGCTACATTGTTAGTAGCTGCTGACTTTAAAAAAAAAATTACGGCTGTAGCTCCGCTTTAAACAGTGTTATCATCACACAATGAAATGTCTTTCAGGAGCCAGCCTCATTTAACACCTCAACAGCCTGTTACACAGAGGAATGAGTCACTTTTGACAGGTAGGGTCAGAATAAGCCAACAACTTGTAATATCTCAAGATATCCTGCAATACATGATTTATCAGTAATGTCCCATCTCATGTAATTTATGATATAATTTCTCAGTCACCCTATGCCCCTATTGGACATAGGGTGACCCTAGACATAAGAGTCATTGGTGACACCGGCACAGGAGCACCCCGCATCCCTCAAAAGTCTCTGGGTGTCACGGGACATTCTGTTACATCTCTCCTCTTTCGGTGGGAGACTGACACAGGAGGGAACCCCAAAGTTAGCCAGTAGTTCCAGTCCTCCAATGCTGGTATCCATACCGTACCCCAAATAAATTGCTCCAAACAGAGCATTACTCACCCTGCCAACCTCTGCCTCTCTCAGAGAACATGCCTGCCGCTGGGGAGAGGCCTGGACTGGCCCTTCTCCCTGGAGTCCTTTCAGCCACTGGAGAGAAGTCAGGGTGACTGGGCTCAGTCCATCATGCTGTTGGGGATCTGGGCCAACTGCCCCCCGTCCCTGGGGTATACCAGTGGAGACTGAAGTCCCATCCACTGGTGGTAGGTGAAAATCCCCCGATGCTTGCAAAGCAAAGCTGACATCCTCCTGTCTCAGTGCTGCACCTTTTTCTGGGGTTGTGTCAGTGAAGACTGAAGTCACATCCACTACCCCAGGAACTCCCTCTCCTGTTAGTTGGGAGCAGAGTCTTGTGCCACTCTGCTCTGTTGCCCGCTCTTCTGCTGGGTTGCTGTGAGTGGAGACCACAGTCCCATCCACTATCACAGGAACCCCCTCTTCTGTTAGTTGGGAGCAGAGGCCTGTGACACTCTGCTCTGTTGCCAGCTCTTCCGATTGGTTGCTGTGAGTGGAGACCACAGTCCCATCCCCCGATGTTAGCTCAAGCTGCAGTTGTGTGCAGCGGCCAGCAGCATCCTGCCCTGCTGCCAGTGATTCAGCTGGGAGTAAAAGCTTTACTACCTCAGCTTGTTGCTGGAGAGAGGGGCCGACCGCCCGGCTCCCTGGAACTCCACATCATCCGCTTTGGCTTTAGAGATGGCAATCTCCAGATTTTCCACTGCCAATTCATCAGCCAGGATTTCACAGTTGTCATATAAAATGTCCTCATAGTCCCAGGCAATGGGAGCCCCACCCTGCTGCTGAGCAGAGTCTAGCAGCTGTCTGTAGGCGATCTCCAGCTCCCATTCCTGAATGGCCAGGAACTCCAAATCTTCCTGTAACCAGTGCCCTTCCGAGATATATTTAATTTTTCCTCTCTGTGCTCCATTATGTCCTCCAAGCGCCACTCCTGATCATCCCCGAAGTCTGGATCACTGGACATTCTCCAATACAACAATCCCGGGCCATCATAGTCATAGCCTTCCGTGGGGCTGTTATCCGCTGACCACGGGCACTCTTGGGCTACATACCACCGGAGGGCTCTGTAGCTTTCGTCCAATCGCATCTCTGCCCAAATCAGCCTGCTAAACTCCGCTGTCCACTCCTGCTTTGGTTGTTCCCCCAACAACAGCATGTGTACGTCATACTGCGGCCAGTACCTTACATGGATGGAGGGCAGGACCTTTCCTTGGTGTTGCTGCTCCAGAGCTAGCGCTTCCTTCCAGAGTTCGCAACAAATCACATCCGACCATCCCAGCAGGGCCTCCTCTGATCCTGGTCCTCTGTGCTCCTTTTGAATTCCTCTTCCATGGAGACTGGTATCTGTACCTCTCCTCTCTCTTCAGTTGGTGCTGCTGTGACTTCAGCTGCTGCAGCACCTCTTTGATGTAGCCAAGTGGCATCCACAGCCGCTATAACCAGGTCTACTATCTCCGGTGGAGGATTAGGACCATATTGTGCCAGTCCACGTTTAACAGCCCGATCAAAACTTTCTTCCTCGGGTGTCCTGTCTGCTGCGTCGGGCCTTTTCGGCTCTATACATTTCAACAAGTTCTGCAATAATGTCCCTTTTCTTACGGTTGCTGGCCGGTCTGCCCGGCTCTTCAGTAAGTCCATGAGGGAAGAGAGCTTCAGCCGTTCATACAGCGTCTCCATTGTCATGTGTCCTTGTAGCTGTTCCTCTGGCAATGGAATCATCCCGCTGCTGTGCCACCACTTGTAACGGTCACCACCGTTTACGATCTCCCATTCCATCAACCCACGACAGCTTATCTGACAGTCCGACAAGCCAGCAGACCCGATCCATAAGAATTCCCTCAGAGAGACGAGACATACGCTCTGAGTCAAATGTATGAACATTTTAATGGTAAACTCAGCTGGTTCTCATACAGTTACAGACATATCACAGTTAATCACAGAGACAATAAAACTCTCCACCCCCCTCATCACACCGTGGGGCTTCAATCACATTCTTTTAGATAATGACATTCAGGTGCGTTAATTATCCCCCAGACGTCCCGACTCTCAATAAGTGAATCACCTGCAGAATACACATTCCTATGTCAGACTTTCTGTCTCCGACAAAAGGTATTCACACCTGATCATCAATAGGCTTTAAACAGTGTTATCATAACTCAATGAAATGTCTTTCAGGAGCCAGGCTCAATTAACACCTCAACAGCCTGTTACACAGAGGAATGAGTCACTGTTGACCGGTAGGGTCAGAATAAGCCAACAACTGGTAATATCTCAAGATATCCTGCAATACATGATTTATCAGTAATGTCCCATCTCATGTAATTTATGATATAATTTCTCAGTCACCCTATGCCCCTATTGGACATAGGGTGAACCCTAGACATAAGAGTCATCGGTGACGCCGGCACAGGAGCACCCTGTATCCCTCAAAAGTCTTTGGGTGTCATGGGCCATTTTGTTACAGTCACCATATCAGAAATTACCTAAATGTCTAAATCATTTCTTTTGACTGCAACATAAAAGGTAAATATCAAGTTTTGAATTTAAGACATTTCTGGAATATATTTTTTTTTAAAAATGTTTTTTTTTTTTTAAATATTTTTTTAAATGTTTTTTTAAAAAAAAACATTTTTTTTGAAAAAAACATTTTTTTTTGAAAAAAAAATGTTTTTAAAAAAAATAATTCTTTTTAAAATTATCAGTATTATTTTTTTTCATAGCTGAAAGTATGCAGAGCTCTTGAAGGCTCTATACTAACGATCCGAATTATCATATGCTTCCAAAAAGACATTTTACGTACGATTTTCGGATGTGTGTATGGGGAATTAATGCTAGGTTCACCCCATTAACGTTTTTGTGCCCTGTGTTTGCGTGGGTACAGCAACCCATACATTTGAATGGGCTACAGTGCCTGTGTTTCCCGCAGGAAAGGGTTCATGCACCTTTTTCAAAACACACCCTGCAAGGAAATTTCTCTGCTGTTCCTGCACCTGCAAATGCGTATTTACGCACATGGAGGTGCCTTTCAGAATAAATGGTAAGTCCGGCGCATTTTCTCACAGTAGCGTATTTTCACTGCAGGTGGTCGTGGGTGTTGTGAATCCCACACCCGCTGCCAAGTGCATAGGTGTCAACAAAGTGTTAGTGTTTTTTTACCTGGTGTGTCTGCTCATCATATACCTTGAGTTTCAGGATTTGGGGCTAAGCTCCCCCTCTTATACCCCTAGCACCACCACAGCACCTGAAAAAAAGTTGCTAAACCTCTTCCTATTGGACAGTGAAAGGAGAAGCAGAAGACTGATATGTTCATCTCTTGAGGGGACCCCTACACCATTTCTTTAAAAAAAATGGTGCAGGGTTCCCCTTAACCACTTGCCGCCCGCCGCACACAGATATATGTCTGCAGCATGACATGGGCAGGCAAAAGGACATACCTGTACATCCCCTTTAAGAAGCGATTCTTGCGGTAGCGTGCAATCTCTGCAAGCGTGCCCGCGGCATACCCGTGAAGGTCTCATGGAGACATAGAACGGGGAGATGTTAGTGTAAACACAACATCTCCCTGTTCTGCCTAGCTGACACTGTCACTGATCGTGTTCCCTGTCATCGGGAACACGATCAGTGACGTGTCACAGCAAGCCACACCCCCCTACAGTAAGAATCACGCCTTAGGGAACACTTAACCCCTACAGCACCACCTAGTGGTTAACCCCTTCACTGCCAGTGTCATTTTCACAGTAATCAGTGCATTTTTATAGCACTGATTGCTGTAAAAATGACAATGGTCCCAAAAATGTGTCAAAAGTGTTCGATGTCAGTTTCACGCATGAGGGCGTGACGTGCTTGAGGAGGGAGGGGTCGGAAAGTTCCATGGCTGAGAGCAGCGCTTACTGCAGGGAGGCTCCGGAGGATCCATCGACGGCCAGGCGAAGCTCAGCGTGAGAGGCTGGGCGATGCGCGGACCGTACGGGAGACCCTATCCGCCCACCCGTGACTGTCCATACCCGGATCGGAGAAGGAGCAGAGACGTAACTCCAAGGGGCCCTGGCTGTACCAGCATCCGGGACGAGAGAGCGCTCTGGAAACCACCGGGAGAGGAAGCGGCGGGATCCGATCGGGTCATCGTACAGCCGCCGGAGGAGTTAGTGAGATGCATATCACAGCTGCCGAGCGGGTAGAGAGCCAAGGGTCTGGTGAGGCGCTCAGTAGAGCCGAGAACTGACATGAACTGTCCTCCCCCCCCGGTTTCCAGCAACCACCACCCCCCCCCCCCCCCCTGCAAAGGGATCCTTTGGTCATCAAGTAGTACTGGTAAATTAATTGATTTATTGACCATGATCAATGACACTGGCTATTTGAAATGATAATGAAATGTATGAAATGCACAAGGAAGTAGGTTTAAGCTTGGGCAACGGATATCAGTGGCGGGGTTCCCGTGGAGGATACCAGAAAGTGAACCCTGGGGATATTTGCTGACGAGTGGTGTGGTAGCAGAAAATACTGAGGTCGTAATCAGGTGAAGGAGCCTGGACCTGGATTTGTGGGATTATTTCAACATAGACAACCATACATTTAATTAAGACAGTAAAAGGATATTTGGACTAAGGAATAGAAAAAAATACTTAAACAGGTGGTACGGATCAGGGGGAACCCCTAACAAATCAAGGGGATATAGCAGGTCCTGGGGCCGCATATGGGAGCATAAAGCAGGCTGAAAAGTTAAGCAAAAAGCAGCCCCTACATCACATGGGGGCATAAGAGACTCTTTAAAATAATTAATTAAATAATTAATAAAAAAAAGAAGAGGTGTCTACGGGATCCCGGGGTATGAGGAGCGTACCGAATAAGTAGCAACAAAACGGAATAAATTCTACCTACTAACTGAGAAGAGGCAAAAGGTAGGGGAAAATCAATTAAATCAACTAATCTAAGCTAATAAATCTAGAAAGCTACCTATAAGCCACCTAAAAATAAGGAAGCAAGAAACGGGACCCTGCACAACATACATCAACAAGAAACAAGAAACATATAAACAGGACCTAGGGATCATCTTTAAAAATACAGTATCAGGCCTATAACAATAAGAAACCCCCAGGTTCCAGGAGGTAGAAGAGAATTGGCAGAGTTGGAAAGTAATTGGGCACTCTATTCCTTCAAACGGCAAAACTGGGGAAGAGAATCAGACCAACAAATAAGATCAAAATGAATAGGTCAACAAGAGGCACGGCCTCCAAGACTTCGAAAAGCAATGCAGGAACAAGTTTGATACAGCAGTACATGACACAAGAAATTAACCCTAAAAGTCCAGGTCTAGGAAGGAAAACTGATAAAAAGAAAACAGGAGAGGCAGCGGCGAACCGGTCCAAAGAAGAGATGACATTGGAAGGCGAGCTTGAGCAAAGCAGACTAGAAGAAATAGGACAGGACACACAACCACCATCAAAAGCAGAGATGAACGAGATGCTCCTGAGGATGGAAAATTTAATAAAAACTGAAATTAATAGGATAAGAACAGACTTGGGAGGGCTATTAGAAAGAATGGAGGAGACGGAAAAAAGAATAGTCGAACAAGATCAAGAACTGAATAAATTAAAATCACAAGTACAAGTGATGACAGATAATCAAAGAATCCTAGCATATCGACTAGAAGATCAGGAAAATCGCAACAGGCGACAGAATTTAAGAATACGGGCGATAGAGGAAGAGCAGGGAGAGGATTTAAGAAAGATCATGAATATACTCTTCAAGCCCCTGTTGGGAAAATCGGCAGATGCTAAGCCCCTGAAAATGGATCGGGTTCACCGAGTGGGGAGCCCCAAACAGGCAGAGAGAAGGGGCCCAAGAGACATTATAGTACGCTTCAGTAATTATGAAGATAAGGCTATGATTTGGGGAAAGCTGAGGGGGGTATCCCCTATTAAATATAAAGAAAAGGAGATTCAAATATTCTCGGATTTATCAAGAGAAACCTTAGAAAGAAGAAGACACCTGAAACCCCTACTGGACCTGCTGCATACAGAGAACATCAAGTACCAGTGGGGCTTTCCGGCATGCCTGATCGGGTTCAGGGGGGGGGCATCTGCTCGCTTAAGATTCCCAGACGAGCTAGGAAGATTTTGCCAAAAAATGGATATAATAGCACCTGATTTACCAGACTGGACAGCTTAGATGACAGAGGGATTCAGAAGATAAAGGGGGGGAGGGGAGGGGAGGGTCACGAGGTAAAAGAGGAGATAGACAGCCATGGAGAATTTCCAAGGCCCAACCTCAGGGAAAGGAGCCGATGGTGATGGAGTGGAGGCAACCAAGGAAGGCTCCCAGGCCGTTAATAGGCCAAGGGGGGAGGGGGGGATAGGGAGGGGGGGTCGGGGAGGGACGGGGCTAGGGAAGGGAGGGGTGGGAGGGGGGGTCATCTCGTCGATTCCACATTGCTCTGTTAGTTACCCCCTAAGTAGGATCCCAAGAGACGGAATAAGGAAACAACTAAGCAAGCAAAAAAATTACAACACAACAAGATGACAGAAATTAAATTTCTATCATATAATGTGAAGGGTCTAAATTCCCCAGTAAAGCGACATAAAATTCTGAGGGAACTACAATTTTATAAAGCGGATGTAGCCTTCTTGCAGGAGACCCACCTGACATGGGAATCTAATATAAGATTGTATTCCCGTGGTCACCCTACATGGTACTACGGAGATACAATTACAAAGCGGGCCAGAGGGGTCGCAATAGGCTTAGCTGGAGGCATGTGTTTTGAGTTGGAAGACAGATTAACAGACCCTGAAGGAAGATTCCTATTTTTAAAAGGGAAGCTGAGAGGGGTAGAATACACATTAGCTAACATCTATGCCCCCAACAACAATGCCGTTAAATATGTAAATAAAGTCTTGATAAAACTTAGAAATTTTAGGGCCGGACACTTGATAATAATGGGGGACTTTAATTTTTGTATGGATCCGGCTCTCGATAGTACGTCCCGGGCACAGGGGACTAACAACAGCCAGTTGAAAATATTAAAACAAAGGCTGCATCAGGACCAGTTGGTAGATGCATGGCGTGTTCAACATCCCAAGAATCAGGATTATACATTTTATTCCCCTGTGCACGGGACGTACTCTAGAATAGATTATGCTTTTATAGATCATCGACTCCTAGAAAGGGCACTTGAGACCGGTATAGAAGTCACTACAGTATCCGATCATGCACCTATATTTATTAAGCTAAACATATCCGACCAGAAATCAAATCCACCAGAGTGGAGACTAGATGAGAGCTTATTGGGGGATGAAGAAATAGTAGGAAGAATACAGGGAGAATTAGAAAGGTATTTTCGAGAGAATGATACGGAGGGGATCTCTAGGGCCACACTCTGGGAAGCCCACAAAGCCTATATAAGAGGATCATCATGGAGGGAGCCAGGAAAAAGAAAGAAAAAATTAGGAAACTAAAGGAATTAGCGAAAGAAATCTTAAACTTAGAACAAGATCATAAAAAAAAGGTCAAAAAATGGAAACCTGGCATAAACTAACACTTAAAAGAGATGAGTATAGAGCACTTACAGAGCAAGAGATTAAGAAAGAACTAAATAGCATTGAAAGGGAGAGATACATATGGGGGGATAAACCTAGTAAAGCCCTTGCTAGAATGGTAAAGAAAAAGAAAGCCAGGAACTTCATAGAAAAAATAAGGAAAAAGAACGGGGACCTAGTATATAAAACAAAGGACATAGCAGAAGAGTTTAGAAGTTATTATGAGGACCTTTATAATGTAAAACAAAAGAACTGGAACCCTGGAGAGAAAGAGGCAAAAATAGAAGAAGTTTTGAGAAAAGCCAACCTCCCTAGAATAGACAACGATATAGCTGAAAACCTAGAGAGGCCCATAACGGAGGAGGAAATAAGGAGAATTATAAATAATTCCGCCAAAGGGAAAAGTCCCGGACCCGATGGCTTTACGACTAGGTATCTACAAAAGTTTGGATCTATATTAATACCAAGACTCTGTCATTACTTTAACGGAATAGGGGTTGATTACGAACTGAGTAGAGAGGCGTCAACAGCAAATATCATGGTTATAGGAAAGGAAGGGAAAGACAACACGCTATGCGCGGGCTATAGGCCCATTTCACTATATATATAAAGATATACGCTAAGATTTTGGCAGAACGTATGAAGGAGACAATGGCGTCCCTGGTCTACCCCGACCAGGTAGGATTCATACCAGGCAGGGAGGGGAAAGACAATGGGGTTAGAGTATTTCTAATCCTTAAGCATATCAAAGAAAATGGAGCCCCCAGTCTACTTCTCTCAGTGGACGCTGAAAAAGCTTTTGACAGGGTGGACTGGGGGCTCATGATGCAAACGCTAGAAAATGTAGGGTTAGGCCCAAGGATGAGAGAGAGGATCAAAACTTTATATTGGCACCCTCGAGCAAGGGTTAAAATCAATGGTTCCCTATCGACATCTTTTGAGATGAGAAACGGGACCAGGCAGGGATGCCCCTTGTCCCCCCTCCTTTTCGTGTTAACGTTAGAGCCTTTGCTTGCTATGATACGGAATGACCCCAATATCAAGGGGGTAAGAGCAGCAGAAGAAGAGCACAAATTAGCCGCATTTGCTGACGACGTCTTATTTTTTGTGGGGAACCCAAAATTTACGCTCCCTTATTTAACGGCCAGTATTAAACAATATGGAGAGATCTCCAATTTTAAGATGAATGTGTCCAAGACAGAAATTTTGAACGTAAACATTAATAAAGTTGAAGAACGATTCCTTAAAAAAGAGTATAACTTTAGATGGCAGAAAGAGATAAAGTACCTAGGAGTCAAATTAGCTAACTCTGCCAAGAAGCTATATAGATTAAATTACATTCCCCTATTAGAAATTAATAAAATCAAGAACCGGACGATCTCCTGGTTTGGAAGGATAAATATAGTGAAAATTATATTAATTCCGAAAATTGTGTATAAATTTCAAATGGTCCCAGTTGCCTTACCCCAGTCTTATTTTAGAATACTTAACTCCTTGCTATTGAATTATATTTGGAATAAAAAAAACACAGGATATCTTTCCAGGTTTTAAAACAAGAAAAGAAAAAAGGGGGGCTAGCGGTGCCGGATATAAGAAAGTATTATAATGCTTCAGTAATTTCCCGTATAATAGAGTGGGCTAAAGAAAAGAATGATAAAAGATGGGTTAAGATTGAGAGTATACTGGCAGGGACACAGTTAGGTAGAATAATGTGGAATCCACCACAATTTAGAAATTTACAGATAACTACACATGAAATCACACGGATAGCACTAAGGATTTGGGATAGAATACATAAACAGTTAAGACTAGAACACAACGCGCCACTTATAGATTTAAAAGAAAATACATTTTTTGCACCAGGATTGAAAGGAGAGGGTGGGAACTGGATCAAAAATAGAACCCAGGTCAAAGATATTATTCAAAAGGGAAAATTAATGACACTTCACGAGATTAAAGCCAAGAGCGAATTCATAGGGTGGAATGAATGGCGATACCTACAGGTCTCCTCCTTCATCAGGAGTCTCCCGGGCCCATTACGGGAACAGAAGGAGTACACACTATTGGAACAGCTATGCTAGGCTGAAAGTTCAAAAGGGAACATCTCAAAAATATATAAATTCCTGATGAGGGCGGAGGAGCTGGGGCCACTTAAGTATATTCAAAAATGGGAGAGAGAATTGGAAATTACTAGGGGGAAAACGACAGTAGAAAGAATAATCAACTTAACCCATTCCTCAGCAATTGATGTGAGAACGGCTGAGATGAATTATAAACTTATTACGGGATGGTATGCCACCCCAGACAAAATTAGTAAATATAGGGAAGGGCAGTCGGCAGACTGCTGGAGAGGTTGTTCGACAAGGGGGTCAATGGCCCACCTCTGGTGGAACTGTCCAAGGATCAAAAGCTTTTGGGAAAAAATTCTTTCATTAATCAAGGTCATAACTGGAAAAGAGATGAAAGAAGATCCTTGGGTAGTGCTTTTCCATGGGGGAGTGGATTCTATAAAGGAATACAAAAAATCTTTGACACCCCACCTCCTTAACGCAGCAAAACGGTTGATCCCCAAAAAATGGAGGGAAAAGGAAAGCCCCCAGATCTGGGAGTGGATCGACTCGGTAGAGGACACCCACAGGAGGGAGGAGTTGAAACCCAGAGGGGAGGAGGATAGGGTGGATATAAGAGACAAGTGGAGTGCATGGAAAGAATTTAAAAAAACTTGGAGTTTTGCAGAAAATCTAAGAGGGCCGTGAGTTTGTAGAGAGGGAACAGGACCAATACTCCGGGGCGACGCTTGGGGGGGGGGGGGGGAGAGTGGAATCACGAGATGGAGAGAGGGAGGAGGGAGGGGGTAATGGGAGGAATATCCACTAGTATTATTTTTCTTTGGCTAGAATGAAAAAAAACAAAACAGAAACATTAAGAAGTAGTTGAGAAGCCACAAGTGATACAAAGACTACAGAGGTAAGCAAAGGGCGGAAGGGTCCGTGAGCTTGTTGGGAGACTGGTACTCCGTGTCTAGACTGATGTGGGAAAAAAAAAAAAAAGTGTGGGATGTGTCTCCCATAATGTCGCAGTCATGATAAAAATCGCAGATTGCCGCCATTACTAGTACAAAATAATTATTAATAAAAATGCTATAAAACTATCCCCTATTTTGTAGACGCTATAACTTTTGCACAAACCGATCAATAAGTGCTTATTGCGTTTTTTTTTTTTTTTTTAACCAAAAATTGGTAGAAGAATACGTATCGGCCTGAACTGAGGAAAAAACATGTATTTTTATATATTTTTGGGGGATATTTATTATAACAAAAAGTAAAGAATATTGTTTTTTTTCAAAATTGTCGCTCTACTTTTATTTATAGTGCAAAAAATAAAAACCACAGAGGTGATCAAATACCACCAAAAGAAAGCTCTATTTGTGGGGAAAAAAGGACGTAAATTTTGTTTGGGAGCCACGTCGCATGACTGCGCAATTGTCATTTAAAGCGATGCAGTGCCGAATCGCAAAAAGTGGCCTGGTCCTTCAGCTACAAAATGGTCCGGGGCTTAAGTGGTTAATATCCATACCAGACCTGAAGGGCCTGGTATGGAATTTGGGGGGACCCCCACGCAATTGTTTTTTAATTTTGGTTTGGGGTTCCCGTTTTCCCAATGAGTTTTAGTACAACAGCACCTGAAAAAAAAATTGCTAAACCTTCTCCTATTGGACAGTGAAAGGAGAAGCATAAGACTGATATGTTCATCTTTCTGTTACTATGCCCTCTCCTCCTATCAGCATGTTCCTTGTTAGCACATTAGCACTGCAGTACAACTGACTGGCTCTTCTGGCGTGCTGCTTCACTGTTTTACAGGGATTGCAATAGATTGATACCAAGTCCAATTCAGGTACTTACACCACTTGCATAAAAAATAAAATAAAAAATTACTTCATTACCAAAGCTGCATTAATTTGTGTCTTTTATATTTGCCTAAGGTTCAGCTTTGAAGAACAGTAAACACAGGACACGGAACAACCCATCAATCTTGTGCTGATGTATAAAACTAAAACGTATAATGTGTTCATGATAATGTGACCACTAGGAGGCACCACTATGCCCAGAGGAATATTATATCATTTGGCTATGACTGGACATACAGTAAAAAACCTGTAACTCATTCAGATTTATGTAACCGCATAGGTAAATAAGGTTCTCTGTGCAGAACTCTGTAAGCCAGAATGTTTTACCGAATGTTTATGGAATTCTCGAGTGAAAACAACACTATATAAATAGCACATATTTCCCCATCACAACAGAGTTCCTTGTAAAAAAGCGCACTTAGGCTTCTTGTGAGACTCATACCAGAAACGTTACATGTAAATAAATACATGCAGGCTGCGCTGAAACTTCATTTTTTTTTCTTTGCAATAAAAACCCTTCCGATTTTTTTTGTGTGTTTGTTTTCTACATAGAGGTGTTTTATTTTTGCTCTTGCTCTCTCTGGATTCCATCCATCTCTTAATATCTCTGATGATGCTTGTTTGCACGCTCCTGGGTTTCTCCTGTTTAGCTCAAGCCTGGAAATTTGAAAAATAAAAAGCTTTCTGTATGCACTGTGTACTTTACATTTTTCACCTACATTATATTGCCAAAAGTATTGTGATGCCTGCCTTTACACGCTCATGAACTTTAATGCCATCCTAGTCTTAGTTCATAGGGTTCAATATTGAGTTGGCCCACCCTTTGCGGCTATAACAGCATCAACTCTTCTGGGAAGGCTGTCCACAATGTTTAGGAGTGTGTCTATGGGAATGTATGACCATTCTTTCTGATGTTGGTCAAGAAGGCCTGACTCACAGTCTCCGCTCTAATTCATCCCAAAGGCGTTTTATCGGGTTGAACTCTCCCGGGCTCCTCCGCAGGACCGTGCACCCCCCCCCTCAGATGGGGCCCCTGCTGCTATCTAGCACTCCATTCTCCACGTCTTCCGGCCAAAAACTCCCACCCAGAGGGCTGTACCTGAGCTTATATAAGAGGACTGCCCCCTGCCAATACCAATTCGGGACTGGTCGGGGCTCCTCACATGAGTAGGGTGACCATGTGTCACAGATTGCCCAGGACAGGTCTGTTCCGGGCACATTCATTCCAGGACAATACAGTGTCCTGGAATGAAACTGACACAGCCCCCCCCCCCCCCCCGGACCAACCTGATGCCCCAAAAAAGGTCGCCACATCACCGCTTTACTCACTGACAGTAATTGTCTTGGCCGGGAATGCCTGGAGGAGCACAATCCCGCCCCCTGCTTTGTGATTGGAGAAATCATAAATCCCGCCTCTTGTGTCCAATCACTGTGCTGTGATTCATTACAGCACAAGCTGATTTTTGGGAAGGGAGGGTGTCCCTGAATAGTAGTTTGTAAATGTGGTCACCCTACACATGAGCTCCCTGTCTCTCCAGTCCTGTGCCCTGCCCCTCTTCTAGATCATTCTCCCTGGAAGCAGGAAAGGTGCCCCCAGAACTAAAGCACAGGTGGTCACACCCACTACTACACTAACCACTCCCTGCCCCCAGATCAAAACAAGCAGGCCTAGCCTGGAACATAGGCCTACCTAAATTGACCTGCGCTGGCAACTTACCTCACAAAAATCCACACTCTAGCACCTATCTACGGTAGAGGGTGCTACATGCACTTCTGGAAGAATGGTCAAACATTCCCATAGACACACTCCTAAACATTGTGGACAGAATTTCCAGAAGAGTTGAAGCTGTTATAGCTGCAAAGATGGGACACACTCAATATTAAACCCTACAGACTAAGACTGGGATGCCATTAAACCAGGGTTCCGCGGGAATTCATTTTTTTTTTTATGTGCATCTGCCGCTCTTTATATCATTAATAGTGTACTCACATATCCTATTTTCATAGCCCTCCGCATTGTCATTCTGCCGTAAAAAATAATTTATAAAATTCTTTGCTCAACGGTTCCATCTTGCTTGTGGGCACTCTGAAGCCCACAAGCAAATTTTTCCGGTATCCGGTGAATGCTGATGTCCCAGCATTCACCGCTCTATCCCGTGCATGTGCAGTGTTCAAGGCGAGAGGTGCCGTCAACACTACACAGTTGCCATCACAACGGCCGGAGTACTGAAAAGGTCACTCCCAGGAATCACTGGGGCGATCACAGCTAAACCGACACGCCCACTCCCGCGGGAGCTAAACCAGGAAGTGCCTGGTTCAGACATCAGAAACACGGTATGGGATTTATTTTAAAAAAAATTGATAGCCAACTTTAAAGATTGACACTGAGCCGGTGTGATTAACAATGACTTTTAAACTAGGGTGAACCTCCGCTTTAAAGTTCATGTGAGTTTAAAGACAGGTGTTCATATACCTTTGGTAATAGAGTGTAACTTACCTCCTTATCAAAAGCTATCAGTGTGACATTTTGTATCTCACTGGAGTCTCACCCTAAGGCCGCGTACACACGATCAAATTTATCTGCTGAAACTGGTCCGACGGACCGTTTCAGCAGACATCTTCGATCGTGTGTATGGGCTAGCGGACAGGTTTGTCCATCGGACAAATTTCAAAGCATGCTTTGAAATTTGTCCGCTACAAACCTGTCCGTCGGATCTGTCCTCTGGTTAGTACACTAACCAGCAAACAGAACTGTCCGCACATGCGTCGAATGGATTCGACGCATGCGTGGAAGCATTTTATTTCCGGGTTTGGTGACGTGGCGGCATCAACGTCACTGCCACATCACCGCGTCCTCAGATCAAGGGGATTTTCGTCCGATGGTGTGTACACGCCATCGGACCAAAATCCGATGAGATATGTCCGCTGCAAACGGTCCGTTGGACATGTTTGAGCGAACATGTCTCATCGTGTGTACGCGGCCTAAAGGTAAAGGGCTATCAAATAATAGGTAAAGAAGAACTGAACTCTCGACGGTTTACTGAAAAAGGCAGACAGAGGACAAGGGACTAGTCACCAGTATTGCCTGTGGTCTCCTTGCAGCTGATCTTTTCCCCTTAACCATGCTTTGGGAATTTGATGGGTTTTGGCTTTCCATGTGGTTTACCGGCTCTCCGGTTTTCAAGTCATAATCTCAGGCCTGTCACATATTTCACATTCTATACAGAACACAAACTGGCAAAGCAGGGGAATGGTTTAGGTGGTGGGGTGTGGATTCCCTCTTTGGTATCACCTAAAGATATGTCCTAGCCATTACAGCTCTGTCATCTGAGAGGTCTCCCAGGTGATGAAATGGAACTTCTTTCTAGTCTACCTATATGGAGCCTGGCGACATACCAGTGTTAATTCCGTCAAATAAAATTTACTAACTTAATACAATTTTAGTCAACTAAAATACGACTAAAACGAAAACAATTGAGATAACTAAAATACGACTAGAAATAAATTGGCATTTTAGTCAAAAGACTAAAACTAAAATGCCATTTTAGTTAAAAGACTGAAGCCTCGTACACACGCTTGGTTTACTCGGCAAGAACCAGCAAGAAAACTGCTAGCAGAGCTTTCTTGCCGAGTATACCGTGCGTGTGTACGAGGCTTTTAGGTTTCTCGTCAAGAAAACTGCCTAAAATCTTGATGAGAAAAGTAGAAAACCTGCTCTCTATTTTCTCTGTGTTTTCCTGCCGAGAAACCTGAGAGGGTGTATACTTACCTGTCGCCGTGGAAACCCACGTGTGCTCGAACTGACTTAGATGCATGCGCGGCAGCTTCCTAGGCATAGGTAGGGTGCAGCAAGATGACGGCGACGGCATCGAATGTGACGAGTGCATGCTCGTCGTACGCGATGACGTCACTGCGTTCTTTACATTCAAAAGAACCACGGTTCTTGTGAATGGAGTTTCTGTACACTCGGGCGGCAAGAGATTCTTGCCAACAACATTTTTTCCTGACGAGATTCTGGCCTTTGTTTAACTACGCACATTTGATTTTAAATTACTAAAATTACTATTAGTCGGCGAAAAATAATTTTAGTCGACTAAAATGTCTTGGAGATTTAGTCGACTAAATACGACTAAAATCAAAACACTTGCAGAAGACTAAAATGGGATTAAAACTAAAATGCCATTTTAGTCCTAAGGCCTCGTACACACGACCGAGAATCTCGTCATAAAAGAAACGTTGTTTTCCTCGACGAGTTTATTGTCAGGCTTGTCGAGAATCTTGTCAAGCTTTCTTTGCATACACACTGTCAAGAAAAAATAGCGTCGTTCTCAAACGCGGTGACGTACAACATGTACAACGGCACTATAAAGGGGAAGTTCCATTCCATTGGTGCCACCCTTGGGGTTGCTTTTGCTAATCTTGTGTTACCGCGTGTTATTAAAGTTTGGTCAGAGACGATTCGCACTTTTCAGTCTTTGTGCTTTCAGATCGTTTTCTGCGATTCAGTTTGTGCTAGTGTGTTCGTATCTTGTCTTTCAGGGTGTGTAGTCAGGTCGTATTTGTTTTACAGTGCTTTTCTGTCCGCTCATTTCTGATTTTCAGGTCGTTCTTCATAGGACTTGCTGTTCTTCAGTGCTTTTTGTTTAGTTTGTTCTTTCTGATAAGCCATGTTGCAGGCACCTGCTCGTCGTAGAGTTTGTGTTGTGCAGTCGGTTTGTGTTGGTCTTATTGTTTTAGACCTAGACGAGGCCATGAACAGGGTGAGGAGACGTTCATTTCATAGACCAAGAATTGGTTGCTCCGTAGGAACCAATTCTCTCATATGCATCTGCAGCGGGAGATCCAGGAGAATCTAGTTGAAGAAAAATCATAAAGAAATCTGTTGAAATTACATTTTTGATGTCTTGCTTGTGTTTATTTTTGCTGTCTCCTAGTTTTTCCTAGTTTCCCACCCATAGGTGTGCGCAGCCTATTGCATTAGGGTGTGCACCCCAAAGCCCAAGCACACACTACCGATCACTCACGATGTTCATTCAGAAAGGGGGGGGGGGGTAAATTTACTTATTTACTGGCCCCTTCCCCACTCCTAAATCATCCCAGCAGCAACAGCCAATAGGAGAGAAGGGAAGCTGGCAGTGCTGCAGGGGGAAAGATGGAAGCCAGGGCAGTAGGGGGAATCTGTGCTGCACAGGGTGATTAGGGTGTGCCTGGGCACACCTGGCACACCCTGTGCGCACGCCTATGTTCCCACCTTATTCTCCTCCACCTCCTCCTTCTCCACCTTCTTCTCCTCCACCTTCATCTCCTACACCTTCTTCTTCTCCTCCTCCTCCTCCTCCACCTTCTTCTCCTCCTCCTGGCAAGAGTACACCTCCAGAGGCACAGGCTCCAGCCAAGCGGAGAAGGAAGGCTGCAGGGCAGGCTGCAGAGATGGTAGCAAGAAAGGCAGCAGAGAAGACTGCAGAGAAGGCTACCAGGAATACCAAGAAGTAATGGCTTTGCTTCAAGGTGGTCTGACAGAAGGCAGCCTGCAGTAGTACCACAGACTTGGGACATATATCTGACCTGCTGCTGTTCCTGACCTCTGGCAGTCCAGGACCAGATTGGGCTGCCTCCTGTATGTGCCTCTCAATGTCCCAATTTTAGTGTCCATACAGAATTGCACAAATGGCAGCAGGTTCTTCAGTGCTGCCTTCTATTTATTTTATTTCTATTCTTTACCAGAATAAATGGTAATTTAAAGTTCTAATTATAAAGGGACAGATCAGATAACAACAAACAATAATGGTAAAATTGTGGTAACTTGACACAACAAAATTAAAAAATAAATCATGGAGATGACTAGAAATTAAATAACAATTAAAAATGAAGATCTGTATTTAAAAAAAATATATATATCTTGCTATATAAATTATTCAAAAATATTTATGAGATCATCACTGGTTCCCACAAAGTGTCACTTTCCAGCTGAGTCCAGGGCCGTCTTTAATGATGATTGGACCTTGGGCTAAAAATTTATTAGGACCCCCCCCCCCCCATACAATTTTGCTCTCCACCTGCTCTGAGACACACAATAAATATCAGCTAGACTTAAAATCAGTTTACTGTATCAGATCAGGCAGTGATTGCGATTGGTTTCCAGAGGTTACAGCATATTATTACCACTTACTGACTGGTTGCTAGAGGTTACAGCACACATTACGGCTCACTGATTAGTTGCTACAGGCTACAGCACATGATTTCTTCTTGTTGATTGGTTGCAATAGATTACTGTACAGTAATACTGCTCATTCATTGGTTTCTAGAGGTTACAGCATATCATCTCTTCACTGCAGAGGGACATGATATACATATGAATGCCACCTTTATTTACATACGAATGCCGACGACCTCAGTTATTTACATATGAATGCCACTATTCCCTAAAACTTCAAGGGACAAGGGAATTTATACTGGCATAGTTGGCAAGTATGAGGCAGCTGCTTTGGGCCCCACAACAATGACAGGGCCCAGGGTAGCTTCCCCTTTTGCCCTGCCTTAACCACTTGACCACTGGGCACTTAAACCCACTTAATAACCAGACCAATTTTCAGCTTTCGGTGCTCTCACATTTTGAATGACAATAACTCAGTCATACAACACTGTAACCAAATGAAATTTTTGTCCTTTTTTTATATGTACAACTCCTAGGGATGTATATATATCCTCTACACACTGTAAATTAAGCTAAACTGACTAGCCTGCCTGCCTGCTCTATCTAGCTATATAAAAAGACAATCTCTCTGTCTCTCTGACTTCTCTCAATAACAACCGCAACACACTACACAAGGCCGCCCAGCAGGCGGCCTTATATAGTGTGGGGCGTGTGCTAAAGCCCTGAGCCATAATTGGCCAAAGCCACCCTGGCTTTGGCAATTATGGCTCTCCGTTTTTTGCACGCTGTGATTGGCCAAGCATGCAGGGTCGTAGTGCATGTTTGGCCAATCATCAGCGCGCAATGCCGCAGTGAATTATGGGCCGTTGCGCGACGAATTTGGCGCGAACGACGCGTTTTGTTTGAAATTCGTCAAACGTACGAACAGACAATGTTCGAGTCGAACATACGGTCGTATCGAACGCGGAGCTCATCCCTATTAAAGACGGCCCTGTATGAGTCGATGATTGCCGCTATTACTAGTAAAAAAAAAAGTCCCCGGATTATCTATACATTTCTTGCTTTTCCTCTCTAGCCCTCCAGCTATGTGGAGATTGAATGGTGGCTGAACTTGTGTTTAGAGGGTTCCTGATATTTTTCTACAGTTTGTAAAGACTAAGCTTTGTAATGTGACTATTCCTCTGACACCCGTGTTTTAGTGTTCTCATGGCAGTAGAGACTGTGTGTAAAGACAGGTCAGACGTACATAATATCCTCTGTAGCTCACATTTGCATATTCCTTTACCGGCAGTGTGAAAGACTTGCATTTAGTTCATCGCTAACACGTGGACTATAAAGATAGCTGTAGTTTGCCAGGATTTAGGAGACCTTGAAAATGTAGCCGGCTGTGGGGTCTCTGTGACAGATTTGTGGGACCTTCATGTACTTCTGTAACAGCGCAATGAAACTTTTTTCAATGGATAAAAACAATCTCCGACCCAAGGTGCCTATAAACTTGCCAACTGCAGTATGAAAAACAGGGTTTCACAATCAATGAGTCAGCAAGCCAGATACCTACAGCAGTTTGAGACACAGAACTCATATTCATACTGTAAATTCATTATTGTAAGTTCCTATGTTGATCCTATGTTGGATTAAAATGTGTTATTACTATTATAATCCACCCTGTGTGACCTGGACGCTTTTGCTTGGGGTCCAAGTTGGGTAAACCAATGACATGGGGCCTTATTTATAAAAGTGTCTGAAGGAAGAGCTGTATTTGCCCATAGCCACCTAATTTGTAAAGAAAGAGAGCAGCACCTATCTTAAAGTTAACCCTCTTTAACCACTTCAGCCCCGGAAAAATTTGTCTGCTCAATGACCAGGCCATTTTTTGCGTTACGGCACTGAGCCGCTTTAACTGACAATTGCACGGTCGTGTGATGCTGTACCCAAACAAAATTTACGTCCTTTTTTTTCCACAAATAGAGCTTTCTTTTGGTGGTATTTGATTATCTTTGCGATTTGATTTTTTTGCGCTATAAACCAAAAAGGAGAAGCAATTTAGGAAAAAAAAACACAACATTTTGTACTTTTTGCTATAATAAATATCCCCAATTTTTTATTTAGAAAGTGAATTTGTTCTCAGTTTAGTCCAATATGTATTCTTCTACATATTTCTGGTAATAAAAATCGCAATAAGCATATATTGATTGGTTTGCGAAAAAGTTATAGCATCTACAAATTAGGGGATAGATTTATAGCATTTTTATTATTATTATTTACTAGTAAATAAGCGGCGATCAGCAATTTTTATCGGGACTGCGACGTTATGGTGGACACATCGGACACCTTTGACACATTTTTGGGACCATTGGCATTTATATAGTGACCAGTGCTATAAAAATGCACTGATTACTGTAAAAATGTCACTAGGGGGCGATCAAGGGGTTAATTGTGTTCCCTAATTTGTGTTCTAACTGAAGGGGGAGGGGACTGTTCTAATTATTAGGAACTCACAATCTTGCCTTTTTGTTTTAAAATGTGTTCCCCTTTATGTTATTTTTACCTAATTTGCACCTATTAACTCCTCCCTACCCTTCTCCTCTGAGGTATTCTTTGCAGATTGTTAACTTTTTATTACTATAAATTTATGCAGTGCTAAAATGACTCAAAATACAAAAATACATGCAGTGTAAATAAAAAAAATAATATGCACAAATCAGTGTGCATCACCATATAATTAAATCAAATCAGTCCAAATATGTAGTATTTTTTGTATAATTTCAGCTAAGAACTTTCATCCTAAAAGTGGATCTGAATGCAAAAAGTGAAGATTTGCTATATTATAGGGAACATTTAGAAATGTTTAACTGTACCCTGAAAGACTGAGATTTTTTTCTTGAATTCTGTCTAAACAATAACAGTGTACTTCCTGTGCCTTGATCCTCTATATCTGCAGTGTGAGATCATCTGTGGCACTGCTGACTAGTCCTTTTCAGGCATCGCTTCTATATTACAGGTCCTCTTTAAACTCTACAGGATGATACATAATACGGCTTACAGTACATGTAAAGTAAGGTTCAATTATGGCTGTATACTGAAAATCAGCCCTTCCACTAAATATTGAGCCATTCGATTGTCAAAGGAAATTTATTACAATAAAGATAAAGCATGAAAAACACTGAGCTAAATATCCTGTGCTGACTGTGAGCAGGTAGAGATGTCAGAGGGTATTATGTGGAGGACAGTGTGAGCAGAATACAGCATATCACTGATGTCAGAGCAATGTTAGTATAATGTTACCTATTGAAAAGGCACGGTGATTGCTTAAAATGTCAACTAAACTAAACGATTTAGTGAAAGCAGATTTTTTTATTGCTCTAATTTTGTGCAGGAAATGCTTGGTGTTATAACTTGTCACATGTCAGGAAATGTATTTTATCATTGCAATAAATTTAGGTCCTCAATATTAAAGGAAATCTTTAATGAGAGAATATAGAAGCTGCAATTTCATTTATCTATTTTTGAAAATGCTGATTATGGTCATGTAGATCCAATGGCAGACCAGAAATTTGGATTTCACACTGAGCCAATCCAGTGGCGGCCCCTCCATAAGGGCGCGGCCCCCCTAATTCATTCACCCGGCCCTTAATCTAGAGAAAAAGTTAACCGCTCAGAGGTCCCAAGGAGCTAAAGCTGAAAGGTAGGATCCAACCCCTGGGTGCAGGCACTGCAATAGTATGCTATGAATAAGCACTGTAATTTGGTGTGAAACGCGTCAGCTCTTTTCTGTTTTTTTGCTGTGACATGTTGATGTTGTGATCTGTTTTATTATAAAGGAACATTTTTTGGAGTGCGGCCGTCATGGTTTTTCTCCATACAATTTGGCCCCTAATCTACATGCAGGGCGCCGGACACATGAATTCTAATTAGGTTTTCTTTTTTTAAGCACATAATTAGAGCCTAATGCCGCATACACACGACCATTTTTCGGGTTCTAAAAAACAACATTTTTTTAATGTCATTAAAAACAATTGTGTGTGGGCTCCAGAGCATTTTTCGGGTTCTACAAAATGGCCAAAGTGTTTTTCACAACGTTTTTAACGTTGTCGTTTTTAAGGTTGTAAAAAATGGTCGTGTGTGGGCTTTAATGACGTGAAAAACCTGCGCATGCTCAGAAGCAAGTTATGAGGTGGGAGCGCTCGTTCTGGTAAAACTACCGTTCATAATGGACGCTGTAACATCACGCTGTAATAGACTGAAAAGCGCAAATCGTCTTTTACTAACACAAAATCAGCTAAAGCAGCCCAAAGGGTGGTGCCATCCGAATGGAACTTCTCCTTTATAGTGCTGTTGTACGTGTTGTACATCACTGCGCTTTGCTAGAGCATTTTTTACACACGATCGTGTGTAGGCAAGGCCGTTTTAATGATCGGGTTGAAAAAAACGTTGTTTTTTCTAGACCCTTAAAAACTTCATTTTTTAGAACCCGAAAAGCGGTCGTGTGTACGTGGCATGAGGCTCTAATTGGCTTAAAAAAAGGTTGGGCTCGGGGCACAGAGCTCTAAGCCCACCCAGTTGTGTGACAATAGCAAATTCATATTCGCTATTGTCTTCCTGATTCTCCTCCTGGCCAATCAGGGAGAGGCCTACAGGAGAAGCGACGAAGCTCAGGATGAAGCTGCCGAGGAGGAAGTCACTGCCGAAGTGGAGAAGAGGCAGGAAGGAGCCGAAGCTGCCCGCAACCTAGATAGGGTAAATGCGGGGCCGTCCAAACTGACCGGGGGAGGGGAGGGGTACTAAGCCTTATTATTTCTTGTATTATATGTTTTTTATACTTTTTTACATGGGAGTTATTTTAACCATTCTATTTTGACCCATTCAGACTTTTGCATTAACACCCATTACTTCAACACACTTCAACAAATATGTACAATTCATAACAACACACATGCCACATGTTTTGGTGCACTCTGTTGCAACAAAAAGGTTATTTGCATTTTTGTGGTCCATTACCGAGCCACTGATAAGACAACTGGGCCCAGGCCTCATCAACAAAACAGGGGGGCCTCGGGCAGCTTAATTGTTCATTTCTGCCTAAACAAATAAATGGATTTTACTAAACCACACCCCCCCCCCCAGTTGCTTACCAGTGATAAAATTACATTTCCCTGAGCCCCATCGGGTAAGAGGGGCCCAGGAGGTTGGAGCAAAAGAGGTATTTTTACTGCCATTCATTTTGTACAGTTGGCTTTCTTGCTAGCAAATGTGAAAAGCAAGCGTACAAATCCACTTAATCCCTTCTCACTGATGCCTTCTGGCCCTTTAAGAGTTCTAAATGCCGGGAGGCGGGCATTTGGGTCATGTGACCGCTGTGATTGGTTCTCACAGTGGTCACATGATCGGAAAGCTCCCAATCGCTGGGAATGTGCAGGAAGCGGCCTCTCAGCGTGGTGACTATGCAGGGAGTGCACAAGCCGCGTTCCCTCAGCACAGTTTCATGTTTACACAAGGCCACATACATGCAGCCGTTTGACGTGAAGGCCCACTCATATGGGTTTGGCTGGTGGCAAGTGGTTAAAAAATACTCCAAAAAAGTTTGAAGAAGCTTAAGCTTAAAGTAGTTGTGAAGGTTGTAAAGGCAGAAGGTTTTTTATCTTAATGTATTATCTGCATTAAGATAAAAAGCCTTCTGTGTGCAACAGCCCCCTTCAGCCCTCCTAATACTTACCTGAGGTCCACCTAGATCCAGCGATGATGCACTAGAGCCTCGGACTCCCCTCCTCATTGATTGAGACAGCAACTTGGCACCATTGGCTCCCACTGCTGTCAATCAAAGTCAGTGAGCCAATAAGGAGAGGGGGTGGGGCGGAGCAGTGCCGAGCCACTGCTCCATGTCTGAATGGACACATGGAGTTGCAGCTCAGTTCGGGTGCCCCCATGGAAAGCTGCTTGTTGCGGGGGGCACTCAACAGGAGGCAGGAGCCAGAAGTACCAAAGAGGGATCTGAGAAGAGGAGGATCTGGGCTGCTCTGTGCAAAACCACTACACAGAGCAGGTAAGTATAACATGTTTGTTATTTTTAATGAAAAAAAAATTAGACTAGTATCACTTTAAGTGTAGATCTAAAATAACAATATACTAATCCTCTTAAGTGTAATTGTTTATAAAAAAAAGCCCTTAACATATAATACAATCCCTGTTCCCTTTATACAGCCAAATATTTGTGTGCTTTAAAATTATATTCTTTCTGCATCACTTGCAACAGTAAAAAGAATGCTATAATTGAACAAGTAAAGACAAAAATGTATTTTTATTATTACTGCACCAAAGTGGATAGACCATAATTTAGTCATTTACTTGAAATATGTGGCTGTTAATGTTAAGCATGTGCCATTGCCTTTGAATACACTGCCAAGTAAAACAAGTATGGGAATTTACATATTTATATAACAATTTATATATGTGACGCTCTTTGAGGTATTGATTGCATGAAAATACGTTTTACACGCTTATGTTTTCTTCAAATTATATGAAGCTTTGCACAAGGCTGTTTTGCTCTTATAATTTCCACAGATACAATTCTGTGTATTTATTTGTACATTTTTCTGTACATGCCCTCATGAAGACATATCATTTTTAACCACTTAAGACCCGGACCATTATGCAGCTAAAGGACCTGGCCAGTTTTTGCGATTCGTCACTTTAACGGACAATTGCGCGGTCGTGCGATGTGCCTCCCAAACAAAATTGGCGTCCTTTTTTTCCCACAAATAGACGTTTCTTTTGGTGGTATTTGATCACCTCTGTGGTTTTTATTTTTTGCACTATAAACAAAAATAGAGCGACAATTTTAAAAAAAATGCAATATTTTTTACTTTTTGCTATAATAAATATCCCCAAAAAAAGATATAAAAAAATAAAAAAAATTCTCAGTTTAGGTCGATACGTATTCTTCTACCTATTTTTGATAAAAAATCGCAATAAGCGTTTAATCGATTTGTTTGCGCAAAAATGTATAGCGTTTACAAAATACGGGATAGTTTCATGTCATTTTTATTAATCATTTTTTTTTACTACTAATGGCGGCGATCAGGGATTTTTTTCATGACTGCGACATTATGGCGGACACATCGGACACTTTTGACACATTTTTGGGACCATTCTCATTTTCATAGCGAAAAGTGCTATAAAAATGCACTGATTACTGTAAAAATTACAATTGCAGTTTATGAGTTAACCGCTAGGGGGTGCTGTATGGGTTAAGTGTGACCTCATGTGTGTTTCTAACTGTAGGGGGGCGGGGTTGGACGTGTGACATCAGTGATCGTCGTTCCCTATATCAGGGAACAGACGATTACTGACATTGCCACAGTGAAGAACGGTAAAGGTGTGTTTACACAAACCTCTCCCCGTTCTTCAGCTCCTGTGATCGATCGCGGGAAACCGGCGGCTATCGTGTCCGCGGGTCCCGCGGGCGCGGTCACGGAACTTCGGACCGGGTGGCGTGTGCACGCCGGCGACCCACGGCTTGGCTCTTAAAGGCAACATGCAGCCGCGCCATTCTGCCAACGTATATTGGCGTTAGGCGGTCCTTAAATGGTTATACAAAACTTCACTTCCTTGAAAAAATAATCAAGATGTATGGTTGCAAAACAAATGATTTTATAACTAAAAGTAATATTAAAGGTTCAGTTTTTTTTTAAAATAACAAACATGTTATACTTACCTGCTCTGTTCAATGGTTTTGCACAGAGCAGCCCCAATCCTCCTCTTCTAGGGTCCCGCTGGCACTCCTGGCTCCTCCCCCCTGGCAAGTGCCCCAATAGTAAAACGCTTGCTATTGGGTAACTTTTGTGCTTGCTCGCTCCCGAGCCCTGCTCTGTATGTCCATAAGACAAACAGTGAAGCTCGGCCCTGCCCCCTGCTCCCTCGTCACTGTCTCTGATTGACAGCCATTGACTCCCATTGCTGTATCTGACCCAATGAGTATCAAGAGAGACCTTGGGCTCTCCTGAGCCTTGGCTCTTCTGTCCTTTTCTGAATCAAGATCGGGCTCAGGTGTGTATTTAGTGGGGGGCTGCAGGGGGAGCTGCATGCAAACATTTTTTTTTTTACCCTTCTGTAGTAAGGTAATAAACATTCTGCCTTTACAACCACTTTAAAGCTGAACCCCAGATAAAAAAAAATTAGAGCTCAGTATTGGTCACAGCCCACAGCTGCCACCTACAGTAATTTCTGTCTGCCATTAGATTTCTGTGTGCCATTTCTGTTATGAGTAACAACCAGTATAACAGCCCCCTAATGCCCTTAACAGGTAACAATTATTTTCCATCGGGGAAAGACAATAAATTATATTTTAAATGGACTACATCATCCTACCTGAGATGAAAAGAT